>CM052797.1:16097378-16155266 GCA_028533885.1 Nasua narica
CCCAGTCAAGGGGCTGAGCTCTGTGGAAACCGGTTTCTCAGTCTCTCGCTCTCTGAAGGTTTTTGGCCTTTTGTAGCCTTTTCACCTTTTCAGGGAGTCCAAGCAATGAATCTTCCCAGAAGCACTCAGACCTCTGAGTTGCAGGAAGCCTGAGTCTCTGCTCCCCTCTGTGTGGTTCAGAACACACACTCCCCTCCGTGAAATTTCTGCTCACAGCGCAGCCTGTCCGAGGTGGCGCGCGACCCCAGCCGCCTTTCTTTTCTGCGGCTCCCAAGCGCGGACCCGGGAGGCCAGCCCCCTTTCTGCAGCTCCGCGAGGGGCGCCCGGGAGGTTAGGCCCCTTGCCCGCCTTCTCTCCGCGGCTGGCGGGGATTGCTCAGGCTTTGCAGTGCACAGCGAATGTCGCGGTTGCGGGCGCGGGAAAAACTGTGGCTCGTGAACCACCACAGACTCTCAAAAAGGCGCTTGCAGGTGTGAGCCCGGCCCACAGGTTGTTGCAGAGAGTGGAAATCTGCAGGTTCAGGAATCGCGGACTGGAACCCCCACCAGTTCCACTTTGGGGCGCTCCTTCCTGGGAGAGTGGGTCCAAGCGCCGGTGCCCGCGACCACCCCCTTCCACTAGTTACTCCTCCGAACTCTTTGCCCTTTTTAAGTGTTTTTAACGGGCTCTACGTTAATGCTGGTCCCCCGCCGCCCGGCACTTTCCTTTGGGGTATTACTGTCCTTGGTTAGCTTCTGGTGGCTCCCTCCCCCTTTTATTTATCCTCCGATATCAGTTCGAGTGATCCCACTTTGCTTTTACCTCTCCACTGCTGTCTTCTGCTCTCGGAGAGATCCTGGGGTGAGAAATCTTTCTCCTCAGGGTGATTTCACGGGTGTTCAGCGTGTTCTGGTAGATTTCCAGCTCACTTTTGGGGACCGGTTGCTGCAGATCTCTTACTTCTCCGCCATCTTGCCCCCCTCCTCCTAAGCTTCTTTAAGTTATTAAGTTTCTTTCCATTTGCCAGTTTGATAGGAGAAAAAAAAGGGAAACCTCCTTGTATTCCTTTTACATGAGTGAGGTTGAACATCTTTCCATATGTTTAGAAACAATTTTAATTTTCTATGAAGCTTACCATTTGTGTTCTTAGTGCATTCTTCTATTGATCTGTTAGCCTTCTTTTTATTGGTTTGTGGTTTGCAAATATTCTTTGCTAATTTGCTCTTTCACTCTGTGGTTGTTTCAGCCACAGAATGTTTTATTCTTATGTGGCCATATTTGTTAATCTTGCCCTTAGACAAAGATTTCATAGTATAAAGATGTTGATTTTCACAAAATTACTTTAAAAAGATGAATATAAACCCAATAAAAATACTAATGAGTCAGGGCACCTGGGTGGCTCAGCGGGTTAGGCCTCTGCCTTCTGCTCAGGTCACGATCTCAGGGACCTGGGATCGAGCCCCACGTCGGGCTCTCTGCTCAGCAGGGAACCTGCTTCTCCCTCTCTCTCTCTGCCTGCCTCTCTGCCTACTTGTGATCTCTTTCTCTCTCTGTCAAATAAATAAATAAAATGTTTTTTAAAAAAACACCAATGAGTCTTCTTTCCTGCCTGCCTGCCTGCCTTCCTTCCTATTCTGAAGTACTGGGGGTTATAACTCTAACATATCTTTTGGCAGAGTGGAAGGGAATAGATACAATTCAACCTATCATTTGAATGCATAAATAGATGTCCACAGAACAGGATGGAGACCAAAATAAACTTGAATATATTTGGAGATTTGGTCTATTATGAAAATGAAGGAAAGATGGAACAACTGTATAGCAATTTGGAAAAAAAAACAGTTGGATCACATTCTTCCTTTTTACACCAAAGTACATTCCAAATAACAAACCTTTGATCGAAGGTTTAAAAGAAGTACTGGTAGAATGAGGGAATCTTAAGAGTAGAAAAAGCCTTTCTAAACATGACCTAAAATCCAGAATCTGCAGACTCATTTATGAAAATGGAAATTAAAATAGATATGACATTTTCCCTACAATGACATCACTTCCACTCACTTCTGGTTTCTGGGGTGAGTGCGGAAGGCATATAGTTACAGCTTCTCTGTTGGGGCCTCTGGGTGATCCTGGGTGTGCTCATGGGCGCTGCGGGCAGGCAATGCTGAGGTGAGGGCAGTGGAAGACTGAAAATCTCTGGTATGAAAGGGATTAGCTATCCATCACTCTGCTGGATATTGTAGATTCTAAGACCAAATGTGACCAGTGGCCCATATCCACTTAGGCCAAGGTTGGCGGATTTCCTCTACTCATACCTCCATTCCCTGCTCCCCTGCCTGTGGTAGCATCTAAGCCATCAAAGCCCTTGGAACCAGGTGATTCTCAACACACAAAACTCCAGGAAGCTACTACCTACCAGTAACTGATGAAGGCTCCTGGCCCTCCTGGACTGGTCCCATTACAAATATTGTCTTCCCTGAATTATGCCTGAATGCAATACCCTTAACTTTCCTGTTTGTCTTTATAAGAAAGGCTAGCATTCCTGGCTTGTTTTCGAAAACCACATTTGAATTTACTGTAAACCTATTCTTAGGCACATTTATGATGTCTTCTGGCATTTATTTCTCTTCCGTTGAAGTCTGATGTCTGAAATCTGTCTCACACTTTAGTGCCAGGATCAACTCTCTCCCCTCAAAATGCCCAGCATCTTTCTTTTTTCTAGTAATGAGAAGCAAACAACTTGTGGTTCCCTGTTGGCCTTGGCTACTGAGAAGCTCAGAACAAAAATAAATGCTCGATAACAGGAACTATATGAAGTCTTTTTCCTCCTTTCTTTGTCCTCATTTTATATGGCTCTTTTACTAACCTCACTGTTCATGCATGCTTTACTGTAAACCACCTCCGAGTCAGAGAGCATTTGCAGCACATGGTACAGGCCTCACTATCTGGGGCCCCTGTCCAAGCACCATGGGGTAGCCCCCTACCTTGTGGAAGGCTCCAAATCTGTATTCTCCTTGCTGCCTCAGGCCTGGTGGTGACAATGATCTCCAAAGTGTTGCCAGCCCTGGGCCACCAAACTCTCCCTTCTTCATCTTCCTAAACCCTTCCCATGCTTCTGTATGCAATCCCTTTATTAGGCTCTTTTTGATTGCCCAGTATATGTAGGCGATCTCCTTGTAGCAAAGACCCTGTCTGCTACCTACCGTGAATGTCCTGGGAGTGGGTCTGGGAAGCAGACCCTCAAAATGGGACTGGGGACAATCCTGCATTGCCCATATATTTAAGGATTGAGCAATGAGACACTGGTGAGCCATGGCATGTAGTGCCATCTCAAGCATTTGGGGTGTCACTGGTGACATCATAGGAGAGAAGAGCAAAGCAAGAGATCCAAGGGCTGACAAACAGTCCCTGTAGCAAAAAAAGGGACTGGAAAGACAGTGAGGTCACCTGGCCTCCTCTGATAGCCCCCAAGTGTGTAGGGAAGGCAGGGAGAAGGACCGAAACCGAAAGTAGTTATTTATGGTCAATGCCAAACCCAAGTGGGAAATCAGAAAGCCCTGATGGAATTCATGCATCATCTGTGGGTACAGGAGAGAAACGGCTGTCCAGGGCCTGACTGCAAGGGTTGCAGAGTTGTGTCGCTAATTAAATGCTCAGCCCTGTCTGGTCTCTCATGCTAAGGCTGCCGATGGGAAACAGTGGGATATTTTGACCTCTAAATCCCTTTGCCTCAGCCCCAGCCAGCCTCCCCCTGCAGGAACACCTTTCCATGAACACACCTGGGGCAGCTGCCTCTCCTGCTGCTGCCCCATTACAGCCTCAGGCCTCACCCCTCTGCCTCTTTAGGACCTGTAGGCCACAGGACGAGTTCGATCCCAACATAGCCCAGATGGAAGTTACCAGGCCTGCAGTGGGAGGGCAGAGCCAGACACTGAAAATGTGTGACAGGATCTCGTCTCCCCATGTTGGCCGGAGTCTGGGAAGAATCCTGGTCATGGACTCCAAGGGTATCAGCAGAACAATGAATTATAAAAGGATCGCTGGAGCCAGACTTCACAAAATGGAATCCAGGGCTTAACGGGCTGGCTGGAGCCCCGGGGGATGGTGTGCAAATCGGCTAGACTCCTTATCTCAAGTCTGCGGTCAAAGTGGCCTAGAGTCGGCACCCCCAGATGCTGGCCTGAATGGACTGCTGTTGATGGCTCCCAGGAGCTCATATGGGTCAGGCTCTTGGAGCAAGAATGGGGTGGAGAGCAGGTACAGAGGGGTAAGCAGAAATTACCCAGCACTCCCACAATCTCTATCCTGGATAATGA
This sequence comes from Nasua narica, assembly GCA_028533885.1. Classification (NCBI taxonomy): domain Eukaryota; kingdom Metazoa; phylum Chordata; class Mammalia; order Carnivora; family Procyonidae; genus Nasua; species Nasua narica. The sequence continues at coordinate 16,101,671 of CM052797.1, forward strand.
TAAACACGGACGCTTCCTTGTGAGTGCTGCTTTTAATGTATTGATGAAGGGCTGTCCTCAGGGCCACATCTGGAGGCCATCATTAAGGGGTGCGCAGTAGGCCACTGTGTTAGCTTCCTGTGGCTGCCCTAACAAATTCCCACGAACTGGGTTTTATTCTCTTACAGCTCTAAAAGGTAGAATCCAAACCTGAAGCTGTCTTCGGCCATGCTGTCTCCAGTGCCCTGAGGGGTGGGGGGGGCGGGATTGTTCCTCGTCTTTCTCAGTCCTGGGAGCCCCCCACATTCCTTGGCTTGGGGCTCTTTCACTCCAGTCTCTGCCTCTATCTCCACACGGTGGTCTTCTGTGTGTCTCCTCTTCTTAGAAAGACATCAGTTGTTATGAGCTGAATTGTATTCCCCAAAAGTTACCTGCTGGAGCCTTAACCTCCAGGGACCTCAGAATGACTGCATTGGGAGAGAAGGTCTTTAAAGATGTAATTACATTAAATGACGCCTTAAGGTAGGCCCCTAATCCACCCCCTGACTGGTCTTTTTTTTTTTTTTAAAGATTTTATTTATTCATTTAACAGAGAGAGAACACAAGCAGGCAGAGAGGCAGGCAGAGGCAGAGAGAGGAGCAGGCTCCCTGCGGAGCAAGGAGCCCGATGCAGGACTCGATCCCAAGACTCTGGGATCATGACCTGAGCCAAAGGCAGTTGCTTAACCAACTGAGCCACCCAGGCGTCCCTGACTGGTCTCTTTAAAAGAGGAGATTGGGACGCACAAAGGACGCCCGTCCACGGAGAGAAGACCGAGTGAGGAGGCAAGAGGGTGGCCATCTCTGAGACAGGAGGAAAGCAAGCCTCCAGAATCGTGAGAGAAATTTCTGTGAAGCTACCCAGTCAGTGGGGCTTTGTTAGGGCAGCCCCAGCAGCTGGTACACAATCATATTGGATTAGGGCCCACCCTCATTCAGGAGGACCTTGAATGAGCTCATTTTCACTTTTTTTTTAAGATTTATATGAGAGAGGGCAAGAGAGAGAGACAGCTTGTGAGAGAGAGCATGGGGGGCAGGGAGAGGCTGGAGCAGAGGGAGGGGCAGACTCCCCGCTGAGCAGGGAGCCCGATAAGGGGCTCTAAGGGGCTCTATGCCGGGACCCTAGGATTGTGACCTGAGCCGAAGGCAGATGCTTAGCTGACTAAGCCACCCAGGTGCCCCAGACCTCATTTTAACTTGATCGCATCTGCAAAGACCCTAATTCCAAATGAGGTCACATTCATACGTCCTGGGGGTTAGGATTTCCAACATATCTTTTGGGGGATGTATTTCAACCGGCAACAACCACCACGGGATCAGTTGACCTTAAAAGCTAAAGCTGCTCTGTTGTCCCCAGGGGCTCCAGTTTTCAGCCCAGTTCAGCCAGTGAAAGGCGCTGGCAGAGACCGGTGGGTGGGAAAGTGGGGTCAGAGGACTTATTCTGGTTCCTTCTCATTGGGAAGTGACAGTTGGCTCGCTCTACTGCAGGCCGTTGTCCAGGGCTTTCTCCACACAGGCCCTCTCTCTAAAGGTTCTGGTAGCTGTTCTTTTTTTTTTTTTTTTTAAGATTTTATTTATTTATTTGAGAGACAGAGAAAGTGAGAGAGAGCATGAGAGGAGAGAAGGTTAGAGGAAGAAGCAGACTCCCCATGGAGCTGGGAGCCCGATGTTGGACTCGATCCCGGAACTCAAGGATCATGACCTGAGCTGAAGGCAGTCGCTCAACCAACTGAGCCACCCAGGTGCCCGCTGTTCTTTTTGTGCCTCTTCAGGCTTGTGGGGTGGGGACAGGGCATCAATGGCTCCCCAGTGTTGCCAGCTGCCCCCAGTATTGTACCCTCCTCCCTCACTGGTTTCCCTAACGCCCATCTACACCCTTGAAGTTAGCTCCTTTACTGACTCCTCCTCCATCGACCGGAGAGAGCCACATTTCCTGCTGGGCCCTGCCGATTACCAGGCCATTTTCCAGGCTCCTTCTGGGATTGGGAATTTGACAAATCGGTGGATTTGTTGGAGCTGGATTCTTCCCCTTTGCAAGGCAATTCTCTTGGTTATAAATCTTGGGGATGGTCCTCAAGGATCAAGTGAGGGCAGCCTTGATCCAGATTGGGTATTTCACAGGCCGAAAGATGGATGTTACAAGATCCAAGAGTATTTACAGTATTTCCACTGCAGATAGCCAGATTCTTTCCCTTCTCTGCATCTTGTGCGCGGTTTTTGCTTCGTCCATTGAGAAGCAGTCTCCCTCTGTCCTTTGCATTGGCCTGGACTCAGGAATTGCTTTGGCTGATGGGATGGTAGCAAATGTGAGGCAAACAGACTGGGAAAGGTTAACACACTATTCCGAGAACTGAATCAGCATGTAAACAAGCCCAGCTGGGCTGCCGGAGATGGAGACACACGGGGCCCAGCCACCTGCCGCCCCGCTGAGAGCCGGCCAACCGCGAGTGAGGTGTCTGTACATGCGCGGTTTCCACAGCGCCACTGGCATTGGTTACCTTCTTGCCTTTCCAACCTTCTCTAACTCCAGCATTCAGCGGTCAGAAGGTGAGGAAAAAAAGGCACTGAGGAGTGGCTAGAAAGGTAGGAGAAAACCAGTCACGTGGGGAGTCCTAAAAGTCAAGAGAACAGTATTTTTCAGGGAGTGCTCAGTTATCACAGACGACGCTTGCTTAAGGGGAGTATCGAGAATGATCCATCAGACTGAATACCACAGGCGGCCTTAAGGAGAGCTTTGGTGAGCAGGAGGAACAGGAGAGAGAATACAGAACACCTTCTTGGGGAGGGAACTGGCAAAGGGAGAGGTGCAGGCAGTCGGCGGAGTAAAACCCAGTATGCAGCATGGTGGCGGGACGGGCGGGCAGCTGGGAGGGCGGGAGGCTGGGAGGGGTGAGCGCTACCAGGCCAGATGAGCTGTGACCAAGACTTCCACCAGTTTGAAATCCGATGACCCAGCGAGAGCCCGGTCAGTAGGTGTGAAGCAGAGGGCAGGGCGAGAGGCAGAGGACAGCGGGAGACAACTCGAAGCTTGTGCTGCAGGGAAGGGCGCCAGAGAAAGTCGGGGCTTGGTTTATTCGATGTGGCCTTGTTCCGGTGTGAAGGCACAGCGCGTGAACGCGGGGTGCAGAGCTAGCAGAGATGGCCGAGGGGGAGGGTCAGGAAGGAGCGGCGGGAGTGGAGTCTATGCGGAGGGGATGGGATCCAAATGACTGACTTTCTCCCCATGTGCAGAGGCAGGTGTGGTGGCCAAGGACAGAACTCCGGCTATGAGAGTTTCAGCTGATGATTCACATGTACTTTGCCCAAGAATCTACTAACATAGCTCCATGATCGGGAAGGACTGGGGCACACAGTCATCACTGAACACTTCGGTCTCCCGTGTCCAGCACGCTGGTTCTAAGCTGCCATCCCGGCTGTAGCCCTTCGCTGAGGCAAGGGCAGAGTCCTACCCAGTTCGACGTGGCTCCTCCGTGGCCCGCTCCCTTCTTCCCCACGGGCCTCGGGTTCTGGCCCCACTGCCTCATCCTCTCAAGAGGGGAGCAAGACCCACCACCCCTGGCTACTTCCGTCTGCCCTTTTGGAATGCTTTCTGCCCTAGGCCTGTAGCACACAATTTTCACCCATTAATATTAATTAACAGCCAAATATTAATTATTAATATAATTATTAATACTACTATCCCACATAGCTGTTTTCTTAGCCATATAGCTCCCCACCCTGGTTATCCATAGCCCTTGGCTGTTAGGAACACAAGGGCAAAGTCTACCATGGTGATCAAGGCTCAGAATTCAAGCATCATTTCTTCCCATGTGCTCATGACGAATTTCTAGATTTATGGAAAAAATGAGGCTTGAGGGAAATGAGTCACATCTCAGAGTATACCAAAAACATGCCCTTCTACTTCCAAAATGAATCACGGAGAGTAACTTAACACACGTTTTCAGCTACAGAAAATATATGAAGGAAAGAATTATTAAAAAGTTCCTTTAGAGCCCACTAGGGAATCTCTCGATGTAAACGACGACTCTGGATGAAATACTTTAATCCAAGTCTGGAACTTCCCATGTTGTAAACCTTCTATGTTGGTTAAAAGCCAATCTAGTTAAAAACTGGAAACTGGGATCTCCTAAACCTCACAAGCCCCACCCCTGTATTCACTGACCCTCTCTTCTGTCTGGAACCCCTGCTGTCCCCACCCAAAATTAAAACTCAAATGTCTCTGCTCAAATTCTTAGTACAGACTATCCCAACCTATCTGTAAATACACTGTTCTTCAAGTGTCCTGTTTCTGTTCTCCCCAACCCTCCGCAAGAGAGGGTAAGTTCCATGGGACCAGACTGTATTTTTCCCTTAAGAAGACAGCCTCAGAATACTTCACACATACGAGATACTCAACAAATTTTGACTAATTTATATAAGAGACCACTCTAGAATACTTTTCGGGCTAATTACCACTATTCTGCAGGTTAATTTTGTTCCTTCTTACGATCTCGACTTGATAGCAGGATCAGTAAACTACAGCACATAGGCCGAATCCAGCCCATGAGCTAAGAATCTTTTGTTTTCAACATTCCTTAAGAAAAGTGTGCAAACCCTGAGTGATGGACAGTAAGGAGGGCACGTGATACAATGAGCATCACTTACCTCTACCCCTGAAACTAATAATACATTTTATGTTAATTAATTGAATTTAAATTTAAATTAAAAAAATTTTTTTTAAAGTATGCAAACCCAACACTATTATCCTGCCCAGCCTGAAATATTTACTCTCTGGCCCTGTACAGCATCTTCCTGACAGCCTCTCGACAAGAATGTAACAAATGAGTCATGATGCGAGGGGAATGACCAACAGGACCCTTAGAAACCCAGTTGACCCGAGACACTTCTGGACAAGATGTTTGTTTATTCTACTAATTTAGCAACTCAAATTCTGTGGACGAACCCCCAGGGATCTGCCAACTCTGGGGACGGCTGTAACTGACTGTCACACACTTGCTCGCCACAGGTGAGAAACCGGGAGTAGGGAAAATAAGTAGTGACAGGGGTTGTGGTGGAATGATAAAAAGCCGCTTAACGTTTGGTAGACAAATTCAAGTTCATAAAGAAATTCCCTTGAATTTAATAAAGACGCTAAAAATGTCTTTTGCATTTTTTTTTAATATTTACAGTTTCTTTTTTACAAAGTTCTGTACATAAAAATAAATATACAGAAACAACCCCATCAACTGTCTGCATCAGTAATCCTCGCTGGTGGGCTCACCATTTACAAGGAAGACATCATTCAACGCAACCTGTCACAGAGACTGTCCTACCAGCAAGGACTTCTAGCGTGAAGAACCATCACTAGGTCTCTTTTATCAAGACTGTTAATCACCTGGAGGGGCTTTATCTACAAACTAGCAATTACCCATGAAATCAATGAATGCAGTCACTGGTTTTAGTGAGGTGTGACCGACTGTCACTACCGCCAGTGGTGACGTCTATATCCATCCTATGCTGACCTCAACCGTTAAAGATGCAGTGTAGTTAGGAACAGAAGTAAGCCCCACTCCCCTTGGCTAGTCACTGTGAAAAGTGTGCGTAAGGCAATTGAATTGAGGGTTACAGATTCATCTTGCTAATGTCAAAAGCGACACTAACAAGATTCTTAACCTCATCCACCAGAAGACGGGCCTCTGCGTCCGGGTCTCCAAGAGCACGCTCCACCTCCTTCACCGGACAAGGGGTTGTAACCTGGGATGAGAGAAAGGAAGCAAAACGGTACTGGGAACATTCTGGATAAAACATAAAATCATGAGCCTGACACGCAAAGCACTACGAAGACATGGAGGCTATTCTCATAGATCTTTTCATAAAACTTGTAGCTACCATGTAAAAAAAATACTTTACTCTGTGCTTACACCTTGAATTGACTTTCTGGTGGGAATAAAATAAGCCATCTAGCTTCTTCTTCTTTTTTTTTTTTTTAAGCCATCTAGCTTCTTGATCTTAACTCCTCAGAAACATAAAAACTCCCCAAAACATGCAAGAAATTTGCCCCAAAAAAACCTCTCGAGATGGCTGGATTTAAGTATATGAAGGCTTCTGCTACAGTGCTTAATAAAATGTGTACATTCAAATAAGGACCGTGCAAGCTACAGAAAATAAATGTAAAAAAACAATCAAAACAGAATGGAATGTCCCCCTTCTATCAATCAGACCCAGAACCTGGGTCACGCATGGACCCTGGCCCTCACTCCTAACCCCGCTCGCTCATTAGCTTCCCAAAGTGAATAGACATTTGGTGACAGTTGAGTGCTCAGGCTTTAGGCAGCGAGACTTTAACTGAGGTGGTTTTGCTGCGGGATCTTTGGGCAATAACTCTCCAGGCCTCGGTTCCTTTATTTGTAAAACCGAGCTAGCCAGACAGCATCTAGCCCAGGATTGTTGGACACACTGACAGAGACCGTGCACAGAAGCAAGTCATGCGTTACATTTCCTACAACGTCCGTGCCTCTCCTAAATATCACCGCTGTATGCTCCAAAACATATCCTTCCGGTCAATTTTTTTTTAAAAAGATTTATTTATTTTAGAGAGAGAGTGAGAGAGAACACACGTGTACGAAGCGGTGGTGCAGGGCAGAGGGAGACGGCGAGAGACTCTCAAGCAGACTCCCCATTGAGCAAGGAGGAAGATGCAGGGCTCGATTCCACGACCCTGAGAGCATGACCCGAGCAGAAACCAAGGGTCGGATGCCAAACCACCTGTGCCACCTAGGCACCCTGACAAAAAGTTTTAAAACAGCATTTTCTTCTCAGACACATTGCTCCTCCAGCAAGCCAGCTCTGGGTTCCTGACACGAAGGGGATGGGGCTCAGCCGGTAAGGGCAGCCCAGCTCGTGTCTGCGCTGCCTCAGAGCCCACATGCCAGTCTCCCCGTGGTCCCCCCCGTGACGCAAGCCAGGCCTCCGCGGCACCTCTACAGACAGCCCCTCCTCCCGTGGGGAATACAAGCATTCAGCCTAGAAGCGGTTCCTCCACCAAGTGTTCTGGCGCCTTTGCCCCCTCCTCCCTCAGGCTCCCCGTGGAACTGCTGGCAGATCACAAGCATGACTTATTTTCATTTGCGTGTGAGTCACATCTTCCCAAAAAGATGTGAAAACCCTTCAAGAATGGGATGGAGACCGAGAACGACCACATCACCTAGACTGCAGGGGGGCGGGGGGCGCGCACAGAAAAAAGCTCCGAATGAGCAACTGTCTGGCTCTCCTTGAGAAATTTATTTGCAAGAAAGAAGCTGGCCCTGGCTGGGAGGATGCAAACCATGGTGTTCTAGCCCCGTGACACTCCTCTGCAGGAGGGGCAGACTAGCCCTCGCCCTGCTTACCTCTCCCCTGCCAGGACCTCGTGGGACGAGGGTGAGATGCTTACATCCGAGGGCCATGGTGCCAATTACTCACTGGGGCCGTGACTGACCACCCTTTTCAATTCCTTATTCAATGTTTACTTCTTTCCTTTTTTTTTTTTTTTTAAATGGCTGTACACTGAGGCCAAGGAGGTCACAGGCCTCCTGGACGCAGGACCTGCACCCACATCCTTGCCCCGGGACACGGGGCAATGGGGGCACTGGGCTCACCAGGCTGGTGACCACCAGTCATTAAGGGGTGATTTGCATGCGTTTCTTTTATTTATCTTCATAATTCCAAACTTAGGAGTTAGCTTCAATTTATAGATCATAAAAGGAGGAAACAGAATCTTGTTTTTCCAAGGTAAACCTAACCTATAGTTGCCCGGAATCCTTTAGTGTCTGGTACTCACCGCCTCCCCGCAGCGGCTTCCTGTCAGCTTTCCGTTTCGGCAGGACTGACGAAGTAGAAGGCCCAGGACTGTCTTCTTCCGGAGGCTTTCGTGCATTTCCTTTGTAACTTTTCCCTTCTTGCATGCTGTCCCACATTTCAATCTTCTGTCTCCTTTTTTGTTCTTCAAGCTGAGAAAGAATTGCATATGTAACCGTATGAATCCATAAGCTGCCATCTTTCTCAAAGAAAACACTAATTTTGGTGATTTTTTCATTTTAAAGTCCTTTGAACCTAACCTTCACCTGCATTTTCTTTAGTTAATAACACTGCTGTCATCTAGTGGTATGAGTTTAACTCACAGAAACTTTTCCTTAAGATTTTATTTATTTGAGAGAGAGAAAGAGAGAGAGAGCAAGTGAGCATGAGTGGGGGGGGAGGAGAGGGAGAAGCAGACTCCCCACTAAGCAGGGAGCCAGACTTGGGGCTTGATCCCAGGACCCTGGGATCATGACCTCAGCCAAAGACAGAGGCAGAAGGCCGAGGCTTAACCAACTGAGCCACCCAGGCACCCATGTTTTTATAAGCTATTAAAGAAAGCAAGAAACGTCATGAAAAAAGAATACCAATTCAGTTCTTCTGAAGCTTGCCCATAGTAGGACATTTTTGTATCACGGAAGAACTCTGACGTGGAATGCGTGAGCGTGGCTGGCAGGCCTGCTCTGCTGCGGCCTGGCTGAGGCACCCAAGGAAAGCCGCTTACTCCCTCTGCTTTGCGGATCAATCCAATGAGAGATGTGAAAGTGCTCTAAAAGTCAAGTACTACTGGAAACACAAAGGGAAATTAATTTCAGCAGAAAACTGTGCCCAACAATGTGCACTTGAGAAAGCTTGTCAGTACATGGGGAGCAGGCTCCCCAGGCGGGAGGGAAACCCAGTGCCCTGGACCTTCACCTCTGCATCCTCCTCTCTGTAAAGCAACGTGCCTGCCGACGACCCGGTACAGGACCACATGTTATGTGTGCACAGACCTCTGTGCCCTACAGTCCTCACTCCCCACGGAAGCCAGACCCGAACTCCTATCCTCTCTGTTCCGGTTAACTGTGATGTCACAGGGATATGTGAGGAGATGCCTTAGGAAGCACATTTCCAGAAAATCTCTCCACAGCCTTCAGGGTCCGCTGCTGCTAATCCCCAATACCTGTACCTCATGCTTCCACTGTCTGCAAGGACAAGAGGCTGAGGAGGAAACTATCTCTTGCCCTGAAGGCTAGTCTACACTCCCAGCTGACGTGCAGAACCCCAGGATGGAACACAGCAAGCAGGAGAGCCGATTCAGCTGTGGGTCAGGTAGACTCAATCAATTTGTTATTACTATTCCGCCGGTGAGTACAGGAGACAGAACCCCATGTGCTAGAACAATCTTAAAAGTGAACACAGGCTTTTGTCCCTTTTCCAATTTTGGGGGGGCTCACACTACAATTTTTAAAAAGCGATCTTTTAAAAAGATTATTTTCAGCTACATCAGCAAACTACCTAAGTGATCAAGCTATTTTACTAACACACAAAAAACTCGGACGCTGAAGTCATCAGTTCTGATGTGGAGCAGGAACTCAACTTATTCTACAGCTCTTGGAACAAAACAATAATAATTAAATGGCTAGAGATCTGCAAAGAAAAAAAACTAAAATTGAATGGTTCAAAAATGGCATCTATGTATATACTATGCTACCATTTCAAAGAAAAATTTCTATGGGTGTTTATATTATAAATATTTCTAGAAAAAAACCTAAAAATCAAACATGGAATGCTTAGGCAACAGCAGGTAGAGGAAGGAGGAGATCAGAAACTTAATTTTCATGGTACAGATTTTTATAGCAAACAATTTTTTTTTTTGATGTAAAAAATTAAATAGCAGTAACGTGCTAGTACGTTCTAGGTTAGTGACTGCACTTAAGTTGAAAGAACTGAACAGTGAAGAAGGCTGCCAAGACAGGGTGACCAAGGAGGATGAATGTGTGGAGGAGGTGTGGTCTTGTCCTGTCCCTTCCTCCTGGGCTCCGCCCACGTACGGGATGACAGGCAGAAACCACAAGAGCCACTAGTGGTGGCAGAAAGGCACAGGACCCTGGAAACACCAGAGACACAGGCAAAACCAACAGGAAGGCCAATTTCTCTGCTGCCTTAGAGCACGCAGACACTTTCTTCTGAGAAGGTGAGGAAGGGCCAGAAACATCTGGGTGGAAACTTCTTAGAAAGCAGAGTCTACAACTTGGTTGTTTCAGTCACACAGACGGGGACAAATCTGGTGGTGGTCTTGCTCCTGTGAAGGGTGGCACACCCCAGGTCACTTCCGACAGCTGTCCTTGGTTCTTCCTCCCCCACCCCCACCACTCCCCAACCAAACTACATGCCTTGTAAAAAAAATCGTTCAAAACTCCGTCTCCTGCTCCTCATCTCACCCCTAGGTTGAGCCCACTGCCGCCCTCGCCCCGGCTCGCCTTCAGTCCACTGAAGAACGGACTGTCTTTCTATCCCACCAAGCTAGACCGTGTGAGATACGGGGCCTGAAACAGACAATGGAGCAAGAAGCTGAATGTGTACTCCCAATGCCATGGCACCGGGACACACATTTTTGGGTGAGAATACTGTGAAGAAACCATTGAAAAGTAAAAAGGTAAATAAAAGAACACCTTTTTTAAAGAGTATTTACTTCATAAACAGTTAAGGTATTGCATAAGGAAAGCATGCTGACCAATACTGAGTTAAGTGGAATCAATTCGGCCGTAATTAGTTGTTTCCAGTACCTGCCCTATTGGGTGGGGGTGGGAAGGACATGCAGGCAAGCGTGCTTACACACACACACACACACACACACACACACACACACACACACTCTCTCTTACCCACAAAGCAGCAAAATATTTCTTAAGACCACGTACTGAAACTAAAACCAGGTCATACCTGTCTTAGTTTTTCCTTATGCTTTTCAACTTGTGCATTTAATTCTTCTTGCATTTTCAAACGAGCAGCTGCTAAAGCCTCCTGTCGTTTAACAACAACATCAGGTTCTAAAATGTCAGGAAAAAATTTGAGAAAAAAAGAAACTCTTGAGGTCCGTATTAATAGGATACAGAAGTACCGATGTCAAGCAATGCAAAAATGTGTACTTTACATGAAGTCTCCTGCTGTGCATAAGTTCTACTTATGGGGGCAGAAAACTGTACTACTGCCATAGTTTTTAGCCCACATTAAAGATCCAGGGTACCAGATATCCCTGTTAGAGACATATATTTCTTTTCTTTTTTCTTTTCTTTTCTCTCTCTTTTCTAAGATTTTATTTATTTGACAGAGAGAGACACAGTGAGAGAGGGAAAAGCAGGCTTCCCGCCAAGCAGGGAGCCCACTGCGGGGCTCAATCCCAGGACCCTGGGATCATGACCTGAGCCGAAGGCAGACGCTTAACGACTGAGCCACTCAGGCGCCCCTAGAGACATGTATTTCTGGGCTCTCTCAGCAATTCCCACTCAGAGAGTCTGGCATAGCCCCGTAACTGAAATGTAAGTGGTCTGAGGGGCACCTCGAGATTCCATTCCAAAACCTGGGCTTCTAACATCCAGTCTCCAAGCTCACCAGAATTCAACAAGACAACAAGGGAAGATGGAATTTTAGGACCACTAGCCCTCACTTATTTAGCCCAGATCCATACCACGAAGAGGTAAAGATCCTTGGGCATTTTATGTTTACTTCTACAGAAAAGAAGCATACTTCCAGTTAGTATTAATGGAAATGAGCTCCCCAGTATTATCAATGTTTTCTCTGCTTTGTTTTATAGAAATATACTGTCAAGCTCTCTATCTGCTCACCGATTCAGACCAGGTTAACCAATGTTAAGAACGACCACAGGGCAACTACTTGGTGGTGTGGCTAATATTTAAAGAAGAAAACTAAGTAGAACTATACATTCACATCAGCACGCCCCAAAAATATAAGCAACCATCGCTACCTACAGAGTGGTAGAAAAAGAGCACTTAACTGAATCCACATAAAATGGGCCAAAGTGCCGTGGTCCAGGTAGCCACGGCTGTGTCTGTGTGTAGTGGGAGAAATGACTGGAACTCTATCTTTAGAAACAAAACAAAAGGGGCACCTGGGTGGCTCAGTGGGTTAAAGCCTCTGCCTTCAGCTCAGGTCATGATCTCCGGGTCCTGGGATCAAGCCCTGCATGGGGCTCTCTGTTCAGCAGAAGGCCTGCTTCCCCCTCTCTCTGCCTGCCTCTCTGCCTACTTGTGATCTCTCTCTCTCTCTCTCTGTCAAATAAATAAATAAATAAAATAAAAACAGAAACAAAACAAAATTATACTTCCACTTCACAGAAATGTGAATTTTGGTAACATTTGTAACTATTGGGTCATTCTTAGAATAAAATCAAATGTGGATTTTTTAACCAAATGCTCCCTACAAAATTGTACACCACCACAACATAACACTTTTCATGGCACACTTACTTTTTGCAGTGCCTCACAGAAACAAGCCTTTTTAAAAATACCCAGCCTATCATCATCTTATAAACGTACTTTTCAGTTGTAAGAGATCTCACCCTGCGAGCATTTCACTCGTAGAGATGGCTTCACCAGGTGACCAACGCTGTTTCCTAATACCCCGCCACCCACTTGAAATTCCATATCTTATGCAAGATGTCCAACTGTAATTTGTAGTTTGTTGTCAGGTGTACGTACAGCCAACAACCAAAAAGACCGAGGGAATGGCAGGACCACAGAGTTTCATGGGAGGGAAGGAGAGGTATGTCTGAGTGAAGGACATTCCTAAGTCTTTCTGCTAGTGACTCCTTTTGGGTTACGACATTTGCTTTTCTCCCCAAACTCACTAGTTGTCTGAGTCAGAAAAATGATTTGTATTTAATTGAGCTACTATTCTCAAAAACGCTTGGTATTTCTTTTAGATATGTCCTCAGAAACTAGCTTCTGCCTAATGAAAAAGACTACTGTTTCAGAGGGAATATGTTTTCGAAACAACCAAGCATAATTTGGAATCAGATCTGATGAGGAAGTTGTGAAAATCAAGATGATGTGGATATAAAGAACCAAGGCTGAGTTTCTTGTCACTCGCAATGGTTCTGGAGATTCAACAGGCAGACCCACAAGTATGGAGAAGCTGTGAAGTTTTCATTTTAATCCATCCTATAAATGAAAAACCATTTAACAAGATAGGCAGTGAGTGCTCTACCCACCGTCAAGCAGGTGATTAAAATCTTTGAAATTAGGGAGCCTGGGTGGTTCAGTGGTTAAGCATCTGCCTTCAGCTCAGGTCATGATCCCAGGGTCCTGGGATAGAGCCCTGCATCAGGCTCCCTGCTCAGTGGGGAGCCTGCTTCTTCCTCCCCACTCCCCCTGCTTGTATTCCTTCTCCGGCTGTCTCTGTCAAATAAATAAATAAAATCTTTAAAAAAACCCACAAAACTCCGAAATTAAAAAAAAAAAAAAAAAGCTATTGCACATTCCCCAAAATCAATTACAGAAGCATAAAATGGCTTTCCTCTCGTACAGATTAGAACCATGAACTTTACTCTTCCTAACAGACTAACTTCTAAATACTAAAAGAAATGGGTGTAAAGCCACTGCCTTCCTTTCTGTTATCAGGCACTTACCCACAGCAGCCGCAGCTCGGTCCAGCTGCCTCTGTCTCAAGGCCCTGAGCCGGGTGGAAAGCTTCTGAAACACCACGTAGAGAAGGATGCAGCTGAAGACGATGTACCAGCCATAGGTGGCTAGCAGGGAGCCCACTGAAAGGAAAACAGTTTTCAAGAAACTGAAAGTCATACCATTACTAGACTTCCATAAAATTCAACAAAGACAAAGGAAGCGTAGCTCCTGCCCTCAAAACCCTCCGGGTCTAGCCAAGGAAATGGCCTCCTAAGGAGGCAGTTAAAATAGAAGCGAGCACAATTCTGGGGTCACCGAGAAGGGACTTCTCAACCATCTGGGGGAGTTGAGCGGCAAGTCCGGAGGATGGAGGGCACCGCAGAGCGGGGTTTGATGGGTCAAGGGAAGTTTATCCGATTCAGGAGGGCAAAGGCCTTTCAGAGCTCAGGAACTTATAGAAAGAGGCGGCCATGGGGGCCGACACAGCGCCAGGCATGGGGTGGCGGGGGTGACGCGAGACCTGGAGGAAAATGTCCAGGGCGAGTGGCCCCAGTCACCGCAAGCAGAAAGGGCTTGCTTCGCATAAAGTAAAGGATTCGCGGAAAAAAGAGCCCGAGGGCACCGCCCAGACAAGTGTGGCTCCGGTAGGGCCTCTGCGCGCGTTCCAGGCCCTTCTTCCCGACCTGCGTGCGGCGCCCACGGGCTGCCGGCCAGGCCTCCCCAGGCCTCCCCAGGCCCGGCCGGGCGCACAGCAGAAGACGACCCACCGAACATGGCGGCGCCCGGGGAAGCCGGCGGTACGAGCCTCTGGCCCGCGGCGACTCACCGGTGACGTGCAGGTAACGCAACCCCTCTGTCTCCAGGGCCGGCCGCGCGGACAGCTGCTGCCCGTCCCGCTCCATGGCCGCCACCCAGCCGCCCGGCCTCGACGCGTCAGCTGGAGTCTTCGGCTTCCGGCCCGCCCCTAAGTACACGTGGCGCGCGCCCGAGCATAGCGTCCCGGAGTCCCGGCCAATCGAGGCGCGACCCGACCCCGAGGCTCGGCCAATCACAGCGAGGGCGTGGCCAGCCGGGCGGGGCCGGGAGAGTCGGGCGAGGCGGTGGCAGAAGGCCCCGGGCCTGCAGCGCTGGTGTAGCCGGGTCGGGTCGCTGCTCGCGGGAGTGAAGCCGCGTGACGGGTCTCCGGGCCGACTCCGTCTGACAGGCTTACGTTTGTACCGATTGCACACCGAGGTCACGGGGTTAGAGGCCGCCTGGAAGCAAGATTTGCGCCCACATCCTTGCCCCGGGCCCATCGGGCTACCCATCTCGGCCGGGAGAAACCCGGCCAATGGGGGTTGCCGCCAGGATCCGCCCCCAAGGCGTGCAGTTGAAACCCTGGCAGCCTCCTCCTCCAGCTGCCAGGGTTACATTTCAGGCTAAGAAAGGCCTGTCGACCCTCACGGTTCTCCTCCCCTCCAGAGCCAAAACCTCTCGAGAAAGAATTAAAGCAGTGGCTCCAACACGTATCGAATCCAACACTACTCGGTGTCACAAGGCCGTATTAGTTGTTCAGAATGGCTTCCAGGCTGTTTTTCCTCGCCTGCAAAGCCCTCCTCCACCGCCTTCCACTCCTCTCCCGTCACTATGGCTCCCAAACCCACCGTCACCGCCGTATTTGAAATTTGAGCTTGAGTGTTTTTGGAGAAGTTTTTGAAGTGAAGATGCCTAGCTGTATCTCGAAAGGAGGGTGGAGAATCAGGAATACAGTCCTGAAAAGACAGCGAAGAGGGGACGACGTCAAAGCTCTTTTTAGCCTTGAAAATGGGCTCTTGAAATGGGGAAATTGACGACTCTGGGTTTTGTCAGTTAAGGCTCTGAAGACAGCCATTGATTTGATGAGTTTAGGAGGGAGAAATTTTATTTCCTCCTTGATGTTTTCCTCTCACTTGTAAAAGGTGATGAACCATCGCTCTTTGTTTTGAAGTGGTTTCTCACTCAATCTGGTATCTTGCAGGAACCCGATGTGCTAAAACTGACCTATTTCCTGGGATTATGACCGAAATACTTGATTTGGGATCAGTCTTAAATATACCTTGTGTGTAAACAGTCACAAACTAGTCAGGAGATGTGGAGTGCCCAGCCTTTTTGGTTATGTTCTGGACATTAGGTACACTATACTGTAGGAGTCACTGTTCATGGAAGCAGTTGGTGAGGGCCTCTCTTTTTTTCTCAGAGCATTAATATCCTGAAAAAGGATGGGGCACAAGTTTCGACTAATGCTTGGGAAGTTCATTTTCTTATAGTAACTTAGTGGTTAAGATTGCTGGTGGCGTGGGTTGGCTAAGAAGGTTTTTAACAGATACTTTCCTACCTTGACAGGTGTCAGATTAAGATGTAAAAGCTTCAAGAATGTTGTGGTTAACATAATCTCAGAGCCCACAGTGTAGCTCAGGAATTATGATATTTGGGGTAGCTATGGAGGAAGATCCTATCTCACAGAGATCCTACCTTACTGTTGCCAGCTTTCAAACCAAAATTTGGTTTGAAATTGGACTTTCAAACCAAGTCACTGAAAGTCAGTGACTTTCAAATTCACGTCACTCAATTCAATGACTTGAATTAAGTCAACCTGCATATCATAAAAAATGCTAAAGTATTGCATCTGGTTAAATGGGAGAAAAAAGTTTGCCTTATATGCCTTGTTTACCGACCTTGCCCTGCAGTGCTTGCCGGCATAAAGATGGAATAAATTTAACATTTAATCTCTATCATTTGAACAAAAACAGTGAATAATTCCTGTCATTCAGGACTTTATGATATAAAATAGAAACCAACACAACACAATAATGAAAATGCACATTTTTAAATACCAAGAAGAATAAAGTACCTTTGCATACTATTATAAACTAGTCTGTTTACATATGTATTCACAGTATTATGAATAGTATATTCAACTAAAATCTAATAGATTTTGAATTATTAGGATGCAAGGATAAAGGGGTTCTGCTTCAGTTCCTAGCACAATGCTGTTCTTAAATTCCCACTGATAGAAGTTATTCTTCCTAGCCAGGCTTGTGCGTTACCTTTGTCCCTTTAATCAGGGTGTATCATCTCACCTAGCTTATCTAGAACCTTAAAGTTATTTCAGCACACACTTTGTTCAGTGTAACTGCTCAGGGGTTATTTGCAAAAAACCAGGACAAAGATCTCCCAACCAGTCACAGACCATGGTAGACTAAATGACTGGCAATTCATCATTCCTTCTTGCAAGGATATCCTTGTAATAGTGTCAGGGTGGAAGTAGTATTATTTGCCCATCCTTTGACTTTGGACTTGGCCAGGTGGCTTGCTTAGGTTAATGACAAGTAGGCAGACATAACAGTGAGTCCGTTTTGAGTGTAGGTCTTAAGAAGCCTCTAGTGATTCCTCCTTGTGCCACTGCCCAGTTAGCTCACTTGCCCAAGGAGAACGAGAGATGCAAAGCTGAGCCACCCTAGTTAACCCACAGACCTGCAATGAAAAGCAAAGCCAGCTATGAGAATAAATGGTTGCCACTTAAAACCCTGAGTTTTGGAGTGGTTTGTTAGGCAGCATTACTATGGCAATAGCTAACTGATAAATTGCCTAACCTCACCTATTCACAAAAGTATATGGAACAAGACAGGATTAAAGGTGTTGATAGCTGAGGGAGATTACAGAGATGGCAATCAAACAATAATGTTTCTCAAACTTGAATGACCCTTTCAATGACACTCTTGTAGATTCCTACTGTGGTATTTAGAGATTTTATTTGAGACACAGAGAGAGTGGGAGAGCGGGTGGGGGACATGGGGCTTGATTCCAAGACCCTGACCTGAGCTGAAAGCAGATGCTTAACCTACTAAGCCACCTAGGCGCCCCCTACTGTAGCACTTAAATTATGTTAAATATCTACATATATAAAACTATACACATAACTACGTACATTTCCTAAATTTATAGTTCCTAAAACCTCAAAACCTAATTACAAATGCTGTTACAGGATTTCCTTCTCCTTCGGTGCCCCGGTCCTTGGTCATGCCACTCCAAAGAATGAAGAGGTAGACAAGATGAAGGGTACTGGACAACAAAGTAGTCTATTGAGCGATAGTAAAGTGATAGTACAAAGCTCCCGAAGAGGGAGGGGATCCCAGAGGGTTGCCATTTGGGTTTCTAAGTCTAAGGGTTTTTATGGGCTTTGTTGGAGGGCTATTTTAATCGGATTACCCCTCCTGCATCCAGCATCCGATCGGGGTTTTGTCATCTATTAGGTAGGAAAGGGTGGGGGGGCTCCTTTCAGGGTGGTGTAAAATCCTTCTAAGGGTGGTTTCCTCTTGTAGGAGGGCGCCTTGCCCCAGCCTGCCTTTCTTCCAACTACCCTTCACCAATACTACAAAACTAATAATATTCAAATCAACATCTTAATGTAGTTGCACAGAAATAGTTCTTTTGAATTTTTTTTTTATTATTTATTTATTAGGAAAGAGAGAGTGAGAGAGAGCAGGTCAGAGTGAGAAGCGGACTCCCCATGGAGCTGGGAGCCCAATGCGGGACTCGATCCCGGGACTCCAGGATCATGACCTGAGCCGAAGGCAGTCGCTCAACCAACTGCGCCACCCAGGGGCCCAGTTCTTTTGAGTTTTGCCATGACTATGCCACTGGTAAAAGTTTCTACTATAATATGATAGAAGTTACTGTCTTTGACTGAACTTCATGTTCTGCAAAATTGCACATTGAAACCGTAGGGCTTCTGGGAAAAACTGGGTTGAGACAATCCCCATTTTTCTGGTCCTGAGATGCACAGATATTGGTGGAGCTGAGCAAAGGAGCCCTCACATTCATCTTGTCAATTTCTGCAAAATCCTCACTTGGGATAACAGCATAAATACTGTGACAAGACCTCCTTTTGTTTTCTCTCAGGGGCCCACAAATCATTAACCATGGGTCACTAAAACTATTTGGTGCCAAAGCAATCCTGTTTAGTGTAGATCCACTCAGGCGACGGCACCTCGTGTTATTTGAGGACTGCCCACAGTCAAAGCCGGGACCCGAAGTAAGCTACAGGTAAGGAACATGACTGGAGGGAAATGAACTGCAACCAGTTGGTTATTATGGAGGGTAGTGACCAGAGGCTCATTCAAAGTCCCCTTAATAGGTGGCTTATACATGGTGGGAGCAGGGAGCCTCCTGACTAGGATGGCAAAAGCTTCCCTGCATCTTAAGCATGGAGAAAAAAATTGGACTCATTTTAGTTGTCGTGTTAGAAGCAGAAAAGGCAGGCTCGTGGCTTCTGCCATGAAAGATGTAGTAGCTAAATTCTAAGCCAGGCCAGGAAGATCTCGAAGACCGCGCCTCCCCACCCGAGGCCTTCTGTTCTGATCCCATGTATATTTAGTGATGTTCTACACCCAGAGGGCACCTAGGTGAGGGGAACAGCAGAGCACCAATTGCAGAGTTATCTTCCTCTCAAATTATATTAACTTCTGGTTTATAAAGCCATCTATTGTCTATTTGGGTTAGTTCCTGGGTGCCTAAATGCCCCAGGAGATCATTAAAAAACATCAAACTTCCAATCTGTCAAGGTGAGGGTATGAGAGTAGAGCAATGCACTCTGGTTCAGGCCATCAGTAAATGGGTCACAGAGGACTGTTCTAGAAGGAGAACGGTGTCAGGTAGATGTTAAGGAAGTGGTGAGAGGGGAGGCTGGAAATCGTCTGGGGAGCATCATCCTCTGATGGACAACACCTGGGAACCTACTGGGAGTGCAGCCCCACCCCCCACGATCTTGCATTTGAACAAGGTGCCCGGAAGTTCATAGCGCATTGGGGTTGGACAGCACTGGGTTAGGGCCATATTAAGGAAATCTGCAGACCAAGTTCTCCTGATACCCAAGTTCCATCTCCTTTCTGAATGTTCTGCCCTCTTCTTTTCTACCGCACGCAGCCCACAGTTCTGTCTTCCCAGCTAGGCTGTCAGCTCCTTGAAGGTTGAGTTCCTTCATGGCTTATGCATCTTGGGAGCACTTTAGAAAGACAAATCGGCCCGGCAGCAATCACCCACAATTGTTCAGGGGTCTACTGACAAAAGAGTGTTTCTCACATTCCTCATCCAAAGCAACACCAGCAGACAGAAAGATGGATGGTGAAGGTGCTCACCTCCACCACCTTGTTTTTATGATTAGCCTAAATTGGCCAAAACAGGGTGGGAAAAACAGAACAAAGCATCCAGACGCTGTGAGGAAACTGCCGTAGCCTGCTCACTGGGCCAAGACTCCTCCCCACCCCCCAACCATGTCCCAAACGCTGGAACGTGCTGCCCCTCTGCTCGGATTCCAACAAGCAGAAGTTGCATTCCCCTGTAATTTTTCAAATCAGCAGTTAAAGCCTGGCTGTCTTTAATGAAGCTGTTGTTATTCTCTGTATGGGAAAAAAACTGCACCAGAGATCGCAGTCTTACTAATAACAACTGGCAGCACACAGATAATCTTGAGTTTTATTAAGAATTTAAAAATCTAAACATTTTATAGAGGCCTGCGAAGCATACCCAGAAACACCGCCCTCCGGCATTTCCAACATCCACACGTCCATTATATCTCACCACGCTGCACTCTCCCCCCATGACAGGCAACCTGGCAGCACAGTGAATGTCGCTGTGTTTTTACTATTTGTAGAAAACCGGCATTTAGATTTCAAAATTAATAATATTACAAAATTACCAGCAGCAGTCTTAAGCATTTCAACAATGCTTATGAACTCCACTTTGCTGACCCAAACAAGGCTATATTATTCCAAGTTCAACAAGCAGGACTTGTCCCAAGGAGGCGTATTACACATCCTGCAGACACTCAGGCCACACTGCTCAGGACCCATTTGTGACCGTGTCTTCTTCCATCTCCTCCTCACCATCATCTGTGGGGCCTGAGGAAGAACACAAAGCCAGAGGTCATATTGATTTCAGAGCACGTGCTCGCTCTGGATGCGAGCAGCCACTCTGTAAAGCTACTTCATGCCAGTTCTCGGATTAGGTACAAAACCCCCAACCACAGCACCTGCCCTCAAGGAGCTTAGTGCCCACAGACTACTTGTCTTTAGAGATATGGGAAGGGATGGTCAATTCCTAGGGAAAGGATTACAGAGGTGTTTTATAAAAGTCAAACTCATGGGGCGCCCGGGTGGATCAGTTATCAGGCGTCTGCCTTCGGCTCAGGTCATGATCCCAGGGTCCTGGGATCGAGCCCCGCACCGGGCTCCCTGCTCAGCAGGAAGCCTGCTTTCCCTCTCCCACTCCCCCTGCTCGTGTTCCTGCTCTCACTGTCTCTCTCTCTCGCTGTATAAATAAATAAAATCTTAAAATAAATAAAATGTTAAAAAAAATCAAAACTCATTGTCTGACATTCTAACAACCCATTGTGGTTGAGCTAATAATTCATTTTTTTGGTGACAGTAAAAAGCTTATACTTTGTGTTTTGTTCTTACCACTATCATAGGCAAATGGAAATCCTCAAAAAACATCTGGATACCTACCAAATGCCCGTTAATGGGGAACTCAGTGACTCTACTGTCTCTAAGTTAGAGAAAGTATGGCAACAACCCAAAGTCTTACTTCATCAATTTATGGCAGATATTTGGGTCAATGTATTCTGAAAAAGGAAATGTTTTAACTCTACCAGTGTTTGGGAAAATTACTCTTGTTTAAGCCTACTGCTTCCACAGTTAGCCCCAACTTCAGATTGCTAGATACAGAACTACCAAGACAAGAATGTCAGTCAAGTTTTTGTGTATTCGGAAGTGTAGGCCTGCAGAAATCTATGGAGTACCCTGAATCATGTCTCTCCTCCTCTTCCCAGTGAACCTCCCAATGAGTGAAAATCCCGTCCAAAAAAACATTCTGGGCAACAAATCAGCTCAGTAATTCTGTCATATGACAGTCACAATAAGCCACCCTGAACTACCTCTTCCCCCACCCGTAACCACTGAGCCCTGAAAACCTTTAACAAACTCCTAATGCTCTCAGCCTTAAGACAGCATCCATCACAGTCTGCAGGGCCCCATGGGGCCTAC
Source organism: Nasua narica (assembly GCA_028533885.1). Classification (NCBI taxonomy): domain Eukaryota; kingdom Metazoa; phylum Chordata; class Mammalia; order Carnivora; family Procyonidae; genus Nasua; species Nasua narica. Next base: position 16,123,188 of record CM052797.1, read on the forward strand.
TTCATGCTTCCTCTGTTGGCTTCAGCTCACCACATTCTCCCTGTGCCTTGAACTTCACTCCCATCGGCCTCTTCCAGTTCAAGTGGGCGACGCTCCTGTTTGCCACAGGTGCTTTGCCTGTGTAGTCCTGCCTTCTCCCACTTTGCCCCTAGAATGTCACTCTGCCTATGTTTAGTTCAGCAATTCGCCAACACTTTAGTTTTAGGATCCAAAGAGCTTTTATGTACACTTATAATTGCTGTGTTAGATTCATCAACACTGTATCAGAAATTAAAATCAAGTATTTAAAAAAATTGCAATTCATTAAAAAATGTCTTCATTAGAGCACCTGGGTGGCTCTGTCGGTTAAGTGTCTGCCTTTAGCACGGGTCATGAGCCCAGTGTTCTGGGATCGAGTCCCATATTGGGCTCTCTGCTCAGCAGAGAGCCTGCTTCTCCCTCTATGCCTCTCTCTGTGTCTCTCATGAATAAATAAAATCTTTAAAAAAAAAGTCCTCATTACACGTTAACGTTTGTTTTTACACATTAAAAAAATAACATTCCCTCCCCCCCCAAAAAACCCAAACCAAACCAACACACATTTCCCAAAACAAAAATATTTAATGAGAAGCCTGGCATTATTTCCTACTTTTGCCTCTCTCTGTCATGTCTGATGAAAAGCTGTCAGCTGGACCCTGGGACTGGCTTCACCAGCCCCTGCTGCAACATGTTGTTTTCATTGAAGGAGATGAAGAAAAGCAGCCCCACACAGATGTGCAGCTAGGAAAGGAAGGTGTATTCTAACAGTGGAACAGTGTATTCAGACAGTTGTGGGTTTTCCTGTTTGATGCTAATCTAAAACTTGACAAAAGCGACAGTTTCTTTTTATTTATTTATTTGACAGAGAGAGAGAGAGATCACAAGTAGGCAGAGAGGCAGGCAGAGAGAGGGGGGGAAGCAGGCTCCCCGCTAAGCAGAGAGCCCAATGTGGGGCTCGATCCCAGGACCCCAAGATCATGACCCGAGCCAAAGGCAGACGCTTAACCATCCGAGCCACGCAGGTGCCCCAAAAGCGGTAGTTTCTTAAGGGTTACTTTGCAATGTGGAGTCTGAAACCTTATCAATGAACTTCTCACTCTCTTACTTGAAAATCCATAGATCTACCTCGTTTTCCCGGAAGTGACAAGTTCACTTCATATTCAAGAAGATGCCTGCTTCTCAATGGAAACAACTGCTCAAGTGCGTGGAAACCACCATCCAACTTAGGCATGCGGTCATGTGTACCCCCATCCCGTCACCCAGGACATCAGAAGACGTGCACTTAAAAGGTGATATTTAATAACATTCATCTCTTTGCTTCGTGAAGGACGTTCTGAAGTGAAACTGATATACATTTTACTAAGAGAGCGCACAGCAGTTTAGAATGAGACTTTAGGCCATGACCGTGACCTGTGCCGAGGCCCCAGCAGTTTTAACTGCCATTACTCCTGCACCATCAGTGCAAATGTTATTAACGGTGGAAAAAGCAAGTAACACCTTAAAGTTATTATACAAAGTTATTATACACAGTTTTGACCTCAGATGCCCACGGGCTCAAGGGCTACACAGGGAGAACAGCCGGTCTAGTTAACGTCTTACTTGTTTTTAGCTTCCGTTCAAACATGATTTGCCCAAGGGAACTTTCCTTGAGCTGCCATCTAGGTAGAAGGCCCCAGTTACCTTCCTATCAAAACTTGTAATACGCATTATTTTGAGTAGTTTTTACTTTACACCTCCAGTGCCTAACATAAAGTTGGCATTCAAATATGAGAACAACCAACGCTTACCAAAAATGCATGCTCATGTCAGATCCTATGCTAAGTGCTACCTACGAACTCTTACTTATCCTCTCAAAAACCTTTTGAGGTTGGTACTATATATTATCTCAAATTTAAAGATGAGGAAACAGACTTGAGGCTAAGTAAAGATGAAGAAATTCACCCAAAGACAGAGCTGGTGAGGCTAAGATCTGAGCTTCATGCTGTTTGGCTCTGAGGTTCGTGTTTCCAACCAACTACTAAGGTATCTATCCTATACACACAGACACACGGACACACAAACACACACAGGAGTGAAAGTCCACATGGTTCCCTCTAGTGTTTATTTTCACTGCATGGCTAGGGAATAATGTATGCTTTAACTTTTACATAAAAAAACCCTCAGAGTCCCATGCCAGAATATTCTACATCAAACAACTTATCCTCTAAGAGCATGAAAAGGGATTTCGTGTACATCAGATGCCAACGTTCTTGGGTCATGGCATCTGAACTGTTCTGGAATCACTTCAAATATAACATGAATTGGGAAGTCCGCACAGACCACTGTGTCCTCACCTGATCTGCGTTCCCTGCCAGGTATCTGACCGGACTGCAGCAAGCCCTTCAGCCGCTCCACTTCAGCCAGGGTGGACGCATTTGCTATAGCATTCTGGAGGACAGAAAACAACGGAGACGGACCATTAAGTGGATCTAAGGATCAATCACCCAGACAACCCTACAGAAGTCCACGGCAACTCTGTGAGTTAGAATATTAAACAGTTGTGTTGAGGCAAGAATTTTATCGTCACATTGCAATCAATCCAAAACCAAATTTAAATTCCCCAAACCGGTAAAGGGATGTGGACCCGCTTTCAAGAGACCAAATAATCAATGCCTATGTCCTAAAATTTTAGTGAATTAAAGCGCCTATTTGGAACTATGTTTACTGGATAATTTAGGAAGTGGTATTATGAAATTAGGATTTCCCGCTGATCATCAAGCAGACCTTTCAGGCAGCAAATCTTTGAAAATAAAAACTAAGACAAACACTGAGACAGCATATTAAGGTAACTAACTGTTCAAAAAAAAACACATCCTGGGAAAATGAGAAAGAACTAGAGCTGCCTCTTTGGCTCACGTAAGTATTTCAAGTCCAAGTCAAGTAACTTTACGGTAGGTCCTTCCTTACACAGAATACAGCAGGAATCTAACGGGGGGGGGGGGGGGGAACGGGACTGCAATGTTTAGAACTTGGTCTATTACTTATGTCCTAAACCCTAGGCAACTCTCTCCTGTCCAAGAGTCCTAACACCTTATTACCTTGATTGCTTCTACATCCCCTGGAGATGGCCCACCTTTCTTCTTGTCAGTTGGCAAACCAGCACCTGGGTTGAAACTTGGGAGGGGGAGGGAAGAACACAACTGTTAAATCCGGACCAATGGAAGGTGCTTCTCTTTTACTTTCAAAAAAGCTTTTGAAAGTAATTCAACCAGTGTAGTATCTTATCTTTGTTAACAAACTGATACAAGAAACTCTCTCCTTCAGAAACACCACCCAGTTCTCATCTTCCTCTAGAGAAAAAGGCGGGAAGTATACAATGTTGCATTAAGACGGAACAAGGAAGGATTTGCTAACCTGGTAGAAATCTCATGTGATGTGTGGACCACTGATGGTCCCCGGCTATCATCACACAAATTCAATACTGTATTAGGCACAGGTGTTTTTGTTTAATTCTGTAGGAGGCAAAAAGCCGACAGATAGTGTTTCTGAAGGTGAAGTGGAGTGAAGTTGGATATCCGTATCTTACGTTTTGCTTCTCCTGGCAATATCCTTTGCAAGTTGTGCACCCCGTTTGCCCTTGAACATTTTCTCTGCTTCCTGACGCTCCTACAGCAACACCACACACAGAGTTAATGGAAATAGGAATACCACATGCATTTAGATGCATTCCTCAGAAAACACGGAAGAAAACTCTCCTGAAATACTCTGGGCTGGTAAAAAAATACCAAAAAGCCAATTTCAAATTAAAAGGAGACCAATGGCCTTGCCTTCTCTGGTGAGGCTCCCTGAAGAAAGTTCCCCCTCCTAGTTTCAAGGAGAGGCTCTGGAGGAACTAAGAAGCTTTAAAAACAAAACAAAACCAAAAGCATTCCCGGTAAAGGGAAAATCACTCTAACAATTAAAGCTGCTGAAAAATGGCTTATATGAAGCTCCCCAAGGGAGAATGTATCTAAACAGAGTCTGCCATCCACGGTGCTCACAGTGGGTCTGATACCGAGCTGCCCCTGAACACGCCCACACATGACAGCGTAACCCAAGAACTACTATAAACCCTGCTATGAAAATGAATGATTTAACATGTTCTTTCCCCCGTTTTCATTACAAACCAATCAGTAGTAAAACTCATTAGGCAACTGCAAAAATCCATAACAAAAGTATAAAATAAAACACATGAATCTGTAATGACTTACAACCTAACAGAACAATACTTACTTTTAGTTTCACCTTCTGGAAATCCAGTACTCTGACTTGCGGAACTTTATAAATTACATACAGTCTGTAATGCTTCTTATTTGTTACAGGATTTCTTAGAATACTACAAGAAAAGGAAGAACATAATGCCAATCTTGTTCGTAGCACAGCACTCAAGAGGTCCATTTTAACAGACTCAAATGAGTATATAAACTAGGCAAAAGTTCACAGTTTTCCATATTTCAGTGCGGTTAAGTTAACATTATGGAAGCTTAAATAGAACACTGGCCCTAAAGGAAATATTTTCATTCCTTGTTTTTAAAAGGGCCTTCTGACTAAGTGACTACTTTAAGATGAAGGCTGGTCATGACGTCACTATAAAGGACTTCACTGTCACCACCACAAAGCATCTCCGTACCTTAGGTAAGTCAGTGATTTGAGAGATGCCAAAGGGTCCAGATCACCCTGTAAAAGAAACAGCCACAGGTAAGAACACGAAAACCATAGGCTATTTTGAGACTTTGAAACAGCAAGTAACTGCTAGCAAGGGCTCCTCTTATCTTTTATTTTTTTGCTGCTCTAGCGCCTAGCGCAGAAGTAAGTAGCACAGCACCAATGTGTAATAACTACTGACCAAATTGGAAAGTAGCATTGAGCTTCTTAAACTCACAATCTTAGCCATAACAGTTGGTCTCAATAGTGGAAGAGACAAAAAAAATTTTTATTTCCCATAGCAGCCTCCAAAGGGCCAGAATTTAAACCAATGATTTAGGAAAGACAGACATGTCAAAGTTCATGTAACTTCAGAGTAAGTTATTCACACAGGGAACCTCAAACTGGAACCTGGGGTGAGGTGGTCTTTCCCACTAGTACCTGTAAGCACCTGGTGACACAGGCATCATATCATCATTGCGGGCAGGCGCCTTTATTCAAACTTCCCTCAAATTGCTTTGGATAATTATTCAAGGACAAGGAATATAGTTAAAAAAAAAAAAAAAAAAAGAAAAGAAAACCCAATTATGAGACAAGGGCAGGTTAGTTTTTGAATCTTCCCAAATTACCCTGTAAAATATAGTATAGCAGCAAAAGCCAAAGCCTATGGTCAACAGCCACAACTAACAGAGATGAAAAGGCATTCTGGCAAGAACCTGAAAACAGGAACAGGTAGAGACAAGCCACGGTGAGAGCTGCAAGACCCGCACGGCATCGCATCTGGCAGGAAGCAGCAGAGGGAAAGCAGAGAAGCATCTGACAAACCAGGGTACTCCGACACGACCAACGGTCAGTCAGTCTGAGAGCGGCCCCAGCAGATCTGCACAGGCCAATCAGGAGCACAGCAAGCCGGGGATAAGGCGAGAGGAGGGGGCTAGGCAATTTGGGCCCTCACTCTTAATACTGACCACAAATAGTATCCTTTCCAGGACAAAGTCCTACTACAATGAGGAGAAACTGCTGGGACCAGATTGCAGTTGAGCAGGACAGGGGCAAGAGGGACAAGGAGAAAAAAGTACAGCTAAAACCAAGAAGGGAACAGAGCCAGGAGTTCAGAAAAGCAGCTGCCATTTTTAAAAGCTTCACAAACAACCATCGGGGGGAGCTCTAGAGCACGCTACTGACAGATCAGCACTCAAAGAAATACACAGGATGACCTAAAAAGGGACAAAGACAAACATCACATGATCTCACTTGTATGTGGATTAAAAAAAAAAAAAAAGACCAACTCATAGCAACACAGAGTTGAATGGTGGTTACCAGAGGCTGAGGGGTGGGGGAAAAGGGGAAATGAGCTATTGATCACTATTGATCAACTGCAACAAACTTGCAGTTATTACGAGTAAATTCTGGAAATCTAATGTACAACATGGTACAACATGGTGACTATAGTTAATAATAATGTACTACTGTATATTTTAAATCTGCTGAGAATAGATCTCAAGTATTCTTACCATACAAACAAAAAAGTATGTGAGGTGACAGATACGTTAGTCTGGTAATAGTAATCACTTCACAATGTGTACATCTACCAAAAATCGCACTGTATACCTTAAATACATACGATTTTTATTTATCACTCATACTTCAATAAAGCTGCAAAAAGAAAAAGACAAAAAGGAACAACGAATGGCAACCTTTGTTACCCTCAGATGCAGATACATACAGTGTAAAACATAATGATGTCGTCTTGACTGGTTTCTTAAAGACAAAATAAATAAATAATACCTTGGGAGGTATGAAATGTTTAAGGTCACTATTGTGTAAGAGACTAAAGGTATTGGTTAACTGGAAACATCAGTATGTATTTTTAATTCCTAAAATACTAAGAATAGGAATAAGTAATTCCTACACTACTAGTAGGAAAGGAATGACAGAGAGAGAATGAACACAGTAAATGAGAGAAAAAGAAATGCAGAGTAGGTGGATCAATAATAACCCCCAGAAAGAATAAAAGACAACCCCCAATACACCAGTAATTAAATTAATGTAAACAGACCCAATACCTCATTTAAAAGTAAGACTTCACACTGCTGTACTTAACAAAACAATCTTATCACATGCTGTTTTAATCTAAAATATAAGGTGCAGAAGAGCTGGAAGTAAATTTGGATGGAAATACTAAACTAAAAGAAAGCCTGTTTAGGCATATTATAGCAGATAAACAACGAGGTAAACAGCACTAAAAGAGATAAAGAGGGGCATGACACAGTAATAAAAAGGTTAGTTCACCAGGAAGGTATTAACAATTTAAAATTTGTGTTTATCAACTAAGAGAATTTCAAAATATATTACAACTAAAATGGACAGAACTCTATGGACAGACTATCAAATCCACTATCATAAGAGATTTTAACACACCTACTTCAGTAACTGATAGCACAAACTCAGCCTTCATCTTTACAAACGATTTTAAATATAATTACAACATATACAAAAATACAAACAGATCTGGGCACCTGGGTGGCTCAGGCCATGATCCCAGGGTCCTGGATTTGAACTCCACGTCTGGCTCCCTGCTCAGCGGAGAGACTGCTTCTCCCTCCCTCCCTGCAAGTGCTCTCTTCTCGCTCTCTCTCTCAAATAAATAAAATCTTAAAAAAAATACAAACAGCCTCTATTATGCCACACATTTCCTATGAATGTGCATTTTGGGTAGACTACCTCATATATTTTAGAAAAGACATGGCCTCAGACCAGTGATTTCTTACTTCTGGAGTCAAGTACTCCTTTGAGAACCTGAAAGAAGTTCTGGACCCAGTCCACCAGGAAAAAAACAATCATGGAAACAGGGAAGGGAGGCAAGGTCATAATAACACAAAATCAAGTTACAGAATACAGACTTAGAGATCCAATGTTTCAGTGAAAAATTTAGGTATGAGCTTAGTTTTGTTAAAAATTATACATATAGAACAGAAGCATTAGAAGAAATAGGTCACCATAATTACACCCAGAGAAAATAAAACTTTCTCCTTAGCTCACAGGAAAACCAATTCCAAGTGGATCACTGACACCAAAGTGAAGAATAAAACAACAGTTTCTAGAATGTAACTGTCCAACAAAATTTAACATGTTTCATATGTAACTGAATGTTTTCTAGTAGCCAATTAAAAGAAAAAAAACAAGTGTAACTTATAGTAGTATATTATTTAACCTATTACCCAAAATATTATTTTAATATCAATATAAAAAAATGATAGCTTACATTCTTTGGGGTACTAAGTCTTTGAAACCTGTTGTGTATTTTACAGTTCTTAGGACATCGCAATTCAGAGTAACTGCTTGTGACTAATGGCTACCATACTGGACACCGCAATTCTAGAAAACAACTTACGTTTACTGAAAACAACTCTTTCTGTAGTGAAAGCCTGACCATCAAAAGTACTAGCAACAACAACAAAAGACTGATAAATTGGACTATACTTAAATTAGGAACTTTTCTATCAAGACACCCTAAGACTCAAAAAATGAGCTACAGAGTAGAAAAAGCTATTATTACCCGAAAGAGGCCCAGATCCTGAATTACAAAAAAGACAAAGGATAAGGAGATAATCCTCTGGATTTTCTAAGTGGCCTCTAAGAGGCCAGTGGCACCTTTAACTCCTCCCCCCAAATATATTCCCTCCACCTTCATTTGACTTACCAGTTCCACAAGACTATTGTTGGTGAGAATGAGTTCTGTTAGACATGGTAGAGCCTGATCAAGTCCCTCACCTATACGGCTAAAATGAAGAAAGGAAAAAAAAAAAAAAAGACTTTGTAAAAGTGAAAAGTAGGTAAGCTAACAATTGTATCTAAGTCCTTGTACAGAAGATTTCAGACTCCAAAGATGGAAGGACTTTAGAGATCTTTCTTCCAGCACCTAACTGACAGGGACCATGAAGCACAAAGAAGAAACTTATCTAGGGTCACAGGGTTAGTCAGTGGCAAAAGTCGGATGATTTTAGAGCATGCCTCCTGAGGTTCTTTCTGGGGTTCTTTCCATTACCATTCTGTCTGGTGAAAGCTAAGAGAAGAAACTCCTGTGGAGAACAAACTACTTAGCTTACTTCATGACTTCTGTGCAGGCACCACAGAAATACAAGTGATTCTGCACTCACAGCTCAGGTATATAACAAACTACACCATAAGGGAATGGTTAACTCGTGAGAAATACGCCTATTTTAAAAAAGCAAGTCACTGGGGCGCTCAGTCAGTTGAGCATCTGACTCCTGATTTGGGGTCAGGCTGTGACCGCAGGGTCCTGGGATAGAGCCCTGAGTCAGGCTGCATGCACAGCGACGAGTTTGCTTAAGACTCTCACTCTCCCTCTGCCCTCCCCCCACTTGCATCTGAGTGCACGTGCTCTCTCTCTTTAAAATAAGTATATTTTTTAAAATTTAAAAAAAATTAAAACGCAAGCCACTACCTAGTACTTCTTAAACACATTGTCTATAGACCTTCGATAACTTTTTTTGATAAAATTTACTCAGAGGTAATGAAAGAGGGTTCAAGAAAACCCTCAAGTTCAGTAAGTAATATCCTAAAAATCAATTGTAAAGAAAAACAAATGGCAGAGGATATGGGTAGAGACACTTAGTCAAAAATATAAATATTGGGGCGCCTGGATGGCTCAGTGGGTTAAAGCCTCTGCCTTCAGCTCAGGTCATGATCTCGGGGTCCTGGGATCGAGCCCCGCATCGGGCTCTCTGCTCAGCGGGGAGTCTACTTCCCCCTCTCTCTCTTAGCCTGCCTCTCTGCCTACTTGTGATCTCTCTTTCTCTGTCAAATAAATAAATAATCTTAAAAATATATATAAATGTTGGGGGCACCTGGGTGGCTTGGTCAGTTAAGTGTTTGACTCTTGATTTTGGCTCAGATCATGATCTCAGGGTCCTGGAATAGAGCCCTGCATGGGGCTTCACACTCAGTGAAGAGTTAGCTTGAGTTTTCTCTCTCTCCCTTTGCCCCTCCCCCTGCTGACATGCGGGCATACGCTCGCTCTCTCACTCTCAAATAAATTTTCAAAATCTTTATATATATATATATGTATATATACATATATATATATAAATAAATAATAGTTGAACTTTACATATCTTTTTAATATGATCCCTTTGATAATTACAATTATTGTTTTAGAAGCCAAGATATGTACAAAACAGCATGTTTGTAATTTAAATACCTATTACTATGAATAAGTATTTCTGAATAGATGCAAATAAAACAAGATCAATACCAGGTTAATTTCTGGACCTATATGGGAAAAGTGCAGCTTGTTTCTCAATTCAAGAAATATGTAGGCTCAACTGGCAGTTAAGTACTATGGCTTCTTCAGGGAACACTGCAACATTAGCTCTAGTGGGAAAAAATTACTTTCTACTAACAGACACTTACCATATTCTATTGTTGTTCACTAATAATGTTTTCAGTCTTCTCAACAAAGGAAAACCATCCAGTTTCCTGATTTCATTGTCAGAAAAATCAATAGCATCAAACTGGTCTAAAGTAGCGCCTAGATTTTCAATGACAGGAATTTTATACCCTGTAAAATGAAAGAAAAAAATACACAAGTATTAATACGGTTCAAAGGTACATGAAAACCGCAGCAGTACTTCACGGTAATTTGATGCAAAGCTTCCATTTATTCAGAAAGTGTTTACCTAGCACCTCCACTGCACCAGACACTGTGCAAATAACTGGTACATAAAATGGAACAAGAGTCACATGTCCTAGTTGCCACGAAGCTTACAGTCTAGGGAGCGGACATGAAGACAGTCATGAAAACAAGGACAAGGGCTATGGTAATGAGGACATGTATTAATAGTAATATTGGTAGCTAACATCTGCAAGAGTATTTACAGGGTGCCTCACACTGTTCTGACCAAGGCCCCAGAAATAGTTAAACAGCATTAGAACTGACACTGTAAGCTGCTTCTCGCCAGTGTCCAAGTTTTGTTCATACCTTGTGGACAACAGTTCTTAACCTCTTTTGCATTCCCATGGCCACATTCATAGAACTTACCAGGATATCCTCCTGGTACCATGATCGTTCCCTCTTACTCTACACCTCCCCCAGCTCCAATTCACAGTTCAAGGTCAATGATTTATACAAAATAATAAACCACCCTATGAACAATTCAAATACTCAGGGATTTAAAATGGGCCTAACTACTGTGCCAGGTGCTGGCAGAAGAAAGAAATGAACCCAAGCCACGGTTAAAGTACGTAATTCAGAGCTGCAAAGGTTACATCAAAGTAAGGGCTACACCAAAACAAGTCTCCTCAACACTAGATGCACTTCAGACACTTCAAACTTAAGAGATAAGGCAAAGATCAATTGGCGCCAAGAACGAAGTGGTCAGTTACTTCTAAATGGAACTTTTCTCTAAACTTAATTTCAACAAAATAAAAGCACTGGGCTTTGTCAGCAAGGAATCCAAACCGAAAGCAGAGCCTGAAGTAGTGCTGCAGGTCAGCCAGTGTTGTCCCTGTCGAGCCAAATCTCAGGTCCAAAACTGTATTGTCTTACCCCCAAAGAAACTGCTCTGCACACCTTTCCTAAAGTCATTTCCTTGAAATGCTGATTAGACGGCTGCACTCCCAATTTTTTTTTTTAAGATTTTCTTTATTTATTTTTCAGAGAGAGAGAGAGAGAGCAGAAGCACGGAGAGCTGCAGGCAGAACAGGCAGAGCAGGCGGAGGAAGAAGCAGGCTTCCGCCCAGCAAGGAGCCCGATAACAGACTCGATTCCCGGACTCTGGGATCAAGACCCGAACCGGAAGGCAGCCCAACCGACGGGGCCACCCAGGCGTCCCTGCACTCCCAATTTCTTAACAAGCCTTTCTAAGGTTGAAATGACTCCATGAATTTGAAAAGTTCAGAGCTTCCACCACCTTACACCCGGCACTCGTAACGCAGGCCTCTTTAAAGATTTTATTTATTTGAGGGAGAGCACAAGTAGGGAGAGAGCACGCAGGGAGGAAGCAGCAGACTCCCCGCTGAGAAGGGAGCCCGATTTGGGGCTCAATCCCTGGATCCCGGGGTCACAGGACCTAAGCGGAAAGCAGGGGCTTAACCGACTGAATCACCCAGGTGCCCCTAAAATGTTTTGAAAAAAGGGTCATATAAGACAACTGAAGGTAGTTAGAAAGAAATCTTGCGGAAACGTGCTTTTGTTCTCAGCCTTCATATCCTCCTTTGCAAATTAGAGGTAACACCTATCCTATCTATACTCCTACAGTAACAGTTCGACGTATTTACTGAGAACCAACGAGCCGCTGAGCACTAAGACCACAACTACTAACATTGTTCCAGCTCTCCAACAGTTCAGACTGCAAAATACGCCAAGCAAGGCCTAGCTGAGACCCACGGGTGCGGATCAGGAAGCGATCGATCCACTGGCCATGTGAGTAGGAGCGGGGGTAACTGAAACCTCAGAAGGGCCTAGGGATGGTTTTGCGGCTGCAACGGCAAGACTCAGCCCCGGGCGGTGCTGGCACCGCCCCGTTTGGCGCCCACAATGCAGGCCTGCTGGCCAAGTGCCGGCCCTCCGCGCACGCGGCCGGGCGCGAACCACCGGGCTGCGCGCAGAGGCTCGCCCACTCCCCAAGACTCACCCCGGAGGTCCAGCTCGCGGTCCCGCACGGCGTTGGTGTACTGAGCCGCCTGCTCGATCAACTCCGCCGTCAGTTTCACCATCCTGCTGCCTCCCGCTGCCGGTGCCACTGCCCGCCGGCTGTTCCCGCCGCCTCCCGCCCGTCAGACTTCCCGGCGTCCCCCGCGCCCCACCGACAGGCACCACCAATCGCACCCGGCGCATGCGCGCGCAGCTCGACTTCCAGGCCGAAGCTATCGAAGAGCCACGCCCCCGACCTCGTTCTCTTCGGAGGTTTAGGGGATCGCTGAGCTTGTCTTTACAGCTCTCGGTTCTTCCTTGGGGCGTGCTTGGAGGAGGACCCCTGCTTCCAGGTGTTTGAGTCTGCAAGTTAAGCAAAATGTGAAAGCACCCGAGTGGAACTTTCTCCACGCAGCGATGAACCTTGAGGTGGGAGGAGACGCTATGTCTGTCCTCACTCCAACTCAGGAGAGGCGGGCATCCGTGGGATCCAGTGAAGGGTCCCGGACTTCAGGTTCCCATTCCGGCCCGGTGCTTTGGCCCCCTGGGCTACTACGTGATGAGCACCGGGGCAAGGTCAATCACAGGACCATAGGAGGATCGCTGGGATCCTCCTATGGCTCCGCGCGCCCGACCGGGCTCTACGCCTGTTTCAGTTTTCTGTTAGGTCTGTGATCTCCAGATATTTAAATATTTAATGGAAGCACGATATACAGAAAAGTAAGGAAACCAGGAATTTAAAACGTGACGAATAGCTACAGAGTGAGAACACTTGCGTTGCAGCCTCCAGGTCCAGAAAATGAACACATTTCTGAAAGCCTCCCTCCCTTCCCAAGGCAACCAAGAACCAGGAATCGAACACCATAGATTAGTTTTGCTTGTTTTTTTTTTTTTTTTTTTTTTTTTTTTTAAGATTTCACTTACTTATTTGAGAGAGAGGGAAAGCCCAAGGACAGGGAGAAGCCAACTCCCGCTAAGTAGGAAGCCCAATATGGGCTGGATCCCAGGACCCTGGAATCATGACCCCAGTGGAAGGCAGACCCTTAACCAACTGAGCCACCCAGGCTCCCCAACTTTTGCTTGCTTTTGATACAAATAGAATCATGCAGTGTGCTTTCCTGCCTGGTTTCTTTGGCTTTGTATTATGACTGGAATCCAACCAAGGCTGCGTGCAGCAAGGGTTTGTTCACTTTCGCTGCTGTGTAGAATTCCATCCTATATCTTATACCATAACTTTGCCATCCTGCTGTTGATGGACATTAGGGTTGTTTCCCTTGGGGGCTATTCTGAATAATGCTGCTATGCATTTTCTTGTTCATGGATCCAATGCACACGTGCCTGAGTTTCTCCAGAAGTAGAACTTCTGGTACATAGGGTATGGTAATAGCTGATGCCTAACAGGCCAAGAGGCTGAAATAATATACATACAGTAGCTGTGTGTAAGGGTTTCCATGCTTCCAACTTCAACCTCTTTAGTATTATCAGTATAAATGTGGTGAATCAAGGGAGCCTGGGTGGCTCAGTCAGTCAAGCATGGGACTCTTTTTTTTATATATATATAAAGATTTTATTTATTTACTTGTCAGAGAGAGAGAGAGAGCGAACACAAGCAGGGGGAGTGGCGGCAGAGCAGGCAGAGGGAGAAACAGGCTCCTGGCTGAGCAAGGAGCCCGATACAGGACTCAATCCCAGGACCCTGGGATCATGACCTGAGCTGAAGGCAGTGGCTTAACCGACGGAGCCACCCAGGCATCCCAAGCATGGGACTCTTGATTTTGGCTCAGGTCATGATCTCCAGGCAGTGGGATCTAGCCTCTCTGGGCTCCACATGGAGCCTGCTCGGGATCCTCTTTCTCTCTCTCTGCTCCTCCATCTGCACGTGCTTTCTCTGTCTCTCAAATAATGATAATAATAATATAAAAAAATAATTGTGGGAATTCTGGTGACTGTGTAGTGGTATTGCACTATTGTTTTGATTAGTTTTTCTCTAATAAGTAATGAGGTTGAGGACCTTCTCCTGTATTTTATCTATTCAGATATCTTTTGCAAAGTTCGCATTCAAGTCTCTGCTCCTTTTTCCTACGGGATTGTTGACTTATTGACTTAAGGGATTGTTTTATATATTCTGGATGTGAGCAGACTCTGTGGCTTGCCTTTGCACTTTTTTTGGGGATGGGGGGGCTAAACTGCTTAAATACAAAAGAATTCACAGAGACCAGAAATGCTATCCTCATACAAGTCACCAATGCTGCAAAATACAAATTATAGTCCATTTTGTTCTATTTAGGATAACATCCTATTCCCCAAATCACCAAGTCATAATCTGGGCTGCAATTCAAATAGAAGGGCTATGAAAGTGGCCTCCTCATTCATTTTGCAATGGGAACAAGCTTTTAGATGGTTTAATTGGAGAGGAGTCATCAGAGGAAGAACTTAACTCAAGAAGCCCTACCCACTGACTGTCTTTTGTCCTCCTTTGTGTGTGGAGGGGTGGGTGGATTTCATTGTGGTCATGTAGGTCTGGGACAGGAAAAGTTTTTCTGCTTATTGGCCTTTCTACTCTCAATGGTATTGTTTGATGACTAGAAGTGTCTAACTTTTATGTAATTCAATTCATCTTTTCCCTTCTGGTTAGAGGGTTGTATGTCCATACATTTGCCCCCAAATGTTTTGTTGTTGTTGTCTACTGGCAGCTTAATTGTTTTTCCTTTCACATGTGGTTCTACAATTCCCCTGGAATTGATTCTTTTTTGAATTTTTTATTGAATTATGATATACTCATAAGAGTGCAACCCAAGCCCACCCAAGTAACTGGCATCTGGATCAAGAAGAGGACATTGCCACATTCTAGAAGCTCCCTTCTTGTCATTTCAGTCACATGCTTGCCCCAGTGGTAACCACATCTTGCATCAATTGGTTTTGCTTAATTTTATATTTATGGAAATAAAATGATACCTTATGTGTCTCTTGCTTAACATTGTATTTGTGCGTAGATGTAGTTAACCTATGATCATTGTTATATAGTATTTCATTGTGTGAATGTTCCAGTTTATTTCTTCTGCTGTTGATGAACATTTGGGTAACTTCCAGTTTGATATAAACGGTGCACTTATTAACATTATAGTACATATCTTTAAGTGAACACATGTGTTAATATATACATGGAATATATTAATAAACTTACATTCAGCTTAAGTAGGTTCTACTAGTTTTCCAAAGTGGTTGTACCAACCACTCCTTATTAACATTTGGTATTATCTATCTTTTTAATTTTAGCCATTCTGGTGGGTCAGTAAAAACTGTTTTTTTTTTTTTAAGATTTTATTTATTTATTTGACAGAGAGAGAGAGAGGGATCACAAGTAGGCAGAGAGGCAGGCAGAGAGGGGGGAAGCAGGCTCCCCACTGAGCAGAGAGCCGGACGTGGGGCTCGATCCCAGGATCCTGAGATCATGACCCGAGCCAAAGGCAGAGGCTTTAACCCACTGAGCCACCCAGGCGCCCCTGCACTGCGGTTTTAGTTGTATTTTCCTAAGTACTAACACAGTTGAGGACTTTAAAAAAAATATATCTTCATTGTCCATTTGGATCACTGCTTTTGTGAAGGGTCTTTTTAGGTGTTTTGCACATTTTTTTATCGGGCTGTTCTTTTTTACTGATTTGTAGATTTTTATATTTTTGGATATGAGTTCTTGTGAAATATATGTATAGTCAGTATGTTCCCTCTCTCTGTGGATTGCCTTTTCATCCTCTTAATGGTGTCTTTTGGTGAACAGAAGTTCTTAATTTTAATTTAGTGTAATTTATGAACTTTTCTCTATGTGGTTAATGTTCTTTTAAGTCCTCCTTGAGAAATTTGCCCACCCTTAAATCATGAATATTTTCTTCTAAAAATTGTGTTGTTTCACATTAGATTTGCTATCTGTCTGAAAGAGATTTTTGTGTATGGTCTGAGGTAGGGATTAAGGTATTTTTTCCCCATCTGGATATTCATTTAACCCAGTATCATTTATGGAAAAGACTGTCCTTTCCCCACTGCTCTGTAGTGCCACCTTTTTCATAAAATAAGTGTCCAAATATGTGAAGCTCTGCTTCTGGACTAGCTATTCTCTTCCATGGCTTTAGTTGCCTATCCTTGCATAATATCATACTGTCATTTAAAAACTTGATATTTGCCTTAAAAAAAGGCTCACTGTTTTTTCAAGATTGTCTTGGTTATTCTTGTCCTTTGCACTTTAGTATAAATTTTAGGTCCATTTTGCATCTAAGAAAGAACACATGCTTTGATTTATATTGTATTGGATTTGTAGACAAGTTTGGAGAATCCGTGTCTTTACAATATTGAGTATTCCAATCCACGAACATGGTGTAACCTTACATTTATTTATATTTTATTTAATTTATTTTAGTCTCTTATGTAAGTTTTTTTGTGTAGAGGTCCTATATATCTTTCACTAGACCTATTCTAGGTATATGATAGTTTTTGCTACGTTGTAAACATCAAAATCTAAAAAAGCAGGGCGCCTGGGTGGCTCAGCCATTAAATGTCTGCCTTTGGCTCAGGTCATGATCCCAGGGTCCTGGGATGGAGCCCGGCATGGGGTTCCCTGCTCAGCAGCAAGCCTCCCACTCCCTCTCCCCTGGCTTGTGTTCTCTCTCTTGCTGTCTCTCTGTGTCAAATAAACAAATATTTTTTTAAAAAATCTAAAAAAGCATCAAACATTAAAAAAAACCCATGTCCTAATTATTAGTTTCTGCTACATTGAAAAATAGTTGAAATACAATTTCAGTAATTTCTAGTTGAAATATAATTAACACTAGCATTATATCCAGCAGTCTTGCTAAATTCACTTATTAATTCTAATAGTTCAAAACCATTCTTTTGGGTTTTCTACATATATAACCATGCTATCTGAGAACAATGACAGTTTGATTTCTTTCTTTCCAATTCTTTTACTAATTCTTTATTTTTTGCCTTGTTTCACTGGCTGGGATCTTCAGCACGATGTTGTGGACAATTCTAAAAGCAGACATCCTTTAGCAGGTGGGGGTGGGGATGGGGGGAGAACCCTAATCAAGTGATCAGTGTTAATATCATCAATAATGAAACAAATCAAAATCATGATTCACTTACTAGAATGCGATTAGGATACAGCATCACTTCTGAGAGATTCCTGTCCAAGATGCATGACCTGGTTGGAAATGTGAGGAAAACTCAGATAAATACAAACCAAGGGACAGCCTACAAATAACGGGCCTATAGTCTTTAAAAGGTTCAAGGTCATAAAAGTCAGGGAACTGATAAATTGTTCTAGATTGAAGGAGATTAAAAAGACATAATGACTAAATGCAAAGAGTGACCTAAAGTGGATCCTTTTGCTAAGGGCATTTATGGGGACAATTCACAAAACTTGAATCCATTCAGAGGATTAGATGCTAATAATGCATCAGTGTTAACTTCCTGATCCTGGTGACCATGTAGAAAGTCCTTGTTGGGGGCGCCTGGGTGGCTCAGTCGGTTAAGTGACTGCCTTTAGCTCAAGTCATGATCCTGGAGTCCCAGGATAGAGTCCTGCATCAGGCTCCCCGCTCCTCTGACCCTCCCCTGCTCATGCTCTCTCTCTTTTTCATTCTCTCTCAAATAATAAAAATCTTAAAAAAAAAAAAAAAAGAAAGAAAGAAAAGAAAAGAAAAGAAAAAAAGAAACTCCTTGTTGATAGGAAAAGACTCTAATGTATTTTGGAAGTAATAGGGTATCATATCAGTAACTTACTCTCAAATTGTTCAGAAAACTATTTCTCTGTACTCTATTTGCAACTTTTCTGTAATTTTACTTAGAGAATGTCTCAAAATAAAGTGAAATCAAAATAACCCAGAACACTTAATTCCAGAGAGGACCACCAGGTGGAGTCCTTAGACCAGAGAGCTAATTTTACTTGGCCCTTCCTTTTCTGAATTAAAAGGAGTTTCTTTACTTTGAAAAAGGAAAGTTGTATGGATTGTATGAAGAGAGACGTAAATCAAATTATAGGTGGTTTTATTCATTGTACAACATCCCTATGAAGTACCTTTTTTTATTTCATTTCTTTTGGGTAGGGTTTCTCAACCTCAGCACTGTTGACATTTTTGTAGATAATTCTTTATTGTGGGGCTGTCCTACACTGCAGAATGTTTAACAGTGTCCCTGGCTTCTACTCACTAGATGTCAGTACATATCTCCTGTTATGACAACCAAAAATGTCTCCGGACATTGCCAAATATGCCCTAGGAGATAGACATCACCAGCAGGTTGAGAACCACTGTTTTTGACAACAGAATGATCTTTGCTCTGAGCACTTTGGTTCCTCTTTGCTTGAAAGGGAGCCTAAGAGATATCTCATCACTTCTAGTGTGGCTGATACATTGCAGGGAGAGAGGGGAACTTTGGGTGCTGGGAACTGAACCCCACGACCCTGGTTTCAAGTGGGTGCTCAGTGCTGTATCAGCTAGGGGTGCTGTTCTGTGCAAAGACAAACCACAGAGCCTGGCCTTGGGCAACCAGCCAAGAAAGATAAGGCCTGGATTCAAGGAAAGAAAGCAGCAGAGAAGACTTGGGTAGGGTACAAACTCCTTTCCCACAGTAGCCAGAACCCAGATGCCTCCCAGCTTAATGGGTAGAACCTTAAGATGTTGGAGAATGGCCTTGGCTTCCATTATCCCTGTTTGTTCTCATTAAAATGTCCTTTCTGCTTCACTTCTCCACCTCCTTCCCTTTCCATCCTCGGATATGGACCTCTACCCCTCATCTGCTCCCAGGGACCCCACTGTACCTCAAGCATTTAAGTGTACAGCCCTCTTCAGCCATGTTATGGTGATTCAAATGTAGCGGAGGGCAGTCTTTCCAAATTCAAGTGCACTCTACAGCTGGCCACGTTTACACCATGTTGTCCTTCTGGTTTCTTTAAAGATCAATTCCTGGGGCACCTGGGTGGCTCAGTGGGTTGGAGCCTCTGCCTTCGGCTCAGGTCATGATCTCAGGGTCCTGGGATCGAGCCCTGCATCAGGCTTTCTGCTCAGCAGGGAGCCTGCTTCCCCCTCTCTCTGCCTGCCTCTCTGCCTACTTTTGATTTCTCAGTCTGTCAAATAAAAAAACAAAATCTTTAGAAAGCAAATAAATAAATAAATAAATAAATAAATAAATAAATAAAGTTCAATTCCTCCCCTTTCCATTATAGGTATATTTTCTGTAAAAAGTGCAGCTTGCCCCAATCCTTTCAAGAGTTACAAAGTATCAAGTCAGCAGTGGCCTGGGAGGGATAGAGACAAGCCTGTAGGGACCACTGGGAGGTGCCAAAGAATTTGGGGACAAGGTCAGAAAACTGTCATCGCCTGGAAATAGAACAAGCTTAAAACAAATATATCATGGCTGCATCTCACCAACTGTGAAATTAATTCTCCCTCCTACAAAGAGCCAGCTTCCCTTTCTAGAGACGGGAAGGGAGCCACCTCACCAGCGCATGGCCCAAAGAAAGTCACTTTACCTCTATGAGCCTCAGTCTATGAAACAACAGACTTAAGGGAGATGATCCATGACTTTTTCATAAAACAAAATTCATTAACATGTCCCGCCCCTGGTGAGTCCATATATCCTCCAAGTTGGGCCATGTGTGAACAGGCATTTTCTGTGGTCAGTCCTTTTTAACAAGGTGGTGTTTTGTCCTTAGGACTTTGCGAACAGCTTCTCAGCTTGCCATCACCCTCAGCAGCCCCAGGACTGGCCAGCCCAGCCACTGCCATTAGGGTACATGTGCTCTGCGGCTGCCTGGTGGCTTCTTAGAGTTGGTGTCCCTTGGAGACAAAAGGAACTTATTTCTGATTTGGTCCCAAACATGTTCGACCCTAGCTCTCCACGGGGAAAGAGCTCCAGGGGGCTAACATGGTGCCTTGCACCAGAGGTACTTAGCAATGGCTGGTTTTGATTCGACGCCTGTCTCATGGGGGAAATTGAACCCTTACCAATATTCTGCCCTAGTCCTGGTTACTGTCTCCCGAACATACTCACTCATTCCTTCATTGCCTCGCATTGACAGCTCCCATCGATTCATGCCCATGGTGGGCGGGCTATTGGGTTGTGTGGTCTACCCCCTCCTTCTGAGAGCTGCACGGCGCTCCCCTCCTCTGGCTGGAAAGCTCCCTGCAGCCGTGTTCTGCTATACCAACTGTGGCCACAGCGGATGGGACTGGATGAGATGGGACTGGATGAACACTGATGCGAAGCAGGATGACCAGGGCCAAGAAGCAGACGCAGAAAGCTTGCCTAGGGAACCTGATTCATACCAGTTTTGCTTGGGGGATATCAGTGGTCTTGTCATTTGTCCTATCAACTGGAGAGGCAAGGAGGACAGGCTACAATGCAATGAGGTCCCAGGTCATAGTTAATGCTGGCCCCAGGGGGCCCAAGGCCCAGCAGCACCATTCCTGAAATTCCGAGTCAATCATGGATTCTTTTTGTTTTTTTAAATTTTATTTATTTATTTGACAGAGAGCACAAGCAGAGGGGAGTGGGAGAGGGAGAAGCAGGTGAGCAGGGAGCCCGATATGGGACTCGATCCCATGACTCCGGGGAATCATGACCCGAGACGCTTTTCCAACTGAGACACCCAAGGGCCCCCAGTCCTGGATTCCTAAAACAGGGCCCCTCACCCACTTTCGTTTTTCCCTAAGTCAGTTGGTTGCTGCATTTCCTTTATTTGTAGCCATAAAGGCTGAAAATAGACACCAAAAAATTTGCTGGATTCACAGCAAGTACAAGTTTCTGAGCTCAAAGGGAGGCTATGGTAAAAATCCCAGGCAGCACAAAACCCATGGGTACAGGGATTTCAGTCACTGTGCAAAAGACAAGCCGTGACCTCATTAAGTCCCACTTGGCAGCTACAGGTAGAGAGGCACGTGGTCCAGGCTGCGGAGGACACCCCTCGACAGATGGCGGGCATCCCTATACCCAGCCGCTCCACCCAACCAGGCTTCTGTGGCCTGAAGAAGGTCAATTACCAAAGGACAGCCTGAGCCTAGAACTCTGGGATTTCCCCCATGACTTCATTACCCGAACGTTCACTAAAGCCGGAAGACCTTCCGCTTAATGACATCAAAGAGGTCCCAAACCATAAATAAAGCCATTTCACACATCGATCAACCCCCCCTGTTTTCATCCTTGTGCCTTGGAAAGAAATACGGGCTTCTTGGTCATGGGATGTTAACTCTTTTATTAACTTAGGGTTAACATTGTATTTGCTTTGTGGATTTCTCTTTTGAAGTTGTGGATTCAATAAACAACAGCTGGGTTCCCCCAGCTCCTTGGGGACAAGGCAAATGCATTACAGTCAAAGAGGGGAGCAGGACAAAATGGAGAACGAGCTCGAAAAAATTTAAGGCAAATGTCACTCCCATATTAAAGGGAATTGATCAAGCAGGTCTGCATTTCAATGAAAATATATGAAATATTTGTCAAAATAATTAACATCGGTAAAAATTAGAACATGTAGCTTATAAAATGCCTACACAGGTTTGGCAGAAATAAATCCAACCGTGTCATTAGGCTCATAGTACACACAGACACAGGACCAACCGCCTTCAGAACAATCCTCCCGGCGAGCAGAGGCCAAGTGTATTTCAAAAAAGCAATTCCATGAAATGGGCAGTGATAAGAATGACTCATGGGCTGGGTTTCCATTTTGGTAAGAGGAATTGCGTTAGTCACTGGGGCTCCTTGTGGTTGGCCCCTGGGATGCCTCCTGGGGACCGTCCTCAGAAGGCTCCGCATCAGGGGGAGGCGATCATTGGGACCAGGAGGTTCCCGGAGACACGACAGGACGAGGTGACGAGGGGCGCTCGGCTCACCTACAAGACAGTGCGGCGGAGAGAGGAAGGGTCTTCCCATCCAGCTTTGGAATCAGACATTCGCGGCAGTTCCAGAAGTAGCTGACTATGGAGAAACAGATGCTCCATCCCCAGTAGTCATGTATTTCACGCCCCCAAGTCTGTTTTATTTAGTCTGGCCGGACTGTCCCCAGACGTCTCTGTGGCAGGCGGGGGAGCAGGTGTGCGCTGGGCCGGGCACCCCGCACGGGGAGACAGGCCCAGGGACTGGCGGGTGAGAGTCACTGAGGCTGCATGAAGCATGGGGAGAAGGCTGATGTGTGAAGCCAAGCATCTTGTCTTTCTGCTTTGGTCTTGAAGGTTCAGTAAACTTATGGTCCCAGAAGCTGCTCCAAAGCTGGAGCTGTGGATTCCTGGAATTCCTGTTGTTCCCTCTCGGGGTTTGCCAGAAGAACGGAGCCAGCAAGCAGAGTTGGAGAGGCTATCGCTGTTGGAGGAGCACCCCCTCGAGGCCCACCGCCCATGGGGGCCGGGTGCTCAGAGACGCAGCAGAAGGACCTTGCTCCTGGGGAGATAAAGCTGTCAGACGTGGGGCACCCCTGCAACAGGCTCGGGCTGACAGTGTGGAGAAAAGGCGGATGGACGGTCGGACAGGAGGGGCCCCGCTCTCTGCGGTCAGCCGGGGCGCCCCTACCCCGCCAGGAGGCACGTGCGGCAGCAGAACTGAATGAACAGCTTCCGTTCACAGAGCCGGTTGGACTTCACCATCTCACAGAACGTCTCGTCGGCTGGGGTCCCACCAGGAAAGAGAAAGGGGCGATATTGACATGTCAGACTTTGGTGCCTATCAAGATGGTTCCAACCATCCCCTTTCCCTGGGCCCCGTGATGGGCTGGGAGGGGGTCACATGTCACACGTCCTCCCGTGACATGTGAAGCCTGATGTGGCAGAGGGGGCACCCAGCTCCCAGGGGTTCATGCGGGTATAGACAAGGGGGGGCTCGAGGCGGCAAGGAAGGTGGATGGGGGTGCACCAGCTGGCCTCAGGGCTCCTGTGCCTCTATCTTTCCAGGTAAGTGCGGTGGTGGGAAACTTAGTAGCTACACTCTGCAGGTGGGATGGGGGTGGGGTAGGAAGGCAGGACAGGCAGAGAAGCTGCTCCCGTGTCCTGGGAGCACCCCGAACCAAATGGGATAGGAAGGAGAGAGCTGTCAAGGCTAATGGAAAGGGGAAGGGGAAGAGGAAGAAGGAGAAAGGACAGCCCATCCCCACTGGCTGCTGGCTTTTGAAGATGCCTGGCCGCTGATGGGACCTGGGAGACTCTCCCGTGACCGCCCCACTTTCTCGGGCTGGATGTATAACCTGAGTGGGTATCATCCTAAAGAGGGAGCTTCCTAGCCTATGAAACCACACAATTCTGCAAACCAAAGGAATGATCAAACCCCAAGGCAAGGAGGCCACGTTGAGATCTGCAGGGGACCCCGAGAACCAGGGATCTCCCACAGCATAGACGCAGGGCTTCACTATGGGACGTGGTGGCCTTGACTCTGGGCTCTGAGGCCGAGACCCTCCAGGCCTCCTGGCTTGGAGCCCTGAGGTTAGGCGTCTCCCAACAGAACTCACCACGCCCAGGCCACCAGGGCTCACAGCACGAGAGTGGGGATGGTGCAAGCACACTATCGGTTTTAAGAGTCACCCAACACTGGGGTGCCTGGGTGGCTCAGTGGGTTAAGCCTCTGCCTTTGACTTGGGTCATGATCTTAGGGTCCTGGGATCGAGCCCCGCATTGGGCTCTCTGCTCATTAGGGAGCCTGCTTCCCCCTCTCTCTCTGCTTGCCTCTCTGCCTACCTGTGATCTCTGTCAAATAAATAAAATCTTTTAAAAAAAGAGAAAGAGTCACCCAACAAATAGAGCAGCAGTAGCCTGTGGCCAGGATGCCTCGCTGGCCAATGAGAGAGGCATAAAGGGACATAAGGAGGATGACAGGGGTCCCTGATGGTCCCCCAAAGGGGTGGCCCACCCACCAGTTCAGAGGGCTGCTGTGCCTGCATCTCCTTTTCCTTTCTCTTTTAGCCAGAAGCCAGCAAGCTGGGCTCCTCCAAGGGCAGCCCCAGCGGGTGCTCACCGTTGCTGCACGTGTGGTTGGTGATGCACGTGCTCCCCAGCAGTGTGAAGCCTGTCTTACACCTGCTGCAGTTCCTGCTGGAGCCTTCGCAGCTCAGGCAGCTCTCGTCACACCTGTGGGAGGATACAGGTTCAGGCAGCTGCTGGGGGAGGGGCCTGAGTGCTCCAGGCACTCCTCCCTGAGCCTCCCTACCCTCCGGCCGGCCCTGAAACCCCAGCCAAGCGTCAGTACATCCTTCCACCCGCTAGAACTGCATGATCGCCCTGGGGGCAGGTGAAGCCCGTCACAAGCGGGTCACAAGCCGGTCACCGCCAGTCGGCAGGAGCCTGCCCGGGACTGACGGGCCAAGTCCCAGTGGCTCACAGACCCACTGGGGCCCACCTGGACACCTTCTTGGACACTGTGGCACCCGCCCCACAGCTGGCTCCTCAAGCAGCATCAGCACACACACCCCTGGGCAGCTGCCCAGCTCTGATGGCTATAGCGTTGGGACTCAGGGACAGGGATATGGGAAACTTCATCCCGGAGAGGTCCCCACATTGGGAGACCAATGCGGCCCATGAGGCTGAGCGGCCTTCACGGTGATGCCAGCCTCCCCACAGGGCAGGCAGGCAGGATGAGGCTCTTCCGGTTCCTGCCCTAGAGATGGGACGGGGGTCCTTCTAATGCAGAGTACCGTGACCCCGGGGGAGGGGTGGCACACAGCAGCCCGCAGCCCACATCCAGCAGTTGTACTGGAACATTCACTTGCTCATCTATAGATCACCTGTGGCTGCTTCCGCGGGGGCAGAACCGAATAGGTATGACGGAAGACCACAGGGCCTGCCAAGCCGGAACTACCGACCACCTGGCCCTCTACAGAAAGAGCTTGCCATCCCCGCCCCAGGGCCTGCATCCGCACCTCACCCCCTCTGGGCCGCGTGCAGACCTGGGCCATACCCGCTGCCTTTTCTGCAAACCAATTCTGCAATTCTGGTGTCCAGCTCCTGGTGACCGGGTCCTGCCGTGCTCCAGCCTGTGGTCCTCCTCCGCGGAGGCCCCGCAGCAGGTAGAACCGCCCCGGAGGCGGAGCTCGGGCGGTGTGGGCGGGGCATGCGGAGCTTGGGCGGGGCATCCAGAGCTGGAGCCTGGCTCCGACTCCTGCCTCTGCACCATGCGGCAGCTCTTTGCTGAGGACTCAGGCCACCTGCCCCGTCAGCGGCTACACGCCATCAACAAGGCTCCTGTAGGCCTCTCCCCGAAGCAGCCTTCCGCTGGACAGCCAGGAGGGGACGGCGGGGCCTGCTGCGTGGGACCCTGTTTCTACGCACTTTGGGGAAGCCGTCAGGGTCTGGCCCTCGTCCTGCTGCACCTTGGGGGTGGCCCGGCCGCAGACCCCTGATGCCACAGCCCAAGGGCTGACTTCCCCTGGGGATCCCTGGCTTCTTTTACCGACCACCCCTGTGACCTGTTCAGTGGGAGGTCAGTTGTCTCAAAGGCCTGGGGCCAGCACTCCCAGGCCACGGCTGAGGGCTGCTTCAACGCAAGAGTGAGGGGGGCAGGCTAAGATAGCGGACCACCTGCTTGTATTTGGAGAAGAAGGTAAGAAGAAGGACCTCCTCCATCAAGCTCAGGGGACCCCCCTGCCAGCCCCCAGCAGGAATGCAGGCGTGTCCGTCTTCTACGGCTGTGTAACAAACTCCCGCAAACCCAGTGCCCTAACACAACACCATCCGGTATCTCCCAGTCCCGCAGGCAGAGAATCCCGGGCAGGCTCTGAGCAGCTCCCTGCTGGGGGTCTCACAAGGCCTAGGTCGAGGTGTCGGCTGGCCGGGGCTTGGGCTTGGAGAATCCATGAAGAATCCAGCATCATGCTGTTCCCAGGGAGAGACGATGTCCCTCCAGGTACCACACGCCCCCCCAACCAACTGCCTTGAGGTCCTTGCTTCTCTGAAAGACCCTCTTGGCTCCTTTCTGCCCCCGCAGGTAGCCCTCTTAGGCGGGGGGGTGGGAGTGGGGGGGTGGCTTCCAAACACCTCTGGTTTTGTCACTTTCTATGGTACCCACTCCCCTCATAAACACCATGGCAACTTTGCCCTGCCAAACTCCGGAGGTGGGCCTGCCTACCGTAGCCCCGCTTCCCCTCTTCCCTGCTCCACCTCAGGGGCGGGGTCCTCCTCTCTCCTTCCGCCCTTAGGCTGCTCCCTGTGAGAGTCAGACAGCAAGTCTTGTCCACTTCAGTCTGGGCGCAGAACAAAGCAGAGGGCAGGCATGAAGTCACCCAGGAGGGGCAGTGGGGAGGCCTGGGGGCATGAGAGGCTAGCCACCCCTCAGGCAGGCACCCACCGGATTGCTGTCTTCAGAGAGGTCCTTGCTTGCTCTTCTGGGTCCTCTTACTAAGCCTTGGGGGTGGCCAGCCCCTCTTTGGAGATCCTCATCATGGACTGTTCTCTGCTTTGGGCCTCTCTTTGCGGGTCTTCTTGGCCTCTTGGTTGCCCAACCAGCAGGCCTGAGTCCTGGCCTGGCTTTCCCACAGAGCAGCCTGGGCCCACCAGCCGGGCGCAGCACCACGCAGGACCCTGGGGCCTGCAGGAGGCCAAATCCTAAAAGCTGCTGCTGCCTGAGTGGGGAGAGGCCCTGCACAGCCCAGCAGACCAAGACTATTCTTCCTTCAGGAGGAATCCACGTGGAAAGGGTCTTGGGAGCCAGGGGACTCTGAAGATGGAAGCTTCCTGAAAGGCTGGCATTTCACCACCTCAGTGCCTTGTGCGGGGCTCCTCCTGGGGGGTGTATCTCCAAGATCTGCTGTGTGAGCCCCAGCACTGGACTCCCCTCTGGGGCTGAAAGCTCTCCCTCCTGTGGATGTGAGCACCCGGAATCTGCTGTCTTTTGATGTCGGGGGTGGGGGGTTTCCGGGGGAAGGGGCTGCCTACCTCCCGCCTCCTGGGCTGGGGAAGCCATAGTTTCTGGGTGCCCCGTGGGTGGCTGGTGGCCACACTCATGGGGATGCCTAGCATCCTGTGGGATCCTGGGCGTCTGACAAGTGAAAGTGATTATCACTGTTTAATTCCACATTCTCCCTGGGCTGCCATACTTAGCGTAATTACCCTTGAACCAGTGGGCTCGTTAAAAAGAAAGGCTTACTTCAGACACCCATGCTGAGGACCCAACACAGGACTCAGCAAGGCTGGGTGAAGGTGGCAAGATTCCTATTTCAAACCAGCTCAAAAGAGGGGGCTGACCCCTGTCCAGATTCATAACCCCTCGGGACTGTCTCTCATTGGCTGACTATAAAGTTCTTTTGTTTGTTTGCTCTTTTTTGTTTTTGATTATTTGGTTTTTTAAAAGATTTTATTTACTTATTGGACAGAGAGAGAGAGCGCACAAGCAGGGGGAGCAGAAGGCAGAGGGAGAAACAGGCTTCCTGTCAAGCAAGAGAGGTCAATTTGGGGCTCAATCCCAGGATCCCAGGACCATGACCCGAGCTGAAGGCAGATGCTTAAGTGACTGAGTCACCCAGGCACCCTGCTCATCTTTGTTTTAAGAGAATACATTAGGGGCGCCTGGATGGCTCAGTCGCTTAAGCGTCTGCCTTCGGCTCAGGTCTTGATCCCAAGGTCCTGGTTCTAGCCCCACATTGGGCTCCCTGCTTGGCGGGAAGGCTGCTCCTCCCTCTCCCACTCCCCCTGCTTGTGTTCCCCTCTCTTGCCGTGTCTCTCTCTGTCAAATAAATAAAATCTTAAGAAAAAAAAAGAGAGAGAGACTACATTAGAACCCAGAGCAGTTCTCAAACACAACCCAGGGAGGCAACCCCACTGTGGGTCCTCAGCTGTGAGCAGAAAGACAGGTCTCCCCAGCCCTGCTGTACTATGAGTCTCCAGGGCTCCCTAGTTTTGAGTTTATTTCAGAAGGAAGGCCCCTTCCCCTCCCCCACCATCATTATCGTCGAGACTGCCTTGCAACACCTCATTACTGCTCTCACCCTGAACGAGACAGGCTGCCTTGCCTGTCCAGGGACCTAGGTTATGAAGTCCTGAGGAAAGGCAATAACTAGTCAGTAAGACGAGAGGACACCCAAGCAAATGGCTTCTTCTGCCACTGCTCATGTCCAATGAGAAAGGTAAGGAGCACTACAGGGCTGGAAGCCACCAAACAAGAATTGTGCACGATGCAGACACACATGGAAAGGAGAGTGAGAGGGCTTACAGTCTTTGTTCACTGACTGTGTAGGGAATAGTTTTAGAATGAGGACATTGTCTGGACCTAAGTTTTCTCTCTCTCATGTAAAACAAAACAAAACAAAACAAAAATCCCAAAACAAAGCCCAACACATGGTTTCCTTAATTGTTACCAGTGTGAATGCATCCTGGGCTGTGACACGGGGGCAGCTCCCATAGGGAACGTGAGTACCGCCAGACAGGCACCTTGTCACTCGGCTTCCTGCCTGGACCCAGCTATAGAGCGCCCGGCCCTCAAAACTCATTCAATGAACAAAGGAACAAAAGCCATCAATGAACTTGTGACCTTGGCAATCACCAACTATAGGGGTTCCCTCCACTCTAAATCGGTTCCAGTACCCCCAACGGACCTACAGCTCCCTCTACAGTGATGTGATATGGCACCCTCC
Source organism: Nasua narica (assembly GCA_028533885.1). NCBI lineage: Eukaryota > Metazoa > Chordata > Mammalia > Carnivora > Procyonidae > Nasua > Nasua narica. The sequence goes on from CM052797.1 coordinate 16,152,110, forward strand.
CCCAGCCCCAGGGAAGTTTGCTGGCACAGGGAACCGTCGTTCCCTGGCAATCTTTTTTTAATGTTTATTTTTTTAAGATTTATTTATTTATTTATTTTAAAAGATTCATTTATTTATTTGTCAGAGAGAGAGAGAGGGTGCACAAGCAGGGGGAGTGGCAGGCAGAGGGAGAAGAAGTAGGTTCCCTGCTGAGCAAGGAGCCCGACGTGGGACTCAATCCCAGGACTCCCCAGGGTAAGGGGAGAGGGAGAGAGAAAATCTCAAGCAGACTCTCTGCCGAGTGTGGGGCCCAATGGGGGGCTTGATCTCACACCCTGAGATCATGACCTGAGCCAAAATCAAGAGTGGGGCGCTTAACCGACTGAGCCACCCAGGAGCCCCACCCATTCCCCAGCATCCTGGTCTGAGCCAGGAAGACTGAAAGGATTGCATACCTTCGGCACACTTTGTGGGGCAAGCCCAGCATCTCCTCTGGATAGAAACCTTCGCCACAGGCCGGCACACATTTCCAGTCTTGGAAGTGAAAATTTGCTGCACAGTGAATACATTCTTCTCTGCTGGGCCCTGGTGGGGGAGCGGGACAGAAGCAGATGTCAGGGGCCGCCTGCACGTGACCATGTTCCGGGCCTCCCATGGTGCCCTGGGGACCTGGGGAATGGTCCAGATGCCCTGCGTCCACCACTATAGCTAGGGTTCCTGGCTGCCCACCCTCTGTCGGCACTGGACCATTCTCGCCCGTGCCCCATTTCACAGGGAGGGATGTGGAGACATGAGCCAGGCTCAGCCTACTTCCCACTGTTGGGGCTGTGTCTGATGGCCCCGGCTCCAAACGTTTCCTTGCCAACAGCCCTTGGTCCTACTTCTTTTTGCTGGAGGCAGCCCTGTGTGGCTCGGAGCCCTCAAAACGTGTCTTCACCAAACGGAGACATACCGCAGGTGCGGAATCCATAACACACTGGATTTCGAACGCTTCGCATACAACGGCATGAAAAAGTGCTTACTTTTTATGTTCATTATTCGTTGACATGATAATATCGTAGGGACACCGGGTTAAATAAGATACACCATTAACCTTATTTCTGCCTGTTTCTCTAGGAATTTTAACACTGTATCAATGGCTCGCATTTGCCACTCGCCTATTTCTCTGGGACAGATGAACGTGTAGGATGTGGGAAAACGAAGGAAGAGATTTGGGGGGGATGGTGTAGACTGGAAGGGAATTCTGAGCTCATTCAGCATGGACAGTGGGATGCAGAAGCAGGAAGCTTTGGGGGGTTCCCTAATGAATGACTGCCCACCCACCCACGGTGTCCATGTGGGATGCCCTTCCTTCGCCACAATGCCCCACAGACGTGTAGGGTTTCTGTCCAGTTATGTTATGTCATTTTAGATGGAAGACAGCTCCTGTGCTCTGCCCTCCTCCACCATCATTTATCTCCAGGGAGCATCCGGCATTGGCCATTTGGCCCTTGGAAGCCCAGGGCCTCAGGAGCTGTGTGGTCCCTGTGGCCATCCCCACTGGGGCCTCCCCTGCTGAACCCTGTTACCCACATTCTCCTGCCTCAGTTACTAGGGACCTTAATGCCCATGGAGCTTCTGTGTTGGGAGAGAACACTTGTTCGTGTTTGTAATAGTTGACACTTGACCAACGCAGGGGTGGGGGCACCAACCGCCCACGATGTCGAAAATCTGCATGTAACTTTGGATTCCCCCAAAACTTAACTACTAAGAGCCTACTGTGGGCCAGGAGCCTTTCTGATAACATAAATAATCAATTACCACATATCGTGTACGTTATACCTATTATACACTGCCTTCTTACAATAAAGTCAGCGAGAGAAAGAAAATGTTATTAAGAAAATCATAAGGTAGACAAAATACATTTACTCTACTGTATTTGTTGAAAAAAAAAATCAATGTCTAAATGGACCCATGCAGGTTAAACCCACATTGTTCAAGGGTCAATTGTATTTAGTTAAAAGTTCAATTTACTGAACTTTAAAGTGGATGAAGCACACTCAGCTGGGGAAGAGGAAAAAGTTCTGGCCACGGATGGTGGAGAGGTACGATGTGAATGTACTTAATGCCACGGAAGTGTACGCTTAAAAACAGTTAAGATGGCAAATTTGATGATAAGGGTATTTTGCCACAATAAAAAAAAAAAGCTGATTAAACCCAAATTTTCAGGACCGACTATTCTCACAATTACCACAATCTATGAACTTTAGAACCTAAAGTCTCTTAAGGATTCTATGCAGTTACAAGTCTTTGCAGGCTTCAGACACTCAAAAAATCCCCAGAGATCCTAACCCTAAGAGCAAGATGGGGTTGCTTACTCAGGGCCCAATATGTCATTTGTGGGGCCTACTACAAAGTGAACATGTGGGGGTCCTTGTTCCAAACGCAGGAAAAAGGTGCCATTAAGGGTATAACATATAACATGCTTTCCTTGCTTCTGCAGTCTCTCTCTCCAGCTGTCAGGGATCTGGCATCTGCTATTTCATGCCCTTTTGCCTTGGGCTTGAGGAAGGGATGCCCATGGGTGGGGGCCGACCCTCCCACGGACCTGGGGCGCCACCCCTTAACTCGTCATGCAAGTGCTTTACCAGCTGCATAGTCCTGACCAATGTGCCATGCCCCAGCTGGGGACAAGTGGAGCCAGGAACCTCCCTGTCCCATGGGTCCCCTACAGCAACCCACGGCTGGCAGGCAACCCTAAGGAGTCACATCCTCTGTACCAGGACTCTGGGTATTTGGACCAGGAATGGGCAAAAGGTTTATGCCCTGAGGCACTGCCAGCCCTGGGTGGAGACAGATGCCACCATGTCCCGCCCTGCATTAGTCCCTGAACACAACCCTGCCCGTGACCATGCTCAGGTCCCTATATCGGGGATGGGCAGCAGCGATCATTGAGTTAGGGAGGAGAGGGCTAGGTGGGGCTGGGGCCTCCAGGGGGCGGGGAACTGACAGCCAAGAACAGCAACTTCCGGACACAGACTCACAGTCAACAAGGAGCCAACAAACAGAGAAACCTCCAGGCAACTCAGAGCAGAGAAGCAAGTCCTCTCAAGAGCAGCTGCCAGGAGTGGATGCACTTATCTCAGGAGCTCAGAAAGAAGCCAGGCAGGCAGGCACGTGGAGGCAGGGAGGCACTCCC
>CM052797.1:16155366-16338471 GCA_028533885.1 Nasua narica
GGCAAATGGCTAGGAAAAACAGCTGAACTACCCAGGGGGGAAGAATGCTTCCAAATGCCTAGATCCGGCTGCTGTGGGGTTGTCCCCTGAAGGCACATACCCTGTAGGCTTTGGGGGTGCTGGCCTTGGCCACAGCCCAGCTTCTTGTGGCACATCCACACCTGGAGAACACAGCTGATGCCCACATGGGGCTCACGTGTCCGCGTGGTCGGGGGTGGGGGTGGGGGGACTGTGCCGCTCCTGCCGAATGCCGGGGGCGGGGGGAGACTTCACCTGAAGTGTATCCGAGCTCACAAACTTAGAATGCGCTTCAACATCTAGTGCAAATAACTCTGCATCAGGAAACCCCATAAAACGAACCCATTCTCGGCTCTTCTGCATAAAAACGGTGCCTGGGAGACATCTGTGCTATAATCTTTGTGGGGAATTATAATACACATAAAGTTGTTTATAGAAGCCTTTTCCTCTTTGAATAAAATGTTCAAAATAAGGGAAACTAGGTACCAGGAAGGCAGGCTGTGTTTTGAGAAAGCCTTCTTCGCTTTCTGCCCCCGCGTCTCTGAAGCTTTATGGTCTTGCCTTTCCGAGGGGAGGGCCGAGCCCCAGGCAAAGAGCAGCTCCCGAGTGCTTAGGTTCCCTCCGAGGCCCCCAGAGCATCCGCAACCTGCCGGGGGACCCAGGCTGCCTCACTCAAAGTGAGGTCTTACGGTTTTTCTTTATTTTGAATTTTTAACATGGCGAGGAAAGGAACAGAACATCAAATTTCCCGCAGTCATCATTTCTAAGGGTACAGTTCAGTGGCATGAAATACCGTCCCCAACATCCATCTCCAGAACTTTTTCATCTCCCCCAAATGAAACTCGGTACCCATCAAACACTAATTTCCCCCTCCCCCTGACCCCCATCCCCTGGGAGGGCCCCTGTGATTGAATGTTGCAATGCCCAGCGAAGCCCCGGGAGTCTTCAGGTTTTCCTGGCTTCGAGACAGTTTGCCCAGAGTCAGTGGCCCAGCTTCCGACCGTCTGGCATAATGAAAGCAAGGCCCCTGCAGGCGGTGAACTCACCCACACAGGTTCGGCAGGTGTGATGGCATTCCCCACATCTGATTAGCTCAGAATCAAAGTAGGTGCCCGGTTCACAGTCTGGAATGCAGCTGCCCCGTGCAAAGCTGTTGAAAGAATTAAAAAAAAAAAAAAAAAAAAAAAGGCGTGTTTTCCCATCCCTTCCAAAATTCTAAAGAAATTACAATCTGCTCTCGATCGCCTTCCATGAGAAGAAAGGAACGTTGCTAAAGCATGGCTCTTTGTGCCGCCTGAGGTTCCAAGCTAATGAAAGCAGGGAAAGAGCACTCAGAAGCCAGCTGGAGGCACCCCAAGAAGGGATGCCCAGGACGCCCCCTCCCCTGCCCCGGAAGCCCCAGGCTCCTTCCCCAAATCCTCGGGCTGTCTCTTGGTCTGTGATGGCTCATGAACCAAACTGGAAGCCAAACCCCGAGAGGAGAAAGTGAGCTTGTGTGGGTCCCCCCCACCCCCCACCCCCACCCCCGGTGGCGGGCTGGCTCTGTCTGCTTCGTCCCAGCCCGCCATGAAGTGTGAGCGCTGATGATGTGTGTCTCGGGGTGCCGGTGGCCAGACAGGTCCTGAGAACCAGACCCCCGCCTGCCTCCACCTTGCTTGAAACCTTCGGTGCCTCATGACGAACTGCACATAAAATCCACTCTGGGGACCGGAATGGCCCCGCCTGATATGATTCCTGCCTCTGTCTCACCGCGTGTTGCAGCTGAGTGTGTGGATTCTGGAATCATCTCTAGAGCTGGACTGCCCACTGTGGGATCCTGCCGCAGCCGCTTCCTAGCTCTGCCACCCCGAGCCCCGGGGAAGCCAGCACCAGCTGTCCCCTCACCTGTCTCCTCTCCCGTGCACTGGGACAAGCATGGCTCCCGCATCGGGAGGCTGGTTTTGAGGACTAAATGAGCCAAGACTCGTGAGCCCCTGCCATGGCCGTCTGGCACACGCTAGTGTGTCTGCTACGAGGATTTCCTCACTTCGCAAGATTACACTGTGTTGGATGCGCACTTTGTAAGCTGTCTGCCACCAGGCAAGGGGGGACAAGTGCTCTGGCGTGGTTTTGAGATCCAGAGAATCCTGCGTTTCATGCGGAGATGTCAGGGGGTCTGGAAGCCTCTCTGCATCCACGGTGGGTGCCCGCTCTGGGACTCCAGGGGCCCCGAGACTGGCAGTTAAATCACGTCCTTAGGAACTGATGTCTCCCCTCAAACGCTTCCTGCATTCATCCCCGGAAGAGATGGATGGCCGCAAGTCAGCAGCTGGATGGCTCTCACCGCTTTAACGTGACAGCGATGATTTGAAGCTGCAGCTTAAAAGGATATTAGGCAATAAAAGGATGCTTTCTGTGGATTATGGCTGATGATGTTTTCCGAGCTTGCGTGCCTCTCAGAATGCTTGTCATGGCTGGAACCACTGCTTCTGTCCCTGTGGCTCTTCCCTGGCAGGCATTTTCCGTCCGTGACCTTGTCCCTGACCTGAGCAGCTGACCTCCTCTTTCCCACAGGACCCACAGGATCCCCAGACTCCCGGGAGCTAGGGCCGTGGACCCTCTTCTCTCCTCATCTTCCTCTCCCTGATTTGGAAGAGTAAGGGCGGGCTAAGGGGGACCTCAAGAAGGCAGCACTTCCTGCGCAAACGGTTTCTCTCCCCAGTGAGTAAAATGGGAGCAATATTATTAATATCCTAGGGGTCCTTGGGTGGCTCAGTCTGTTAAGCGTCTGCCTTGACTCAGGTCCTGATCTCACGGTCCTGATCTCAGGGTCTCGGGATCTTGAGCCGCATCTCACGCTCCCTGCTCAGAGGGGAGTCTGCTTCTCCCTCTGCCCCTCCCCCTGCTCATGCCCTCTCTCTCTCTCTCTCTCTCTCAAACAAATATATAAAATCTTTTTAAAAAAATAATATCCACATCCTAGACTGCTGTGAAGATTTACATGAGGCTCTATCGAGGACAGCACCTGGAACAAGGGCTTGTAAAATTTTTCTCATCAGTACCTACTCCAAACACATTCAACTCTACTGGTAAATTCCAGTCCTGGCAGCAACGTCATCACCTGGGAGCCCCCTGGAAATGCAGAACAGCGGACTCAGCTCAAGCTGCTAGACCAGAATCTGCATTTGAACGGGAGCCCTGGTGATTCCTCGGGGTGCATACTGCAGGGGGGAAGCACCGCTCTCACTGACCCTTCCCTTTCTTCCTTAACGTGCAGACCCTGGTTCTAGTCCCTGGACTACGGGAGTGTTCATAGCATAGATTCGAACAGAATGTTTTCTAAGCTCTAGACGGTAACTTGGAGGAACAGGTAACATATATTTGGTTGCATTCAATGCAGTTTGGTTGCATCCAATGGGCTGAACAAACACTTCAAAATATTTCAATAAAAATCATTAACTCAGCAAAGTGTTTTTTAAAGCAGATGTGTACTGAGCTTGGTGGGAGAGGGAAAACCAGGAATCTAAAAAAGCATCCCCTGGGAGCAAGCTCCCAGAGCAGGAAGGAGATACCAGAGTCAGAGAAAAAAAAAAAAAAAGAGAGAAGACAGAGAATGGAGAAGAGGGAGGGTGGGCTTTGCAATGCCCCCCAAGCCCCTCTCCAGACTGGGAGGGGCACAGGAGTGGATTCCCTTACTGGTGCCTAAAGATGGGAGTTCTGGTAGAATCCTCACCTTTCCAGTAGCCACCATGCTTTATATGGTAGTGGATTTTGTGGGGTTTTTTTTTTAAAGATTTTATTTATTTATTTGACAGAGAGAGAGAGAGAGAGTGATCACAAGTAGGCAAAGAGGCAGGCAGAGAGAGGGGGAGAAGTGCCTGATGTGGGGCTCAATCCCAGGACCCTGAGATCATGACCTGAGCTGAAGGCAGAGGCTTAACCCACTGAGCCACCCAGGCGCCCCTATATGGTAGGGCTGATTCTTGCTTTCACCAGTTCCCCCAAGTACTGCACAAAAGGCAGAGGCTTTACCTTTCCCCTAACTTGTTATTTTATTTTATGTATTTTTTAAAGATTTCTACTTATTTATTTGGAGAGAGAGAGAGAGTGAGCACAAGCAGACGAGGGTCAGAGGCAGAGGGAGAGGCAGGCTTCCTGTCGAGCAGGGAGCCCGATGCGGGACTCCATCCCAGGACCCCGGGATCATGACCTGAACCCGACAGAGCCACTCAGGTGCCCCCTAACTTTCTATTTTAAACCTCAATCTCCAAGTGGAACTTTGGTTTCTGTAGACTCAGAATCTTTACCCTCAAGGGCTTTGGGCCTCTGCTTTTATCTTTTAGGAAAAAGTTGCCCAAACTCGGTAAGCCAGTGACAGAAACAAACAACAAAGAAGCATAAACACTCTGCCGCTCTTTGGGTCTGAAGGGACGGTTTTACCTGAATCCTTCTTTACACAAAGTACATTTTTCTGGTTCATCAACGCACTTTTTACAGCTTGGGTGGCATTTAAGGCAATTTTTCTGACCTGGAGAAAAAGAAGATGAGGGGAAGGGAAGGAGAAGAAGAGACGTGAATCAATCCTGGGCAAAGAAGACTCTGGCATTTCAAAGTGGGCTTGAGAGGACAGCTCATCACAGGTGTCAGCCTCCGGGAGCGGTGATGGAGTGATCAAACAGCCCAGTCCCAGACTGCAGGCCCACGTGTGGGATCACAGGTCTCTCTCCTCTCCCTTCTGGAGTCAATCAAAGCCCTTGCACAACCTCGAGGCATTGGAGGGGGGCCCTTTCCAGAGGAGACACGCTCTGCTTCTGTTTCATCCGGGACTAAAATCAGTTCCCGGCTGTCTGAGCAGAGATCAATCAGGTATAAATCTTAATTTAAAAAAAAAAAAAAAGGGACAGGGTTGGAGCCTAAAGAGGCCTCAGAGCTGCCCACTGGTGCCTTCATAGGGGACTCATTAAAGACTCGGTAGTTACAAAGACTGAGACATATATCTAGGACGCCCATCACACCTCCTGGGGAAATGCTGGATCACCACAACCCCCGGGAGCATTTGGGGGTTCTTATCTGGTCTTTCCTTCTGGCGCCTCGTCATCGCCACCTGGCGTCTGGGCCCGGAAGCTCAGGGCTGCTTGCTACACCTCTGTGCCTCCTCCTGGGGCCCCATAGTGGGCATTACACACACGCGGCAGGTGTTCAGGGAGGGCGCTAGGTCAAGGAGGGTAGCTGATTCTTGCCTTGGGAGCAAGGTGGGGATGGAGAAACCTCCGTCCAGAAAACGAGTCTGGCTGGCAGCCCAGGGCAGGTGTTTGCAAAAGTTGTGAAATGCATCTTGCAAAAGAATGGGTTTTTCCTCTAAAGAGATTCTGGTTCTTGGGTGGCTTTCCGTCTTCCTGGCTCCTTCTCCACAGGAAGAACCATCATGCCTTCACATCAACGATGTGAGGCTGAATCAACGATCCCTCCTGCACTGCAAGGGCCTCTGTGGGAAGGCTTTGACCTACACAAATGGCCAACGTCAAAACGGTAGCTTCTTTGAACTTGAGAGCTATCCTCCGTCTGTTTAACCCAGACCCTGTCTTTTGCCTCTTCTGGGACGAAGTGCGTTGGTGAAACCCTGGCATGGGGTCCTGGGCCCCAGAGCCCTGCCCATCCACCCGCCTTCCTGGGCCTGGTGGAACCAGAAGGGACACCTGGTTTCACAGAGTTCAAGTCCCACCTGTGCCATGACCAGTCGTGGGCCTGGTGCCCTCTAAGCTTCGTTCCCCCGTCTGCAAGATCAGGAAAGCATCATCCACCTCTCAGGGGTGTGGTCACCACCTGTCAGATGTGCCACAAACACTAACCCTCCTCTTCGGAGCCCAATAAACGCTGGGCAACAGGCTCCTATTTGTTTTCAAAGGACTGAAAACCTTCTGCCCATACTTGAATCCCGATTTCAGCTCAGCAACTCTTCCTAGGCAGGGCTGTCTCCCGATGTCAACTACCAGGTCCATAAGCTGGTGCCAGAGTCCCTGGGGAAATTCTCCCAGGAGAGGGGACCCCAACCCGGGGCAGTGGGGGGAGGACTGACTCATCATTCCTACACACACGGACGCGCACTTACTTTCCTCAGCATAAAATCCGGCTGGACAGAATGTCACACAGGTGTTCATCTCCTGATGGTGATAGAACCCCCGGCGGCAGGACAGGCACTGGGTCGGGCTCCTGCCCGAGCAGGTCTCACACCCCTTGTAGCACCGGCGACAGCGTCTTGCTGCGGTATCCCCAAAGTAGCCCAGGGGGCACACGCTCACGCACTTCCTGTGGGAGCAGGAGCCACAGAGGACCTTTCCAACCCCGCCCCCCACCACCACCCTGGCAGCCTGCGGCCCTGCTGGGTCCTGCTAAGGCCGGGCACCCAGCTGGAGAGGAAATTCTAGCTTTGCCTCCACTCTCCAAGTCAGCAAAACTCCGGAGGGAAACGAAGGGCCCAGGGTGAAGGTTAAACCATGTATGCCCATGGACCTGGCGAGGCCAGTGGAGAGGTTCCTAAGTACACAGGAGAGGGTCCTGGACTTGGATCAGAACCTGGGAATGCTTGCCTTTCAGTCTTCCCAGAGGAGACGCTCAATGGCACCTGGACGATGGCATTTGACTTTTGGAATTTTTAGCTCTAGTGCAAGCTCACCGCTGGTGCCCTTGGGGAGCTAGTCTCACGGGCAGTGTGCAAAAGCAGCAAGCAGGCTCGCTGCCTCTGCACGGCGCAGGGTGGGTGTGTCTGCATATGGGGGCTCGAGGATCCCATGCAAGTGACGCCTGGGGCCCTGCATGGCCGCTGACTGGACGCTTGGGGGGGGGCGGTGGGAGCTCCCCAGACCTGGCTTGTGGGGCCTTCAGAACAGCACTGGCCTCTAAAATGACATTTGTCTCTAGCTCCCATGCCGTCAGCCTTGGCCTCCTCAGCCTGACCCGTTTCTGTTTAACAAAATGGCTAGAAGATGGTTTATGAGCACAGATACCTCAAGGCCACACGCCCTCTGATTTCTGTCACGGGCATCAATTACTTGTGTGATGAGGACAAGAAGTTACTAAAACTTCTACAATTCCAAAGTAGTCAATCTCAGTGGAATTTCCCTTTTTGGGGGAGGAGGGTATGACATGACGTCATAAGGAGGGCACCAGGCTGTGGGGGGGACTAAGAACACAGCCGGAAACAGGTCACGTTGGGGACCCTCTGAGGGACTCCAGGACATGCGGTTGGGAGCCCCCAGCCCATTACCTGCTGGTCTTGGTGCTCCCCAAGCTGAAGTGGACACAGTTCAAGCACTGGTCTGCTTTGGGGCCGTCACAGCCCTTGTCACCACACTCCGGATGGCACAGACCTTAAAGAAACAAGCATTGCCTTTCACCCAGAGAGATGCTTTGTCAACCCACTGCAGTCCCCTAAGAGTGATGTCAGGGCATCCCAGCCTGGGTGGGACGGGAGAAGCTTCTGGAAAGAGAGTGGAGGGGCTGCCGGGGCTGGATAGAGCGTCCACCCCCAAGGCAACGTGGCTATGGCTGAGAGCTGAGCCTGGCCCCGGGCTCCAGCATCAGAGGGTCTGATGACTCCAACGGCAGCCCGAGGAAGAGGAAAAGAGCCCACGGTAGGTGCGGACCCTAACGCAAGAGCCGAGCAGGGTGCGATGGCAGGAGAGAGGCCGAGAACATCCTTCTTTAGGGCATTCCCCTGCATCGGGGGTCAGAATCCTGGGACCGGCCATCTCTCCTGATTCCCAATGTGAAGGACAAAGCAACGTGCGATGGGGCGCCAAGGGTGTGAGGGAAGCTGCCGCTAGGCAGTGATGATGGACGGGAATTAAGCAGGAGGGTATAGGAGAGGATTCCTTGTGTGTGTTGATGGGAAGAGGATGGGATCTGTGAGCTCAGTGCCACGGGGTGTGACTGTCCCTCAGTGGGGATGGGATGGGCCCTTTTCTGCAATCCTTTTCAGCTTCCCTCCCTCTTGGCCTCCGCGGTGGGCCACCCCCTCGTCCCCCAGGTCCCTCACAATCCCCGCATTCTGACTCTGGGCCCGCGATGGAGAGCAATGCGGGGAGCTCAGTGGCCTCCAGTAAGCCTCACTCTTGCAGGTCTGCCGTGTGGGAGGAGATGCCTAGTGCCCTCTGGCCCGGGTGGGGCAGGTCCACAGGTGTCCCGGCCTGAAGAACCGACCACAGCGTACGAAGAACAGCACTGTGGTGGGACCCTCCGCCTGCCTTACCCCTGACCCTGTTCTCGGGGCTCTGGGCAACGGCTCCAGAAACCCTCCCCACGTGGGGAGAGACCCAGTGGGGTATTATGAAGGCTTTTGAGTCTTTGGAAGAAAAAAGCCTTCTGTAAGGTTCGAGTTGTTGGAAGGGGTGGGGAGTGAGTTCAGAAGCAAAGAAGAGGTGATTTGCTGGCCACCAGCGTTTTCATGGGGATGCAGGCAGAGACAAAAGTCCCCATTCTCTGCCGCCCACAATGGGTCTTTGCTGAAGTGCACAAAGCCCTCTTCATTCGTCCTTAAAGGGCCTGCAGACCTTCCCAGTGTTAGACCCGGTTTATTTTGCTTCCCTCCCCGAAGGTTTACTGTTGTTGATATTTCCAAAGTTTTCATTGTGGGTCCCACTGTGAACCCCTTTCAAGGCCGCGTTCGTCCGCGGGAGCGAGCTGGGCTGGGCTGGGGAGGGCTCTGGAGGCATGGACTGAGTTCAAGCACTCGGCCTGATGGGCCCAAAGCTTATCACCGAGCCTACCCTCACCCACACCTCCTTCCCCAGCTCCAGACTCTTGGGCTTCTTTTGCAGTCAATTCTCCTTTGATTTGACTCTTGCCCACCTTATTCCAGGCCATTTATGGGGGAGAGCCTCAGAAAGCCTGGCTTCCTGCCTCCTCGTTTTTAATGACCCACTGCACTGAAGACACATAGGAGTTGGACCGCTGGGCTCTGCCCTTCCCACCCAGCCCCTTCTGCAGTGGCCCCGAGGACACCACCTTAAGGACCACTGCCTTCCGCAATGACTTCTCCCCCAGAAATCCAAGGGAAGCAGCCAGTCTGTCTTGTTTGATAAAGTAAACGATTTCTTCAGTCTTAAGGAAATTTGCGGGGGACAGGGAGGAGAAAGAACGATTTCCCCACTCTGTCCTGGCTTGGGGGACAGGAGCTCCAGGAGGTGGGACTGGATTAGGGCAGCACCCAGAGACATGTTTGGCGTACGGCAGGTACCCAATAAATATCGGCTGAGGGGCTTAAGGGCGAGAGAACGGATGAAAGAAGAATGGGTGGAAATTGGGAAGCACCCACAAACTGAATGTTCTAGGATGTCCCAAGAGAGGGACAGCCTTGGGGAAGGCCTGGTTCATGGTGTGTGTGGACTGGACTTCACCCACTTCCTCCCTCCTGGGGCCCTCTGTGGTGGAGAGGTTATAACCCGAAGGGAGCCCCGTGCAAAGCTGGGGTCTGCCCGACAGTGAAGGCAGCAAAATGCGGCCGGGCGTCTAGCAAAACGGCCGTGTGCAGCCCCCGTGAATAGCTTGGTAAGACACTGCCCGAGGCAGGATGCTTCGATGAGTATCCATCAGCTCCCTCTAGCACGGCTGTCTACCTGAGTTGCCTCAAAAAGCCCAGTACTGAGGGGCGCCTGAGTGGCTCAGTGGGTTAAGTCTCTGCCTTCGGCTCAGGTCACGATCTCAGGGTCCTGAGATTGAGCCCTGCATCGGGCTCTTCTGCTCAGCAGGGAGCCTGTTTCCTCTTCTCTCTCTGCCTGCCTCTCTGCCTGCCTGCGATCTCTCTCCTCTCTGTCAAATAAATAAATAAAATCTAAAAAAAAAAAAAAAGCCCAGTATCTATCAAGATTCACCTCTGGATGAAGGGCTCTTGGATTCTATCGACTTGGCTGGCCCTCTTCTCCCACTCACTCCATGGCTCCTAAGATCACGTGCGCGTGTTTTTGTTGTTTTTTTTTTCAGAATTCTGGAGCGCATTCCTTGGGTGAGCATACATTCCCAAGGCTCCAGATACGATGGGAGCGCGATCCACGAGCGCACTAGCCGCGGATGCCCATCTACGGGCTGTTACAGTGGCACAGGCTTATTTGGAATCTCTACCTTAAATCTTTCGTGAAGAAAACCCAGGAGTCAGAAAGCCCCACCATCAAATGTTAAGAAAGCAACTTGGGAGTTCTAGAAGGTGGTGCTTAGACCGGTAGCCGGAGGAACAGGACGACTTGCTAGGTATCGCAACCTTTCCCCTGCCATTCGTGTCGTCCTGGAAAAGCGTGGTAGAACCTGGCTGGCAAACCACTGGACACGAGGCGGAAGGCAGGGGTGGGGGGTGGCTGGCTGCAGACGGGAGGTGCGGATGAGACTCACAGAGCCCTTGCACTGCAGGTCTGGCCTGTCCTCCCAGCAGCTTGTGACCCCGGGCCTTGGCTCTGCCAGGAAAGCGCAGATGGGCCCTAAGTCCGTGACCTCACACAGTCCTGCACTGGCCATGCCACGTGCCCTGATGATCAACGCCACTGTGCCCGTTAAGCTGTGCTGGAACGTGTCCGGACAGAGGCTTCGGGGGCTCCCGGCTCCCCGCAGTGGCCGACTCCACTGTCCCATGCCGTCCTCAGCCCACACACCCTCCCTTCCTGAAGCTGGGGCTTCCCTTCCTCCTCATGACCTTCCGTCCTTCCCTCGAGGCCACTCCCCTGGGGCAGCCCGAGTCCTTTCCCATGGCCGGCCACCATCCTAGCTGCCTAGACCCACCACATGGAATCACCCAGCACAGCCTCCAAGCACCCCCAGACCCGCTGAAGCCGCGTCTGGGGCGGGGCTCTTCAACCAAGCAGCCGAGGTGGGTTACCGGGTTGGCCTCACTCACTGCCAGGCCTGGTGCTCCCCAGTGGCCTCCGGCTCGGGTCCCAGCAGGCGGGCTGTCACCACAGGCCTCCATCTTCAGTACGTTTCCGTGGCGGCTTACTCAGCCATGCGGCTACCGCGCTGCCTCCCTGCGAGACCCTCCAGACTCCCACATCTCCCAGCCCTACCCCCTCAGTTGGATTTCCATACCGTCATTGACCTCAAGAACCCCAGACTCCATCACTACTGTGGATTTCCACTTGCCATGGCCCCGGGGAAATCACTGTGGCCACCTCCTCGGTCCCCCGTCCCAGGGGACCTGAGAACATGACCGAGGCCATCGGCCACCGGCATCATGGCCACCCTTTCCCAGGGCAGTTCTTCTGCCGGCTCTGACGAGGCACCAGACACCCCTCACAGGAGTCTGGGAGGCTGGACTCTGTCTCTGCCTCTTGCTCACCTCCTCTCCTTTACCTCTCGTCCCTGGGAGTGCTGGCCCCCCATCTCTGCCAGTGCAGGGCTGTCCAGGGCCCCCCACTTCCGTCTCCCGGGACCACTGCTCTGTCAGCCCTCCCTACCCCTCCCCAATGCACAGGCCCTCAGCAGGGGGGCAGGGGGTACCACCAGGCTGTGCTCCTCATCACCACGCACCTCTGTCCCCGGCCAGCTGTCCGAATCCTTGCTCCCCCATGTAACCACCCCTGCAAACTCCTGCTTCGACCTGCCTTACCTCCGCTAAAACTGCAGAAAGCTGATCATAATCATGGGGACACTTCAAAATCACCCTCTCTTTCCCTGAGCTTCTGCACTGAGGCTTATCAGTGACTCAGTTTCTTCCACAAGAGCCATGGACTGGCAAACCAATCCCACAAGCCCTTGACTACGGTATCTAATACAGCTGCTCTTCCCCCCACCCCCCTCTCCTCTTCCTTCTTCTTCTCCTCCTCCTCTTCTCTCCCACCGCCCTCCTGAACTCACCCCTCCCTTGCTCTTTCCCTGTCTCTGGCTCTTTCTGCTGTGACCGGCCTGCCCATCCCACTTGCCCCAAAACTGTAAGGACCTTCCCTGAGAGTTCGGAACACATCCTATCCCCACAGAGATGCCCTCTATCCATCCAGGCCGGGCTTGGGGAAGACTAAGTCACTTGGGCTGCAGGGCACCCTATCTTGTGAGATTCCAGGACAGTGTAAGGTTAGAGTCAGTAGCAGATTTTAAGAAAAAAAAAGTCAGACCTTTATTAATAATTACTGAATCTTGCCACCACTTATAAATCACAGGGGGAAACAGAGCAGATTAGCCCATACATAATTCAATGCTCCACTTTAAAGGAATGGCAGAAGAAATTTTAAATTGAATCAACCATAATTTATGCTCGATATGTATCGGTGTGATTCTCTATTTTGTTACTTTTCTTTTTGCAGAAACTATTAGATAACTCACAACATCAATATCCTTAGATATCACCCATCATTTCTCAAGCAGCGGTAATATTTAGTTAAGGGAAATATGCCCAACCAGAAACACTCGATTTCTCGCAAATCACCGTGGGATGGTTCAGAGGGAAAGGAAACTAACATGCTAATCACGACTGTGCCCAGCCCAGTGGCTGCAAAGGTCTGAAGCCATTCTCCAGGCTGCTGTCTCCGTGCAAGGGGCCGGAGGTCCAGAGCCAAGGGGGCCCCCACACAAGGCATCTTTCCTCTGAGATACTTAACCTCTCCTTGCTGACATCAGTATCTACTGACATAAGGTCCTCAGACCTTCTCCTGGGCCATCATCCCAGCCATCAAGGGCGGTCAAAACCTACACTGCTTGCTTCTTTCCTAGGCTGTGTTCATTCAACCCAGCCTTCCTGGGTCCATTAAGACCCGCATCCTTCCCACCTTCTGGCTATAGGGACAGAAGGTGGATGGACTTGAGCGGGTCAGGAGGCTGAGACACAAGATGAGAGATTTAGAGGATAAGATGGGGCCTCAGGGGGAGGCCCATTAGCCAGGGGGGCAAGTCCCAGTTCTGGTTGGGCATATAGAACCTTCTGTTTCCCGGCCTGGGAAGGTTGGAGAATACTTACTGGTTTGACGCATACTTACTGGTCTGTAAAATATTAGGAGAGCCATGGGTGGAAGGAGCTGTGTGAGTGCAAATTACCATCATTATTACAACTTGCAGGAAAGAAGGAAGACCCACCGTCACAATCCCTACCATTTTTTTTCCAGAAACGGTCCTGCACTTTAAGAGCCGCAGTGGAAACCAAAACTCGGAGGCTGGCCTGGCCATCTCCTCTGGCTACAAGTTCATTACCTGTGTAGTCCTCTTCGTCCTCAGGAACCTCGGTCTGGGGTGGGGACAGAGCAGCCTTGGGCGGCTCCAGCGCGGGGGCCGAGAGCTCCAGCATCCGAGAGCGTGACTGATGGGAGCTAAAGGTGTTGTAAGGGTGCTCGGCGGTGCCGTACAAGACGAGGCTCCATTCCTTCAGTTTCCCTGAAAGGCACCAAGCCTGGAGTCACCGGACAGCCACAAAGCCTCCCCCAGAGAGCTCTTGAGGGGACTGGCCCAAGGGCAAGGTGCAGGGCTCCCCACCCACCACCTTCCCTCCTAGTCACCCAAGGACCAGGGATGCACCGCCACTGCCCAGGCCGTGTTCCCTGTCCCCAGGTCTCACTACATCTCCCTCGACTGGCCTCCGCCCCTCCCCAGAGAGCAGATCTGGGGCCCGGCCCTGAGCCTTGCCCCATCTGCTCCCAAATGGGACAGCTGGGTTACCCCAAGGAGTCCTGCTATTAGGAGCCCTCGCCCAGGACCGCAGGAAGATTGGTCTTGGGCTCCTTCCTGTGTAGCCCGGCCTGGAAGGCAGGGAAGTGTGATGGGGTGACAGCATAATGCAAACCTGAATGTCCCTTGAGGCTGGGCGTAGGGAGGACGTCCTCAGAAATGGCAGAACGAATGGCACAGACACCAGACTACGTGGGCGGAGGTGAGAGGCATGGAGAGGACAGACTACAGGGAGCATGCGTGGGGCAGGGGAGGGAGATGGGGGGCAGCAGGGACCCCAACCCGTCATCCGTCTCCACGTGGGAATGATGGTGCGCCCCGCTAGGTCTTCCCGGGGGAGCGGGTGGGGGGGAGAAGTGAAAAACCTCGACCATAATTTGCACATGAAATCCACAGTGTTAAAGGTGAGGGGGACAGCCTAGGTGCGGGCCGGAGGTCTGGCCTTCCCTGCTTCCCTCTTGTGTCCCTGAGCGGTCAGAGCAGTGAGACCACGTGGAGGACATCACTGCTGTCCTTCCTGTGCAAATGAGGGGCCGGGGTCCACTGTGACCAGCAAAGGACACGCTGTTCATGCTCACGGACGCACCATGGCTCCGGCCCAACACACAGTCATCCGGCTGTGAGTCACTCCGAGGACCCCTCGTGAGTGGCCACCGGGACCCAACCTGGGGACAGTGGCTCTGCCAGCCCCGTGTGTGCGTCAGACAGAGACATCTCTGCCTTTCCTCTTTATCTTCTATCATCGGGATTCTTGGCCATCAGAATGCTTTAGGTGAGGGAAACGCACACTCTGATTCTTTGCTATTGATTTGTGTTTTCGTTGTCACTTCTGCTCCTATCACTCCCCTTCTTGGCTCTGAATGGCAGCCCGTCTGTCCTTAGATATCTGTCTCTATGCTATCTTTACAACAGAGGCAGCTCTGCTGGTATAACTTGATCTTTTGTCTGAATTCCACGAATATCTTACTCTCCTGAAATCCTAGAACAGGCGGCGCCTGCTTGCCCATATACCCCAGAAGCCTACCGGTTGTAATCCATCCAGGCCACACCCCCCAGTGCTGTTCTAAGTGGTGCGTGATGCTGATTGGGTCACACCATGTGGCACACAGCCACATCCTAGCCAGCCAAGGTCCCAGGCCCCCGCAGCCTGCAGCCCTCAAGCCGTCCCAAGTCAGGCCCTGCATCCACGTGGGCCTCTCCCTGCCTGGCCAGAGCTGGAAGAGGCCCTCGGTCCTTCAATCTGCAAACACATGGAGTGCCTGGGCGGCTCAGTTGGTTAAGCGGCTGCCTTCAGCTCAGGTCATGATCCCAGGGTCCTGGGATGGAGTCCCGTGTCGGGCTCCCTGCTCAGCGGGGAGTCTGCTTGCCCTCTCCCTCTGCCTGCCTCTCTGCCTACTTGTGATCTCTCTCTGTCAAATAAATAAAAAAAAAAATTTGCAAACACATTCCTAAGCTACTTCCTAAGACACCAACTTCCAAAGGGCCTGGTTCTTCTAGATGTTCCCTGGCCCTTTCTCTAACGTGTCCCTAACACAGGCCACACAGTTTATGGCACCACAAGAAGGACTTGGCACAGGTACGGGTGTGGAGAACAGAGTCCCTGGTTATAAATTATCATGCGTTCTCGACCTCTGGAGACCAAATGGGAGCCAGATTTCCCAGCCACACAGGAGCTGGGCACATTAACTGCAGGGCAAGGAACTGATTAAGGGGGGAGCGTGAGAACCACACGATGGGGAGTCAGACTCTGTAAGCTGTCCCTGGAATTGAGATCCGTTTCCATCCTCCATCGTGTCTCCAGAAATACCCACCCAAGGGTGTTGCCACTAAAATTAGATTCGCATTTTCAGATACAGCTTTGGTAGGACAAACAAGAGAGGCCACTCTGAGCTCAGGATCCACATGCACCCAGTAGTGGAAGGAATTCCAAGAAACCAAGACAGTAGATCCTAAAAATTCTCATCACAAGGGAAAAAAAAAATCCTTTTTTTTTTTTTTTGGTGTGCGTGTGTCTATATAAGACGATGGATATTAACCAGACTTACTGTTCCTCTAAGCATGTAACTATTTCACAATATAGGTCAGGATCAGGTCATTATTCTGTACACCAATAAACTTGTACGCTGCTGGGTGTCAGTTGTATCTCAACAAAACCGAAAGGACAAAAACAAAAAGAATTTCAAGAAAGCAGCGGTAGGAACTGCCTTGGGGGGAGGCTAGGGGGTCAGGCATGGAAAAGAGACTTCATTTTTACTGTATGCCCTTGGGGACTGTTTGATTTTTTTTTTAAGCTTCTGCATATATGATTTAAGAAGAAATTTAGTTTAATGAAAAAAAGTGGTTGGGTAAAGAAAAAAACACTTAAAAAATTGTGGTACTCAGGGCTTTTGGGTTATGTTTCTGAATAAGCAATAAATACGAATAGCTCAAAATCCAAACGTAGAAAGGGAATATAGCGGAGTTGCCCTCCAGCCCCGTCCCCTGGCACTGTCTCTCTTACCACAGGTGATCTGGTTACTCGTTCCTTATGTTATCTATCCTTCCAAAGACATTTTATTCCTTTTTTAAAAAATATTTTATTTATTTATTTGTCAGAGAGAGAGAGAGGGAGAGGGAGCACACACAAGCAGGGGGAGCGGCAGGCAGAGGGAGAAGCAGGCTTCCTGCTGAGCAAGGACCCTCCCCCGCCCCAGCACCCCGCCACCACTCCATGCTGGACTCAATCCCAGGACTCTGGGACATGACCTGAGCCAAAGGCAGACACTTAACCGACTGAGCCAAGCAAATATGAGCATATTTCCTGCCCTGTCCCCTTTATTAACACACCTGGTAGAACCTCCGGCACCTTGCTTATTCCATTAATGATGCATCTTGGTGACCTTCCCATCACTGCCTCAGAGAGATGCTGAGTCGTTTCCTTAATGGTCCCCAACTGATGGGCATTTAGGTCGTTTCCAGGTTGCAATTACAAACAGAGCCATCACCTTGGTCATACGAGGAGGGATCCAGGGAGACAGAAAGAAGTCCCAGGGTGTGGCCAGGTCCCAGTGCCGGGTCCCTCCACACTCACCATCCCCAGAGTCGGCCTTCATGAGTATAGAAAACCACAGAAAAGTAGGAGGAAGAGAACATATCAGGGGGCTATGCCGGACCAAAGGCTGGGTCCACGCTCAGTGGAACTGCCTTCCAGAGGCAGGAGGATTTAAAGACGTCGGCCTGCTGTGGTAAAGCATCTAACCAGGACGTATTATTTACTCTCCCAGATACTCGGCAGGGCTGTTCAGGTTTATCCCGACAAAAACTCAACCAGCACCATTAATTCCTTAATTTCCAGGAGGGGGCGTCTTCAAAGACATCCAAATCCAAACTTTTTTTTTTTTTCCCCCCGTTTCCATCAGATTCCTGAGACTGTAGAAAAATGAAAAATCCACTTGCTTCCTCACTCGGGTCGGGCACTGCCCGGACTCTGTCTCAAGCTGTCACCAGCAAAGCCCAGGCAACAGTAACTGTGGGAGAGGCTGACGGTAATCCCAGTTAATGCCCATAAATGGCTTTATCATCATTCACTATCTTCAGTGCAGCGTTTCCCCTCGAAGAATTGAATTGGTAATGAACAAACAGGATTATTCCCATTATTCAAAGGAAGAACCAGCATGAAGGGAGCCTAGGGTCGAAGTTGCCAATAGGAAAGCACCAGCAATCACGAGGATTTTCTCTGCCCGGCATTTTGAATCAAGCGTTAGAAATCCTTGAGAGGGGAATTTACTATTGTCGACAACAGAGCATAGAAGTGGCGGCACGGTTTTGTTAGGCGAAGGTCTCTGAGCTAATACTTCTGAATTCTTGGGTTTTCTTTGGCCATAAGACGTTATGAACAATAAAGAATTTATTAATCCTCCCTCCCGTCCCTTATATTGAAAACATGCAGGGAGCAATTCTTTAGTCAAAACATAGTAAAGAAGAGAGGTCTAAAAAAAAAAAAAAAAAAAATCAAGAAATACTTTTCAGTCTCACCCCCTCCCCAAAGTGGAAGTTTTTTTTCCTTGTAAGGGCCAGGGAACCTGACTTATAAAGTTTACAAAGTTTAATGAAGAGGTTTGGGTGGAAGGAATAAAAAAGGCTTACCTCCCTCTGTTTATAAAAATATACAAAAACACTTTAAAGGGAAGATTTTATGGTATGTGGATTATATTTCAGTATATTTCAATAAAGCTATTATATGAAATACTGTGTGTATATAAATTTATACACACATACCTATGTGTGTATTATACACACACAGAGAGAAACCCCAACATTTACTCAATAAATTTAACACATAATTAAAAATGCACTTTAGGTCCACATTATGGCAACTAAGAGGGAGGAAAATAAAAGGAATATAGGAAATGACCTGGAAAGGACAAGGAAGAGTGAACACATGGGTGCCTCCCCCCTCGTTGCACGCGCGTGCGTGCATGCACACGCGGGGGGGGGCGCGCGCGCACACACACACACATACACACACACACACACACACACACACACCTGTGCGTGCTCACTCTCAGAGCCCGAAGTAAGACAGGGCAGATTGGAGAACCTCCCCTACGATCTTGTAGTCATAAAAACCATTGAAGATGATATTTTCAGTACCAGGAAAAGGACCTAAGAATCCAAGCTCCAGCATTCATTCAGGTAAAAGGTAGAAACAAATCTACATGTGGTGAAGAACAATCATCATCCTATATGGCAATGCACAAAACAGCATTTTCCTTAATGGCACCAATAAGGTGAGATAGGAAATGCTCAAATACCACCTTTTTAACATTTTTTTTTACCCTTTTCAAAGTCTAAAGTTCTTTTCAAAGAACTAACAGTTTGCCAAGTCAAGTAATGCTACACAGTTTAGACCAAAGATGGAAGTCCTTTTCGTCACCTTTTCACACTTTGAGCTTGATTAAATGTTCATTTGCTATGTCCTGGTTTCTCAATATTAGACACTATCCAATGACAACCTATCTAGGACATGGTCACATCCTCCCCCGTATCCTCAACATTTCTTACTGGGTATTTAGTGTCTTCTTTCCTACCCTACTTTCATTTCATTTTGTGAGAGATTTCCTCAGGTCTTCAACCTATCTATTGACTTTCTAATTTTTGCCTCATGTTTGAAATCTTCAAGGCATTCATTTGCTTCTCCCAATGTTCTTGTCTCAAAACGCAGAAACCTGTTCTTGTTTTACAGATGAGATATTTTCTCTCCTCTTTCCTGAGGACACCTAAGAGATAACAGAATTTATATATCAGTCTGTGCTCAGTTCTTGGCACAGAGCTCCTGAGACCCTTGTCATTTCCTAATTGAGAAGGGCAATAGGAGCATCTCTTGTTATATTTGTCTTTGACTCTGTCCCTGACTCAGGACTCCTAAAATCCTTGTAAATTCCTAAGCACCCTTTGTTCTATGGAGGTGACTCTGGGTGGGCTTCTGGTCATTAAAAAGACCAAGCAAATGATGAGAAACTTGGAATTTTCAGCCCTGTCTCTCACTTCTCTTGAGAGGGGCTAAAAATAAAGTCAGTAACTGATCATGCCCATGTGAGAAAGCCTCCTTAAAAATCCCAATATTATATGGTTGGGGAGCTTGTGGGTGGGCAAACACATCTAACACCAGGAGGGGGAAGCACCCCAACTCTGCAGGGATGGGAGCTCCCAGTCCTCACCCTCCCTAGGTATCTCTTCATCTATTTATCTGTACACTTTATAATTTCTGTTAATAAACTGGTTGAGTGTAAGTAAGTGCTTCCCTGAGTTCTGTGACTGACTCCCAAGAGGAGTTCTTTAGAACACGAATCTATGACTGGTGGGTCAATAGCACCGGTGATAACCTGAACTTGATACTGGCATCTGAAGTGTATGTGAGGGTGTACATGTGGTGGGTAGTCCTGTGGGACTGAGCCCTTAAGCTGCAGGATCTGACGCTATCTCTGGGTAGATGGTGACAGAATTGAGTTAAATAGTCACACCCAACGGGTGTGACTAAGAATTGCTTATTGTGGGGGCAAAACCACACACTTGGTGACTAGAAGTGTCAGAGGTGAAATGTTCTCTATGAATAGTAAAGGATATACCCAGGAGGAAAACACAGTAGGGAATAACTGGAGTTTTCCCCCCTCAGGGGAGAAATAACTAAATTTTTCTATTATATACTACCAATTACAGTTTTTCTAAAGTTTTCTTTGGCTGCCTGACTTGCTCTCTCCCCTCCAAGTTTCTTCTCTAATGTTGGATAATTTCCTCAAATGTCTGGTGGTCCTTGTGGGGGTCTTTTCATATTCAGTAGTAAGATACTCAAAAGCTGACTGGAAGCTCTGTGTGCTGGAATATGGAAACATACTTTTTGTTTGCTTATTCATTTTGTGTACAGCAAACGCTGGCTTGTACAATATGAGAAAAGAAATCTTATCATAGTATATAAGGCAGCTCAGATGTAAACAAGATTACATAGTAAATGTAAACACTTCCCACCAAGACAACGGAGGTCGAGGAAAATATGTTATCTTTACAGTGCTGAAATCAGATATATATATTTTAAAGATTTTATTTATTATTTTGAGAGAGGGAGAGGGATCGAGAGTGAAGAGAGCACACGTGGGGGGAGGGGCACAGGCAGAGGGAGAAGCAGGCTTGCCAGAAGCAGGCTTCCCTGCTGGGAGCCAGATGAGGGCTTGATCTCGGGACTCTGGGATCATGACCTGAGCCAAAGGCAGACGCTTAACTGACTGAGCCACCCAGGTACCCCTGAAATCTGAAATTTAAAAAATACTGCCAACTGGGATGCCTGGGTTGAACCTCTGATTCTTGATTTCGGCTCAGGTCATGGTCTCAGGGTCATGAGACTGAGTCCCCAGGTTGGGCTCCACACTCAGCATGGAGTCTGCTTGAGATTTTCTCTCTCCTCTTCCTCTCCCTCTCCCCCTCCCCTAGTCTCTCTCTCTCTTTCAAATATACAAATAAAATCTTAAAAAAAAAATATTGCCAACCCAGAATTCCATATCCAGTGAAAATACCATTCAAGACTGGGTGGAGTCATGGAAACATCACAAGGATTGCCTCAAACTGGAATCAAACTCAATGTGTCAACAAAGGAACAAATACACACCTTTTTAAAAACAAACAAATCAAACAAATAAAGACATGCTGAAATAAATCCAACCTGAGCCAATTCATGGCCAGCACGCAAACATGATAAGAAATGATAAAGGAAATTCTTCAGGCAAAAGGAAAATGATACCAGATAAAAAACTGGATCTATAGGAAAGAATAAAAGGCACCAGAAATGGAAATACATGGATACACAAAAAAGAGTAGTTTTTTCCTTCTCTTACTTTCTTTAAAAGACAAAGACTGCTTAAAGCAAAATATCACTATAAAATGGAGTTGGTAATATATACAGAAGTAAAACACATGGCACAATCATGACACACTCATAGCACAAATTTGGGAGTTCAGGGGGACAGAAAGGCACTTTCATCAGGCTCCTACATTTGTGAAGTAGTGACAGTAATTCTAAGAAAACTGTAATGTATTAGGGATACATATTGTAATCCTTAAAGTAACCATACAAATACGGCTAAAAGTTCAATAAAGGAAATAAAATATAATACTCAAAATTATTTAATCCCCCCCAAAAAAAGGCAAAAAAGGAGAAACGTTTTTTTTTAAGGGGTGGAACAGAATGAGAGGGAGACAGAATCTTAAGCTGACTCCACGCCCAGCATGGAGTCCGACATGGGGCTCGATCTCATGACGGGGCTTGATCTCACGACCCCGAGATCACAACCTGAGCTGAAACCAAGGGTCGGATACTCAACTGACTGAGCCACTTGGGTTCTCCAAAGAGAAACTTTTTTAATACTATCGGATTTTGCTTAACATTGAACTTGGAATTTTCATAGTTAGGTTCTTGAGTGAGACTGGCTGAAAATTCTCCATTATGTGCTGTTGGGATTTGGCACCAAGGATACACAGGCTTCATTCAACTACTGGGGACTGTTTCCCTTTTTTCTACTGTGTGGAAGAGTTTATGGAATATCGATGTTATTTCTTCCACTTGAATGTTTGGTGGAATTTACCAGTTCATCTATCCAGCCTCGAGTTTCCTTTTAAATTACAGAGACAATTTCTCAGGATAATTTTAATCTTTATTTTTTTTCTTGTGTCAATTTTCCCAAGTTGTATTTTTTTTTTTCTTGGAATTGCCTATTTCCCTTAACATTTCTTTTTCCTTCTTCCTCTCTTTTTTTGGTCACAAAGTTGTTTATCATACCTTCTTACAGTAACTTTAATGTATACAGGATTTATAATAACATTCCTTGTTTTCATTCCTAAAATAATATATTCTCAGTTTTTTTCCTTGACTGGTCTTCCTAGAGGTTTATCAATTCTATTCGTTTCTTCAAAGAACCAATTTGTGGTTTTCTTGATTCTCTCTTCCATATCTTTACTTTCTACTTTATTAATTTCTGCCCTTAACAACATTTCCTTCTTTCTGCTTTCTTTGCATTGATGTTGTTGGTCTTTCTCTACCATCTTAAGTTGGATGCTTAGCACATTAATTTCCAGCTTTCCTCCTTCCTAATACATGCAGTTAGGGCCATAAGTTGATGAGGGAACGGAAGGCTAGCTGAGGCTTTCAAGATACCATACAACCTTCCCCTACACCCCACTCCTGGGATGGGGGTACATGTGTGACATTCTTCCAGGAAGCTCCCAACTATCTTAATGTTAATGCCTTGCTAGAGGGAAAAACAACCTGAACTTGACAATGGCAAGGGCTCTAGATATCCTGCCAGTCTTCTTTAACTTATGAAAATCCTTTGGAAACCTCCCTTTCCTTTACCTCCCTCAAGTCCCAAGTATAGAATCAGCAACCCCTCAAGCACCCCGAGGCAGCAGCTCTTTCTGCCCTGTGCCTTAATAAAGCCACAATTTTGGATCAAGGACAAGAATTCTTGCTTGGTCATTGGCTCTGGACCTCACCCCACCAAATCTCACCTAGATTCCAAAACCACATCAAATCTCCACTACTCCACGCTGGCATCCCACTTGTTTGCATATGTGCTATTTTTATCACCATGTAGTTTTACATATTTTCTCATTTAAATTACGGTCTTTTTCCTTAGACACATGAGTTATTTAGAAGCGTTTTTCAATTCCCCAGTGTATGGGCTTTTCCTAGCTATCTTTCGATTTTGATTTTTAACTTAAGTGTAATGTCAGAGGACAGCGTTTGTATGCCCCCAATCCTTAGAAATATGCTGAAGCTTGCCATCTTTGGCAAGCTCGCCCACTGTGGGGCCGATTTTCATAAATATTCCATTTACGCTTGAAAAGAAATCGTATTCTTCGGATTGTGGGTACAGCGCTCCAATAGGCCCTTTAGACCTCACTTGTCAGTGGCGACGTTCGAATCCTGTTGTTGTTTTACTCATCAAATATATCGGAGGCATATTAGATCTCCTACCCTGAGTGTGAGTTTGGTTTTTTCCCTTTGTCGTTTTAATAGCTTTCTGCTTTCTTTTCTTTTCTTTCTTTTTTTTTTTTTTTAAGATTTTTATGTATTTATTTGACAGAGAGAAAGAGATCACAAGGAGGCAGAGAGAGAGGGGGAAGCAGGCTCCCTGCCGAGCAGAGAGCCTGATGCCGGTCCTTGGGCTTGAACCCAGGACCCTGAGATCATGACCTGAGCCGAAGGCCGAGGCTCAACCCACTGAGCCACCCAGGCGCCCCAGTTTTCTGCTTTCTATATTTTGAGGCCATGTTAGAATTGAACCAAATCTTCTATCAAGGTGTAATAATGCTCTTTAGTTCTAACGATGAGCTTCATGTCCTGACATTTCTGCTTGTCTGATGCTAATATAACTACACCAGTTTTCTTTGGGTTGGTATTTGTTTGGTATGTCTTTCCCAATCCGCTTTAGTTTTTAACGTTTCTGGGGTGTGTGTGTGTGTGTGTGTTTTCTTTTAGATAGCATTCCTTAGAGTTCTATGGGTCAGTGCCAGCAGGAAGCAGACAGCATCATTAAATTGGGATAATCCAAGGAGGCTTTAATAAAGAGGCTATTTACAGAGGTGTGAGGAGAGCAAAATAAAGCAGCAACTTTGGAGAGTGAAGTTTATCAGGGCTGGCCACAAAAGGTGTGTTAAGCCTTAGGTGTACTATATTCTCCAGGCAACTGGAGGGCTGGGCTGTGACCCTGAGGGATGCTGTCTACTGGGGGCAGTTGGAGGGAAACAAAACAAAACAAAACAAAACCTCATAAATAAATATCTCCTTCCTCCCTCCATTCTCCTGTGGAGTTTCCCCTTGGCTGAACTAAATGGTAAGCCCCAGGCAAAAGAGTCTGTGATTAGCCCAGCCTCCTACAATAGGGTGGAGTGGAAAAGAATTGAGAACGGGGCTGGCTGGGTGGGAGAAACACACCTGATACGACAGCAAATATATTATTAAAAAACCCACTATGACAATTTTTGTCTTCTAAAATGAAGCCAAGGGACTATTTACCTGGAGTGCAACTACTGAGAGTTGGACTTGTTTTTTGTGTTCTGCCATTGGTTTCTCTTTCTTCTTCTTTTTTTTTTTTCCTTAACTTTCTGTGCCTCTGAGGTCCCAGCTTTATGCAGGCGCTTTGAAACTCTCTGGGTGGGCCCCCCAGGTCCAGCAAGTACCCTAAGACACAAGCCCCCATCATTACCCCATTGACATCTCTGGCTGTCAACATTTCAATCAGGATTTAAAATTCTCTTCTGGGGGTGCCTGGGTGGCTCAGTCCTTAAGCATCTGCCTTTGGCTCAGGTCATGATCCCAGGGTCCTGGGATCCAGTCCCTCATCAGGCTCCCTGCTCAGTGGGGAGCCTGCTTCTCCCTCTCCCACTCTCCCTGCTTGTGTCTCTCTATCAGATAAATAAATAAACAATCTTTAAAACAAATTCTCTTCCGTGGGCAGGCAAGACCCTTGGTCTTCCTATGGCCCGAGGCAGGATTCTAGAACATCTTTTAATATTTCAATTAGGTCTTTAATTTGGAGTAATTTGTTAGCGGTTCAGAAAAAATATTTACCTTATTCTAAAAAAGAAAATAATCAAATCTTATGGAGAAAATCAAATCCTAAACAAACTAGGGATTAAAAAAAGAATCATCAAAACCCTGGGGGAAAAATTTGAGATTATCTGTCAAAAAATTAAAGGTCAAATAGGATACCAGAAAAAATATAGGAACTATGACACACCCTGCATTATAACATCTGTATTTTTACCTGGAGTACTTCTCAGCTTACTAAGACAGGATTGAGACCTCTTGGGACAAAAACAGAAATGGCAATTTTCCAAAGAAAAAAACATACTTTGTACACAAATGTTTGGAAAAGGTGTTCACCCTCATTAGTAATTATCACAATGCAAATTAAGAAAAGATACCTTTGATTTTCTCTAGAGCTGGACAGTGAGTGTGCCTGGTGAGACTGTAAATTGGTTCCATTACTTCGAAGTGCAAATCAGTAATATGCATCAAAAAGTAGATATACGCTTCCATCTCTTATCTGTCCCAGTGATTTACTTCTGGTGAATGATCCCCAGGAAATAATTTTAAATTTAGGAGAAAGCTTTTTGCACTAAGCTGTCTGTTTATAATAGCAAAACAAAACAAAACAAAACAAAAACAAAAACAAAAACAAAAAACCCATATATCCAACAACAGATGTAAGACTTAAATACATTATGGCATTTCTACTTGGTGAAGTTTTATAAAAAAATATATAAAATGCTGCTTACAGAAGATATATAATGACATTAAAAAGTGTTTGATATGCAAATAATAAAAGGAAATGCAAAGTTAGGAAGGCGATATGGTTAGAACTCTATAAAATGTCAGGGGAAAAAAAAAAAGACTGAATAGAATTACAGATATATTTTTGAACATGACATGTTTCTGAAAAAAAGGAATAAAGTTGAATGGTCAAAAATTAAATGCGCTTATACATTTGATGGTGGATCCATTTGCCAGAACGTTGGTCAGCATGGTCAGCGTGAACCTCGAGGTCAGTGTTTGTATCCAACTGCTAACACCTCGGAAGCAACCTCAGAAAGGGGTTTCAGGAGAGCTCTTTCTCTTCTCCACATCATTTTATTTTTCATTTTCAACCACCTTTAGAATTTTATCTGCAACAGTGAGATAACAAAGAAAAACCTCCTCTTTTTGCTACATTCACCGTGGAGAGACACAGAACCGACCAGAGAATGCGAGGATTCACAACCAAGCACCACAGCGTGGGGTCGGACCCTCACCAGCTAAGTGGGAATCCGTCCTTCTTTTTTTTCTTGAACTAGGAGCCCTGGGGAATGGGGTCACTCTTTGCAGTCCCTTGGGCAAGTCGAAGGGAGGTGAAAAGTGAAAAGGCCAACCAAAACAATTGAATCCTATCAAAGCAAAAGGGGTTAGAAGTGAGACTTTCAGATAGCCGTGTGTACGTATGCTGACCATTTGGAAACCTTACTGAGCTCTCAGCTTCTATTTCAAGAGAAGCCGGAGTGGTACTCTCTAATCGCACTTTCCAGAAACGAGAGAGTTCAGTGAAAACTTGAAAGCTGACACAGGAGGCTCGTGACTTCAATCTGACTTCCTTTCTAGCCTCCAGTACAAGATAGATTGAGCCATTGATCACAGATGGCCAAATTTCAACTCATCCCGCAAACGGAGACGAGCTCAAAACAGATGTCAACTAAAGAGAAGCCAGTAAAATAACAATAAAATGAGAAGAGCTCTGCTCTTAGGAAAAAAAGAAATGCACGCAAGAGCTAACTCACTGAAAGGAAAAGGAAATCAGAAAACCAGGGAGCTTTTTATGATTAAAAAAAAAAAAAGGAAAAAAACAGTCACACAAGAGAGACTAATTCCTTCCACTTTTAACCGATTATTAAATGTTTTACTGAGTGTGCACAGCTGAAAACAGAGTTGATTAAAATTACATGCGCTCTTGATTTAAACAAGGTTCATACATGCACGTATGTACATTCAGTCACTCAACAGATTGTCCTCAACTGCACTCCCAAGTGCTGAGCGCCGGGGGCGGGGATGAGACGAAAACCTTGGCATTGCACCCCCTAACCTCTGTCTGTCTGCTGACAGCGCAATTGCCCTGCACCAGTTCAAAACACGATACTTTTGATCACCTCTTCCTCTCCAATATTTCCTACAGATTATTGAAACTCATGTAAACTCAGCCTGCCACCTGAGTGCGTGCTTTAGCCTGGGTTCCCTGGAAAATGAGCGTCTGAGGCCAAGCCTAGGGGCTGAGGGCTGAGGCTTCATTGGGAGGTGTGACCCGGGGCAACAGGAGTGAGGAGAGGGGGAAGGTTAGGGAAGTGGGAGGAGGGACAAACACCAAGCTGGCTTCACAACCAAACAGCAGGGCGCTTGGCCAAAGAGGCTTTGGGGGACTGTGGGGGGAAGGGCAGGAGCTTATCTCCCATCTCTCACTGGGCAAACCTCCTGGGCGCTTCTGGTGTGTCCCCTGCTCCCCTCCAGGCAGCTGGATGCCGGGGAGCCCAGATGCCATGCCTCCTCTGGAAGTGGAAAGAAAAGCCACCACCTCCCCCAAGTCCTGCTGGGAAGGACCCGAGTCCCTAGGGCCGCCGGAGTTCCTACCTGTGTGGGAACAACTGTGCCCTAGCCCAGACTTCACCTGGGAGTGCTGAGAAGATAAGTTGGGGGCCAGACCTCTCCCCTGGGCAAGAGGTGGGGCCCAAGGGCAGAGGGGCTGAGCCATTCTGGAGAAGCACGTAACAGGTCAAGGGTGAAGAGTAAAATGCAATCATTACATGTGCTCGGAGGCAGAGGGCATGAACTAGCATGAACAATATTTGAAAAGAACCTTTCCCCTATGCTGTCTTCCCATTCAAGTGAGCACAGAACCTTTGTAAGATACTAGATAATAGTAAAAGGCAGTGTTGCAAAATCGGGCGCCTGAGACACACAGGTTCCAAGATGGCTTGCCACCGAGAAATATGTGTTGGTGCTTTGAATATTTCAGGCACTATGGCCGAACACCGATCAAAACCTTTTTTTTAAATAAAGATTTTATTTATTTATTTGTCAGAGAGAGAGAGAGAGAAAGAGCATGGGCACAAGCAGCAGGAGCAGCAGGAAGAGGGAGAAGCGGATTCCCTGCTGAGCAAGGAGCCTGATGCGGGACTCGATCCCAGGACCCTGGGATCATGACCCGAGCCTAAGGCAGATGCTCAACTGACTGAGCCTCTCACGCATCCCTGATCAAAAGTTTTAAAAAACCCTCTGGAAGTATTTTTCTTATATAAAATATTCCTACATTTAAATCTCATCCAAACCCAGGAAGTAATAATTCTATACGATTCCTAAATACTATAATTCCCATCACGCATGTGCCGTAACGGAGACCGAGAGAGGTTGTGTGACCCAGCAAGCCAGCGAGTGTCCTTGTTGGAGCTTGGACCACACCTGCCGGACACCCTGTTCTGGACTCCCCCCAGACTGGTCCCAACACCTGAATCCTGTGCCCCGACTTCAGTTTACATCACAGCCTGGCCACCCACTGGGTTATGGTCAAGCCAACGGGACTGTGGCTTCGGGCATGATCTTTGGAGCTTGTCTGTGCCCCTTTAGCGTACTCTGCAGGTTTTGGCAAAAGCACTGAAATTCTTCCTGAACTTCTTTGATCTCGCCCCCGGCTTCAACTTTCACGTTAGTGCTAAGGAGAGAAGGAAAGACGGGATTCCACAGAAGCCAGCAGGTGGAGTTGGGTGGAACTGGGCTGGGCTCCAAAGAAAGGCAAGACCTGTGAGAACTTCTTAAGTGGCTCGGGCCCCGGTGGGGGGTGGGGGGGGAAGCACACAAAGGCCACTGAAAAGCCAGTCAGTCCATTTGTGGGGTAAGATCTCCTCACAGCAGCTTCAAAAGCAAGCTTTGGTTTCTTTTGTTGGGGAAAAAAAAAAAAATCACTATTGCTTAAGAAGAAGAAAGAACAGAAATGTACCTGCTGAGTTCAAGGCTTGAAAGAGTTTTCCATTCAGTCCTTGACCAGCTTGCCCTCAGCAGAGCAGCCCTGGATTCTGTTGTTTCCAGATTTCCTGGCTTCTCCAGAAAAGCAGAGCCAGTTTCATTTTCCTCAAAGGCACTGAGACTGGTCTTTGCCAGTGACCTTTGGGCCAGAACTTCCCCAGAGGGCAAACGGACCACCTCCTAAAGTCTGTAGTTTTTTTTTTAAATAAAGATTTTATTTATTTATTTATTTGTCAGAGAGAGAGAGAGAGAGAGGAGAGAGAGAATGCACACAAACAGGAGGAGCAGCAGGAAGAGGGAGAAGTGGGGTCCCCGATGAGCAAGGAGCCCAATGTGGGACTCGATCCCAGGACCCTGGGATCATGACCCGAGCTGAAGGCAGATGCTCAACAGACCCAAGCCTATAGCAAGCCGATGGGGGTGGGGGTGGGGGAAGTTGAGTGTCCATGACAACTCGCTAGATGCCGGGTTGTGCTAGAAAAGTTCACTGCCATCAGGTGCTCACAATATGCCTATGAGAGAATTATTATTACCCACAAGTTCCCCCCAGCCAGTAGCTGATGGAGCCAGTACTGGGTCCGAGGCCTTACTACTTCAACATTCATGTTCTTTACCCCAAATCACACCATGATCCTGAGTGCAGGATACTGCGGGCATTTGCTTTGCAGTCTCTGGAACTTCTGTTTATTGGCTTGCTATCGTGATATTTACCCTCCCGTGTTCTAATTTATATTTTCTTCGAGACTGCTACAAAGACTGAATATCTTTTGTTCACTGGTTATTTATATTTTTTCTTTATAAACTGTCTTTTTAGGCTCTTTGCTCATTTTTCCACTGGGGTGCTCTGGATATTAGTGATTTATAAGCACACTTCATATATAAAGGCTATGATAGTATAAAGCTTTGTTTGCTATCATCTAACTATGGGGGTTAAGATGCTAGAGATAAAGAAGGTGTTTGCCTGTGCATTGCAGTTTTTTTAAATACCAAATATTGTTTTTTAACTCCCTGTCTTGGAAAAGTGACTTTTTGGCATATTGAGAATTCAAATGATAACTGTTTATTGACTGCAACATTTAGGCAGAAAAATAGTTTGATTTGTTAAATAAGTAGTTAAATCAATGGCAATTAGACCTTTTCCCTTCTGAGTGGGTCTTGAGAAGAAACAAACCAATGAAATGAGAGCCCCTGATTGTGATGTCTAGTCTTGAGGGAGGGACCAAGGCTCTACTCAGAGATGGGCTGGCTCTGTTGGGAGAATGAGGAGATGGGGGTTGGGAGACAGACCGCATTATAAGGTCTGAGCTTTGGTCATACACTGAATGTATCTCCCTTAAAGGATACTCATCCCAAAAGATAGTCCTTTCCCTACATGATTCCCAATAAGCAGTGGTGTGCTAGGGCCAGTTTCCATTGATATATTGATTGTCAACATTTTCGGGAACTTTGTGAACTGACTGATAAATACAGCCATTATTAAAAATTAAATGAAGGGGCACGTGGGTGGCTAAGATGGTTGAGCATCTGCCTTCGGCTCAGGTCATGATCTCAGGGTCCTGAGATGGAGCCCCACATCGGGCTCCCAGCTCAGCAGGGAATCTGCTTCTCCCTCTCCCTCTGCCTCTCCCCCTGCTTGTGCTCTCTCTGTCTATCTCTGTATCTCTCTCAAATGAGTAAAAAACAAATCTATAAAAAAAATCTTTAAAAAGTAAATGATATAAACTTACACTTAACAAATTATATTGAAAACAAAGGTAACAAATACTTAAAAATCATCACTTCCTAATCATTTTACTGGATTTTGTCATTATCCATGCTTTGGGGGTCACTTACATTTATTTTATTCATACAGTAGAAATACTATCTATGCGTGGCTACCGTTTATCTCTGACATCACATTGGTGGCTTGAAATCAGCCCCGGTGGGAGCATTTACATGCAGAAATCCATAAACACTACAAAACAGGGTTTGACTTACTGTTGACTTTCTAGACTTAAGAAAGTGATAGAGGAGGAAATATGCATAATGCAGATTAAACTTAAAAGAGCATTGTATCTATAGCCAGCCATTACCTTGGCGATAGCATTAAAAAATTGATGCAATATTCTTCCGATGTTTGAAAACTATCATCCAATTCAGCAGCGAGGTTGCCCATGGCACTGACAAGCAAGTTCCAACTTATACTGATGCCAAAGGACAGTTGTTCACCAACTGCCACCACAGATTGGCTATAGATACAAGAGCTTGGCAAAACTCAATGAATGCATTCTCTCAGCATCAATGGGCTATGTGTAATTTACAATGTGAACAGTGTATTTTATTATTATTTGGGAACTGTGTGCTATGCATACTTTGTATCAGCAAAGCTTATAATATTGCACCCACACTTACATAGACACACAGGCACACACACACACACATACCTACTTGCCCCCCCTCCACTGGAGTGCTCATTGTTACCATACACATAGGACAATGTGGGTAAATGGCCTCAAACAACACTCAAATAAACAGGCCTCTTAATTACAAGTTAACAGAGTTCTCCATTCAACTGCAATATGTAAATAGGCTAGGGCATAGAGTAAGAAACTATGGCCATGGACCCACCACCTGATTTTGTATAATGATGTTGAAACATAGCATATGCATTCATTTACATATTTCCTTTGGCGGTTTTCATATTATAATGGCAGAGCTGAGCACTTGCCACAGGACCAGAAAGCCTAATATTAATTACTGTCTGGCCCTTTACAGAAAAAGTTAGCAACCATCAGGCTTGAGTGAAGTGAAAGAGACCATCTGTGGATTACTCGAGTTCATCCAAAATATTTTATAAATATTTTTCTAATTTTAATTTTAGGGTATTTTTTGCCAAGCACAAGTTTCTAATTTTATGTGTATAAATCTACTAAAATCATGCTCTCCTCTCCAAATGGTTAGCCGATCGTGGAGAGCTTTTATTCAGCCCCCTCATTCTTTCACCACGCATTTGAAGTGTTATACTTAGTGTTTCTCGATGGGTCTACTTGTGGACTCTCTTTCCTGTTTCCCCTGACTTTTCTGTCTATACAAGCACTAGGGTCATACTGTTTTAATTATTTTAGTTTAAAAATACAGTCGAGCTATGAACAACACGGGTTTGGACTGCATGGGTCCACTTATACAAGAATTTTTTTTAATAAATACAGTACTGTAAAAGTATTTTCTCTTCCTTATGATATTCTTTTTTTTTTTTTAAAGATTTTTAAAAATGTATTTATTTGACAGGGAGAGCAAAAGCAGGGGTAGCAGCAGGCAGAGGGAGAAGCAGGCTTCCCGCTGAGCAGGGAGCCCAACGTGGGGCTCGATCCCAGGACTCTGGGATCATGACCTGAGCCGAAGGCAGACGCTTAACAGACTGAGCCATCTAGTCGCCCCTCCTTATGATATTCTCAATGACATTTTCTTTTCTCAAGCTTCCTTTACTGTAAGAATATAGTATATAATACATATACAAAATGAGTCGTTTATGTTATCAGCAGGGCTATCATCAACAGTAGGCTATTAGTAGTTAAGTTTTGGGGAGTCAGAAGTTTTGGGTTTTTTTTTTAAGATTTATTTATTTATCTGAGAGAGAGAGAGAAAGCAGGGGAGGGGCAGAGGGAGAGGATCTCAAGCAGACTCCCCACTGACCGTGGAGCCCAATGTGGAGCTCGAGCCCATGACCCTGAGATCATGACCTGAGCTAAAACTGACAGTTGGATGCTTAAGCGACTGAGCCACACAGGTGCCCCAAGAGTCAGAAGCTACATGTGGATTTCGGACTGCGCCGTGGCTTGGCACTCCCACTAACCCCTGGGATGTTCAAGGGTCAACTGTATGTTTGAATACCTGCATTTAATTTGGGGGGAAGTTCTCTTGCTATTCTCTGTGCTCATTCTTCCAGATGAGCTTTCTAGTCATTTGGCTAGGTTCCTCCCACCCCCTTAATTTCATGGTGATATTGATTGAGATTGTCTTTTAATGTGTGGGGTGCCTGGGTGGCTCAGTAGGTCAAGTGGCTGCCTTTGGCTCGGGTCATGATCTCGGGGTCCTGGGATCAAGCCCCACATTGGGCTCTCTGCTCAGCAGGGAGTTAGCTCCTCTCTCTCCATCTCTGCTTTCTCTCTCTCTTGGTCTCTTGCTCTCTCGCTCTTGTTCTACCTCAAGTGACTAAATAAAATCTTTAAAAACAATAAATGGTAGACTTGTGAAAAATGGGTATCTCAATGATGTTGAAGCCTGAGACACAGTACAGAGGAAAACCCTTTAAAAATCAATAACCATCTATTCTAAGTGCCTATTGTGTTTCAAGTGCTCTGGTGGGTCAAAAATAAATAAACAAACAAACAAACAAATAAATAAATAAATAAAATAAGATAAAATAAAGGGCTGTGCCCACACCCATGCCCGCTTGCCTCTCAGTTCAGGTGAAGCAGCCTCTCAGGAGAAACACTTTCTAGAAGTCACGACCATAGTACACAGCAGATGCTCCTTGTACAAGGCACCTGTTAGACTTTAATATTTGATTTGATCTTTATCTTATAATTAGGATACTTAAAATAAAAAAAAAAACCCAACAACCAAAAATATCCTAACGCCCAGATAGAGGAAAACCACTGGCCACAGGGCTAAAAAGAGAAACATCAACTAAAGGCTGCCTGCAGTCACCAAGCCCAGGCTCTGCCCTTGTGGCTTCGTGAGCTCGGTCAAGGTCATCGGCATAGCCTGGCACTAGCTTCCTCTCCCACCAAAATGAGGATCAAAACGCTCACAATACGGTTGCCACGAGGAGTCATGTTAATAATAAAACACCTAGCACTTGACTCAGATGTCTAAATTCAACCCTTCCAACAGCCCTATGCAGAGGAGGGACCGGGATTCAGAGAATGGCAATGACCTGTCCAGCAAGTGGCAGAATATAGACCCGAGGAGCAGGCTGGCTCCACAGCTGACCCTCTGTGGTATGCGGGTTCTTTAAAAACAAGCAAACCGGGGCCCCTGGGTGGCGCAGTTGGTTGAGCGACTGCCTTCGGCTCAGGTCGTGATCCCGGAGTCCCGGGATCGAGTCCCACATCGGGCTCCCAGCTCCATGGGGAGTCCGCTTCTCACTCTGACCTTCTCCCTTCTCATGCTCTCTCTCACTCTCTCTCTCTTTCCTAATAAATAAATAAATAAAATCTTTAAAAAAAAATAAATGAAAACAAGCAAACCCATACACACACTCATACATATAAATGCACCCGCCCCCACCCCACACACATGATACATTCATACATTCATGCATACACACCCATGTGTACATATACATATACACATGTGATATCCACTCCGATCCGTGTACACACACACACAGAGTTTGATGCCCTCCCTTATTCCTAGATGGGTTTCACAGTAAAGAAAATCCAAATAACCTAGTCCAAAGAAGCTAGCTCTCCCGTGGTGTACGGACCCTTTCTATTCCTCACACACATATGGGGAATTAAGGTATATTTGCTCCCAGGCAACTTTATTGTTATTATTTTATTTAATTGTGCAATGTAAATCCCAAGGACAGTCTTTCATGCTTGACCTCTGGGGAAGAAATATTCCCCCTAGGTGTATTTTTTCCCCAATTTCATGATGGAAATTTTCAAATAAAGACAAAATGGAGAAAACAGTACAGTGAGGTCCCATGTCCCCATCACACAGTGCCAACAGTCACCAATGTTCTGCCCATTTTTCTCTGACTATCCCCTCCTCACTCCCCCCACCCCATGTCCCCTGAAGTATTTATTTTTTATTAAAAAAATTTTTTTTAGGTAAGCTGTAAACCCAAGGTGGGACCTGACCCTGAGATCAAGAGTCACGTGTTCTATTGACTGAGCCAGACAGGCAATCTTCCCCTGAAGTATTTTAAAGTAAATTCTAGTGACACTTGGGTGGCTCAGTCAGTTAAGCATCTGCCTTCGACTCAGGTCATGATCCTGGAGTCCTGGGATCGAGCTCTGACTTGGGCTCCCTGCACAGGCAATCTGCTTCTCCCTCTGCCTCCTGCTCCTTCTCTCTTTCTCTCTCACTCACTCTCTCTCTCTCAAATAAATAAATAAAATCTTTAAAAAAATTAAAGCAAATCCTAGATCTCATTAATATTTCACTGGTAAATACTATCATATGTTATCAGCTGGCGAGAATAACTTCTGTTTTCATCAGCCTTAATTCCTTATCATCATCTAGGACTGTGAGTTACTGTGATTCTTTTTTTTTTTTTAAGATTTATTTATTTATTTTACACAGAGAGAGAGATCACAAGTAGGCAGAGAGGCAGGCAGACAGGGGGAAGCAGGCTCCCCGCTGAGCAGAGAGCCCGATGCCGGGCTCGATCCCAGGACCCTGAGACTGTGACTCGAGCCAAAGGCAGAGGCTTTAACCCACTGAGCCACTCAGGCACCCCAAGTTACTGTGATTCTATACTGACTTTGAGCAAAGAGATCAAATGACAGCAGTAGCTGATGGATGATACAGAAGCATTATCATCCCTTCCCCCTCTTTGATACATTTCACTGTTCCCCTACATCAGTGGGAATCTAGAAATGCTGGTGGAACCAAGAAAAACCTGGCTTATGTGGGTTGCTGCTCTTTTGGAATCAGAGGCAAGATTGGGGGCTGGGGGGAGAAATTTCAATCGGAGACAAAAAGTGAATTCTCTGCATTCAAGAGAAATTACATAGAAGTTTTAAAAATGCCATCAATTGTCTGAGGCAGTCTATTTCTGACTCTGTGAATACCAACTTTGTGAAACTAAAGCCCCTCGGAGCCACGGGATAAGATACATGGTGTTGATTACAGCAAGAGGATTGGAAAGCATGCCTGATGATATTTTCTATTTCGAGTGGATGCCTCCCAACTCCCCTCACGGGGCAAGAGGGTGGGAGGTGCGGGAGCTCTTCAGGTGGTTGTGAAGGAAGCGTGCGCCCGGGACAGGGACCAACCACAGCCCCTGAGAAGCTCTCCATGCAGGGCATGGAGCTGAGCCCTCAGGGCTGAGTGGGGTGGGGAGGCGAAGAATGAAGCATGCTTCAACCAGCACCTGCCCAGCAGACCTGGTGTGTGGCCCATATGCAGTCTAAGTAAGTGCGTGCTGAACAAATGAGAGAAGGACCACGCAAAGACATCCTTGGTGTCCTTCAAGGCCAAAGTCACTTCCAGCTGAGCAGGGGGAGACCCACAGTGTCACGTGTATCGGGCTGCTTACAAGAGCCCCAGGTCACAAGGAGGTGCTGGGGGCTTCCCTGTACGTGGGACGCTCACCTGGGCAGGGGGCCTGGTTTGAGTGTGCTTCGCCTTGTGCCCCAGGTGTGACCACCAATGTGGGCTCTGAGGTGAAGAGGGCAGGATGGGGAGGCGGGGCTCGATCCTAAGCTACCTGGCCTGGGTTGTCACCTTCTAGACAAATCCTTAGCCATGTGTGTTCGTCCTCATCTTATAGGAGAAAAGGCACAGCACCAACACCAGGTATCATTATGGACTGAATTCCATATTTGTATTCCCCCAAACTCATATATATACTTTTAAAGATTTTATTTACTTATTTTGTTAAGATTTTATTTATTTATTTGAGAGAAAGAGAGAGAAAGGGAGAGCAGAGAGTGAGAGAAGCAGATTCCCCGCTGAGCAGAGAGGCTGATGTGGAACTTGATCCCAGGATCCTGGAATCATGACCTGAGCTAAAGGCAGATGCTTAATGCAGCACTCTCCCCCACCCCCGCCCCCACCCCCATTTACATGTTGAAACCCACCTCCAGTGTGATGGTATTAGATGGTGGGGCCTCAGGGAGGTGATCAGATCAGGAGGGTGGAGCCCTCATGAATGGGGTTAGTGTCTTACTTAAAGTGACCCCTGAAAGTTAGCCGGCTGAGCTTCCGCCATGCAAGGAGACAAGGAGAAGGCGACCACCCGTGATGGGAAAGAGTGCCCTCCCAGAATCCGCCCACACTGGCAACCTGATCTCGGACTTCCCTGCCTCCAGAATGGTGAGAAGTGAATTTATGCTATTGAGAGCTACCTAGTCTCCAGCACTTGGGTACAGCAGCCTGAATGGACTAAGACATCAGAGATTTGGAAAAAGCGGAGGCAGGAGGATCCCACCGATCCCAAGCCTGTTCCAAACCAGCTGCAGGGGACTGAGGCACACAGTTTCCCAGAGGACTGAAACTGACGCGTTTCCCAGAGGACTGAAACTGATACATTTCCCAGGGGACTGAAACTTCCTGCCTCCAGAAACACCCAGACTTAAAAATGTTGAGCATTCTAGATGAAAACCTTCTGAAATGCAGCCATACTTTTCCGGAAGATGTTCTGCAAGGTGGGATCTTTGCTCTGGCGCCACTGTCCCCAGCTCCCTGGCCCAGGCCTCCCAGGCTCTGGATGGCAAATGGGGTGGTCTGTGGGGTGCTCACTTGCATGCCCAACCCTAGACGCCGGGCTCCTTGTCTACCCCCCAGGCCCACGCCTGCTTCCCGGTGAGGGGCAAGGTCCCAGTGTGCCCACATCCAGCACTCAGCAGAGTTCCATCAAGGTGTGCTGAACTCAGGAATGAATGAAAAGCCACTTGTAAACACAAGGCAGCTGTGAATCAGGATATGCGCATTCCTTTCCACTCCTTGCCTATCTGGTGTGTGTGGGGGGCTGATCCTGGGAGCAGACACACCCTTCCCTTGACCCAGGAACTGAAGAGGAACAAGAATGACTAACCTGCTACTCTGTTTTCGAAAAATAGTTTTAAAATGAACGCTATAAATCAGGCTCAGTCAGACGGGAGGTGAGGATTGCTTGAGCTAGCATACTCAGAAGACTCGGTGACTTAATAAACCCTGGTCTTAACAGATTTTACTGTGCTGTTCCAGAGCATGCTACTGGAGCTGCGTTGGTTGGTTTGTTGGCTTAAGCAATTAAACGAGTTGCAGAGATTTGAAGGATATTGAAATGAATCACAAAGGAAGCAGCCCCTTGCCCCCAAAACAGCCTCTCAGAAGCAGTGTAGAGAAAAGAGAACAGCACTGCTCTTTCTGGCCAGCTTGTCTTTGTATTTGCTGCATTATTCTTGGCAGCGAAGTTGGTGGTGACCTGGTACCGAGAGGCCGCCCTGACTGGACAACCAGGGAAGGAAAGACATGTGTTTTGGGATTGATCATGCCCTGGGCCCCGACAATACAAACAGGCAGCTCCCAGGCCCACTTTTCTCCCGTGCCCTGGAATGCTGGAGTCAGTGGGAAACTTTGGCCAAATGGTGTCACCTTCTTGGCTGAGGTCTCCAGCAGACTGACCCGAGCGTGTCAATGTTGGGGATACCCCTGCTTTGAAAGGCAGACTGGCTGAAAGCCCGTTCTCCCTCTTCCTCCCCCCCTCCCTCCACCCTGGAGAGATGCTGCTGGAACCAAGACCAAGTGCCCCTCTTGCAGAGGGAGGCGGTGCTAATGCCTGGGTGTGCTGAGAGGGCGCCCCAGAGAGAGGCACCCATCCTGCTCGAGGCACAGAAAGAAGGGCTTGCAGTCAGCAGCAGCAGTGAGGCCGCTTGCCTGAACTTGTTTCTGGAAAGGCCAGCTCAGAGCGGCACCTCCCTAGGGGGTAAACCTTGTGCAAATGAACCGCTTGCAGGAACAGCTGCAGGAATGTGCAGACGGTGTGTCCCAGTCCCCCAAATTCCAATAAGCCACCGAAGCCCAGAGCTAGAAGAGCTGCTTCTGGTCCTGTCTCACCCAGCCCAAGACCCCGGTTCTAATCAGGTCCAGGAAGGGACGCTGGCCTGTTTCGGGACTTCATGCAGGGCGGGGAGGGGGGCAGGGAGACCCCGGGGGTGGGTAACCCCTGCATTGATAAGCCGGCATCTGCTGTAGTATGCAGAGCAGCTGATCATGTGATCACAGAATGTTCCAACGGGATTCATTCATTCACCAAAGGACCACTGTGCACCTGTGATGACCCACGGAGCAGAGGTGCTGGGGAGCTGGGAAGAGCCAGAAGACAAGGTTCCAGAGATCAGCGTGGAGGATGAGGGCGGGAGCCAGGATGCTGAGGCGGTTGGAAGGGGTGTGGGGAGGCGTGCGGTGTGGAATTCTGTGCTGGGTCCTGTGGCAACCGCCAAGCTCCGTACCTGCCGCTCGTGCGAATCATCGTGGCGTAAACAGATCTCTTCCCAGTGCCCGCCCCTGGAGGACCCCGGGGTATCCCCACTTGCCCCCTGGGAGAGCTTGTTCACACTGCGGCTTTCACTCCCAGCTACTTGCTGACGACACTTTAACGTGTATTTCCAGCCAGGACCTCCTCCCTGAGGGCCAGGTACACATCTCTACCTGGATTTGTCACAGGTAACCCCCTCACCCCAAACTGAGGTCCTGATCTTCCCTCCAGCGCCCCCTCCCCTGCAATGCTGCACATCCGGGAAACTGTTAAGCCTATTCTTGCACTGCACAGAACAAAACTTCCTCGATGGCCCCTCTCTTCTCTCACAGCCCACATCTGATCCATCAGCACGTCCTCTCAACAGGGCTTTTAGAATCTGACTGCTTCAAATATCTCTACTGCTACCACCCGGGTCTGAGTCACCTTCTCTCCAATTGTGATGAGGACCTCTCCACTGGTCTCCCTGCCTCCTTGCCTCTCCCCGCCTCCGACCGCACTTGAGGGTAGTCTAACCAAGCTGGCAGAGGGAGCCTAGTAACCCAGAAGTTCAGATCATCTCTCTCCTGTGCTTAAAATCCCCCAGTGGCTTCCTACCAATCCTTGCGATGGCCGACCAAGCCCGGGGCCGTCTGGTCTGGCAGGATCTGGGGTACCACTCAA
This sequence comes from Nasua narica, assembly GCA_028533885.1. Lineage (NCBI taxonomy): Eukaryota > Metazoa > Chordata > Mammalia > Carnivora > Procyonidae > Nasua > Nasua narica. The sequence goes on from CM052797.1 coordinate 16,194,903, forward strand.
CACACCCCATCAGCACCCGCACGCTGATCCAGCCACCCATGGGAAATGCTGGCCCCAGGGAGGTCTGGGATCTCCTGGGTGCCTGTGATCTTGCCACTTACCCCACCCCTGCAGGAGGGCGGGGGGACGGCTCCAGCGGGGCTGGAAGAGGAGTGGGATGTGGGCAGGCTAGAAATGGGCAGGGGGTAACCTCAGGCCAGCAAGACCCCCTCCAGGATGTGGACGAGCCACACGGGCTGCAGCCGCAGAGAGAGGCACTTCCTCTCTTAGATTTCAGAGAGCATCTCGCTCTACTGTTTCCCAGCCAAGGACACCGAGGCCCGGAGCGCAACCTTGACTTGCAAAGTTCTTAGAAGTGTAAATAAACATCTACCAGAATCACAGCGGTGTGCATGCTCTTTCCCAATATAGGCATGGGCCTCGGACGGGTAGATTGTGGCGATGAACACACAGCCCCACAGATGCTCACGTCTATGTGGGTGCGGCTGCCAGCATCCGTCATGCTGACCTCCTGGGCAAGGGGCAGTGCTGACGGGCACTGGATGTCCACTCTGTGCCCACGGGCAGGGAATGCTTGAGGACGCAGGTGGCAGGAGAGGTTGGTCCTTAACTTTTTTTAACAGCAGGCCAGGGCACTCTGGGGCTTTTAAAAGGAATTTGGGAGTTTCTACTTTTAAAATACGTGAGTTTCAAGTGATTTAAAATTTTTGCATTTTTGTCTTTTTAGACTTTATTACAATAATTTCTTTTCCAGATGGTCATTTATTATCCTAAAGACAGAAAGAATGATTTTGGGAGGAGGTGGCAGGGAAACCATACAGATGACTTGATCATTTAAAGTCGATTTTCCACATAAGGCAAGTCAATGCTCTTTTCTTCTTGCTAGTTAAAAAAAAAAAAATCCCCCAAAAGAGTGCTTCATGAAGAATTCAAAAAGGACCAAGGCAGGGGAAGGTTCTAGGGTGAACAAGAAGCAGGCCCGCCCCTGGGAACAACAGAAAAATGAAAGCAAAGCTCAGGGAAAGGTCTCAGATAAGCAAGACTGGAGCATATCTCTGCCCTTCTCTACGAGTCTGAATCCAACAGAGAGAGATATGAAGACGTCAGAGACCACTGTCAGTGACCACAGCAGAAGACATAATGATAATTCTCATTTCCTCTCCTGGTGTAGCCCCATCACCTCCATCAGTGCCTGGCCCAAAGTAGGGTATCAATAAAGATCACTTCAAGAAATGGTTATGAACCAAAAAAGAGAGTGATGAAAGGCTACTTTCCCAGAGGGAAAAAAAACAATCTGAAGGCAAAATTAAGAAAACCCTTCTGTTTACAATAGCGTCAGAAAGAACAAAATGATTAGGAACAAATGTCACCCAGGAAGTACGAGACACATGGACTGAGCACCACAAATCAATGCTGAAAGAGATGAAAGAGATCAAAATACAGGAAAAGATATTCATATCCAAGGATTAGAAAACTCAATGTTGTTAAGATGGCAATATTCTCCAAATTGAACTAGATTCTGTGAAATCTCTATCAAAATTCCAGCTACTTCTCCCCGCCATCAACAAGATGATCCCATAATTTGTATGGAATTGCAAGGGACCCAGAATGGCCAAAACAATCTTAAAACAAGAACAAAGCCAGAGAACTCAGAGATCCCCATTTTGAAACTTGCTACAAAAACTATGGTAATCAAAACAGTATGGTATTGCCCTTGGGACAGGGGAACAGACCAGTGGAATAGACCCAAGAGTCCAGAAATAAACTCCATACATCTATGGCAAATTAACTTTCAACCAGTATACCAAAATCATCCAGTGGAGGACAGAACAGTTTTTTAAAGAAATGATGCTGAAGCTACTGAATGGCCATACGCAAAAGAATGAATCTGCACCTTTAGCTTGCACTACATAGAAAATTAACTCAAAATGGATCAAAGTCCTAAATGTAAGAGTTAAGACTATAAAACTATAAAACTCTATGAAGAATACAGACTTCAATCTTGACCTTGGATCAGGCGATAGTTTCTTAAATTTGACACTAAAAGCACAAGCTATACAAGAAAAAATAAATTGAATCTCATTTAACAACTTTGGGGTGCATCAAAGGACACAACCAATAAAGTGAAAGAATGACCCACAGAATGAGAGGGAAAACTTGCAAATCAGATATGTGGTCAGGATCCAATATCCAAAATATTGAAAGAACTCTTCCAACCCACTAATAAAAGACAAACAACCCAGTTTTTAAAACAGGCAAAAGACCTGAATAGACATTTCTCCAAAGAAGGTGTAAAAATGTCCAATAAGCCTACAAAAAGATGCTTAGTGTTATTAGTCATTAGGGAAATTAGTGCAAATGAAAACCACAATGAGATATACTTCACATCCAGTAGGACGGTTATAATGAGAAGGAAATGAAAATAATAAAACAAGTGTTGATGACAATGGAGAGAAACTAAGATCTGCATATCGTGCTGTTTGGAAGGCAAAATGGTACAGCCACCACGGAGAAGAGTTTGATGGTCCTTCAACCAGTCCAACATGGCATTACCATACGACCCAGCCATTCCGTTCCCAGGTACACAACCAAGAGAACTGAACATGTACGCCCACATAAAAACTTACACGAGGATGTTCAAGACAGCGTGAGTCCCAACAGCCATTAAGTAGAAACAACCCAACTGTCCATTAGCTCATGAAAGGATAAACCAAATGGCATATATAAAATCATACACGTACACTTAAATCGCATCTAGCTGGGAAAGGGACTGATGTACGGATACATACTACAACACGGATGAGTCTTGAAACCATTCTAACTGGAAGATCCAGTTGCGAAAGGCGACATATTGCATGATTCCGTTTAGGTAAAATGTCCGGAAGAGGCAAATCCATAGAGACAGAAACTTGATTAGGGGTTGCTGGGGGCTGGGAGAATGGGGAATGTCTGATTCATGGGTATGGGTATTCAAGCACCCCTTTGGAGTGATGACAAAGTTCTGGATTTAGAAAATGGTAAATGTTACACAAGACTATGAATGTTCTGAAGGCCATTTAGTTACGCGTTTTAAAAATGATTTCCATGGTGAATTGTACTTCCATAAAAAAAAAAAAAAAGAATTACCAGAGATGCTACAGATAAATAAAAGTCTGGAGTTAACAAAAGGGTTGACATACAAAGTGGTATGTGAAATTCCTGAGAGCCACTGACCTTGCTTCTCCGGGTTGCGGACCTGGGACGGCATGTCTTGGATTTCCAAGGTCCATTCCCCCTCGGCCTTCTCTCCCCAGCAGTGCACGGTCATGAATTCCCAGTTTGTGAACCCTTCATTGGAATGATCCAGCAATCTGCAATTGGGAGACTCGGGGTGAGAACACAAAAGGGTCGGGAAAGGAGTGGTGGGTAGGGAGCCGGGTCCGCGGGGGCTGTCTCCTGCGTCGGAATTCCTCCTTAGGTGGCGGGCACAATCCTGCTGATCAGCATCTCAAGGGCAACAGCGTTGAGAACGAAAGGAAAAGACGCCTGGCTCCCAGCTGGGGTGAAGGTGAGGTAAAAGCTGGTGACTGCTTCCAAACCCCTGATTGACGACCCCTCCCCAAGCCAGCAGCTTCACCTCCATTATCCCATTGGGTCCCCCAAATATTCTGAGAGGCAGGCAGGCTGGTAGGACTCACAGGGACCCAACAGGGACTCAGCCAGCGATGGTCTCCTTCTTGCCATCTATCCTTAGTTCTAGACAGAGAGATCCCAAGTGTCGTGATTAGTGGCAGGTCAAACAGCCAGTAACTGGCTGAGCTGGGACTCACGCGAGGGCATTCTGACCCCTGTCCTTGTTCTTTCTAGCATCAAGAAGTGTTTAAGAGGTTACCAAAGAAGGCCTTCAAACCTCCCTACCCCAAACCTCATCAGTGATCCTCCAGGGCCCATCTACCAGTGTCCGGGTGCACAAAAGCAGACCGAGGCTAGACCACACACCCCAGGGGCATCATAAAGGAAGCCTTTCTAAAATGCCAGCCCGTGGAATGAATGTAACCTTCGCCAGCTCTTGCGTGCTCTTCTCCAGAAGATACTAAGGGGGGGGATATGTGCAACTCTCTAGGACTTAAGAATGTTTCAACAGGTGCATTGAGGGGAGAGGACATAACTAATGGGCCTGGCTGTTTTCCACTGTGTGCGGGAGGCACTCCTGGTGCAGTTTGGGGAGCGCAGGAGCTCCCTCTCCTGAGCCCGCCTCCCCCCGCCCAGGTTCTGATGAGCCTCTGTACCCCCAAGGTCTTTCCAGACTTCAGCCCAGATCCATTTTTCTCTTGTTTGACTTGAGCAGAAAACAGGAAGCAACTCACGGTCGTCCTCTTTCTTCCAATATCCCCTGAACAATTTCGGGTTCTTCTCCCTTCCTCTTCCTTCCCCTTCTAACTTTGTTATCTCTCTTTTGGGACAGGGTCTTAACCCGAGGGCTCGTCATCTCTTGTCAGAAGTTCAGATGCATGTTTGGGGTGATGTAAGATTGGATTCCTGATTTGGGTGTTGTCTGAACATCCAACGTATGTAGAAACATGCTTATTGAGAGAACATCGCCTGCGTGGAGGAGAGTGAGGGGGAGAGGGCACACCCTGTCCTTTCTGCTAAGAACCTGCAAAGGTCAAGGCTGATTTTTCACACATGACACCAAGCTGAATGCAACGCACTCGGGACAGAACCAAGACCAATGGTCTTTTAAGGGCTGGAACACTTAGTGAAAGTCCACTTAACTCTTTGTAAAAAAAAAAAAATCTGTCAATCTGAAAGCTGCTGAATGGAGCACGATGTGAAAGAAAGGAGAGGGTAACAAATTCCCAAATATGCACTCTTGTTAGAACCACAAAGTCTGTGCCGTGGGGGGGGGGAAAAAAACAAATACATTCCCAAGACTCAGAGGATTGCCAAGTGGCTGCAAGGCAGGTTTCAAGGGCTCGAAGGCACAGAGACAGCAAATGGGTCGTTGTGAACCCAATGCACTCGGCAGGACCCGCTCTCTCTCATCTGGCGGGCTCACACTGGACCTGAACGGGATGGAGGTGAGAAGGGAAGGAAAAACAGAGTGTAGGGAAGCCAGCGGGGAGATGCAGGGGTGCTGGAAAGTTCTTCCAGTTCAGTAGAGGGATGCAAGAGCGACAGGATGGGAAGCCAGCTGCCCGTGCCAGGCGTTTTTGCCTGCATCGTCATACCCAGTTCTTGTAGCCATCCCGGCTGTGGCAGGAGTAAAGTGACATTTCCAGAGGTGAGGGTAAGGAGAGGAGAAGCGGCTGGCTCCTGGGTAGATACTCCCGCTCTGGGAAGTGAAGGAGCGGGAGTATCAGCTCGAGTCTCTGGGTGTCGGTTCTTGTAGGTCACAGCTGCCCCGCTGGCCTACGACCGGCCACCCCAACTTCTAAGCCTCACGGTGGCTCTCCATCCACCCTCTGGTGACCGTACCGAGCTCCTGCTTCGAAGTCAGGGCTGACCCCCTTGGAGGCCTCCTGCTGTGCCCGGCCTGCAGCAATCAGGCCTCCAGGGAGGTGATCTGGGGCTCAGCGTGGGCAAGCAGGGAGTGCGGCCACAGCCCAGGGGATGGGGACAGGCAGTCGTAGGGGGTCTCCTGAGGTGGGGGAGGGGGGGACTCAGTTTGTTTGCCAGCTGTTTTTCAAGAGAAGCCGGAAATGCTGGCTTGTCCTGAAACCTTTCCCTTCCCTCTGCTTCTTAGCCAAGGGAGCCCCAAAAGAAGCCCCAATCCCTCTCCTCCTCCCCTAAGCTCCCACAAATGCCTTCAGGCCAGGTATCTGCATCAAATGCATCAAAGCATCAAAATGCATTAAATGCATCAAAGGCATCAAAGCACTTGTCCTTGTTTCTGACCTTAAATGGCTCCATGGCTTTCCGTGAACTGTATGTGAAACTCCAGAATTCTGAGCCTGTTTCTTGGGCCTTTGGCTAAATACAGACCCTCCTAGATGCACGCATGAGAATCCTGCCCAGGGCCGCCTCCGGGCGCCCCACGTGAGCCACGTCTCCCGCAGAGTACAGCCTCCTGCCCACACAAGTTCAACAGCACCATCCACAACCTGAAGACCGTGCAGAAGCCTTGGGAGGCAGGGCGGTGCCCTTCCGATACACACGCTCACTTGAGATGCCGAGTGAATATGAGAACAACGACCCTCAGCGCACTTCGAAGAGCAGTGAAGTCATAGCCAGGATTCCATAAATATCTCCGTTAAACGAAGCAACCACAAACCCTTGTCACCCCAGCCTGGAAACGAAAGTTCTCCAGGACGGTTCCAGAGGCCAGGTTTCAGGTTAGCCGGGGGGTACGGGTGAACATCTCCAAGAGGAAGCTGCTGGTGGCACCAACACGCCCGCCTGGGTGCCTGGCAGGGATGCTGTGACGTCGGGCTGGATGGGTCCTCCTGGTAAGCCCCAGGCCCTCGAGAGCCAGCCCAGCCTTACCTCTTGGCCAATAGCTGAGACTTGGTTCCCGAGGGAGAAATGAGGTGGATCTGGAGGTCTCCCCGGCGCGGGTGGGAAATAGAGATACGAGCCACCACATGCTCCAGGTAGCCTATGCGCTGGTCTGAGTGGTCGGCACAGGCAGTGGTCAGGGCAGTGGTCCGAAGAGTCTGTACCACGGGGATGCTCCTGGGAGAGGAGGGAGGGGTTCAGGACTCGACACCAGAGGTTGCAAATAACAGCAGGAGGGTAGTGGATCCAGACCTTCCCAGGGACCCCCAGGGACAGCTCCAGCCCCTCTTGGAGGCTCCCTTTGGAGCTATCCTTGCCAGCTAGAAGATGTTTGCTCTTCTGGAACTTGCTCAGAGATTCAAAGAATGGCTTCGCCTACAAACTCAGCTAACATACCCAGTGATCACTGTGCCCCTCAGTGCCCAGGAGCCAGCTTCTTTCTAAGTAGCCTTTGATCAGCTCATTGCCTCAACTTCTGGAGGTCAGCAAGGCCTTCACACCCTACTGCTTTGTTTCAAAGACCGGCCTTGATAATGTAAGTCACGATGCTGAATGATAACAGCAAACATTCCCTGAGTGGACGGCATGCCGGGCACTAGACGGGGCACTAGTCTGAGAATTTACAAGGTTTAATCCATTACATTCAGAGAGAGGTCACACACAGCTACTGAGAAGCAGAGCTGGGACATGAGGCTCAAGTTTGCCACCTCCACCTCTGTGCCACACTGTCCCGCAAGGATGCTGGTGTGGGTGCATACTTGGGTTCAAGATACCAAGGAAGAGGAGATCAACAGGGTACTCGGGGCCAGAGCTGGGCTCTTGTGCTAAATGCACCAGTCAAGGCTGTAGGGGCTGGACCAGAGTCATGGCGGATGGACAGGAGCTGGTCCACTCCCTACCTGGGAGTACTGGGGACCCCACTCCCCAGTTGTGCATGGAGACTGGGATCCCCTCCCTCTCCCGCCCTCTGATGGGAATGGATGACAATTCTCTTAATAAAGTCCAGGCAGTTTTACCATATGGGATAAAATCCGAGGATAAGCATCAAGTCCCAGTCGTTCTCGAGTTAGTTCCACCAGAATCTTCTAACACTCCCCAAAGGAGGTAGATACAAAGGCTGCACCTGCATCCAGGCTGGGCTGGGCACTGCCGTCTATTCTGGGCCACCACGGCTCGCCCCCACCACTTGTAAACTGGGGAAAAGATCTCCCGCCGCCCAGCAGTACATTAATAATTCCCCACTGCTCAGCCAGCGCTCGGTTTATCACAGGAGCGCTTTGCTCATTTCGCCCCGACTTTCCGCTCAGGAGGGGTGGCTCGAAGCGTAGGCTCAGCATCTCTCAGGAATTACATCGCTTGGCTCTCCCAGGCCTGAGTCATAAAAAACAATCAAAACAGCTATAAACCGTGATGTAATTCCCTCGGAGACTCTGTAAATATTTGAAAACATGATTTGCATGCATCATAAATTGATTTAGAGATGCTGACTTCTTTCACCACCTTCTCCCAGATTTTCCTGTCTGTGTTTACAGGTCAGCAGGCCCCCCCACTGTGGCAGATGCAGACCCTCCCCTCGGCCCAAGAGGAAGATCAAGTGAAAGCAGAAACAAACGCTATCACAAAGTTCTAAAAACCTGCCCCTTCCCTCTCATGCTTTGTGGGATGGGGAGAACAATCACTCTGACCTAGAAATAGACCTGAAATGGACCTAGGAGTAGACCTGAAATCCCATGGAGGAATCCTTAAACCTAGGGATAAAGCAGAGGATTCCAGAGAATGGGAACAGGGCACAAGAAACTGCAATCCCACCCCACCCCTACCTCCCTGTGGCTTGTCCATCGTGTTGACATCGGGAGGAAAAAAAAAAAAGCATCTCGAGGAGTATTAAATACTCTGTACGATTATTAAAAGCTTCTTGCATCTGCCACTCTTATTCTTGCTGAGGGACTCTAGCTGCTAGGCTACCCCTGAGGTCAGAAAGCTTGGTTGGTCTAATACACAGAGGCCGTCTTGCAGCTGCCAGGGGTGTGGCTGGCTGGGGAGGGGGCGAGCGGCCCACAGCTCCTTCAGGTGTTAAGGCCTAGCCGGGTTAGATTTTCAAAGCTAAGACATTACCCCCAGCTGGGGTGTGGGAGGGGAGGCTAGGAGTCCCTTCCTCCAGGGAACAAGGCTAATTATAACAATTAGTTCTTAGGAAATTGCAGTTACAGGCCACCAGACCCCCTCATTTGTGCAAGTTCTAGGGGAAGGTGGGGAGACGAGGACGGCCACTCAAGGACAGCGAGTGGTTAGCCTCCTTACGTGCAGTTAGCCTTCCCCACATTTTATTTCTGCTCCCCCTGGAACAAATAACCTAACATTCCAAATCAGGAGCTTTTACATTCCCTTAAAAAAAAAAAAAAGGTGAGGGGTGGGAGGAGGCTTGAAAACGTTTCAGGATAGTCGAGCTGAAAGTTTAATGTATTTCAGAGAGAAACTCCAAGTTTCTATCAAGAAGAGGGGAAGCCCCAAAACTAAGGATGTACTGTATGGTGACTAATATGATTTTTAAAAAAAGAAGAAGGAGGAGAAGGAGACGGAGAAGGAGAAGAAAAAAGAAGGAGAAGGAGGAGGAAGAGCAAGCAGGAGAAGAAGAAAGGAGAAGGAGGGAAGCCAAATATCAAAAGCCATCACTTTGTAAGGATTAACTCTTAGGCAAAAGGTGAAACCATCCACAGAGGGGGGGAAAAAAGGGAAGCTTTTCCCATTCTACAGTTATTTCAAAGATAACACAGAAAATGCAAGTCGACCGCAAAGCCGGCTTATTTTTTAGTTTAAATAACGCGTGGTGATTATCTTTGTAACTCAAAATGTCGCACTGTGATTAAATTCTGTAATTGTTGCCTGTGTACCCAAGGCCATCCTCCTAGGTCCCTAGAGGAACCCAAGGGGTTAAAAAATCCCACAAGACCTACCTCCAGACCCAGTGATATTTAAACTATGGAGACTGCCCTACTTTGAACCGATCTCTGAGGACAGACTTGTCACTTCCTGTTGAACCACATTTCAGACTTAATTACTGATACTCCAGATGTTCCTCTTTCATCCTCAAGTCTCTTAAACAACTCCCTTCTCCTGAGGGGGTGGAGGGCTCCCCACGACAGGCAGCCTTGACAGTAACTTCTAGTACCTCCGGACAGTGGCTCCTTCACCTCCTACCTCTTCCCAATGGGTAACAGCATCTAGTGTCTTGTAAATGTGTAGAAACAAGATCCCAATCTACTCCGTTCAAGGCCCTCACCAAATCAGAGCTCAGATTCTTCTGGCATCAGAGTGAAACCCAGAGCCAAAGATAAATATGTTCGAGGACGGGTTTTCCCTGCTCTCTGAAAGTAGAGCATTCCTATGAAACCTTTTTCCAGCTGAGAGAAAAGGGATAAAGCAAAGAAGCAATAACCATTCATTTACATGGGGAAAAAATGTGGGAGCATTCCCAAACCCCAAAAAGTCACCTCTCTTTGGCTGTTCTGATACCTTGGGACACATCCTGCTAATGGAGGCACTAAATAAATGGAGATAAAGGACAGACGCTCACAGGCACCCTTCGAAACTCTGGGGGCTTGACGCTGAGATTCTGGGTGTAGTTCCCGAGGATGGAGTTTGGGGGGGAGCCCTCTCGCTTCTCAGGGCACACACTGCCTTTATCACACACGGCTTGCGGCAAAACCCATGCTGAACACTATTTTTGCTTTCCGTCCCTTTTTTGGGTAAAAGCAGAAATCCTCTTCCGATTTTGTCGAGGTACTAAGGCTTTTGTAAAAGCAAAGTGGTGTAAGGTAAACTTTCGCAAGTGGGGGATGCCTACAGAGCATGTGGCTGGGAAAGCAAGGAGGGAGGGGGATTGGAAGTTTACTAGAGTCTTTCTGCCCCGCCCGGGAACCCAGGACAAGCCAGCACTTCTGCTCCAACCTTGAAGACCTCTCTCCAGCTCAGCTATGAGGGCAGATCTGGGCTCTGGCACAGAGGCGGCAGGGCTGGGGGTCAGTGCCACCCGGGGTGACAATTCTGAGCTCATGCCTAGTGGGACACCCACCAGAACTGGAAGGCAAGGGCTCCTGTTGTATTTGATATCTATGTCGGGGAGATAAGGCTGCTGCAGAGCTCGGGAGGATTACAGTGGAAAAAGCCAGAAGGTCAACCAGGAGACCCTTTTGCAATAATGAGTGGAGTGGAGAGGGGTTAATTGGGACAGACTTGTTAAATTAAGCGGTATGAGAGCAACTCAGTCTGTTGGACGACACAGAGTCATCTGAATGGGGACAGTAAGAAGCTTGAGAGTGCCTTCTCAGATCTATGTCCTAGGATGAATATTCTCGACAGAATGGTCATAGAGTCGAAGGGTAGACAGATTCTGTATACTTCTTACTCATAGTCGCTGACATTCAGGGTTTTCCTGAGACGAAATTCTTTTTGATCATGAAACCACAGCACATCATATAGGCTGGAAATAAGATTTAAAAAGGAAAAGAGGCTAACCCAGTACATTAATCTAGACCTGCTGCTGATGATTACGTTGTAAGGTGTTTTAATACACAACGTTTCCATTTATTTTTGAGCGTTTATTGTTCTTCTGCGCGAAGCAAGGGGCTAAATTAGCTGACTCTAAACATCCCTTCCAAGCTCTAAGACGTGATCTGATGGGGGGGGGGGGTAAAAAAGACAATACGATACACAGTCAATTCTCATTATTCAGGGTTCCCTATCTGCAAGTTCACCTAGATCAATACCGTGGTGCTTTTGCGATGGCTTGCGGGAATGTGCAGAACTGCAAAATATTTGCATTGCCCGGTAAACATGCTCCCAGGTGAGGCCAAACAAGGGCACACTCTGCCTTCTGATTTCGGCTCTCATACTGTGAACGAGTATCCTTCCTATGATCTACTTTTAATGGCACGTGTTTCACATTTTTCGTTCTTTTGTTGGTAGTTTCATTGACTGCCGAGGGGCCGTCCGGTTTCCTAAGTGCTGGAAGGCTGAGCTGCGCCTACTAGGGAAAACACGTCTGCTGGATATGCTTTGTTCAGATCTGAGTTACAGCGCTATTGGCCTTATGCGTGATGTTAATGAATCAGTAACATACATGAAATAAAATGCTTTTAAACAGAAACACACATACAGCAAAGTTACATATGGATCAGCGGACGAAAATGCTGTGACCAGAGGCTCGCAGGAACCTCACCCGGGATGTCCCATGGCAGCGAGGGTTCTGTATTCGCAAACTCAGTGCCTGTTGTGACTTCCCAGAACATCACTACCGGGCATAATGAGAACTGGGTGGATCAGTCAAACTCGAATGTGAATTTTTGAAGTAGGTTGCATTTATAATTTGGGAGAAACAAGTTTGTGGCAAAAAAAAATAAGCTGGGCAGGGCAAGGGCTGTAGGAAAACAGGTAGCTTACTAAGGTTCCCCAGTGTCTCCAGGGGTGACAAGAGGCAGGACAAATATCAGGACCCAGGTATGGTCACCCCCCCACCGTCCCCAGGGCAGGACAGCAGAGTGGGAGTTTCCTTAGGACATCCAGCCACGCCCTGGGTAAGAATGACCCGGTGGAAGAAGCCAGAAGCAAGGGCCTCCCTCCCATGGTATCCAGGAATGCACGCAGTGAGATGTCCCCGAGGGAGTTGCTGTGTGGGGTGTGGGGGCAACCCTCCCAGTTCAGACAGAGCCCAAAGGTAAATGGGGCTTTTACCTTTTTAAAACGATGCTAAACCAGGCTGTGTGCAGTGGGGCTGTGGTCCCAGCCACATAGGTACTTCCCACGGGGACACAGGAGCTGTGTGGCCTTGCCCGCCTGCCTGGCTAAGTTGCTGCAGACAAGACGCCTGGGCCTGGCCTCTGGGGCGCTGGCAGCTGGTCAGGGCTGCAGGACCCTCCAAGCAGCCAGAGTCACGCTGATTTCCCGTCTTCAGGGCCAGCGTACCCAGCTAGCTGGGGACGCAGAGGGAAGACAGGGAAGGTGCCTCCTGGACAATGGGCAGCTTACTCCACTTGCTTCGGTCCTGCCTGAGTTCCCGTGATGCATCCCTTCCCAGGAGAGACAAGGTGGGCTCTGGGGACAGGCAGCCTGGGAGTAGGAGCTTGGCTTCGCCGCCGCCGCTCCGTCCCAGGCTACTCCTCAACTCCTTTGTACCTCAGTTTCTCCAACAGATAAATGGGGGAAAAAACATCCTCAAACTCCACACCTTTGGTGGGCGTTTTGAATGCGTGACTACACGGAAAAGCGCTGAGAACAATGTCTGGCCCATAGTAAGTACCTGATAATCCTTATCCATTACGCTTACCTTATGTATTTTGTAAGTCGAGCTGTGATAAAGTAAGCACTGCACGTGGTTCAAGGAAATTCATGTGGTTAACCCATAGTTAATTCTAGAACATCTATAAATATACGGTCTGGCCTACAGATGATTCTTAATATTCAAAGCCTTTAGGACTGAAGTATATTTTTGGGTTGTGTGAGTTCTTTCAAGGAGAGACCAACCCCACTAAACTGTAAAGTCTGTCTGGGCGGTTACCTCCCCAAACCTACAAAAACTAAAGAGCACTGGACAAGGTCTTATTGCTTGGAGAGGCTCTGCCTTTGTTGCTGTCTTTCTAGCAAGGAGTAGAGAGTCAGGGATGTCAGAAAATGTTTCATGGGAGCCTGGATTTTTTTTAAGACACAAGGGAAATGCTGGTTAGGAACATCCTAATGGTCAAAGAAGATATTTAATAACTGGACTTTTTTTTTTTTTTTCTTATTCATAGGAATGATACTGCCCTTCATTTTCTTTTTCACTTTTAGAAAGGTTCTAGCAGTATCAATTTTATCCTACTCTGACACACAGACATAAATAATCTTGCGCAGGCAAAAGAAAAGTTCTAAGTAGACTGAAATCCGTTTGTGCCCAAGAGGAGACAAGGAGCTCTCCTACTCAGGCTGGAATGTTGCAAGGTATTGTAACATTTTTTGCAATGAGTGCTTTTGCAAGAATGCTTGCCAAGTGGCAGAGATTTCCCCCTTGCTGTTGCTTTAAGATTTAGCATTCATGGACGGCTTCTGCGATGCCCTGTGGGTGCTGGAGAGTTGCGCCAGACTCCAAGGCCTCTGTTCTGGGGCGTTCAGTCTGTTTTGGGGTCGGGGGGTGACAGGCTCGGAAAAGATGGCTCAGTGAGATCTGGCGGCACCTTGGAGCAGGGGAGCTGGCCCCTCTCGGTCCTCGCTACCCGCACCCCTACAGTCTCCTCTCTCCCCACCTCTCCAGGCAGGCTCCCTGAACTTCTCCATGGTCCGAGGGACTTCTAGTTCTCTCTCAGGAGGAGGATCTAGACAGAGATAGGCTAACCCGCAAACCCCACAGTCCTCAGAGGTACAGTGTCCAGATGAGTTCTCGGGGTCTCCAGATGGCTTTTCTTTAAACTAAAGAGAATCAGTCATAGGTGCTTCCTGATGGGGCTCCTCTCATGTCTGTTTGCTGGGACTGCCCAGCTTCCCTCCACTGTGGTCTTTCCCGTGCTGTTGGCCTTTTTGCCCCTTTTAGCCTGAGTGTGACTTGGGGTGGGGGTGGCATCGGACAGCGCGGTCTAGAGAAGGAGCACCAACAGCCGCCTGGGTGGTCACTCGGGGCCCAGTGGGAGCCACGCTCGTGTCCCAACAGAGGCTGGGGCAGCGGATGGGCTCTGTGGAGAGGGTGGCCCGTGGATTCCTGAGCCGTGACCTATCCCAGGAGCGGAAAGCCAGATTGGGGCTGGAGGGCAGGAGAGGATGGAGAGAGAGGTCACTGCTCTTCGTTTCTGCCCTAGGATGTGCCCGCCAACATCCAGGCCCTCTGTAGAAATGGCAGATGTGGCCACAACCTTCTCGAGGACGGCTGTCCTTGATGCTCTGTGAACACAGTTCCCTGACCTTTATCACACCAGGGTGGCCCTTCCATTACCCCCAAGAGGAGAGAGGTAAACATATCACTTACGTTACACATAGGTACCCACGGGATGGCCATATAAAAAGGCGCGCTCTCTCTATCTCCCCGTCTCCCTCTCTTTCTCTAGCTGGAGGCCCTTAGGCCCTTGGGAACAAGAGTGTGCAGTGAAGCAAGTGCTTTGGGATAGCGGGTTGGCCGAATATTCTAGAAAGAGCCTCAAACCGCTAAATGTAAAGATAATTTTTCTTCCAGAACAGAAGTCTGATTCTTCCCTTCTGTTGGAATTTGCAGAGTCCTTTCTGCCCTCAAAGGACAAGAACAATGTCATACTGTATGTTATGGCTGGTTGCCTCAGCTGTCTAGACTCTGTGTGCTTTCACTTAAAAAACAAAATAAAATAAAAATAAAAACAACCCTTCGCCACCTAGGCACCACTCTACCATCTTAAAACTATTTCTGGCAGGAGAAGAATGCTTCATTCAGGAGCCGCCCTGATGGGGAGACCGGTGGGAGGGAGGTGGGCCCGGACGTGGCGGCCTCGGGGGGCAGGACCCAGCTCTCAGGAGCCCAACATCACCCTACCTGGAGTCGGATTCTCCATGTGCTGGGCATTTTCCAACAAGCAAAACAAAAGAAAGCAAAAGCCTTCTTGATCTCAGAGAACCTCCCCCTTTCTTTTGAATTGACAGGCTAAGGCTCCCCAGAGAAGATGATGCTTGAAAATGTCAAGATTGAGATCTGGTGCCCGCCTCCGGGGCGGTCAGGCCTGAGAGGGCTCAGCCAGGAGTCAGCCCTCACAATCAGCAGCAGGATGCAAATGGGAGTTTTTCCAAAGCGCCTTTCCTGGCTACTCACGCAACGAACACTTTCTGAATTCCTACCGCAGGCCAGGCATCGGCAAGAAACATTTTTCTCAACGTTTTATGGCAAAAGAACATATTATAAGAGGTAGGTGCTTTCAAAGAAGAGGCAGTATCAAAGGGAGGAAACGGCATTTGCTGATAAAGCAAGGGTCACTTTTCATCACTCCAACATTTCTTTTTCCAAACGTAGATTTTCCCAAAGGTAATAAATAGTTACAGTTAGGAAAAAAAAAAAAAAAAGCATTCCATTCTTTATCAGATATTGAGACCTAGAGAAACACCATTCTCCTTCTTAAAAAGTATAGCGGCAATGGCAGAACTCTGAAGAATAATCTGATTTCCTCTCCTAATGGAGTAGGGTTCTTGCTATCTGATTTATTTTGCAGCTGTTTTTGTTTGTTTGCTTTTTAAAGAAAAATTTAGGTGAACAAATGCATCTGATTTAGAACGACTCACTACAAAGGGCGATGCTGGGAGCGTCCCAACTGTGGAAAAAGGAGACGCTGGGGTCCTACAGCACACCGCTCAAGGCTGGTTAAAAAATCCCTGTCCTTTAACCTCAAGAAGGTTATTAAAGTCCAGGTTCAAGCGACACAGAGGAAAAGTGCTATGCACTTTGGCTAATAAACGCCCTTCGGCCTCGGCAAAGGGGCAGATGCCGCCTCTCCTGCTCACGGCTGATGAGGTCCCACGGTGGGCTCCTGGGACAGGCAGGGCCGGGCTGAAGCTAGGGCTCCCACCGGACAGAGAGGACACTCATCACTGCTGCCCATTTCACCCCACTGGGCAGGCCTGATCGCCGGTCTGGTCAGCTATGCTAAATATTCTGGGTAAGAATTTCCAGTACGAGGGACCATGGGGCGCCGGACTCCCTACTACGGGGCCGATCTCTGACAGCAAAAGGCCTCAGAAGAGCCACAAGTTAAGGAGTGATTGTCTTCCAGCCCCAGAATGCATCAGAGAAAACCCAGACACGTCTATACACACGACTATGCACACCCGCCCCCCACACGCGTGGGCCCACCGATGTACACGGGGACGCGTGTGTGAATACCTCCCTCCGCAGTACCTGACTGCACAGTCGGGTCCGTGCTGACATTCCTGAAAAGCCACGTGGTGCCTGAGCGGAGCCTCACCTGGGTCTCTTGTCTGTGGCGGCGACACACATGTGCTGGGCGGGCACCGCGGTCCACTTCTTTGCCTCCGTGACGAGGGCTTCTGCGTCCACCAGGCCGAATCCATAGAGATGGCTGACTGCAAAGACAGAGGCCTCAGAACTCCCTGCCCAACCCCAGGGAATGGAGGAGGGCCCGGCTCTCGGACCCGGGGCGGCTCCCACGCAGGGCCCCAGATTCGCGACCGCCACGGTCCCGGGACAGACCACCTGTGCCACTCACGGGGGAAAGGAACGCGGGCCCTCTCCAGGAAACCCCAGGCTGCAGCCCTTCCGAGGACTGCTCCAAGATCCCAGCTGCTTTAGCCTCCCCCTGACCTGGGCTCCTTCAGGTCAGGAATGCAGGCTACGAAACGTGCCCCATTTGGGTACAGTCGTCAAAGAAATAGGGAGAGAGAGCCTAGTATTTTCTTTTTTGCGACGCAGGGATGGGCTTCCCCCGACTGAAGGGACTTGTTGGCATCAGAGCTCCTTGAGTCATAAACCAAACCAGAGCAACAAAACCTGAAACCCTTTGGTTCACCCGCACGATGCGTAATAAACCAGAAAGCAAAGCTGGGCTCATTTTTTTTTTTTTTTTTTAACCATTTTCTTTGCTTGCTCCATTCCCAGGGCATTCGGGGAGAGTGGCATTGCTCAGAACTCAGACCGTGAGTGCTCGTGAGTTGGCCCGATCCAGTGTTTATTGGCCACAGTAAGAGAGTTTCAAAGTTTAATTTAAGAGGCAGGGTCAAGAACGAGATAAAATCTATTTTCCTATTTAATTAGGCCAACATTGAAATGTAGGTCAGCTCTTGTTACAGCGCACCGACATTCTTGCAAGACGAAAATGCATTAGGTCTGGTCAATGGCTTTCTTATTAAGAGGAATGTCCCTTGGAACTCAGAGTGACAACACTTGTCCTATATTTTACAGATAGTAGTATCAGGCTCAGTGTTGAAAGAGTTGGGCCTGAGCTTCAGAAAAGAAAAAGTCCTCCCTAGCATACCCGGGCCGAATGTAAATCTTTTTCAAGTATCTCTGGTAAGAAGCCAGGCAAATAAAGCCAGTGGCATAGTCCTATAATTATTGGCTCGAGAGTCTCCAAATATCTGGGTTACAAGCCCTGACCGTGGGTTGATTCACGGAACCTCGGTCTGTACCAGGCTGGGTTGGGGAAAGAAGTTTTGCTGTTCTGAGTTACTTCTATAATACAGACAGAAATTTTATGGTTAGAAAGTAACTTACATAACTATCTTAGTGTCCTCATTGTACAGATAAGGCAACTGAGGGCCCATCTCCAAATCATAGAGCTACTCAGGACTAAGAATGTAAGATGCTTAGGTGGGACACAAACAAACATTATTTATCTTAATAGTCATGGATTTGGGGCGCCTGGGTGGCTCAGTGGGTTAAGCATCTGACTTTGGCTCAGGTCATGATCCCAGGGTCCTGGGATCGAGCGCCACACCGGGTTCTCTACTCAATGGGGAGCCTGCTTTTCCCCCTGCTTCTGCCTCCTGCTCTCTCTGTCACTCTCAAATAAAATCTTAAAAAAAAAAAAAAAAAGGAAGTCCTTAAAAAAAAAGTAATGGATTTGTTTTGACGTGTATTAAAAAAAATAAAAAATATACATCAAACCCGTGATCGACTAGATATAATAGTTTCCCTTTAAAATATATTTATGTAAATAAATTCAAGTCAAGGTAGAGAACTATTACATCAATACTTGATCAGTACCTGGTACCGGTGGTCTCTGGATGGCAAAAGTCGTGATGGTTGGGGAACCCTAAATTCTATAGCTCTTAGGCTTTTCTCTTAACGTCAGTGCGAAGTTAGTTTTCTTAATTCTCTAGCTACATATTTCTCACTCTTGTTATTGTTTGAGGATTTGGGGATTCTTTTTGAGAAGCTCCTGTCTCCTCCTCTTAACAGAGATTCCAGCTGGTCACCCAGGGGGCCCTCTGGGACAGGCAGATCGGTCTCCCCCGCCAGCCCACCGGTAGCCGCCACTGCACCTTTATGACCAGCACCATTGACTTTCCAATCATTGGCTTTCAGATGCGCCGGCCTGGATGTCTTCACCAGTAAGTGCTGGACGTCCCTCCAGGTTAACTGGTTACTGCAATGAAACAACAACAGCCCGTACGGGTCAAAATGATGGCTGCCCAGGCCTATGGGCGATGGTGCATTAGGAGCCAGTCCCCTCAAGTCGGTACTTGAGGGAGTCCCGCAGCCTCCATTCCTCAGCGAGGGTTTATTTCAGAACCTCTTTGTAAAGAACGGTTTCCAGGGATTAAACCGTAAGATAAAACAGTGCAGCGGTCGACCTAAAATCCATAGCATTCAAAACCCAGCCCCGCTGCCAAGGTGTACCTGAGTGTGCCCAAGGGCTACTGAAGAAATTGTGGCAGGGACAGAGGGGACATCTTGGTGTGTCTAAGTCCTGGGGGCTATTCGTTATCAGGACGAGCAAATGCTATGGTGCGGGAAAGCGCCCTCCAACCTTCCTCTGCCCAGACCCCGTCCCCATCCCCCCGACTCTGCGCCCCTGGTGGGGTCCCACCTGCCACCGACTGTAATTCGAGATTTTCATAACTCTAAACTGTTAATACATTGGTTTTGGTGCAAAGTGGAAACGTTCCATTGAAAGAACACATGCGCACTAATAAAAATGCACGGATCAGATTTTTTGACTCTAAGATATATTGTCCCGCCCCCCCTTTTTTGGTAACACCTCTGAAACCAGGCTCCATCTTCTGATGACATTCTATCATAACCCCCTCTGTCCGCAGCTTCAAGACCGGGTCACAGACAGAGGCTGGACACATCCTCGACGCAGCCTGCACCCCCTTCTCTTGACCCAGTGCCTGCCCTGCCCCCACAGTGGTTACAACCATTTTCCCAAGCACTCACTCTTTTGTGTGTTTAAAAATATACATAACAGAAAATCTACCAGCTTCTCCATTTTTCTGAGCGGCGGGCAGAGCCCCTAGTACCTGCACGTGGTTGAACATCCATCACAAACCATCCGTCTCCAGAACTTTCTCTTCTTCCCCAAGTGGAACCCTGTCCCCATTACCTGCCCGTTTCCTCCTGCCTCCAGCCCCGTGGCCACCACCCTTCTGCTTTCTGTCTCTATGAACATGACGGCTCTGGGAATCTCATATAAATGGGACCACAGGGTATGTGTCCTATTGGGACTGGCTGGTTTCACTCGGCTCGACGCTCTCCAGGTCCACTCGCGCATGTAGCAGGAGTCGGAATTCCCTTCCTTTTTAAGGCTGAAGCTTGTCTGGACCGCACTGTGTGTATCCATTCCTTTACTGATGGGTACTTGAGGCGTCTCCTCCTTTTGGCCACCGTGAGAAATGCTGCTATGAACACGCATGTCCAAGGAGCTCTTCAAATCCCCGCTTTCCAGCTCCCTTGGGCATATACCCACAAGTACAATTATAGGATCATACGGTAATCCTTTGTTTAAGCTGTTGAGGAACTCCCACACTGAATCCCGCGGCGGCTGCACCACGTCCCGGTCCCACCTCTTTGCCTGTTGCCCACCGGGACCTCACTGTGGTTTGAGTCTTGGGGCACACGTGCCTTCTTCTCTTGGGGCTCACTCTCCAGATGCCGGCCCCAGTTTTCTCTGATTTCTCCAGCATATTCATGCTGCTGTGCCAGTGATGTCACTAGCTTCCTGGCCAACCCCCCGCCCTCCCAACTGTGTCCATCAGTCCAGTTTCCAGGCCTTTGCTTGACTTTCCTTCCCTGCCCTACTGCCCCTCCTGAGGGCCCATGGCCAATGTCATTGTTCAGGGGGGATTCTGAGGCCCCACATGGCCCAAGACCTCGCCCTCTTGCATACAGACACAGGTTTTAGAGCTTGACCTGAGTGGATGGGGCTGTGCCCCTTGTTTCCTGTGGGACCCCCCAAATTACTCTGGGTGCAGCAGAAGGTGCCAGGAAGCATGGGGCAGAATGGAGACAGAATGGGAACAGAGAAGGAGAATGTTAAAAACTGTCTCATTAGGAGGACATCCACTGTATTTTGCACTTTAGTAATAAAATCAGAAATACAGTTGTATGAGAAACAGCTAAGAAGCGGCAACGGAAATGTTTTTCAACAAAGATGGGACCGATGGGAAGTCCCAAGATGGCCACAAACCAGGACAATCTATGCACAATTCTTACCCATGAGGGTCTTTATATTTTTGTTACATGCTATCCACAGGCTCTCTCTGCCCCCCTGGGACCTCGTCCACCCAGGACGATCTGGCTTTGCCCCAGTCACTTCAGTACAAGTGACCAGAGTCCGAAGGCAATGCTGGGCACAGGGGTGACAGGCTTTGCTCCCTGGACACCTGCCCTATTCCCCGTCTCCAATCTCCTCACCTCAGGCCTGCACGGTCCCTTGTTAGAACCTGTCCCTGCCTTGACCAGTCCTGCAGGTTTAAACGCTCGGGGCTGACGCTGTTTCAGATTAGCCACCTGCAAATTTCTGAGGAGGAGCTAAAAGGGTGATGAAGACAACTTCCAGAGTTTTCATGAGGCCACAGGCCAAGTTTAATGGGACAAGCTGGCATGAAATGAAGCTTGTTTTCTTTTTTTTTTTTTTTTAAGATTTTTTTTTTTAATTTATTCATTTGACAGAGAGAGAGAGATGACAAGTAGGCAGAGAGGCAGGTAGAGAGGGACAGGGAAGCAGGCTCTCCGTTGAGCAGAGAGCCCGACGCGGGGCTCGATCCCAGGACCCTAAGATCATGACCCAAACCGAAGGCAGAGGCTTAACCCACTGAGCCACCCAGGTGCCCCTACAGCTTGTTTTCTAGGTGGTTCTGACTACCAAAATTCCTTGTAAGCTTCCAATAAGGAATGGAAGGAAATATAAAACAATGAATTGCTAAGTATGCGAATGCCACCTTCCACACAAGTAAGTAAGTATTTAGATTTCTTCTTTTTTTTTTTTTTAAGAGCCTCAGGACACAGAAGCCAACATTTTGGCCTGAAAATCAAAACTATTGAGCTATTCCTTTTCAAACTGGTAGCATTTGAGTTGTATGCTCTTTTTGCCTTGGACGAACCAACATGCAAACATCTGTAATGTAAGGATCTAGGCAACCCAAATACGATTTTCTGAATCGTTTAAAATCTCATCAACAACAATTGGCTACTTCAAATGGCAGGGCGGCTCTGAGCCAGTTTTGACATCTACTCTAAATTTGTTTTTGACACCATGATTGCCTGTGTAATAAACTCTCTTTTCTTTCTGACTCGTCCGCGCGCTGACAACTCCAGAGTCTTTATTGGACATGTGACAGATAAAACATTACCACTGTCTTGTCAGTTTATCAACTAAAGTTTACAAAGGGCACCTGGAGCAGCCCAAAGTGGGATTTTGGCATGGGACGCAGCATGGGAGGTAGGCTTGGGGTTCTGCTCCTTCGATGGGCAGGAGACCGTGAGCTTTAAAACAGAGAAAGAATGGGGCGCCTGGGTGGCTCAGTGGGTTAAAGCCTCTGCCTTAGGCTTGGGTCGTGATCTCAGGGTCCTGAGATCGACTCCCACATCAGGCTCTCTGCTCAGCAGGGAGCCTGCTTCCCCCTCTCTGCCTGCCTCTCTGCCTAATTGTGATCTTTCTCTCTCTCTGTCAAATGAATGGGTAAAATCTTTAAAAATAAATAAATAAAAAGGAGAAAGAAGGGAAGGAGTCTCTTCGTATCCATTAAGGGTAGCCTTAATAAGGAAGGACATCCTGACCCATGGTACAGGGTGGACAAGCCTTGAGGACACAGTGCTACACGAGTCAGTCACAAAATAACAAATCCTGTGGGATTCCACCTACAAGAGGTGCTTAGAGCAGTCAAAGTCACAGAGACAAAAGGAGGACTGGTGATTGCCAGGACCTGGAGGGGGGGTTACGGGGAGTGTTGCGGGCTGAATTGCGTCCTCCCAGATTCATAGATTGAAGCCCTGTCCCCCAGTCCTACAGAATGTGACGGTATGTGCAGACAGGGTCTTTGAAGAGGTAATTAAGGCTGAATGGGATCATTAGGGTGGGCCCTAAGCCACTAAGACCAGCATCCTTATAAAAGGATCTAGACTCACACGGAGACGAAGGCAAGACCGTGTGAGGACACAAGAGGAAGGCGGCCGTCTCTAAGCCAAGGAGAGGGGCCTCAACCCCGCTGGTCACCAATCCCGCTGACACCTTGATCTTAGACTTCCGGCCTCCACAACTGTCAGATCATTCATTTCTGTTGTTTAAACCACCCAGTCTGTAGTATTTTTGTTACGGCAAACCTAGCTGACCAGCACGGGGAGCTGCTGCTTCCTGAGTGTAGGATTTCAGTTTGGGATGATGAAAATGTTCCACAGATGGACGGCAGGGATGGTTATGTGCTTGATCAATGTACATTTAAAAAACAATTAAAATGGGGAGGAGGCACCTGGGCAGCTCAGTCAGTGAAGTGCCTGCCTTTGGCTCAGGTTGTGATCTCAGGGTCCTGGGATGGAGCCCCAAGTTGGGCTCCCTGCTCAGCAGGGAGTCTGTCTCTCTCTCTGCCTCTGCCCCTCTCCCCCCTTCTCCTCCTCCCCCATCCCTGCTCCTCTCTCTCACAGAAATACAATCTTTCCCCAAAAATGGTTAAAATGGTCACCTTTATGTTATATGTATTTTCCCATAATAAAAACTCAAAGAAAACAAAGGAGAAGAAAGGGAGGCAAGTGGGAACTTACTTTGCTTCTAAAGCCAAGGCGATGATGCCTGCCACCATGGGGGCTGAAACCGAGGTCCCGGTGTGGCCATCCGTGCAGCGCTGCCGCAGGTCCGTGGTGACCTGAGTGACAGGGCGGCAAGAGGCGGAGCCGGCTATCAGAAGATGTCAGAGGTCAGGGGCTGCTCAGGATGCTACACCCGGACAGGTGTGGCCCCTGGTCCCAGGGACGGAAAAGGCACCGCGCAGAGGTATTCCCGCAGTCGAGGTTTGTGTTTGCTCCTCCCTGCTAGTCTGCTTTGCTCTCGTACATGGAACAGGAACCCGCTGCGGGAGTGAGCTAATCACAGGGTGGCGACCGGGAGATCAGGCGGAGGAAGCAACACAACCTCACTCCCGTAGACGTGCATGCTGGACATGAAGGTAAGAGAAGGAGACGAAGAGGGGCCCTCCCTGGCAGAAGCCCCCCAGCGTAGCCCACGTTCACGTCCCCCAAGTCACCCCCGACATCAAGAGCAGCTGAAAACACGAGAGGTGGGGCTGGGGTGCCCAGGGGGCCCAGAGACCATTCCTGCCTTTATGCAGAAGATCAGAGACCAGTCCCAGAAGGTCCCAGATCATCCTCTCCCCAAAGCACCCTTGTTCCATCTGTAGCAGCAGATGAACCTGGAGTGTTCATGACCTTCACAGGGCCTGCTGTGTGGGACCACGGGGCTTGCCATTCTCCTTGGGAAGGCAAAGCGGACTGCGAACCGAGGGGGCTCGGCATGCCTTCCTCGGAGGAGGCACTGACTGTGAGCCAGTGGGCCGTATTGCTTCGGGACCTCATTAGTGCCCACCCGATCGGTCCCTTGCTGGACGCAGAGAGGCAGCACCGTGGAATCACCACGCGTGGGTCCAGCTGTGCCACGCCTGCTGTGCCAGGTGGGATCCTGGCCCTCGAGCTACTCCCGTGCACCCTGCAGGTGGCACGAACATTGCTAACCAGCAGACCTTAAATCAGCGAGAATATCAGCGACGTCGTCGCCGGCCCCTGAGAAGTGCAAGGAAGGCAGAAAAGCGTGTCAGAGAGCCGAGGCAGAAGAGGGACCCAATCCATCTTTGCTGGCTTTGAAGAGGGAGAGAGGAGAACCTAAGCCGAAGAATGTGGGCGGTCCGGAGATGCTGAGAACAGCCCTTCGCAGACATCCCACAAAGAAACCGGAGCTCAGTCCTATAACCACAAGGAACTAAAGTCTGCCAACAACCCGAATGAGCATGAGCACAGAATGAATTCTCCAGTAGCGCCTCTAGAAAGAAACTCGGCCCAGCCGGCTCGTGGATTTCAGCCTCAGGGGGCTCCAAACAGAGACACAGGCCAGCCTCATGCCCTGTGGACCTCCTGAACTCTGAGATAATAACTCTGTGCTCTTTGAAGCTGTTACATTTGGGATAATTTGTTACAAGAGCCATGGGAAATGGATCCCCCCACCAACAGCAAGTCTCCAGGAGCCAATCTGGCATAACCCCGGAGAATGAATTTCCCTGATTGTCACAATCCAGATCCTTTTCCCAACGTAGCATCTTCCTCGATCACATTCCGCTGGGCTGAAAATCACCCAGAGACAGGACCCAGCCTGTCTCATGCACACCCAGAAACACTGGACAGAAGCCGTGGCAGAGACCAACCTCCTCCACCCCTCCCCCGAAGGCATCCTGATGTTAGGAAGGGCCGCTGGGGGCAGGGAAGCTGAGACAAGGGTGCAGCTCTGACCCCAGGATCCTCCCCTGCAAATCGGCATAGTAGGCATCCTTCCCAAGATTTCCGATGAAGGTCCCAGCGGATGCCTGAAACATACTTACATTCAGTACATGGTGGCCAGAGAGGGAAACTGAGGCTGTCTGGGCAGGAAGCCATGCTCCCAAGAGCAAGGGAGGCCCCTGGCTGGCTCTCCAGCCTCTGAGAGAGGGGTACTGGGGGGTGAGCAGAGGGGCCTCCCGGCAAGGAGGGGAATGGCTCAACCAAGGTGGGCAGCCCCCGTTTCCTGAGACCAGACATCATGCGTGCAACTCTGCTCCAGTTCAGTGAATGGAAGAAAGAGCCAAGGAGTGAATGAGTGAGGAGTGACGCCTCCACTAGATGTTATTTATTAAAAGTCACGTGTCAGCTCCTGGCAATCCCTCCGTCCAGGCGAGCATAGGCTGGGCATTCACCGGACAGAGAGCAACAGAGAGTACGGCGTGGGACAGAGCCTTGCTTTCTAGCCGACACCTGCCTGAACCGCACAGACAACAAGCTGCCAATCATCCAGAGAAGTCCAACCCCTGCAGGTTCTCTTGGAGGACTCCGAGCAAAAACCTGGCTCTGGTCGGACTGAGAACCCCCATAACAGCAACCAAAAACAAACACACAAACAAAACCCAACAAAAATGCCATCCATACACTCAGAGATAAAGCCCAGTCCAGGAAGTACAACTAAATGATTTTTCTCTTTTACCCTCCTCTTAACTACACCCTTCTGACCTGTATGTTATTGTTTGGAGAAGAGATGAAAGAAAGAAAAGAAAGAAAGAAGGAAGGAAGGAAGGGAAGAAGGAAGGAAGGAAGGAAGGAAGGAAGGAAGGAAGGAAGGAAGGAAGGAAAGAAAGAAAGAAAAAGAAAGAAAGAAAGAAAGAAAGAAAGAAAGAAAGAAAGAAAGAAAGAAAGAAAATGAACGAACAAACTAAGGCGTTTTGTAGCCAAGGTGTGTGCATTAATTAAGCAAATAAAGCCACAAGCCCTGCTCCCAGGGATGGGGACACAGTCGTCCCAGCAGAAGCCTCTGGAACTAAGTGACCAATGACACAACCTTTGCCTCCAGCCAACAGGCGTGTTTAACGAGATTCCAGCAAGCCCGCGTTCAAATGAGCTAGATTCCTAAATGAACAGGGCACCGTTCGGAATCTCGGTTGCCTGTCCCAGGGGCGAGTGCTTCAGTAGAAAAGGAAAATAAATGAATACCTTCGTTAACTAGCCCGGGCCATGGCCAGGCTGGTGGCCCAGCAGCCGTGTGGCTGACCTTTCAGCCAGTGCGGGGCAAAGAGGGCAACAGGGAGCCCATAGGCTCCCGCTGAAAAAATGTAAAACATAAATTTGCGAATAATTTCTAGAGATGTGGCTCAGTAGCAGGAGAAATAAAAAAGATGCCTAGTGAGCTCGCTTTAAAATTAAACCACGTCTGGCCAGCTCCACGGTCTCGTTTTTTTAAAAACATCTCAAAACCAACTTAATGACTGTGTGTTTGAATTCTGCATGAATTTCAGCTCATGATCCTCCTCCCTCTTTACTTTCCTGTAGGAAAGCACACATTCCACCCATACGCGGAAAGAAAACAGTCCCTTTTTTAAGAGAGAAATCTCACTGGGTGTTCATTGAAGTGAATGGAACAGACAGAAATCACAGCTCAGTTCGAAGTGTCCGGGGAAAGTCCTTTTGTTGGGGGAAAGAAGCGCCAGGAAGAACACTTGGATCTCTAAAAGCTTCGGTATAAAACCAAGACTTTCTCTTACCGTATTTGGCACGTTGAAACTGAACCATTCAGTTGGATCCTAAGCAACGTGACCACAGAAATTTGGACAGCTAAAAGGCGGCATGGCGCTGAGAAGGCACCCCATTCTTAAATGCTATTTTTAGATCCCGAAAGCCAAGAGAGGGTTTTAATTGGTATTTTGTACAAAAATTGGAAAGGCAGGGTCTGCGGGTAGCTGCCAAGGGACTGGGGTTTCCCTCAAGGCACAACCCGTTCACGGATGGGTGAGGTCGGCGCTCGGCGACCCGGCACAGACGGGCCTCAAGCCGGCTTCCCTTTTTGGGAGGTGAGAAAGAAGGCGCGCGTCCCAGGCTGTCCATCTGGCCGGGAGAAGAACTCACGATTTTCCGCTCATAAAACGCGCCGCTGCTGTAGGTGGTGGCCAGCGTGGACGCGCACTCCTCCAGGTACCACGGCTTGTACCCGTTCTCGGTGGTGCTGCTCACGGAGATGGTGTAGATGCTGTTGGTGTAGCCGTCACAGGAGCAGTGGTCCCCCTCTCGCCCGCCGTTCCCAGACGCCCAGACGAAGATGGAGCCCAGGCCCTGCCGACCCTGCAGGGAAAGAAGGAGAACAGGGCGTCGGACCCCGGCAGCCAGAACCTGGCGGGTTGGGTCTGGTGCTGAGTCCTTCCTTCGGAGTGTCTCTCCCAAGGGTCTGAGAAAGGCATGTTCAGACCGTATGGAGGCCACGGGGTTCTGTGGGCTCTTGTTTCGTTTTCATAGAGCACTTCTGTCTGCGGCAACAGCCTTCCAACGGCCGAATCCCAGGATCGCGCTGAGGACACGGCCCACAAAGTCCTCTCTGCTCTTTAGGGGAAAACCAAGGGTCCCTGCAAGAGCTGTTCTAACTCCAGGGCCGTACCTGTGGTTTCCATCATAATGACCTCTCGTCGCAAAGAGTTAACGGTGCCACAGGAGTTACTGATGTGAAAGCTGATGGCTGAATTTATAACATTAGTTTTTCGAGATCGCGAAAGAGCCGAATGTGGGGAATGAAAGAGCTGGTCCTGTGGGGCGGAGGGCGAATGTTCCTGAAAACCCAGTGGAAGAAGCACGTGTCTTGGAGAGCAAGCTAGTTTTTGCAAAGTGGGGGTGGGACCGTGAATTCTGGGTGAAGACTGAACAGGTGAAAAGGGTCAAGGTCCAGGATGATGGCCATGGCCATCTGGGGCCATCCTGTGAGAGCTCCCCCGGATGTCCGCCGTGTCTTAAATAGTCAGATGGGGCACCTGGTTGGCTCTGTTATTTAAATGCCTGCCTTCGGTTCAGGTCATGATCCTGGGGTCCCGGGATTGAGCCCCGAGTCGGGCTCCTTGCGCAGTAGGGAGTCTGCTTCTCCCTCTGCCCCTCCCCCTGCTCATTCTCTTCCTCTCTCATTCAAATAAATAAATTATTAAAAAAAATAAAATGGCCAGATGGTCAATGCCAGTCAAAGCCAGCGGCTTCCCCCGTGGGTAGGTTTCCACTCTTCAGAACACACACATGAAAGCAAGTCTTTGAAAGGCAGTGGCAGTCAGTGGCGGTAGTCTGCAGCTCTGTGTCATCCCACACCCGCAGAATCAGTGACTTTTGACTCAACCAAGTGGCTCGCCCTAGTCCCAAACACTAGTTAAAGATGAACTACTCCCACATGGCCCTGCCCCATTCTGTCTGAGGGGCTGGACCTGCTGGTGATGCCCCGCTGGCCCCAGAGAGCAGTGGCAACACCCATGTCCACGAAACCTGACCCGCAGGGCTGGTGACTTTGGTGTCCTTGCCAAGGACCCTCCTTTCCAAACACGTGGGAGGAAATTGATACTTGGGCTCAACAACTGGCTAACATAAAGAAAACTTCAACAGAATTCTGCGATCCCCATGGAGTCCAACGGAAGCCTTGCTATTGACTTTGATTACACTGGCCCAGGGTTCAAGTCTGCCCTGGGCTGAGCGGATCTGCCTGCTTGGAAAGCCCCAGGACTCTCCACTTTGCAGCCCAAGGGGACGACGGTTCCTTGCCCTTCTGTGCCCATTTGTCATGATTCTGACCTTTCCTCCAGTTTCTAACCTGAGGCTCTCGATGGAACCCAGGGGAGGTTCCTCGTGCTCAACCAGGTCCCTCGAGCTCACCCAGTCCCACTGGCCAAGGCTGCCTCACTTGCGTGGCTCTCCACGTCTCCCAGGAGGATCTGTATGCGTGGCCAAGAGCTCCACAGAAAGGTTACTCTTCTAGCATTTAGCCAAAAAGGTCACCCTTCTAGAAGAAAGGCACCAACTACTGTGGAAATGGGTGTGTCTGTGCATATAATTACCTATAGGGAGAGATTAATTGGAAGCTAGCTCAAAGAAACTAAAATCAAAATGGAGAGGTATTTAATCCAATCAGAGCCTATCTTTAGTCCATGAGAGTCATCTCTAAGACACTCACTCCCCACCCCACTCCAAATTATTTACGAAAGCCTGTCATTTTGCAAAGTGGAGCCTACAACCTTATTGTTCCGGCAACACAGAGAACGCCCCCGAGAGCACTCCTCATACATGAGCGTGCACACAGTCACGGGGGGTCTTGCCACATGGCGGAGTCAGACTCGGTAGGTCTGGGGGCGCCCCGAGATTCTGCATTTTTTTAAAGATTTTATTTATTTATTTGAGAGAGTGATAAGAGAGCGAGAGCACGAGAGGGGAGAAGGTCAGAGGGAGAAGCAGACTCCCCGTGGAGTTGGGAGCCCCATGTGGGACTCGATTCTGGAACTCCGGGATCATGACCTGAGCCGAAGGCAGTTGCCCAACCAACTGAGTCACCCAGGCGCCCAAGAGATTCTGCATTTCTAATGAGTTCCCAGGTGATGCCCGCAGGGCTGGTTCTGGACCCCACTTTTAGGAACAATGGTCCAAAATGCCAAAGGCCCCCATCTTCTACCTTACGCTTCATAGTTACTCCTAGACCAATCCATCCTCCGAGAAGTCAAGGCTTCAAACCCCTCTCTCCCTCCGATGAAGTTCCCTAAGGAGGATGTGAGACTGAGGCGGAGGAAACATCGCAATCTGAGGGGTGAAGAGATGTTTTAGCTGTCTCTGAGGATTATACTTTCACTTCCCGGGTCTTGGAAGCCATGGAACAGAAGCTCTAGGGGACAGTTCACCCTAGCCGTGAACTTGTGTTTCTGTTTAGAGAAAGTTACAACCTCCACCCAATCCAAACCTATTTCAGTACCTTGCCTGGGAAATGAAGGGTTCATCTGTGAGCTCCTCTGTGTCTGAGGGCTTGCAAATGGCCGGCATCTGGACAAGGCTGGTGTTTCCAGCCTCAGCGGTGTCGCCTCTCCCCTTTGGGATGACCAGCCACGAGAGGGGTAAGGCTTCCTGGGAACTGACATCAGGCACATCTCTCCACCAGATGATGGCCTCCGAAGTCTCCTACCACCAAACCCCATCATCTACCAGAGAAGAAGTCAGACTTGACAGAAAAAGGCTGTAGCTGACAAATGGGGCATCGACGAAGAAAAACAGACGGGGGAAATGTGGTCTGGTTGGAGATAATCAACTTTCTAGGAAGATTTTCAGTGACAACTTCAGACAGCTACGATTTAAGGCTCCCTATATGACATATTTTACTTTAGAATGACTTGGGGGGGGGGGAATGGAATGACTTCAGTATTTCAAGAAACTGCGACAAGAATGCCAGGGAGGCACATGGTGCCCTCTGCACCTTCTTCACTCCCCTGACAGCCCAATAAAGCCGATGCTCCTCAGAATCCGGAATGCAAAAAGCCCTTCTCTGCAGCTCCGGACTTTCCAAAGTCCGGAACGGGTTCAGTTGACACAAAGCTAAGTGAAGCTGAGATACCCAGAAATCATTTGAAAACCACCAGTAACCGCTCCAGGAAATGGGGGGCCCTGTCCTAAGACTTCGGATCTCTCAAAATCATCTCATAGAATGACATAGGTTTCCGATGAACACTGTTCAGAGCAGTATCTTCCCCACAGAAAATGCAATCTTTAATTGACAGCTTAAATTAAAGCTTAACTTTTAGGATGTCCCACTTGTCATTGAGAGTGAGATCCACGTGATCTAGTGGGCGTAGGACCCGAGCACTGGGGAAGATAAGATACTTTTACTTGGCAGTCCCTTGTAGGCAGCAGCTGACTTGGTCATGCCTGAACCTTCCAGCATCCCTGGGTCAGCACCTGGCACAGCCCAGGGGCTCAGGGACCTGATGGAAAGCTGGCTTTGCATTTTCTTAGAGTCACGGGGGACAAAGGAAGCTGGGTGGTGTCCCAAGCATGACCTTGAGGTCAAACGTGCTAAGAGATAAATACTCATACCCCACAGAAAGGTCCTAGAAAATTACCAAACTCAATACATCCAGAAAAGCAATCATATCCTATTATTTAGAAGAAAGAAAAAAGTGAACAGAGTTAAAAAAAAGTAGCTCCTTTCTGGGGTACGACTAGGGGATGGGCAGGGGGCAAACAAAGAAAGGCTGCTTTGAATAGGCTCTTCTGATTATACTTGATTTGTTCATTAACTACTTATTAATCACATTTTAATCATGGTACAAGGGTTATAATAAAATGAAGACTCTTTAAAAAAGTTCTAGGGGTGCCTGGGTGGCTCAGTCGTTAAGCCTCTGCCTTCGGCTCAGGTCATGATCCCAGGGTCCTGGGATGAAGCCCCGCATCGGGCTCCCTGCTTGGTGGGAGGCCTGCTTCTCCCTCTCCCATTCCCTCTGCTTGTGTTCCCTCTCTCGCTGTGTTTCTCTCTGTCAAATAAATAAAAATCTTAAAAAAAAAAGTTTTAAAGTATAAATAATACAAGGGACCTGAACCTCTCCCCGACCACCGTCACTTTGCAGCCCTACCGTCCCGCCTCCCAGAGAAGTCAGAAGTATGAATGCTGGCCCGGGCGGACGCTTGGACTTCCTGACCAACCCCCCACCAGCATCAGCAGGCATTACCTTGTACTCCGGGCTGGGCCTTGTTGGGCCACCCGGGGCCACCCGGACACTGACCGCAGCTCCATCTGTCTGCTCCAAGAAGCTGTCCTCGCCCGGAAATCTGCCTCACCAGCTGGCTTATAAGAACTGGGTCATCTCCAGGTCCCTCTCGCCCTCCCCCTGCATGTTCGACTCCCGAGGATCCAGGACTAATGATCACAGAGTGACTGTGGGTGGGCCTCCTGGCCGGTGGAGAACAAGCCTGCCAGCCTCCTCTGCTTCCCCGGAACCGGTCAGCGGAGAACCTGCGCTTGGATGTTTGCTGTTTTGTCCCTGCTGAGGCTCTACCCGAGACATCCTAAACACATCAGGCTGTGTACGGGCCGGGAGGGTGACAAGGCCAAGACTTCCTATTTGGGGGCGGGGACGGGGGGGGCACCGAGGCCCAGGACACTCCTCCCACCCACACAAGGAACAGGCCAGGTAGTTAGACCAAGACCCCTACTGCCCACCTGTCCACACTCAGCTGGGGGCTGTCAGGCTTCAAGGCACAGAGTCCTGGACCTGGTGGGTGACCAGCAGGCGCCGGCTTGAATAGCCCCTCTATGACAAGGTGACATCCTTCTGCTCCGGCCATTCCCCTGAGCCCCAAAATGACTTCTCCTTCACCCTGGTCGTGGCACGGCAGGACCTTCCTGGCCCCATTTTGGGGGGGACCCAGGCCTGTGTCGCTCTTATTTTTGTTACTTTTTTTTTTTTTTACTATTCCCCCCACCTTGGCAAGATCTCCCGTAGTCCTAGATGACTCACACCTTTTTAATGCCATACTCAAAGGCCTGCTTAGCCAGCCGGCCAGGCCCGTCCACCGTCTTCCCGTCGTCGTCCGGGCCCCAGCTGGCGCTGTAAATGTCGATGTAGTTGGGTCTGATCCCCAGCGACTTGGCCTCAACGACATCGGTCACGTCGCCGTCCAGCATGCGGATGCCTGAAAGCACACACAAGGGCCTGTGCATGCCCGCTCTGCGCTTTTTGGGGCCGCACAGACCGTGACCCCGGGGCGCAGGGGACACTGCAAATGCCGGGGCACGGCGGGATAGGCACCCTTTCCCCCTACCGCCCAGCTCCAGAATCTTCTAGCCGCATTCTGGAAAACCTCTCTCCCCATCCTGTGCTGGCCAGTGTGAAGGAATTCAAATGATTCAAATGACATGTGGGGCCATGCCGTGGCGTCCCCAGCATGGGACAGCAGCACAGGAAACAGAACTGTTGGGAAAAGATGGGATTTAAACCGTTTCCTTGGTAGCACGCTGTCACTCTGGTACTCAAGAGTAGAACATAATAGAATGACGACGACGATTATTTCTATAATAGAACTCTGGAGTCATTTTCAACTTTCCCTGCTGTCCATTGTTTATTTCCCTTTTTTCTTTCTTTTCTTTTCTTTCTTTCTTTTTTTTTTAATTACTCCCATCTCAGATTTGTAACTAGGAGTTTTTAACCTGGAAGACGGAGGGCCAAACCCTAGCCTCTCAAAGAGCAGGCTTCTCATATCGCAGTGTGCTCGGGCTATGTGCTTCCCAGAGGGGTCCTGAGGCAGTGGGGAGTACGTCTTTCTCAAGAACACCCCAGAGGCAGAGGGAGGGAGCCACAAGCCTCTCCCAGGTCCTGCGTCCCTGGCTGGGGGGGGGGGGGGTGTCCCTACCCAGCCCGTGTCCAGCCTTTGTCTCCATTACTGATCACAGTCTGCATCTAGCAGGTGTGGTGTCCTCAGGCCCCACCCAGAGAAGGGGTCCCATCCCAGTGATGCTGGCGATGACAGGGAAGCAGCTGTAATGACCCCCACCAGCACGTCCTGCCTGGACACTAGCAGATCCGTAAAATCAGACCTCTTGAAGGGGGAACTCAGAAAACCCGGGTCACCTGACCCCGGATCAGCACTTTGGGTGACTCTGCTCGGCCCCCACAGCCATCCAGCTCAGAGGCCCCCAGGAGCCCCTCTTCCACCAGGCCCCGCCCCATCCATGTGTGTGGTGGCCCGCGCCAACGAATTTTAAATCTTGAGCTATTTAAGACATAACAGAAAAGAGGACTTTTTTCTGATTATAAGCATGACATAACTCTTTGCAGAAAGTTTGGGAAATAGGGGAATAACTAGTGATAATATTTTGCTTATTTTCTTCCAGTACTTTTCTTTGGCCCCAGCGCGCACTTTCTCTCCCAGTTCTTTTTTTTTTTTCCTTTTTTTTTTTTTTTAATTTTGCACAGAACTTCATACAGAAAATTTCCCTGCACCGTTTAAGACTCTTCTAAGACGCGATTGTAAATGGTTGCAGCTTCCCCTACTGCGCACCCCGGCCCGGGCAGCGCATTCCCTGAGGTTCGCCTCCCGGAACAGAGAGGCCCCCAGCACTAATAACCCCCACCCCAGGCCTGGACTGGATCTATTCAGGCCACAACCCAGAGTCTGCGTCCACATACTGGCGGGTCCGCCAAAAATAGAATCTCTGAATACCACCAGTTTTAAAAGCCAGAACCGTGACTTTCCCCCAGGATGAAAAGAGATAGTACAGGTCTCAGGCAGGGAGAACCATGGAAAGGAGACTCTTTGAGTACAGGTCTCAGGCAGGGAGAACCATGGAAAGGAGACTCTTTGAGAGACTCTTTGAGGGCGCCCTCCCCAGGTGCTCAGGGACAGATGTTTATGTAAATTAAGTCATCCTGCCCCGCCCCTTTACACTGTAACTATGGAGACGCTCTGCTGTCACTTTTGATGGATGGTCGAGAGGCAGAGATCCCCAACACATAAATTTCAAATGATACCCAATCTCTCAGCCAGTAACACATGGGTTGTAGACAAACAACTGAAAGTACTTCATGATTCTTCGGGATGAGAGACTTCCTACTGACACAGCACGTGAAGATGACTGAAATGCAGTAAATTCTACCCTATCAATTCATACTGCCCGGATTTGAGAGTTCAGGTTGCCCTGACCTGTTCTCCTTAGTGTCTACCCCCTTGTGAGCTGAGAGAGAAAAGGTCAGAGGCACCAGGCAGGGTCCCTGGGAGGCTGAGTACGACAGTCACAAGGGAAGGTGCGCCATCTTGGCTCTCCACTTGGGTGGGACACTACAAGCCAACTGGAAGCGCCTGCTCCAAAAGTCTGGAAATCGTACTCAAAACCTGTGTCAGAGAAATCTATAACAAAACAACAGTAGAGATTGAGGTCTGGGAGACATCCGGAGTTCAAGGACAGTCCGCCCAATGGGCACCGGTGGTGAGAGAGGGTGGTCCTGGCCGCTTTGGAAGAACCATCTCTCTATGGCCGGAAGGCTTTTAAAAATGCGAAGTAGAAATAAATTTTAACTTCAACCCTGTCTATTCTATCTTCTGGCTCCCCATCCATTTCCCTTCCTCTCTTTACTACCTGTGGTGGGCTGGATGTTTGTGTCCCATCCTCCGAATTCACATGTTGAAGCCCCAACTCCCAGTGTGATGAAGGCTGGAGGATGATGGGGCATGCTACAGGGGACAGCCCTACCGTGACCACCAACTAGTGACTCTGGGAATCTACCTCATGTCAGCCAGGCCTCCATTTCCTATAAGTCGCAATGATGAAAGTTAGTGTATCTACAGAGGTGCCAGAAACACTAAAAAAGAGGATTCAGGTCGAGGGCCTGGCAGTAAGCATCCAACGGGCATGTTAGTGGCTAGTGTGAACCCACTGAGCCTCAGTTTCCCCATCAGTAAAAATGGAAGTAAAGGCACCGATTTTCAGGGGTTTACAAATTACTTTTTACCTTTATTTAAAAAATATATATTCTTTGATACGTATGAAGGATCATATGTAACCTACATGTTAGTGACAAAGCCTAAAAAAATAATTGACCCCACGAGTCCTCCATCCATTCAGTGCAAATATAAGCATGACCCACTGGGGTCTCTACTCACAGAGGAAACGGCTCAGAATTTTGGATGATTCTTCTCACTGCCTTTGAAAAACTAGTGTGTTAATACAATTAATTGTATGCTTGTTTAAACTATACACAGCTAAGTTTGGTTTGTACTGGCAATGAATCCTCCATTGGTTATACACATTAGAAATATCTTCACCCAGCTGATGCCTTGTCTTCTCACTTTGCTGATGGTGCCTTTTGATGGACAGAGATCCTTAATTTCAACAGAGTAAGAACAACTTCTCTTTGAAGACCAAGGGAGTTATAATGGTGGCCAAACTTGTCGGAGTTCACTGGTGTCTCTTGTGGGGGTCCTCTCTCCCTTTCAAAGGTGGGGCTGTCACATC
Organism: Nasua narica; assembly: GCA_028533885.1. Lineage (NCBI taxonomy): Eukaryota > Metazoa > Chordata > Mammalia > Carnivora > Procyonidae > Nasua > Nasua narica. The sequence continues at coordinate 16,230,812 of CM052797.1, forward strand.
AGCTCAACGCACCTCCTCTTTTCTGATTTCTGGGTGGACAAGAGGAATCAGGGTGATCTGAAATGTTCGTTCTCTCTCTCTCTCTCTCCAGTCCCTGGTCTGTGAGCCCAGGGCTTCCCGGGGCCCAGGTGGTCACCCAGCTGTCAGCCCAAAGAGAGGGACTATCACCAGTGCAGGATGTTGGCCATGGGGTGTGGCAAAGGTGGGGCCTCTGGCAAGATAAAGAGCAGCTCGTAGCAGGGGGGGAAGGGAATAAGGGTCACAGAGTCCCGGGGTGGGATCTCAGCTCTAACCTTGGGCCAGGATCTCCGAGTCTCTGAGCCCTTGTCTTCTACAATATTTACCTGGCAGGGTAGTTGAGAGGATTCAGCATCTGTTGGGGCCATAGCACCCGGTGCTGTTGGAGAAATCGCAGGTGTGTTCTATGCACCCTTATAGCCCACGATGGGCTTGCCGGAGCAGAAGAAGGCCCAGCCAGCCACACAAGCAACCAAAGTCAATTCTGATGTTCTAGTGCTGAAATGCAACCCGTTATTCTAGACTTCTCCATGCAAGTTACAGGTGTGGGAATGCCTACCTTTTTTAAATTCAGTATAATTAGAGCGTTTAGTACTATATTCGCTTCCAGTATACAACACAGGGGTTCAACAACTTGATGCATTGCTCAGTGCTCAGTGCCTACTTTTGAACCAGAAGAACGAGATGCCGGAAGACATCAAAAATATGTAAAAACCGGACAACCGGGATAATTTCTCAACCCCTCTCAGGATGCTTTTCATCTTGGAAGAAGAATGACCGATGTGTCATTCTTCATGTGAGGAAGAAAGCATCATGTATTTAGATTTTAATGAAGCATCTATTTTTCCCCAACACTGACAAGCTGCCAACAAAGAAAAGGTAAATATTTTCAGTGGAAACCTGCTGTTCCAATTTTGGTTCAAATGCAAATGGTCCTCTGGAAGCAACGAATTGAAGAAAAACAGTCATCAATTCTCTGATGGAAAAAGAAAGACCCATTTACCATAAACAATCAGGTACCAAAAAAGGGGGGTGCCAGTCATTTGTTTGGCAAATGAGTTCTGGGTGGCTGGCGGGCTCACGGTGGCAGGACATACATATCCCTGGCTATCCACTCTGAGGACCTGTCCTCAGGAGGAGTGCAGAGGAGAAGGACGATGGTGCTTTTCAGGATCGGAGGAGTTTGTGTCTGGGTGAATAGCTCAGAGGGCTCTGGGGGCTCAATTCCCCGGCAGGCAGCTCTGGTGAGCACAGAAGCCGCATCCAGGAGCGAACCTCTAAGGCTTGCCTTGCTTTAAATAACACGGGTGTTCCTATAAAACTCCCTGGACCCAATCAATAATATTTCACATGCCCTGGAGAACTTGCTGAAATGAATGATTCTACAAGTCCCTTGGTCATGTGTCAATGACCAGCAGCCCTTTTTTTCAGAGTGCCCTGTCCTTCCTACCCCTCGCCCCTCACTAATTGATAGCGCAGCTTTCCAAATTACAGGCCTATCCAAGGGCCGTGGAGACACAGCATTGACCCTGAACTTTCTGAGGAAGCTCCACGGTAAAATGCATGGCAAGGTCAGTGTGACTGGATTTGGAGATAAGGTCTTTCAAGAGGTATTTACGGGAAAAGGAGGCCATCTGCGTGGGCCCGAATCCAAGATCACTGGTATCATTACAAGAAGGGGAAATTCAGACACAGACAACACACAAGACCAAGTGATGACCGTGTCAGGACACCGAGAGAAGTAGCCATCTGCAAGCCAAGGAGAGAGGCCTCCAAAGAAACCCAACCTGCCAACACCTTGCTCTTGGACTTCTAGCCTCCAGAATTGAAAGTAAATTTGAGCCAATGAAGAAGAAGGTGGGGGAGGAACAAGGAGAAGAACACACACACACGCACACACACACACACACACACACACACACACACACACACACACCCAATACAAGAAGTCAGTTATCAGCCCAGGTTGTTAATGTCTGGAGGAAGGCAGGCAGACAGGACATGCTGGGCCCACTTTTGTTTATTGAAAAGTAATGTATTTTGCCTTCAGCAAATGAATGGCAACACAAGAGCAATGAACAGCAGCAAGTAAAATTAGATTGTAGCTCCCTGAGTGTGACAAATAGGCCTCCCCAACACATTTTGCTCATTAATCCTGAGTTTATTTTAGTAAATCCACTGAGAATTGGTTTTGGGGTTTTTTTGTTTTGGTTTAGTTTTTTCGTTTTGTTTTGTTTTGTTTTGGTTTGGTTTTTGTTTTGTTTTTCCACTAAGACTATAGTACATTCTGTTCTACTAGCAGCCATTCTGGGCCAACTGAGGTTTAAACAGTTGCTTAGAAATGTTACAAATCTTAAAGGTTTCTGTCAACTCCATTCATTACCCAAGACTGTAATGGGGCTCTCCAATGTCTAAATGGGCCCACATATGACAGCTTTGTTCTAGGAACCCCCTGGAGCCATGGTCTGTTGAGTTGTCAAGGCACATCTACATTTGCCACTGTGACATGAAATGCTTAGGGACCATTGGTCGATGACCAAGCCAAGTCTCTCTTGGTCTCCTGCTCTGTTCTTGATCTTCTGATGGCGCCAGGCCATCTCTTTCCAGAGTGGAAATGCAGTCGTATACCACTGGTATACCAGTAAACCCGGGCCTGTCCTACCACTGACCCAGGGTCAATGACATGAAGCCCACGGCAGCGAGGGGATTGCATTAACCGTTTCTTTTATTTTCTGTGATTCCGATGCTTGGGCCCCTTGGGTCCTTGTTGATTCTGAAAGGGCTGCTCACCCTCACACCCCAGGGCTGGCCAGTTCCTCAAAATAGTAAAGAACTCTCCCAGGAGGCATGCCCTCCATGTACAAACCAATTAATCTAGAGCCCACACCTCTAACCACCTCCTTTATGGATCTCTTGGCGCTCTGGGCCACCCTCCCTCTGCCCTAATAACGCCATAACCAGGAACCAGACAACTAAGGACAGCCCCTCAGCCCCAGAACCCACTGAAATTATTCCAATGAGCCAATCCTAACCCTGCTTATTCTGCCATGCCCACTCCAACAGAAACCACTAGAAGGCTCCAGCCCACGACTTGCCTTGCTCCCTCTGCCTCCTGACCAACCCTGGTGCTTGCCCTCCTGGCCTCCATGGCTTGGAGAACTCTCTCCTCTTGGGAACCGTGAGTCGCAAGCTCTGTTCCATGGCCGCTGTCTCCTGATCTGCTGACCTCACCAGGCCTAAATAATAATGAAAGCTATCGCTTAAAACAGGTCACTCTTTCATCATCAGCTTCTGTTGATTTTTCAAAGAATGGTAAAAACTAGAAGAGCCTTGGTCACTCTTTTGAGATTTGAAATCTAGACGGGCTTTCTTGGTCTTCCAACCCAGGAAACAGGGGGCGGAGAATAACAGTGGATCACCCGGGGGCACAAAGAGATTCAGGGACAGTTGGTGGCTTGGGACACTGGACACAACAGCATGAGTCTCCTCTGCATGTGGGGACGGCAAGCGACCCTGCTGGGATGTGCACTTGTGATCCAGTAAGGGAGCACGTGCCCCCAACTGGCCTCTGAAGATGGTAAAAATAAGACATTCACACTGTCACGCACAAAGGCCACCTGAGGCTCAGCCTGTCCCTTAGGCTTGAATGTGCCCTGCCCTTGCAGAGTCTGTCTCTCTTTCTCACAGACCCCAGGAAGCAGCTACTCCTCATTCAGCCTTTGTGAGGGAGCCCAGATGGTGCATTCCAGGGCATTCAAGAACCAGTCTTCTCTGTCCTCTGGGGGTGGCTGCAGGAGCGTAGCATGGGAGGGCATGACTGCCTGGAGACACAGCGATGGCTGGTTCTTGTCCCTCTCCTCTTTCCCATGGCTCCTGCTTAGCCTCCGGATGCTCAGACCCAGCAGGCAGGGGCCTCTGATAACAATATGGGGGTGATGCGTAGGGAGTGGGGGGACCCCAGCTCTCTGAGAGCACAGCGCCTAAGTACTAGCTGCCCACACCCCCTAAGTCCCCCCACAACTCCCCAATTGTTAATCTTACTGCAGTTGCTCATCTACTTGGAGCCTTTGAAGATTAATCTGTAGCTTAAACTGTCCTCTTAAAAGGCTCACAAGACTAAACTGCTTAATGGAAACCCTAATGAGACTGAGGATTCTGTGACTCTGAATTAACATAATTAACTAATTTATGAGCCCGGATTAATTTAGCTGTTATGTACTTAACATTTTCATGTTTATGAAAGGAAAAACATGATTCAGTTCCCCAATCAAAATATGGAACAAAAACACCCACGGAAATTTGGCTGTTGCTTTTTGACTTTTCCTTCCCAGAACCAGAGTAAACACAGGCTGAAAAGATGCACGGACTTCTGGAGGCCCAAGCAGGGGAGCTTTTGTGTTTCTAAGTATCTGCCAGGCCAGCAGTGGGGAGTCCTCGAAGCCTCCAGGCCCCCGGGAAGCCGAAGGGGTAAAGAGGGACGGAGCCAGCACTGGCCAGAACAAGAAGGAGGGAAACAAAGCATAGGGCTGACATTTTTTTTTTTTTAAGTGATGAGCCCCGGGTGTCATAGCAACTGATGAATCATTGAACAAACACTACATCAGAACTTAAGGATGCACTATATGTTGGCTAACTGAATTTAAGTTAAAAAAAAAAGAAAAAAGAAAAAAAATAGAGTAAAGAAAGGTGTACCGTTAAGCTCAGACAGGTTGTTTCGGATGTTATTCATTGGTTTGAGGTTTTTTGTTTTTTGGGTTTTTTTTTTTTTGTAATGCAAGTGCCTAATTAAGCTTTTGCTTAAGGCATCCATTTCAAAGAGGCATTCACTTCAAAGACTATCTATCTTGAATAAACAAATTGCCAGCCACAGTAGATAAAGGGCCAGCCCACCTCCCCCCCCCCACCCCCAGGCTCCTTTGTTTTACAGATCTCGGTTGATTTGGATAAGGGACAATTTGGGCCACTTGTCTTTTCTCTTCCCAGCACTTCAAATTCACACTCTTTGTATTTTCAATTACGGTTAGAGTGAGCCCTTGAAACCCTACTTCCCCATCCTCAACCTCAAAGGAAGCAGAGCCCCCGCCCCCATACACACCACCTGGGTGCGCGTTCTCTCCCCCTGCACCTATGACCTTACTCTGTGACCCCAGCTGTGCCGTGTCACTTCCAGGTGGTCAGTAGTAAACCTCTATTTTTCAGTTGCCGGATGCCTGTTGCTGAACGATGTCTTGCAATCATAATTAGAACCCCAGGGGTCGGTCCAGTTGTAACACTCGTTTGGAAAGGGGAGAAGTCTGTGCGAAGCTCACCTGGGGCCCACAGCAAAAGATAGCTTTACTATCAGTGGGCTGGGCTGGGCACACAACAAAAGGCTAAGTGAGAAAAGAGGCTATGGAATGATGACCACTATCCTTTGTCTGTGTCCTCCTATGTTATTGCCGTATCAGATGAGGTTGAAAAGCCTGGTTTATTATATTTCAGGCTAAGAAAGAGAAACAAGGCCAGAGTTATGTTTGGAAGGAATATGAATTTGGTCAAGGAAAAGAATACACATGCACACCATGGAACCTTCCTTTTTGCTTCTGTTCCTGCTCACGAGGCTTGGTGGCAGCTGACCTCATCCAGTCCCAGCTAGGTCCCAGCATTACAGAGATACCACCGCAAAGGGACAGTCGGCAGGCCCGAGTTCACATCTGGGGCTCTGCCTTTTTGCAGCTGTGTGAGACCAGGCGTGGTAGGCGACCTCTGATTATCGCTTTCCTGAGGTAGGAAAGGGCTGTAATAATTCCAACTCAGGTTCGTTCTGAGCATGAAGTGCCAGTAGCAAGTACCGAAAGCTGTTACTATCATCACAAGAGAAACACTAAGGAGACTGGACCATCACGGAAAACTGAGTGCTCCGTCTCCCTCTCCTCAGGGCCCCAATCCTCAGAAATAACATGAAAAAGAGAAGAAAAAAAGCAAATCAGGAACAGCCCTGGAAAACAAATCAGAAGATGAGATCTTTCAAGGAATGGGGGACAGATTGCAAGCAGATAGGATCAGCCAGCAGGAGAAATTCCAGAGGTGCCTGATATCCCTGGGTCTGGTATATCAGGATGGGAGGAGCAGGCATGGGTGGGAGGAGCTAAGGAAGAAGCAGGTTAGCTGCCTTTTCCTCCAGGCTGAGAGCTGGGAGTCGGGCTTTATTCAAACACTAACACAGTGCAAGAGGGCTCTGCAGCCAGAGAGTGGGCAAGTGCCTCCCCCAGGGCAGAGGGAGTCCACCCACCACCCTGCCAAAAGTGACGTTATCCAGCAGCTGGTCCCTCCCCCTCCCACAGCATAGACAGACTGCTGCCATCAGGCCTGACAACTACCACAACCAAATGAGGATCTGTGAGCACAAAGGCCAGTGCAGAACCAGTAATCGGCAATTAGGAGGAAAACCAACATCAAGAAAGAGAACAACCAAATTAAAAAGTTAAACAAAACAACAACAATAAGACAACCCAAGGAGATATGGTTACCAAAGTAAGTATCACTAATATCCTTCACATGTTTAAGAAAACATTGCATCTTAAAAAAAAGCAACTAGAAGCACTTCTCCCCAATTCTTTCTGCTAAGAAAAGCCAAAAGCCTAGACATTGTGTAAGAAATAAACATAAGATTCGGAAAGGTAGAGAGAAGGCAGACTATCTCGGGATCTTGGGAGCCAAAGAACAACATGGTGGTGAGTTTCCTGGGATTCTTTTTGTCTCACATATCCTAGACTTGGAAGTGGAGATGCTGGCAACCTAGAAGTATGGGAGCAGACCAGAAAGTCCCCCAAAGTCTAGCCAAAGCACCAACAAAGGGAGACCTAGCAAGACAGAAACTTTTTGCACAATCACCACTCTAGCCAAACATCACAGACAGCATTGTGGAACTACCCTCACCCACAAAGACCAAGTAGGGAGCCTCAACTTTCACCCCTGCCAGACTATCATGAAAAACTCCAACACCCCTCCTATGTGAACAAAAGCATGGCTTTTTCCCTGCCAACCAAAAGAGAGGCTCACCCCATGGTGTCAGTGAAGGTCCTGTGGGGAAGCTTGGTCTTCTACCCTACTTGGCAGTGAGAAGGTGTCTCTCTCCCTCTCTGTTGGAGTCACATCAGAAGGCCTGGTGGTGAGTCATGGTTTTCATCATCAACCAGAGTAAGAAGATGACCCCCCAATGGAAGCCACATGAGGCGCTGGAACTCTCACCCTGCTCAGCACTGATGAGAAGCCCTCCCACTCTCTGATGCCAATAGTGGGGGAGTAAGCAGACTTGGGTGTCTACCTACATCTGGAAACAATGAAGCAGTGGAGCCCCTCTTCCCCCACCTAGCAGTGTCCAAGAAAGCCATTGGAAACAGAAGGTTTAAATAAGATCCAGTGCATCATAGTATAATACAAATACGTACAGGTTTCAACTGAGAGTCACACATCATCAACTAGCAAGACCTCAAATGGAATGATACAAGACAATCAATAGATGCCAACATGGAAGCAACAGGGACATCCGATTTATTTGATAAAGATTTTAAAGCAGTGAACATACAAATGTTTCTCTGAGCAATTATAAATATGCTTTCAACAAATGAAAAATATAAAACCTCAACAAAGAAAGTCTCAGCAAAGAACTAGAGCTATCCATATGAAACAAGTAGAAATTTTAGAATTGAAAATACAATAATCAAACTAAGTTAGTCAATTTCACAACAGAATGCACTGTACAGAAGAAATAAAGAGTGAACTGGAAGACAGAATAATTGAAATTGCCCAGTCTGACAATAGAGAGAAAACGGACTAAAAAATAAAACAAAATAATAATGGCAACAAAACTCAATAAATATGAACAGAGTCTGAGAGACTTCTGGAACTATAACAAAAGATCTAACATTCATGTCATTGGAATCCCAGGAGGAAAGGAGAAAGAGAGCCAGAGGCTGAAAAAGTACTAGAAGATATAATGGCTAAATTCTATCCAAATGTGGCAAGTCACAAGCATTCAGCCTCAATAGGCTTTCCTTCTTTCAAGTTTTCTAAATTATGTTTAAGGATTGAGGCAAAAATTATAATACCATCTGATGTGGTTCTGAATGTATGTAGAGATATATTTAAGACAATTACAAACAGGAGAGGGTAATAGGATATGAGAGGTAAGGTTTCCATACCTCACTCAAACAGTTAAAATGATAACACCCAAAGGCTGTGATGTGTATATATAATGTAATACCAAGAGCAATCACTAAAAAAAGTTGTGTAAAAAGATACACTTTAAAAGGCCATAGATAGGGGTGCCTGGGTGACTCAGTTGGTTGAGCATCCAATTCTTGATTTTGGCTCAGAGCATGATCTCAGGGTTGTGAGATTGAGCCCCATGTTGGGCTCCTTGGGATTCTCTCTCTCTCTCTCCCTTTGCTCCTCCCCACCACTAATACTCTCTCTCAAAAAAAGAAAAACCTATAGATAAACAAAATAGATTCTAAAAAGTATTCAAATAACCCATAGGACGGCAAAAAAAGAAAAAGAAACTAAAAACAGAGAGAACAAACAGAAAACAAAAGATAAAATAGCAAACTTCAATCCTAACATATTAATATTACATTAAGTGTAAATGGTGTAAATATGGCTATTATTAGAAGGCAGAGATTGGCAGGGTGGATTAAAAAATATGGCCCAGGGGGCACCTGGGTGGCTCAGTGGGTTAAAGCCTGTGCCTTCAGCTCAGGTCATGATCTCAGGGTCCTAGGATCAAGCCCCACATCGGGCTCTCTGCTCAGCAGAGAGCCTGCTTCCCCCTCTCTCTCTGCCTGCCTCTCTGCCTACTTGTGATTTCTCTCTCTCTCTCTCTCAAATAAATAAATAAAATCTTAAAAAAAAAAACATGGCCCAAATATATGCTGTCTTTCAAATATAAAAATATAGGTAGGATGAGAGTAAAGGATAGAAAAAAATATATCACTAATATAAAAACTTAATCAAATAAAAACAGAGGTAGCTACATTAATATGAGACAGACAGGAATATGAGCAAAGGAAATTACCATAGACAGAAAGAGGTATTTTATAATGATGAAAGGGTGAATTCACCAAAAATATATAGTAATCTATTTTTTTTTTAAAGATTCCATTTATTCATTTTACAGAGAGAGAGAGAGAGCACAGGTAGGCAGGGCAGCAGGTAGTGGGAGAGGGAAAAGCAGGCTCCCCACCAAGCAGAGAGCCCAATGTGAGGCTCAACCTCAGGACCCCAGGATCGTGACCTGAGCTGAAGGCAGACGCTTAACCAACTGAGCCACCCAGGTGCCCCAAGATATAGTAATCTAAATATAGAAGCACCAAACAACAGAGCTGCAAAATACGTGAACAAAAACTGGTAGAACTTAAAGGAGAAATACACAAATCCACAATTATAGTTGAAGATTTCAATACTCTTCTCTCAGCAATTAATAGAACAACTAGACAGATAATCAGTAAGTATATGGAAGAACTCAACAACTCAACAAATGTTCTCATCAATATTTTTATTTTTTATTTACTTACTTTTAAAGATTTTATTATCTTATTTGGGAGAGAGATTATGAGCATGAGTGGGATGGGGAAGGGGCAGAGAGAAGGAGAGGAAGAAGCAGGCTCCCTACTGAGCAAGGAGCCTGATACAGGGCTCAATCTCAGGACCCTGGGATCATGACCTGAGCTGAAGGCAGACGCTTAACAGACTGAGCTACCCAGGTGCCCCATCATCAACATTTTTAGAACACTCCACCCAACAACAGGAGAATAAACATTCTTTTCAAGTGCCAACAGAACTTATACCAAAATAGATTAGATCCTGTGTCATAAAACAAACCTCAACAAATTTAATAAAATTGAAATCACACAAATATGTTCTCCAACCACAATGGAATCAAATTAGTAATCTGTAACAGAAAGACAACAGAAAAATCTCCAAACACTTGGAAACAAAACAAATACTTCTAAATAATCTATGGGTCCAAAAGGAGTCTCAAGGAAAAAAAATACACTAAACTTAACAAAAATGAAAAGACAACATATCAAAATATGCGAGACACAGCTAAATTACTGTGAGAGGGAAATTTATAGCACTATTGTTTATGCTAGAAAAGGGGAAAAGTCTCAAATCAATAACCTAGGCATTCACTTCAAGATCCTGGAAAAAGAAAAGCTAAGCAATCTCAAAGCAAAGGAAAGGAAGGAAATAATATAGATAAGAGCATAAGACAATGACATTGAAAATGAAAAACACTGGGAAAAATGGTGTAACAAAGAATTGGTTTTATGAAAAGATCAACAAAACTGATAAACTTCTAGTAAGAATGACAAAGAAAAAAAAAGAGAAGACACAAATTACCAGTATCAGGAATGAAACAGAATATTACCACAGACCACACAATATCAAAAGTATATATAAGGTAATATTACAAACAACGCCACACACATAAATTTGACTAATTTGACTACTTAGACAAAATGGACCACTTCCTCAAAAAATACCAACTGCTACAACTCACCCTCTCTGAAATGGATAATTTGAATAGCCCCAATACTTTTCAAGAAATTGAATTTGTAATTAAAAAAAATTTTCCCCCAAAGACCTCAAGGTCTATATGATTTCACTGGAGAATTTGACTAAAAGTTTGAAGAATTTAACACCAATTCTACAAAACCACTTTCAGAACATACAAGATGAGGCACTACTTTCTATTTCATTTACTGAAGCAGTGTTACCCTGATATAAAAACTAAAAGACAGTACAGGAAAAAAGAAACAAGGAAAGAAAGAAAATAACAGACCAAAGCTCCTCATGAATATAATATATACACAAAAATCTTCAACAAAATAATTGCAAAGAAATTTCAATAATATATAAAAAGAAAACACCATCATCAAGTGGGGTTTATTCCACAGATTCTAGGCTGGATCAATATTAAAAAAATCTACCAACCTAACCTTCCATATTAATAAGCTAAAGAAGAAAAATCACATAATCATATCACTCACTGAGGAAAAAAGCAGTGACAAAATTGAATATCCATTCATTTTTTAAAAATACTCCAAAAACTAGAAATAGAAGGGAACATTGTCAACTTCCTAAAGAGCATCTACAAAAACTCTGTAGGTTAACATTGTATATAACGATTTAAGTCTTAATGCTTTCCCTTGAAGATCAGGAACAAGATAAGGATGTCTACTCTAGGTTGTAAGTTCTAACCAGGGCAATAAGGCAAAAAAGGATAAAAGGCAGGTGGATCAGAAAGAAGAAATAAAAATATCCCTATTTGCAGATGACATTATCAAGTATAAAACTGCAAGGAATCTCTCTTAGAACAAATTAGCGATTTCAGAAAGATTGCAAGATATCAGATCAACATACAAAAAATCAATTACATTTCTATATATTAATGATGAACACATGGACTTCAAAATTCAAAATACAATGGTCTTTATCATTGCTTAAAATACAATGAAACACTTAGGTGTAAATCTAAGCAAACATGTATAGGACTTGTATAGTGAAAGCTACACAATGCTGATAAACTAAAGATTTAAATGAATGGAGAGATAAAGTGGATGGGTTAAAAGACTCCACATAGTAAAGATGTCAATTATCCAACTGATAGAGAGGTTTAACACAATCCTTACCAAGAGCCCAGCAAGATTTTTCTGTAGATACTGACAAGATAATGATAAAACTTGTATGGAAAGGCAAAAGAACCAGGACAGATAAAATTGTTTTGAAAAAAGAAAAACAAAGTGGGAGCCATCAGTTTACTGTGTTTCACAACCTATATATTGCTAAACTAATCAAGACTGCTACAAGGGCAGAAGGACACACAGATCAATAGGCCAGACAGACAGGGAACCCAGAAATAAACTCCCACAAATGGGCCTGTCTGATTTTTGACAAAAGTGCCAGAGAAACTCAATGGAAGAAAGACAGGCATTTTAACAAATGGTGCTGGAAAAATTGGACATCCATAGGCAAACAAAACAAAAAACCTTGACCTAAGTCTCACACCTTATACAGAATCAACCCAAGATCTCTCAAGATGGAATTCAAAATACAAAATTTAAACCCATAAAAAAAACTTTTAGGAAAAAAAACATGAAAAATCTTCAGAATTGAAGACAAGGCAAAGAGTTCTTAGACTGATACCAAAAAGGGAAAATTCATTAATGGATTTTTGTCAAAATTAAAACTTCTACTCTGCAAAAAACCCTGTTAAAGAGAATGAAGACACGAGCTACAGAATGGGAGAAAATATTCACAAACAACATAATCATCAAAGGACTAGCAGGTAGGATATATTAAAAACCTTCAACACCGAATAGTTAAAAATCAAATATTACAATTAGAAAATGGAATAAAAGATATGAAGAGACATTTCACTAAAGAGAATATATAGATGGCAAACAAACACTAAAAAGATTTCAAACATCACTAGCCTTGGGGAAATATAAATTAATATCACTACATACTTATCAGAATGGCTAAAATTAAAAAGTGATGTTACCAATTACTGGCAAGCATGCAAAGAAACTGGATCATTCATATATTGCTAGTGGAAATGTAAAATGGTATAGCTTCTCTGGAAAACAATTTGCTAGTTTCTTTTTTTTAAGATTTTATTTATTTATTTGAGAGAAAGAGAGAGAGCACAAGCAGGTGGAGGGGCAGAGGGAAAGGGAGAAGCAGGCTCCCCGTTGAGCAGGGAGCCGGATGTGGGGCTCAATCTCAGGACCCTGGGATCATGACCTGAGCAGAAGGCAGACGTTTAACCATCGGGGCTACCGAGACACCCCCAATTTGCCAGTTTCTTAAAAAACTAAGCACAAAACTATTACAGAATCTAGCAACTGCACTCCAGGATATTTACCTCAAAGAAATGAAGGCTTACATTCACACAAAACCTATACAAGAATGTTTCTAGGTGCTTTATTTTAATAGCCCAAACCTAGAAATAACCCAGATGTCCTTCAGTGGGTGACTGTGGTACATCCATACCATGGAATACTACTTTAATAAAAAGGAACAAATTACCAATATACACAGCAGCCTGTGTATGAATCTGCAAAGAATCATGCTGAGTGAAAAAACCAATTCCAAAGGCTACACAGTGTATGGTTTCATTTATATAACATTCTTGAAATGAGAAAATTATAGAAATGGGAAACAGATGAGTGGTTGGTTGCCAAGGGATTGGGGAAGGAGTCAGGGTGGGAGTATGTGTACTATAAGAAGGCAACATGAAGGAGTCTTCTGGTGATGGAACTATTCTATATCTTCACTGTATCAATGTCAATATCCTGGTTGTAATAACATACTATTGTTTTGTAAGATGTTGCCATTATGGAAAACTGGGTAAAGGATACATTGGATCTTTGTGCATTATTTTTTACAAGCCATGTGAATCTACCAATTATTTCAAATAAAAACTTAATGGAAAACATCAACTAGAAGTCCTAGATGAGAAACTATTTTCAGAATTTACAAACTGAGTAGATAGAGTAACAGAGAGCTAGAAGACTGAGTTTAGGGATTCTCCCAACACCCAAGACAACGGTGACCAAAGAAACTGGTCCACCTTTTAGTTAAGTTCACATAATTATTGAAGTGTAATGTTTAACCCTTAATAACAATATGGAGTCTTTAAAGGGTTCACTGAGAACCAGGCAAGAAAATGAAAACAAATTCACAGCCAGACACATAGAGGTTGAGTCCCGGAACAATGAAAAAGAAAAATCCTGAAGGTTTCTGGAAGATAAAAATGAGTTATCTGGAAAGGAACAAAAATTAATATCGGCATCGGACCCCTCATCAGCACCACTAGATGCCCAAAGATGACAGGGACAATGTTTTTAAAATTCTGAGTGAAAATTATTTTGAACCTACGATTGTAGGTCATTACAGTCAAATTTGTTGGGAGAAAATAAAGCCCGCAAGAACTTGGAAAAGTTATTGCCTATATAACCATCCACCTGTATAGGAACACTCAAAAAATATCTTTTAGAAGAATGAATGATTTAATAAAAAAGACAATCTTGTAAAATAATCTAACATAAAGAAAGACATAAGATCAAAGAAACAATGTGACCAAAGAAAATGGTCCACCTCTTTGGTTAAGCCGACATAACTGCTATTGCATGATATAAAACTATTCATAAAAATATGGAGTGAAAATCCTGGATGGCCCCAATTTTGGGAGGCGATGAAGGTGAAGAGAAGATGGCAGAGGGAAAGGGAACTCTGATAAAGTTCTTTTTTTGCTCGGGAGAAGGGGATAGGTACTGAGTAATGCTAAACAGTGCAGGAAAATATAAATTCAAATATGTGTGCCTCAGGGGATTAGAAAGAGAATTAGAATGTAAAGATTTCAAGCCATTAGAATAAAAGAAAACAAAGAAGATAGAAGAAACTACATTTGTCTAGCAAAGGGCAAGGAAGTAAAAGAAACAGAAAGAAAAAAACCAGTAAAAATAAGTCAGTAAACTAAGTCAATTAAGAGAAAGCAAAATAGGGTCACAGAGATAAACCTAAATAAATCTGAAATCAGAACAGGTGTGAACATATTGAATTCCCTCTTTGAAGAAATTCATAGACTGTCCAAGAGAAATAAGTAATTAAAGCCAGATACAGGCTGCTTGCAAAACTAAGGCTAGAAATAAAGGAATGAAAACTCTATGAGGAAAATGATGATAAAAAGAACAACAAAAGGCAAAAAGAGAGTGAAACGAGAAGAGGATTTTTATATTGATTAAAGAAAGATTCATTACACCAACAAGAGATGATAACTTTTGTGCCCCTTGTAACACGGCTATGAAATTTATACACCAAAGCTTGAGGGAAATCAACAAATCCATAATCATTATGGAGGCCAACATCCCTTTCTCAGAAACAGACGAGACAGAGAGAACACAAGACTCCCATACTTTTGAAAGAGCTTGATCAGGCCCACAGGTGACGCATATGGGTGCCTACAGGAACCAGGAAGGCAAGACAAGTGGCTGAAGGGGACACATCGATCAAACCAGACAGCAGAGGGTCAGATGAATTACTCTTTGAAGGTCAGCCACTGTGTAGGCCCAGCTAACCGTTGCCGTAAAGGAATGAGGCCCCAGCACAGCCAGAGCTCCTGAGTTTTCAAGAGAAACTCCTATATTCATAGGAAATCCCTTGATTTGTAAATGTTTGCATAAGTTTTAAAAAAACATTTGTGCAGGTCACACAAAATACATCTGTAGGCGAAGGCAGTCTATGGGCCACCAGTTGCAACCCCTGATCTAATTTATATAGATTTTTTTACTCAATAAGCATAGAATAAAAATACACTTTAAAAACCAATTGGAATATTTACAAAAACTGAACATTCATTAGACCACAAAGAAACACTCAACAAATCCCAAAAGGCAGAAATTATACAGAACACAGCCTCTGATCCCAATGCAAGGAAGTTAAAAATTAGCAACAAAAGGAGTGCCAAAAAAAATCTACCCAGTTGGAAAAATAAATTTAAATCCCTTACAAATAACTCTTGAGTTAAAAAGAAAAATCAAAGCTCAAATAAAAACTATTCAGAAACGAATAACAATAAGAGCACTATATAATTAAGCCAGAGATAGGTAACAGGAGGAAAGTATAGAAAACATTTATTTATTTATTTATTTATTTATTTATTTATTTTTAAAGATTTTATTTATTTATCTGACATAGAGAGAAAGAGAGAGATCACAGGTAGGCAGAGAGGCAGGCAGAGAGAGGGGGTAAGCAGCCTCCCCGCTGAGCAAAGAGCCCAATGTGGGGCTTGATCCCAGGACCCTGAGATCATGACCTAAGCCGAAGGTAGAGGTTTTAACCTACTGAGCCACCCAGGCACCCCTAGAACATTTATTTACTTATTAGAGCCCATCAAAGCCTGAAAATAAAGAACTAAAAGCATTCTTTTCAGGGATCTAGGAAAAAACAACAATAATAAAAATTAAAAAGCCAAAAGAATAAACAAAGGAAAGTAGAATTCATGAGTTAGAAAACAAAAGAATTTAAATAATAATAATTTAAAAAGATCAGAATCTTGTTCTCAGAAAAAAACTATTTCATAAAATAGCAAATTTTTCATTTGTCTGATCAAGGAAAAAAGGAGAGAAGCCACAAGTAAGATTAGGAACAATTATAAGAATAAATGTGGAGGATATATCTTTTTAATTATGAGAATACAATATTAAATTTCTAGGTCATATACTTCGAAATCTGGAGAAATGAATAATTTTGTAGGAAAACTTAACTACCAAAATTTCCTCAAGGAGAAATAGAAAACCTGAATAGACTTAGCCCTTTAAAGAGTCTTCCTGTTCAGTCAAATTGATTTATCAGCCCTACCCACATTTAAGAAAGCAGGCAATGTCCACAGTATACAAACTGTTTCAGAGCACAGTAAAAGATGAAAAACTTCATAATTCATTCTATAGAACCAGCATAATTCTGATACCCAAACTGGAGACAGACATCACAAAACACAACTACTGTGGTTCAAACTATCTCACAGACAAAAATTCAAAACCCGTACATAGCATATTAACAATTGAACACAGCGCGCAGTGTACTGAAAGAACAATACTCATAATCAAATAGAATTTATTCTAAGGATGGAAGAATGAAATTTCCACTATTAGGAAATCTATGACTATAAACATTAAACAGATTAAATAGTAAACTTGAAAAGCTATATAATTGTCTCAGTAGATACTTTCTAAAAAGCATTTAATAAAGGGGCGCCTGGGTGGTTCAGTGGGTTAAAGCCTCTGCCTTCAGCTCAGGTCATGATCTCAGGGTTCTGGGATGGAGCCTTGAGTCTGGCTCCCTGCTCAGTGGGGAGCCTGCTTCCCTCCCCCCCGCCCTCTCTGCCTGCCTCTCTGCCTACTTGTGATCTCTCTCTTCGCTGTCAAATAAATAAATAAAATCTAAAAAAAAAGCATTTAATAAAATTCAATAAATCCATTCCCCATCAAACCTTTTAGAAATCTAGGAATATAAAAATTTCCTTAATTTAGTAAAAAGTAATCACAGAAAACCTACTGAGGACATCTACAAATGGTAGAATACTAGGAACATTCCTGTATAAGCAGGAAATAAAACAACAAAGCCTATAAATCACCACTATTTAATACTCATCTGGAGCCCCTATACATTGATATAAGGCAGGAAAGAGAAATGAGAGTTATTAATGAGATAAAAACCACCATTACATTTACAGAGAGCTTTTGTTTACATCGGTCCAGAAAAGCCAAGAGAACAAAAAATTATAACCCCAATAGAGTTCATTAAGGTGGCCAGATACAAAAACCCAGCACACAAAAATCAATAGTTTCCCTATATCCATTTCAATAATAGCCAATCGGATATACAATTTTAAAAAGCGACCTAGATATAAACCTAAAAAGAAATGCATGAGATTGATATGAAGACAGTGATAACACTTTTAAATGGCGTCAAAGACCTGAATAAAGAAAAACATACCATGTTCCTGCGTGGGAAGACTCAATATTGTAAAGATGTCAATTCTCCCCCAATTAATCTATAATTTCCATGCAATCCCAATCAAAATCCCAACAGGATTTTTTATGGAACTTGACAAGCAGATTCTCAAGTTCATCTGAAAGAGAAAACGTGCAAGAATAGCCAAGAAATTTTTGAAAAAGAACCATTAAGAGGAAATTTGTCCTACAAGTTATCAAAAAAATCCTCTTAAACTATAATAACTAATAGTGAAGTCTTGTTTAGGGATTGAAAACAAATAAGCTAATGAAACTAATGAAACAATGGAGGATAAGGGTGGCATGTGCAGATCAGTAAACATAAACTGAAGGGAAAAATAAAGTTAGATGTCTCCTTCACACCACACACAGAAATCAATTCCATATGGATTAAAGAGCTAAATGCAAAAGATAAAACCATAAAAGCTTCAAGATGAACTATTCTTCTAAAGCTATGTTTTTAGAAGAAATACAGGACAATTGATTATCTTGGACTTTTCTAAGCAAGATTCTAAACCCAAGAGTCACAGAAATGATTGACTAATCTAACAACATAAAAAAATTGAAACAGATTTTTACTGAAATATTACACATAGAAAAAAAGGCACAAATCATCAATGTATAGCTCTACAAACTTAGTGAAAAATTTAAAATTTCTCTGAAATGAAAGAGACTTTCAGTTAAACACTAAGTACCCCACTCTCCTCTCTGGAAACAATGAAGATGACACGGAGCGCTGTGATTCCCTAGGGTGTGTAATTTCTCCATAAATTAGGCGGTGCACCTGAAGACCTTGGGACCAGGGTACAGGGGGCCAGAGGGTTGTGGGGAGGGTTTGTTTCTTTGCCACACTTCATTGTTTTCACAGCAAAAGTGAAAAGTCTATTATTTTAGAGACAGTGAGGTCTGACCAAGAACTATACAGACACTGTCTTTCCAAGACAGACATTTTGGGGCATCTGGGTGGCTCAGTCGGTGTCTGACTTTGGCTCAAATCATGATCTCATGGTCCTGGGGTTGAGACTTGCATTGGGCTCCACACTCAGCAGGGAGTCTGCTTCTTCCTCTTCCTCTCCCTCTGCCCCTCCTCCAGTTTGTGCTCTTTTTTTCCCCTCTCTCTCTCTCAAATAAATAACCTTTTTTTTTTTTTAAAAAAAAAGAACAGCCATCTTTGTGACATGGTTTTTTGGAGGAGAAAAAGCAAGTAACGATCAGCTCTACCCCATCCCCACTTGGGGAGCATAACATGAAAATGCTAATACACTGGCGAGGGGAGAGGAGCTCTTAAAGCTACTAGACTAGGAGATGAGAAGGACCTGGGTCCATTAACCCAAGTCCTCAGTGCCTGTAGCCTTGCTCCCTCCCCTCTCCTTCCTATCCCTTCCCCCGTATCTTTTAGGACCTTATTGGCCTAGAGAGAAAGCCTTCATCTCTTCTCCAGTCAGCCATTAATAATAACCAGAAAGTGATTAGCATGACATCTATGCAACAATGATACAAGAAATAAGGAAAACTGGGGCATAACAAGTATAGGAGAATGATGAAAACATAAACAAACATTCCTGCATAATTAAATGAAAACATAATTTCTCTCCGAAGCAAAAGATCAAAGATATAGAAGTGTTCAATGAAGAGATGACAGGGCAACAGAAAGAGGCCCCAAGTGTATTCATCCTCAGCACAGAAATAGAAGGAAAACATTAAACAATCTTAGAAATGAAAGCCTTACTAGAGTTTTCTCTAGGAAAAAAAAAAAACATGGGCGAAACTGCCGAAGACATGGAGGACAGGCTTGAGAAAAACTGAAAACAAACAAACAAACAAATAAATAAAATGGGAAAGAAATGAAAAGTTAAATGTGATTAGAGAGAAATACAGAACTCAGGAATTAGACATCCAATATATGTATAAGTGGTACTCATGAAGACTAGAGCTGCATATATGGAACCCAAAATGTTCAAAACAATAACAGAAGAAAATTTGCCTGAGATAAAAAAAATGTCCAGCTCTTTTCAAGTGTATTGAATCCCAAGAACAGCTGCTATAGAATAATCCTCATGCACAAGTGGCCCACCAAAGCTACTGGACCTCATGTTTAAAAAAAGAATTCTACACAAGCCAAGAGGTCAAGTCACCTACAAAGGGAAAAAAATCAGGTTGACCTCAAACTTTTCCAAGCAACAGTGAATCCAGGGGACAAACAAGGTGATGTTTGCTAAGTTTTGTAAGGATATAACAGATAACACAGTTCTAACTCAAGTCTAAAGGCAACCTTTGGACATTCTCAAAGATGAAAGAACTAGGAAAGTACAGCTACCCTTTCCAGAAGAAAATGCCTCTGTGATGAAATCCAGGGAACTAAGAGATGAATCAAAATAAATAACTCAGGAATGGAGAAGCTGTACTGAAAACGATGGTCGTGAACCAAGACCAAGTAAGTGAGAGAATCCTCATGACAGATGATTACCATTGAACCCTGACAATGTAATGACAATGACAAAAGTCTGAAATCAAGGTGTGAGGGTACAAAGGTGCTAATTATCTAATGATCCACTATGGGAAACATGCAATTAAAAAAAAAAGTAACCCTAGACTCTTAAAGATTCTCAAAATCTTGGGTGTTGTTTTTTTTTTAAATAACCTTAGAGGAGTATTTGAGAAAATATTTCATCAAGGTGAAATATTTATGTGAATCCCAGCAATTCCCCCATTTCAAGTTAAGTTTGTTTTTCTTCTGTTAAATTCACATAAGTCAAATTAGACATTAAAAAAGTAACGTTGCAAGGGAAGCAAGGGCAAAAATGAACCACTAGGACTTCATCAAGATCAAAAGCTTTTGCACAGCAAAGGAAACTGTCAACGAAACCAAAAGACAACTGACAGAATGGGAGAAGATATTTGCAAATGACATATCATTAAAGGGTTAGTATTCAAAATCTGTAAAGAACTTCTCAAACTCAACACCCAAAGAACAATAATCCAATCAAGAAATGGGCAGAAGATATGAACAGACATTTCAGTAAAAAGGACATCCAAATGGCCAACAGACATGAAAAAATGCTCAACATCACTCGGCATCAGAGAAATACAAATCAAAACCACAGTGAGATACCACCTCACACCAGTCAGAATGGCTAAAATTAGCAAGTCAGGAAACAACAGATATTGGCGAGGATGCGGAGAAAGAACCCTCTTACACTGTTGGTGGGAATGCAAGCTGGTACAACCACTTTGGAAAACTGTATGGAGGTTCCTCAAAATGTTGAAAATAGAGCTACCCTACGACACAGCCATCGCACTACTGGGTATTTACCCTGAAGATACAAATGTAGTGATCCGAAGGGTCACATGCACCCGAATGTTTATAGCAGCCATGTCCACAATAGCCAAACTATGGAAAGAACCTAGATGTCCATCAACAGATGAATGGATAAAGAAGATGTGGTGTATATATATACAATGGAATACTATGCAGCCATCAAGAGAAAAGAAATCTTGCCATTTGCAACAACGTGGATGGAACTAGAGGGTATTCTTCTAAGCAAAATAAGTCAGTCAGAGAAAGACAATTATCACATGATTGCTCTGATACGAAGAATTTGAGAGGCAGGGCAGGGGGGTGTGGGGGGTGGGGAAGAGAAATGAAACAAGATGGGATGGGGAAGGAGACAAACCATGAGACTCCTAAACTCACAAAACAAACTAAGGGTGGCTGGGATGTAGGGGGCGTAGGGTTATGGACATTGGGAAGGGTATGTGCTATGGCAAATGCTGTGAAATGTGTAAGCCTGATGATCCACAGACATGTACCCTGGGGCAAATAATACATTATACGTTAATAAAAAAATTAAAAAAAAAGTAACCTTAGCCTCTGAAAGATTTTCATAATCTTGGGATTTGATTTGTTTTTAATAATTTTAAAGGGCTATTTGAGAAAATATTTCATTACAATGAACTATTTATGTGAAATTCAGCAATGTCTTCATTTAAAGTTAAGTTTCTTTTTCTTCTGTTACATTCACATAAATCAAATTAAGCATAAAACTAAACATTAAACAAATATATAAAGTTTAAACAAAAATTAAATCTCGGGTTCAGCAGTTATTCAGTTTGACTTAATTTCTTGTGTTAAGTTGCATAAAATTAATCTTAATGTATTTTATTAAAAACAAGTATGGTATTATCAAATGTCAATGAAATAATAACCATCCATCCACCAACCTACCCATCCATCCATCCATCCACCCGCCCATTCATCCACCTATCCATCTACCTACCCATCCATCCATCCATCTGTATATATGGTTTAAAGATTTCTGTTAAAGAGTAGATGTAAAAAGCTGGGGCCAGAGCCAGGTTGGTTTGATCTTGGGGCAATTTACTTAACCTCTCTGGCCCTGATCACTAAAACAGGGATAAGAACAGCATCTATAACAGTGTTTCATGGAAGTTGTATAAGAATACATATACAGACCTTAGATCAGTGCCTATCGTCTGACAAACATTCAGGAAATACTGGTTATTCTTATTTTCACCAGGATCTAGATATTTTACCTTCTCCTCCATATTCCTCCATACTTTGATAAATCATTACATGTATTTTGGAGCTATCCTGACTTATTAGTAATGTTCCAGCGAGAGTATTACTTTAAAGATAGGATTTGGATAGTTCTACTAATTCTTTCATTTGATTTAATTATTTTAATGTGATAGAACATATAAGAAATGGACAATTTTACAAAGCAAGTGGGTAGAAAAAAACTACTCCATTTGTATAAATATGTAATCAAATTTTTAGGAGCCCATCTGTGGTGATTTTAAATGATATCCACAAACTCTTCGAGATTTTTCCATTCAAAGTGCAGCCTAATTTCTCCTCCCTTGAGTGTTTTTTAGACCTAATGATCCATTTCTCTGAAGGAATGGTACATGACTTCTAAGACTAGGCCATAAACATTGCTGCTTCTTCCTTCTCTCTCTTCAATCACCTTAAATGAAAGAAGTTAGCTATCAATAAGGGCACCTGGGTGGCTCAGTTGGTTAAGTGGCTGCCTTCGGCTCAGGTCATGACCCCAGCCAGGGTCCTGGGATCAAGCCCCGCATCTGAGCTCCCTGCTTGATGGGATGATCTCTCTCTTTCTCAAATAAATAAATAAATACAATCTTAAAAAAAAAAAAGGGAAGCTGGCTACCATGTTATGGGAATGCTCTAAGAACCCTATAGACGGTTGTGCATGGTGAGGAATCAAGGAAGAAGGACTCCTGCCACCAGTCAGCAAGGAATGGAAGACTCCAGCCAATAGCCAAGTAAGTGACCCATATTGGAAGTGGATCCTCCAGCCCCAATCATGCGTTCAGACTATAGTCACAGCCAATAGCTTGACTGCAAACTTATGAGTGACCTTGAGCCATGATCTCTGCTACATAACACGTTTGCTGGTTAAGTAGCTACATTTTGCAGTAACTGTCATGCAGCAATAGTATCAAAACCATCATCTATTCGGTATAGAAATATAAACCACAAGTTATAGTTCTAATAACAGCAGAGTAGATTCCATCACGCTAAGTCCTCTGAAAAATAATAATGATAAATTCTCAACAAAAGATATATGAAATAGAAACATGACTTTATAAGGGCATTGGAAAGCACCCAGAAGAAGACAGAGGCAGGCAGGGGATTCAGTTCTTGAAAGAAGAGAACCATATTTGGTATGACGCAAGTTTAAATAACTTTTCTCCTGTGGGAACTCCCCAATTCTCTTGGTATAAAGAGACTAGAACTTAGCAGGAAAAGTGCGATCTAATTCTCCTGGGGAGTTATCGGATGGGGTTTGGGGTGCTACAGCAGCTGGAAATTGAGATAAATCCCAGAAAGGAGAGAGCCACAGAAGAGGACATAGAAACTCCCCTCAAACACTTGGCTGACCCCTGAACTAAACACGTTTGGGCAATACTCTAAGAAGTTCAGGAGGAAAAGACCAGCTGGAAGCTGAATGAGCTGAGTGGATATTTCAGCTACTGCCCACTGCAGGGGAGTCAATTTGGAGTCTGACTCTTATCAAGTTAGAGGTCTTAGTAAACATTTCAGTCTTGCCACTGAGATGCCAAAAGGGTCACAATCTAAAAGTAAAGACCATATGGTTGGGATAAAGAATCTTCCCTAAGGCTAAGGGCAAATCAGAAAGAGATCAACCATAAAAAATGAATAATCAAACCTCCACGTGTTCAAACTGAACTGACTGCTGGAACAAAACTCAACCACATTCAAAGACCACAGAATTCAGAATCTCTACAATGTAGCACAACAATGTCTAGGTATGGCAAAAATTTACTAGCCATGTGCAAAGAAACAGGAGCATGTGATCCATTGTGAAAAGAAAAATCAGTCATTAGAAACACTCAGAAATGACCTAGATATTGGAATCAGTACAAATCTTTAAAGTAACTCTTACAAATACATTAAGGAATCTAAAACAAAAGATAGGAATAGTGGGGGAAGAGAAGAATCTCAGGAAAGACTTGGAAACAAACAAAAAATATCAAGTGGAAATCACAGGACAGACAGGCATGAGATCTAAAAGTTCAAAAAAAATTCTTTAGATGGAATTAACAACAGATTGGACACAACAAAAGAAAAATATTAACGGGCCCGAAGACAGTGCAGCAGAAATCATATAATTTGAAGCACAGAGAGGAAAAAAGGACTTAATAGGATGAACACAGCCTCAACAAACCTGTAAGGTATATCAAGGAATCTAACAACTGTAACTGGTACCCAAACAGAAGAGAGGGAAAATAGAGTTGAAAAAAAAAAAATGAAATAATGACAGAAACTTTTCCACATTTGACTTAGACCAAAAAATAAGAATAAGCCACTAGGAAGCCAAGCAAACCCCAAGCCAGATAAACATGAAGAAAATTACACCAAAGGACATTATAGTCACCGGCAAAGCACAGATGGAAAAAAAGAAATCACATTATGTAAATGGGGAACAACAATGAGGATTATAAATGACTCATCATCAGAAACAATGGACACCAGAAGACAATGAATAAATAAAAAGAACATTTTTAAAGTGTTGAAAGAAAAACAGGTCCCATTAGAATTCTATGTTCAGCAAAATTTCTCTTAAAAATGAGGTTGAAATAATGACACTTTCAGATAAATGCTTAAATTATCATCAGTACAACTGCATTTCAAAAAACATGAAAAGAAATTCTCAGGCTAAAGAAAAATGGAAACCGCATAGAAATCCAAAGTTAGAAAGTAAGGATGAGTGCCGGGAATGGTAAATCCGTAGGTAAATATATCCCTTTCAATTAGGATTTTAAAGTCAATTGTTTAAAGAAGAAGAACAATGCCTATGGGTTTATAACATATATAGTAAAATTAAAAAAACAACAGCACAAAGCATGGGAGCGAGTGTCAATTCAAATAAACTGGTTTAGGTTCATATCTAATACATGAAGTAGTATAAGAGTGATTCCAGATCGATTGCAATAAGTTAGGAGATAAACTTTAATCTCTTGAGCAAATGCTAAAAAGAAATAAAAATAAAAGAAAGGGTACGCTCATGGTCATTTCCATGGGCATCTCAGACATGGGCATCTGCTGAGTGTTAGCTCACTCAGAGAGGGAGGCTATGTTGGGGTGCCTGAGGGTTGCCCTGCCCAGGGCTGGGCTTGTAGGAAGAAGGCGCGTCTGCCTACGGCAGGGCTGGAGCTGGGTACAAGCACCCTTGGAGACCCAGCTGTCACAGGTCCCCTGGGTCAATGCCAGCCTCCAACCCCATACTTGTGTCTCCATGGACAGCCCCATCTCATCCCTAACCCTACGTGGCATGCCTCCATGCTGCGGGTCCTATTTTCCCCTCAGTGCTTTTCCTGTGCCCAGTTGAATTCTCTCTTGTTGAGCTCGTGCCTTAGCCTCATGCTTCTGCCCTCACTGAGTGCTTCCCCTGCCACAATTGGGACCCCCTGTCTGCCTTTGTCATTTCGGTACTTGGCCTTGTACTATCTTTCGTGTTTGCATCATTCATCCCAAAGACATGCGGAACTTCTAGAAGGTCCCAGATTGTGTCTATCTTATCCTTGTTCTTCCCCTCAGTGACTAGCACAGTATTATATGCACAGTTTATACTCAAAGATATGAAATACTTTACTTAAAAATTATTCCTGTCCCCAAGCCCTGGTCATGGAAGTGATCTCTTCAGAATTCGGGAAACTGGGGTAACAATTCTGCATGGAGTGTACAGTGAGAACCAACCATTCATGAGCACTTTCTCTTTAGGTTTTTTATCTCCTTAACTCCTCTGGCTGCTCATCTCGGCCCACAGTGTGGGTGTAACCAACTTGCCTGACTCCAGAACCCTCTAAACCAGGATTTCTCAAATGGACATTTGTTGTTACACCCTCTGGGGATTTTGATATAATGCACATCCTGACTCAGTAGGTCTGGGAGCAGGGCTACGATTTTCTGTACTTCTAATAGCTCCCAGACAACGTCAGTGCTGGCAGTCCGAGGTCTTTGTGGAGCAAGGCTCAGGCAATCCCAGAGGTGGGGTTTACCCCTCACTCAAGGCAACACAAATCACTTTTATTCTGTCTCTGAATTTCGGCGGGAGGGATGGAATTGCTCAGAGTCCCCCTACACACTTAGCCCTTGGCCAATGCTTTCCACACACAGCGTCTCACTTCACGGTTGTTAACTGAGCCGGGGAGTCAGCTGAATTATTGCCATCCTTCCTCCAGAGATGAAGGACCCGAGGCTCAGAGAGGTTCCATTGATTATCTGAGGACGCACAGCTAGCGGGTGGTGGAACTAGAATCGGTACCCAGGTCAGCCTGGTCCTATGGTTTATGGCGAGACTCCTTAGTAGTAGACCTGAGAGGCTACAATCACTCCAGCAAAGGCAAAGTAGCAGGGAAGACAGTGCCCTGGGAAGGCCCATTGAGTGAGCACGAGTGCCTCCAAACTGAGAGAGTCCCCAGTGAGGACGGGGGGTCCCAAAGCCAGCTGGATGCTCAAGGATCATTCATGCCCAAGGCATGCACCTGCTTGGCTCCCAGCTCAACGAAATGCTCCTAACGGATACTTCAGAGTACCTGCTGATTGCCAGTTTGGACTGTCAAATGGCCAGACTAAGGCGGGGAAGGAGACATGTGACTCTGCTCTAAATCCTCATCCTAGCAATGGAAGCCTGACTCCTAAATGGAGAAGCTAAACAGGAGAGGCAGGGTCAGGCATTGCTCCCTACAGGGACCCGGGAGACCTGGTCCCCCATCTGCGGTGGTGAACAAGCCGAGGGGAGCAGAATGGGCACAGAGCCAAAAGGAGAGGCGGGAAGAGGTTCTGGGGTGACCGGAAGGCAGGCTGCAAGCCCAGGTCTAAATTGGGAGGACCACTTGTGACTGGGGGACACTATGACAAAGGTCCCCTGGCTAAAGCTGAGGGGCAGGGGCAGGAGAAGTGGCCAGCAGGCTGGAATGGGGACTTCCATTGAGGGAGCGATAGAGAGTCCCTGCAGGGCTGTGAGCAGGAGGGAACCAGCATGGCCTTTTCTGAGGGGCGGTCTGGTTGACCCTGATGAGTCAGACTAGCAGGGCCGGAGAAAAGAAAGGGGGCACCTTCCCAATGGCTTTTCGGGCAACACGGTGAGCAAGTCCTCGGACTTGAGGTCCCAGTCACGGGGTGCTGGCGGCCTGCCACCAGGCTGCAGGCTGGAGAGGGGGTGGGGGGTTGGGGGAAGCGGGTCTGACACAGCTGGCCGAGGCCAGCAGAGGTGAAGCTATTGCGCCTGGTGGGACCGGACAGCCCGGCACCCCTGCCGTGGGCCCCGAAGCTCCCCGGCTGTGCGCCCCCGGACCTTACCTCCAATTTTGGCATTGTACGCTATGCCCACGATGCAGTAAGAGTTGTTGGCTGAAGCGGCGACCTCTCCCGCACAGCGAGTACCGTGTCTGAAGCAAAGCAGAAAACAAAGTTAGGGGTCGGCTCAGCAATCGGGAGCCAGTCCCAGCATTGCTCAGGTCTCCTGCAGTGAGCATCGCCACCCCTCCCTCTCCTGCCAGCCCACTCCTCCTGGAGGGAAACTGAGGCCAGGCTTTGCCCAGCCCCGGGCAGCCCTGTCCCTGCACAGGGCGAGCACTTCCCCATAACCCCAGGACGAAGTAAGGGGCTTCTGCACCCAGGGTCCGGGGTTTCCCTCCTCCCAAGCTATGCCTTCTCGTCCCCGACATTGCCTAGCACTGCTGCAAGTGCGGTGTAGACATCCATGGGGCTAATAGGATGGAAGGGAGAATGAATGGGTCCCCGGTGCCCCTGCCACCCCCATGTTCACCTCAGGACAGCCCTCCCCTCCACAGCCACTTAAGCAGGAGCTGAGGAAGAACACTCGAAATTGGAACACTCAACAGCGGCGGAGGGACTGCGAAGAAATTACCAGAAAAACAAATTGCTTTCCTCGGTAATGACCCCATTTTCCAACGTGCTGCATGGAGGCAATTCCTCTAGCAGAGAGGCCAAAATACGGGCAAGTTTCAACAGCCCATCTTTGAGAAGAGTCCACGGGGATTAGAACCATTGATTTAAATTTAAAACCACCTTTAAAAATAGTCCCGGGTCTGCGTGCTAGCCTTCTGGAAGGGAGTCATCCATCCTTCTGTGGATCTCGTGCCACCTCCCGGGGCCAGGGCTGTCCTCAGCATCATGGAAATCCATGTCTCACCCAGATTCAAGCCTGCCCTTCACAGGTCACTGTGTCCTGTCTGGATCATTCCTCCCTGCCCCCTGGATGCATGGCTGGGAATCATGAGGTGCCCTGCACCCCAGGCGCGCTCTTGGCTGAGCAGGAAGGGCACCTCGGGAGGTGACCTTGGGACGTGAGGCAGGGAAGAATCCCTCAGGGCTGGGGCCCTGGGCTAGCTCCCGAGAGCTCTGAGCTCGTTGTGTTAAACACATCTGCCTGATGGAGCCTCCCTGCACAGCACGGCGTGGGAACCCATGTTTGAACCTCACCACGGAAATCTACAGAAAAGCAAAATACTATATGGGAGGGAGAAGGCACCTTGGCAAGCGTTGTGTCAGCTGGGAGACCAAAGAAAGGGCTTTTGTTCTTTTCCACTAAATATTTCTGGAGGCCCGGTATGAGCTCGGGGCATATGGCAAGCCAGCAGAGAAAAGACAGGCAGGACACAGCGAATGAACTCCCAGGGCCAAGGTTTGCAAACCTGGACTTGACCCCCTCTCCCCCGGGGGCTGTCACTTACAGCACACAAGTCATCTAATCTCTCCAGACCCAGCTGCCTTCGTTTGCAAAGTGATGAAAACAACTAACTAGACAGCACTCCCACGGTTTCCTCACCTGTCCGTTCACCCCTCCCACAACCCTGAGAGGTAGGGAGCATGTCTCTGTGGGAAAGTCTCTAAGACTGAGACGGAGTCTCACGGCCAGGGATGGTAAAGCTGGGATTTGAATGGTAAGTGCTGTGAAATGTGTAAGCCTGATGATTCACAGACATGTACCCTGGGGCAAATAATACATTATATGTTAATTAAAAAAAAAAAGCTGGGGTTTGAAGCCAGATTTATCCAACATCACTCAGGCCCCTTCTACCTCTCTCATAAGGTCATGGACAAAGACGAAAAAGACAGGCCAAATGCTGTCTCTCTCTCTCTCTTTTTTTAAAAAGTTTATTTATTCATTTGAGAGAAAGAGAGAGCAAGCACGCATGAGTGAGGGGAGAGGCAGACTCCCCGCTGAGCAGGGAGCCCGATGCAGGAATCGATGCCAGGACCCTGAGATCATGATCTGAGCTGAAGGCAGTCACTTAACTGTCTGAACCACCCAGGCGCCCCCCGAACTGCTGTCTTAACACAACTGGTCATGGAGACAAGGTTGGAAACAGGAACAATGTTGGTCGGACATCTGTTTCTGGCTGACCAGCAGAGCTGACGCCCCAGGGAAGAGGCGAAATCCACAGAGGCTCTCTTGTGCCTGAAGGGCTGTGCTAGGACTGGCTTCTGGCTCCTGGCTAAGCCCCGGACACCGGCCAGGTAGTCCCATCACCTTTCTGGAATCCCTACTGGGGGCCCATTCAACAGTGATTGTGCAGGGAGAGGGATGGGGAAGCAAGGAAAGAGGAGACAGAGTGACATACTTATTTTCATTGCTGGCATCATAGCGTGGAGATGGGTCATAATCATTTCCGTTGACATCATAGCTGGCGTAGGAATCCTAAGAAAGGAATCTCAATGACTGAAGAGAAATGGCGCAGTGTGCTTTAAATAATTTTTATGTCTCTCTTAGAAAGAAAGTAGACAAAAACACACATTTGGTACTCTCTTCCTAGAACTATCCTCTTACATATGTTTTTATTGCAATAAAATACACCCCCCCAAATGTATCCTCTTAACCATTTTAAGGTATAAAGTTCAATGGCATTAAGTACATCCACATTATTATAAAACCGTCACTACCCTCCATCCCCAGACTTCTTCACCTTGCAAAACTGACGCTCTGCACCCATCAGATATTAACTTCCCATTCTCCACTCCCCCAGCTCCTGGCAATCCCCATTCTGCTTTCTGTCTCTAAGAATTTTTTTTTTTAAAGATTGTATTTATTTGACAGAGAGAGAGACATAGCCAGAGAGGGAACACAAGCAGGGGGAGTCAGAGAGGGAGAAGCAGGCTTCCCATCAAGCAGGGAGCTCGATCCCAGGACCCTGGGATCATGACCCGAGCCCAAGGCAGATGTTCAACCACTGAGGCACACAGGAGCCCCTGTGTCTAAGAATTTGACTCCTCTAGGTGCCTCTTATAAGTCCAATCATACAGTATTTGGGTTTTTGCCATGATTGGCATCATCCATTTAATGTCCTCAAGGTTCACCTGTGTTCTAGTGTATGTGTCAGACCTTCATCCTATATTTCTAATGTTCGTGTCTTTGCTTATATACTCATAGTTACGGTATTGGTATCATTTCACATCCTCCTTCTAAAACACTTCGGAAAAGCTCTCCTGGATTGTTGACTTCAAAATTGCCATTTTTAAGGGCTGCGTAACTGTCTCTCAAACAGACAACGGCATGGGTGAACTTAACGTTCGTTACAAACACAGCTTTGTTAGACTATTGAATGCCCTCTTCCTAGGCGCGATGTGCCAGGTGCGCTTCTTTACACGCACAAAGACATTCAGTCCTCCCAATAACCCGATGGGGCACCATTTCACAGATGGTGACACTGAGGCCCAAAAGGGAAGCAACTTGCCCGAGGTCTCAGGGTTAGTGAACTGCAGAGACAGAATAGAACCCCAGGCTGTTGGGTCCAGAGCCCAGGCTTGAACCGTGTTGTGTTTCACGCTGCTCGAGTGAGTCTGATGGCCATCTCCACACGCGTTTCTGAATGCTTCAGGACCCATTCTCGGCAGCACATGTGACTCCTCAAACATCTGGACCAATCCTTCTGGACAACTCCCTGACTCCAGGACGGCAGAGGGAAGTATGTTTCGCCAACCCTTCCCATCATGGTTTTCTGTATTGTTTAATATAATGGTGTGTGTGTGTGTGTGTGTGTGTGTGTGTGTGTGTTCTGTATTGTTTAATATAATGGTGTGTGTGTGTGCGTGTGTGTGTGTGTAGAGGGGCTCGAAATGGCACCTTACAGTTTTTAAAATTTGTATTTATGGACTGACTAGCATGGCTGAGTATTTTTGCACGTTCCTAGGCTTGACTTACGTAGTTTGGAGCCAGGTCGGGGTGATTCCGCTCTATGCCATCATCAAGGATGGTGACCACCACGTTTTTCCCAGTGTAGCCCTTCTTCCATGCTGCCTGGACGTTCATTTCTGATCGGCAGCGGCTGTTCTTGTCACCACAATGCTGTAGGCACAGAAGACACAAAGCCCCGCCCCCCCGGCACGGACTCCTTGCGGCCACACTATGGCATAAGATGGACGCATCCTACTGCGTAAACCCAGCAGGGACCTTCTTACTTGTGCAAGTAAATAAGGAGGAACCACTTCCCCGTGGCCTCCAGAGCAGACAACCTCTTTCTCCTACCCTATTCCGGGAAGAGTAAATGTGAAGTGCTCCCCGCGCTTTTTCTACACCTGGCCATCAATCATTTTCTGAGGGCATTATCTCCCTTTGTGGGCTTTCACTTTTCACTGTTTACTTAGTCCTGAGCTTGCATGAATTCAACCCCCCCTCACTCCCGCTCAAAGACTCCCCCACGCTCCCTTGGGGGAGGGGTTGCATCATTCTTAAAACTTTCACGAGAACGTGAAGATTTAGCTTTGCTGGGGGAAATGAACGCAACTCAGCAACATAGTAGTGCAAATGCCCAGGGGGCAGTGAGGCCCACACCCCACTCACCATGTACCACATGTTGGACCAAATGGGGTCGTTGAAATAGAGGGCCTGTGGGTCGCTTAGCACCTGTCTCTTCACCCTGCGTTTAACTTCTTGCTGTTGGAGCCATTTCACCTGGCAGGGAGAAATGCAGTTACTATTTATTTTAAAGAGGATCTCATGATTATCTGTAGCCTCCCAGTCGGTGTTACAAGTGTCCTTTTTCATGAATATCTGTGTCACGGGAGTTTTGGATGGTAAATACCAAGGAGACATTTTCACTTCAAAATGACCACATTTGAAATATGAGAGCTCCTTTGTGTATGTGGCAGGGGAAATAGGTTTTGAAATCATTCTACAAAAAAAATAAATAAATAAAAATAAAAATAAGAAAGAGAGCGAGCTTATGAAGTTGCCAGTAAATTGTCTGGTGACCCTTGTCCTGAATATGAAGGAAATTCTCATTCCATACATACACATATGAGAATGGGAAGAGGTGAGAAATTGATCAAACGGCTATTGGAAGTTGGAAGCAAGATGTTCTACAGAGAGGACAGGAATCAGTAAATTACAGTAATCCATATATTGGAATTTTTAGCAGCCACTGGAAACATGGTGCCAAAATAAGCACAGAGAAAAATCTAGCAAGAGATATGGCAAAATATTAATAGCTGCAATTCTTTAGGGGTGACATTATTGCTATTATAAAATTGCTAAATCAGGGGTGCCTGGGTGCCTCAGTTGTTAAAGCATCTGCCTTCGGCTTGGGGTCATGATCCCAGCAAGGTCCTGAGATCGAGCCCCACATTGGGCTTGCTGCTCAATGGGAAGCCTGCTTCTTCATCTCCCACTCCCCCTGCTTGTGTTCCCTATCTCGCTGTCTCCCCCACCCTCTGTCAAATAAAGAAATAAATAAAATCTTTAAAAATGAATAAAATAAAATGTCTAAATTATTTTGAGGGTTTTATAAATTTTCAGTTGGCATGATCTGCCTTCACGACCAACGAAAAGAGTTCGCGAGGGAGTATATTTGATATTTTAGAGCAGGAATCCAAGAGCCTAGCTGCCTAGATTCAAAACCCAGTCCCATTCTCACCAGCCGTATGACTGAGAGTGGTCTAGTAACCTCCCTGGCCTCAGTTTGCTCAGCTGTACAATGGGCACCATCATGGGCTGTCATGTGGGGGCACTGGCGTATGAACTAGTGTATATAAAGCACTCACTTCAGTGTGTGTGTGTGTGTGTGTGTGTGTGTGTGTGTGTGTGTGAGAGAGAGAGAGAGAGAGAGTTTTTCAAGGTAGAAGACATTTGTTTTATGTTGTTTTATTTGTACTTTTAAAAGATGATGGGAAAAAGAATTCCCACACCTAGAAGCAAAGCATTTTCTTGCTGCCGTGGTCCCACCTGATTCAGTAATCGCTCCCTCTGGGGCTCAGTCTGGAGCTGGGGTGGAGATACGCAGGATGAGGGCTCTGGGGCTCTGCTCTCGGGAGTCTGCGCTCTGGTGGGGAGGGGTCCCCAAGCTGCCCAGAGTGTGACGCAGGCTCTGAAGTAGCAGACAGGTAGGGAAGGTGGAGCGAGGAGGAGAAGGAGTGGGGGACGGGAGCCTTGAGGGTTGGGGCAATGGGGGCCCAGGGTGACCGGGACGCCAGGCAAGGCTGGTGACCTCAGGCTCAGACCTATGGCTGGTGCAGCCACCATGGAAGCCACCCGAGGCAACTCTGGAAGGGAATAAAAGGGCCCCAAGGGCAGAGGGGCAAGATGTCTTCCCTCAGACTTCTCTTGGCCTCAGTTTCCCCCCACTGTCCTGAGGGAGGAAAGCAGAACAGCCCCATATACCACCTCATACTTAAGGGCGGGGATTGATCTGAAAGGCAACATTAGTCCATAGGACAAAGTGCTTAGAAAGGAGTATCACAGCCTGACCTACTCCCAACGTGCTTTGTTCCTGAAACACCAGCAGACACACCAGGTTCCTTAGAAACACCACAAACAGTTCAATAACAGTTTGGGGCTAGGCACTAAAACTAACCTCAGCCCCAAGTCCCAGATAATTTATAATTGCCGTGAACAGATACTTCCATGGAAAATAAAACTATACAATGAGATATTTTGTTCACAATACCCTCTGATGGCATTTTGCAACTTCCCCATAAATCACGACCTGAGCCAGAAAGATTTACTCGGTGTAAAAACACTCAAGACAATATTTCCTAATCTGCTAAACAACCTAGTTACAAAACAGAGCGTTGCGTGTACCACTAATGGCTCTGAGCTTCCCGGGATGTCCCCAATCCATCTTGTCCCCCTGACTCACCACCCATCTTACTAACATCCAGCACCTTCCGACTACTGTGGACATCAGGCCCCATTTCCAGTTATACAGGAGAAGGAGGTGAACTCTCTTCTTCCAAGCTTGAGTGGGTCACCAGGGAGGTGACATGGGAAAGTGTGTTGCTAGAAGTCACAAAATAGTCCCCTAGCGGGATGAAAGAGTGTAAGCATCCCCGCCCCCAGTCACGGCTGGACTCTGGGCAAAAACCCAATGTTAACACAAAGTTCTGAGGGTGGGCTGCCATAGCATGGGTCCACGGCACAGTTTGGGGCTCTCCCTCAAGCGTGGTCTTAGGGACAGCTCTCTCTCCCACGATAGGTCATTGTAAGTCTTTGACTACCAGCAAGCGCTAGCAGGCCAATGGAACCAAATATAACAAATTATCCAGATGGAATCACAGGTGCCTTTGCTGTCACAGGCGGATTGGGCCAGTGGGCCCCGGGTCTGGGCTTCCTTGCCATTTTCCTTCCCTGGGCTCCAGTCAATGCCTTGTTTCTCAGCCAAGTGAGAGAAGTCCAAGGGGATTTTTTTTTTTTCCCCAAGGGGATCTTTGACGCATGTGATTATTTTTCTTAGAAAAGGCAACCTAGGATCCTTTGTGGGGTTTCAAGTATTCTTCATGATATTTCTCTGGAAGTTTACCTGGACTTCCCCTTTACAGCAAAGATTCACACTCATGGTCTATCCAGATCCCTCAGCTTCCCGAGGAGGTGTTCAGACTTTCTCTTGGTGAGAAACGCAGGGGAAGAGACAGTGGCACACACGATCTACCTTTCAAGGCCGCAGAGATAGAACTCAGAAAACCAGTCCTAAACTCAAGTAAGTCTGCAAAGGAGTAGGCCTGGAGCAGACTAAAATATATTTAGTACCTAAGTATGCCTGGTCAGGGTGGAGCCCAACGTCCTTACGAAGACAATGGATCATGCATCAAACTTTCAGATCACTGCATTGAAGGAAGGGGGCATACTGCACACATGAAAGTGCCTGCTCATTTTACTTCACTCCCCAAAGGCTTTTTTTTTTTTAAGATTTTATTTATTCATTTGTTTTTGAGAGGGAGAGGGAAAAGGAGACAGAATCTCAAGCAGACTCCACACTGAGTGCAGAGCCCAACGTGGGACTCAATCCCACAACCCCAAGATCATGACCTGAGCTGAAATCAAAGAGTCAGATGCTCAACCGACTGAGGCCCCCAGACCCCCTCTGTAGGTTTTATAGTAAGTTGATGGTGGCCTCCCAAAAGGTATGTTCACCCAGAGATTAAGGATCTCCAGACGAGATCACCCTGGATGATTGGAGTGTGGCCTAAATTCCAGTGACACGTGTCCCCAGGCAAGAAGGCAGGAGAACAGCCCTTGGGAAGACAGAGACAGAAGCAAAGATGGGAGGGAGGCATCCACTAGCCAAGGAATACGTGGAGCCACCAGAAGCTGGAAGAAGCAAGGAAAGATTCTCAGCTGGAGCCTTCAGAGGAGCTACTGCCTCGTCGAGACCTCCATTCCAGGCTTCTGGACTTCAGGACGGTGAAGGTCAGAAATTTCCATTATTTCAAGCCACCCAATGTAAGGCCATTTGTTACAGCTGCCCTTAGACAGTAACACAGGTTTAAACAGTGGCCTTAATCAGGGCTGAGATTTTTCAGTGTTTGAGAATCCATCCTCCTACTGAAGGAGGATCTGGGATTCCCAGCTTGGCCAGACCTCCCCTCTTATCACCAGTGACAAGAACATACGGAACCCCAGAGAAGGGGCTATGGCGTCTTGAGGCGGCCCTGGGAGGTGCACTGGGCTGGGGAGAGAGGCTCAAGGCAGTGGCTCTTTACCAGTATTTCCCACCTGGGAACAGCTGTCCTGGTGTACCCACTGTGGCCAGCTCCGGCTAGAACCACTTCCCTTACAGACCAGGGACTCTCGCCCTGACCACTCCCTGCCCGGCAGGTCACAGGGCACCACACACCTCTCCCTGCTGAACCTCACTCTGCCCGCAGGCCAGTCTCCCCTGGTCTTCCACGGCCAGGAGGCTGGGCTGTGCCATGAGGCTCTGTGTCTCCTGACTGGCGTGCCCTTCCCCCTTCCCCCTTCCCCGGGCCACTTACTTACATTCATCTTTTGACCCCCACACATGCTGGAAACCTTTTCTGACATCCAGGCTGGCCACTGAGGGGGTCCCCCTCGGAGCTCCTAGCTCCCCCGCATGTCACTGACCTCACCCCCCAATGTGCCCATTAGCCCTTCTCTCCTCTCAGAGGAGGGGTGACTTAGGTCACCCTGGTTTCTCCAGCTCTCAGCAAACACCTGTCCTGTAACAGGTCCTAGGCTGAGCAAAGCTTTGCTGGACCAAAGTAGCATCCTCTTTCTTGTGGAAAAGGCAAGATGAAAACTGACACAGAATGAATACAAACTTCGGAGACTCTCGGCCGGAAGTCGAGGGCTTGATCCCGCCCCTCGTTCTTCCGGCACTGGCCGGCCCGTGATTGGCTGTACCTGGGGGTTCTTAGGATCGCCCTTAGCTCCCCATTGGCCTGTGGGCGGGGCCTGGGTTTTGCCCACCACTGTATTTCAGTGTGCCCAGCAATGTGTGGAATACAGAAGGAGTTCACTAAGTGCTACTTGAACACAGGGGTGAAGTTAAATGAATACATTTCAGATTACAAATATAACCACAAGTAGACTTTTAAAAAACACATTTCAGAGGAGAAAATGCGACTGAGTCTTAATGACCAGCCGATGACCTTGACTTTTTTTTTTTTTTTTTTTTTTTTATGGAAGATCAACCATAAGTGATTTGGAGCAAGACCAATGTTTGCCAGATGCCACGTCTGGTCCAAACACAAGTCATCTCTCTTAACACACCTGTATAAACTTATATAAAATGTCCTGATTTCTTCCAAGTCATATTTTGAAGGTGGAACTTCATGCTGACCCTTTCCTTTTATCTATTTTTCTTGGTATGTTTCTTGCTAAACACACAGTGTATTTATCATAGAAAGTTATTTGCTCTGGGGAAGAGAATTCTAGGTATGCCAAAGACTTCATCATTTTCCCAAGGTTACATGAATAACAATGCCTTCTTCTTCCAGGCATGCCAACCCCCTATCTTTCTTCTTGAGAAGTCAAATTAAAATTAGGCCTCTGGTGAATGCCATTCTGTAGATAAGGTAAATGTGAACATGTGTGTAAAGAGGTGACATCAATGAGCAGGATCCCAGTAGATGGCCTGCAGGTGTCATGGATCATCAGTGCTACTGAACTATGAAATCGTCCCAGTGGCATTCCAGCAGGCGTGCCTTGGGCAGCCCTGGTTATGTCCTTTTCCCTGTAGGCCACAGACATGCTGCCAGAACAGAAACTGGCCGAGCACAGCAGTCGTGGGCTCAACAAGTGACAAAGGGTTTATTTTGTAGCTTCCTCCCATGCGCCAATATCACTGGCAAGAGCACGAAAGCCCAGTTCTATTCCACCCAAAGCTTCCGTGTGCCCATGTCCTGCTGCAAAGCCCTCAGTGGCTCATGGGGCCCCCACTATGGCTTCAGAAGCCTCGGGAAGTTGGTAGGAGCTAGAGAGTCCTAGAAGGGGGCTCCAACGTCTTTGCCCTGAGTTGGAGTTAAGGCAACAAAGGCCATTCACTGAGATCCTTGTCCCCACACCCTCTCAGGTCCTCACTACCTCTGGGAAAAAAGCACACATTTGAATCAATCTGTTAAACTCCCCTGAAGTGCCCACTGGTACGCTCAGTTCATTGAGAGTTAATTCTCTATAGGTTCTGTGTTCCTTGCACAGTTGTATCCAGAGCATAGAAGATAACTCCTGCCAGCTCTCTTTTTTCTTTCTCCCTTAGCATCATCAAAATGAAGGGCAGCTTCTTCTGCAATTGCTGAAGGACAGGGAATTGCCTCTACTGTTTGCTTGTGAGTAAGCCAGCCCTGACTGCTGGCCAGGAAATAGCTGTGGAAGAAGTCAGGGGCCAGACCCCCAAGGGCTCAGGTGCCACCAAATCCTAAGACCTCTTCCAGGGGAAAACAAGATCACCAGAAGGAATGTAGATGATAACCCTCTGTCTCACTCTGCCTGTGGGAGGCTCGGCGGCCTGCCTGGGCTTCAGCCTCCAAGCCGTGAAGTCAGGGGCTCTGATCAGCCCATTTCCCAATGCTCCTTGGACCAACTTTCAACCAAGAAGCCAACCCATGGTGTGGTGAATTGAAAGAAGGAAAAATAATACTCCCCAACAAGGGCAAATCACCTTACAGCTGGCAAGGTGGTCTGTCTCATGACAGGCAATGGTTAATGCACACATGAAATGAGCCAGGGGCTAAGCTGAGGCCTTCCTCCCCTCAGGCCTAGGGTCTCTCAAGTAGGGAAGGATAGACAAAAGTCTCAGGAAGCCCCAGAAACTACAGGCAAAGTGGTGTAGACATGAGCACATAATTTTTTTTCCCACTCCTCTGGAGAGAGGGGGAGAGAGAGACAGAGAGAGAATCCAGAACTTTCATCAGCTTTTCAAAGGGGCCTGTGCTTCCAAAATGGCTATGAACCATTGAATTCAGCTAGGCTCATGGAGTAGAAGTGCAGTCACATTTATGTTCCTGGGGGTTGGCAGGGAAAGGGACCAGGCCCGTAAGCAAGCAATGACTGCACAGCCTCATTATAGCCTCTCTCAGTGAGATACCCAAGCCCCCAGAGGGTATCACTTGGGGTAGGTTGGGGGACACTGGACTGCTCTGGCAGTGGCTTATCTGGAGACCCAGGAGCCAGGGCAATAGACGAGGGAGAAGAGAAGGAAGATGAACCAACAGAATAAAGGGTATCCTGGCTCAGAGCAGAAACCCTCCCTCCTTCCTCTCCCACGTCACGGAGGCCAACAGGAGCCTAGCCCCAAATCCGCTTCCTCACCCACAGACAGAGCTGAAACAACGTGTAGAGCATCTCCAATCCTTGCCATCCAAGCTGAACCACATGGGCACGGCTGTTTCACGAAGGAGAGAGGGGACAGTACTCATTCTGCCCATTTTGGAGACCAGGGAGTGTGAGAGTACTTTGGGAAATTGACTCTCCTCATTCATGTGTTAGTGAGTTCTTACTCTGCTGAAAGAAAGAGAAGGTTGCCCTGTCCAACACCTGAGTATCACTTGTCTCTACTCATGGACAGCAGGGCAGGTGGCCAGAGCCTAGCGTCCCCTCCCCTGCTGCCTACCCTGCCCCCAGTGTTCACCAAGATGCTACCGGTCAGCATGCCCAGGGTCCAGCCTCACTGTCACTGCTGTCATCATTGTGGGCTTTAGCCATACACGATGCAGCATGATTCATTCATTCAGGCCCTTTTTTGGATTTTTGTCATCATGTTACGAAGGTGGGCCACAATTCACTTCTGATGTTATGTAAAAAGAAGGGGATAAGCAAATGATAACAGATACAGCTTGATTAGGTGAACCTACTCTGTGGAAACTGAGTTATGTTTCAATACACGTGGACTAAGCATCTGTCTACTATTTCCTGGGTAGTCTGCTAGACTCTCAAGGCAATAAAAACAACTGAGATATAGCCTTGGCCCTCGAGAACTTGATAATCCACTGGCAAGAGATGGGCTCACGGGCCTCTCTCTGTAAGCTCCTCCACCTCAGGTCAGCTTACCTTCCTGTCACCTCTCCATGGGGTCTGGAAAACTTCACACTCTCCCCAGCCTCGTGCTCCCGGCCCCCTCGGGAACCATCTGCAGCCCCCACCAAGCCCGGCCCTGTCGTTTTCCAGATCCCAGGCACACTAAACCACTCATCACTCCCACCAAACACTGCCGTGTGCTCCTGTGTGCTCCCACCTGGGCCTGTGACCTTGGCACAACTTCCAAAATGGCCAGGAAACAGATGTTTATGGGAGCAAAAGGGAGGAGGCCATCGTCAAGTAAATCCGGCAGCTGCCGAGCTGGATAGGCTTCTTTCCGGGTCCTGTGTGCGCTGGGAGCCTCGAAGAAGAGGACCGCACAGTTTCTCCTCCATCCACGGGACCAGTAGGCCCTTCAAGATGGCGCCTTGCCCATGACCGCCGGCAGCTGGGAATGAATGCCAAATGCGGAGTCCCCACCGAGACCCTCTCTGGCCCGGCCCCTGCGATGCTCAAGAGTTGGGGTGATAGTGGCAAGATAAACAGACATGACCCCTCCGCTCCTGGACCCAGTGAGGAAGTCTCACAAGTCAAGAATATAAACATACAATAGTAGGGAGGGCAAGTCAAGTCAGAGGACGCTGAGCTGACTTCTGGTGGCAGGCACACAGGAGCGGAGGCGAGAAAGGACGAGACATGGGGAGGAAAGGCAGTCTGCGGAGGGAAAGAGCCAATGCCAGGTAAGGAGGGCTGGAAGGACCAGTGTGACTGGGGTCTGGCGGAGGAAGAAGGGCCCGGGAAGGACCTCCAAGGGCCAGTGGCAGCATCCCATAGGTGTGTCACAGGATCCCTTGGGAGGGTGGCGAGCAGACTGGTGAGAGGTGAGGAAGCCCCGGTGGGCCAGCGAGGAGGGCAGGGGTGCAGGGGGCGATGCGGGACAAGGGCAGCACGGAGTGGTACTGGAGGTCGAACTAGTGTGGTGGGAGGGAGGTTGCTATTCACGCCGTGGATGCCAATGGCACTTCTCTCTGAGACACAGGCAGGGTCAGAGGTGGTCAGCCAGGCTGGGGAACGTGTGGACTTTGAGATGTCTGGGAGGCACCTAGGCAGAGGCATCAAACATGCTAACGAAATAATAAAGCTCTGTCTTTTAAAGTATATTTTAAGGGGCGCCTGGGTGGCTCAGTGGGTTAAAGCCTCTGCCTTCGGCTCAGGTCATGGTCTCAGGGTCCTGGGATCAAGCCCCGCGTCGGGCTCTCTACTCAGCGGGGAGC
The DNA here is from genome assembly GCA_028533885.1 of Nasua narica. Taxonomy (NCBI): domain Eukaryota; kingdom Metazoa; phylum Chordata; class Mammalia; order Carnivora; family Procyonidae; genus Nasua; species Nasua narica. The sequence continues at coordinate 16,271,945 of CM052797.1, forward strand.
CTGCTTCCCCTTGTCTCTCTGCCTACTTGTGATCTCTCTCTCTCTCTGTCAAATAAATAAATAAATAATCTTTATAAAAAATAAGGTATATTTTAAAATGCTAGTTTTTTTTTTTTTTTTACCAATTCAGAGTAGCCATTCCACTCAACCCAGCTGGGTCATCCTGAAAACATGAAGGGACAGCTGGAGATTTCTCCTGACCCCCAAATGGACAAAATCCCTGGGACCCTGGGACCCTGGGTGGCGGCCCTCCCCTGCCCCCAGCCCCCAGCCACGAGTTCATCGACCCCGAGAGCAACTTGGTCACTTACTGTCTGTGTGCTTGAATGTGCCAGGAACTTTTTGTTTGCACTTCGAATGGTTCTAGCACACAAAACTCTCAGATAAAATTCCATCTGTGGTTAATGGAAAGATCTGCTTAAACGTTGCATCACTGCTGGAAAGAAACCTGAGCTTTGATTAAACTCTGGGGGCAAAGTCCCATCCTACCACACAGAATGCCTACTCTGGTCCTAGAAACCATATCCAACTTTGGAGCTTCAAGCACTGACATGGGGCCTCCAACTGAACAGCCCCCAGAAGGAGCTGTGGAGGACCCGCTTGATAACATCTTTATCCTTCCCTTTCCGTCATCAATCTGGCTGAGAACGGAAAGGAAGGGAAGGGCTGAACCACAGTCATCGCAGTAAAATGTAAGGGTTGGAAGAGGCAGCCAGCCACGCCAAACTATAAGCCAGCTTGGAACAAAATCAGAACGAGTAATTTAAAAAAAATTTGTGAGCCCTCGCAGCCATTGGCCGATGCTTCCGTAACATCCACCCTTCTCCAGACTTTTGGCAAAAGGACAAGTTAAAAACAAATGCTTTCAGTTTGCTTAAATGACAGGCCTTGGAAAAACCCAGGGTCTGATACTGCACCCGGAGAATGACCGGCCTCTTCTCCCAAGGAGATCTACAAAGCACTTGGAGCAAAACGGCTGTTTTCAAGGAGGTTAGAAAAAACATCAAGCAAAGGCAATTAAGATTATAAAAAAAATGACAGCACAATTCTGGGACGAGATCCGTGCAAAAAAAAAAATGCTTAGCAAGTGCGTCTGTGTGTGCACGCGGGCACACGTGCGTGAGCATCAGGAAGGAGTCTCCAGTATTGCCTCCCCACTGGTGTTTTGTTTTGTTTGATATTAACAAACGTATGCTCCAACTGCTCTTTTGCGAGGTAGGGGTGGATTGTAAATTCCACCCCGTATCGAAGCACTTTTTCTACAATAGGGACTGGAGCTAATGACAGTAAAATACCATCTGCATTCGATTGTGCTGTACTCGAAGCCCTGTAACATTCATTTCCAGTTCGGTCATTCAGACCCAACGGGCGACTCTGCATTCCAGTGTCTCTGAATAACAATAACTCATCTCGCCCTTTCCTCGAGAATACTAATCACAGCATCTCCAAATGCCTAGGTGTCGCAGAAATGCTTGGCGGATGTAGGAAAGCGCTCTGGAGGGCTGCGAGAGAGGTCGACACGAAGCACTTGTGTGAAATGGGTAGTTTGGCCCAATATTTCCTCAGAACCACGGGGCCGAGTAAATATTAGTGAGTCAGACTGACGGCTAATTGATCTGGTTTGTATTCAACTAGACGGACTTAAGCGGGGATATTTTGCTTGTGATTCTGAATTCATAATTGGTTCAGATGTCTCTCTCTGCTTTCCCTGCGGCTACAAATTTAATTAGCGCTGTGAGAATGCAGCAGCCAATCGCACGGAAGTCATAGGCGGGGCTGGACCGTGCAGGCTGTTTACCTTTTCTCTCTTTCTTCTAGAGCAGCATGGAGCTTTGATAACAGCCCTGCCAGGAGTTCAGTGAGCTAGCTCTTGTATAAAAAGGACTTGTATTGGGGAAAAACCTAATGGCCACAGTCTTTGCTAAGGGAAAGTCTATCCTTCCTTTTCTTCCCTTCAAGGACACAGCAGATCGCTGGGAATGGTTTGCCCTCGGTCCTAAATGGAATAGAATACTCTGGAAGCACCTCAAATGAACAAGCCAGGCACCTTAGCTGCTGCAGCAGAGGCAGGGTCGGTCGCCTCCCCGGACGCCTTCTCTGCTGCCTCCAACACAGTCATGCCCCGACTCCCGTGCCCTGCTCTGCGGCGGGCTCACCCAGGGCGGATGCCAGCTGGGTGGGCATCTCTGCTTGCCCTGGGGCACAGGGCCCGGTACCCACCAGGTGCACAATTAATACTTGGGGAAGGAAAGGAAGTGCAGTCAAGTTGAATACCTTTAAGGGTTGTTTGTTTTTTTGTTTGTTTTAGATTTTTTTATATATTTACTAGAGTGGGAGAGGGAGAAGCAGACTCCCCACTGAGCGGAGAGCTCGATGTGGGGCTCAATTCCAGGACCCTGGAATTCCAGGGCCCTGGAATCATGACTTGAGCTGAAGGAAGATGCTTAACCAACTGAGCCACCCAGGCATCCCTGTATGTGTGTGTGTGTGTGTGTGTTTAAAGATTTATTTACTTATTTTGAGAGAGAGAAAGTGAGTGAGCATGGAGGGGGAGGGACAGAGGGAGAGAAGAGAGAGAGAAACTCAAGCAGACTCCACGCTGAGTGTGGAGCCCTGCGCAGGGCTCGATCTCACGACCCTCAACAGTTGGACGCTTAACTGACTGAGCCACCCAGCTGCCCCAGATATCTTTAAATGATTTTGAATTTAGTCACTTAAAAAAAAAAACAACAACAGGTCCTGGTTCAACTCTGCCATAGTTCCAACAATGGAGAAACAGCTGAATTCTCAGAAGACCCTGCGGAAAAGGGGCCAAGAAAGGCACTGCCCCATTATCTTCTCATCGCATGATTCTGTTGGGGGATGGGGGCTCCCCCCTTTGAACAGCTTGCCCTTTGTTGTAACTATCTGTGCAGTCACGATTTAACAACTCCGAAGACTTCCGATGAAGAACGAGCATGTCATCCTCACAAGACAGAGCACACTGTTTGCTTGGAAGTGAAGCTGTGGAGTGCCCGGCAGCAGCTCCCTTCCTAGTTCAGAAGTTTCTTGATGCTTTGACAGGTGCTGCTGCTATGAATCTCAGCACTGCGATCCCCCCTCCCAATCCTGCAACCTCTAAGAATCCATGTTTCCTTGGTGACCAGCACAAAGCACCCCTTCCACTCAGTTTTACATCAGCGGAAACATTGGGTCTGCTCACCCTTCTCCAATTGCCCCATTCTGTCAGAATCAGCAACTACCATCTGGCTGTGCTTCCAAGAGGAAAAAAACTATACCAGCCCCTGTGAAAAATATTCCTTCCAGTTCCATGGTGTGAATGCACGTAGGTAGCATCATAGCCCCCTAAGAACAGGAGAGCTGAGGTACATTAAAATGCTCAAGCACACAGCAGTCCCTCAATAAACATCGAATTCTTTTCCCTGCTAGGAAGGAATAAGGGGTTTAGCGAAATGCTTCGTATCTATTTCCTTCTATCTATCCACCCATCCATTCATCCACCCGCCTACAAAATCAATTTAGAAATACGTACAAGACACATCTGCCTATCACAGCCCAGTGACATGAACGAGTTCCACGAGGACCACTTTCTCACGTACTCGAAATCAGAACACCACAAAGTAGGGACACTCTGGAGAAGAGTGCTTCAGGTACTGTACCCACGGATAAACCGTCTCTCCGGCCCCCCACCCACAGCCCCCAGCTCAGCCATTACAAAAGGAGCCACGACCGTCCGTGGGGTGGCCTGGGACAACACCAAGAAACCATCTCTCCATGGAAACTTTATTATAAATATTCCGTGGGAAAAAAAGAAATAGTATCCTGTGTCGGCTTGGAAGCCCAAACTAACATTTAGCACACTGCTTTTAAGAGACAGCGATTTCCACGTTCGAGAACTATGATGCAGCAATGGTCTCGTTTCTTTGTTGGGGCTGCTGCTGCTTCTCCCATGAACTTCCCCTTCCCTCCTAGCACTCATCATCCTGTGACAGATCACGTATCTTTCTATTTACTGCTTCATTTTCTATCAGCCCGAACACCCGCTCCAAGGGCACTGCTAGGGCCAGAGCCGGACCCATGGTTGGTATTCCAACATCACCTGGTGAATGAAATGAAGTCCTCAAGAGCTAACCTGACCATCTTGAACTTTTAAGCTCACCAAGTATCTGCTGACTGACATTTGTGAAATATTAGTCTCAATCTCCGCAGAGAGGATGTGTAGTTAATGACCCAATAAACACGAATTACGTGAAAACAATTCGTTATCCTCTTTGCAAATTACATTTGCTCTAATCTCAAAGATCACATGAATTTTTAAGGGAAAAACAGTTGTATTTACTGCCCAAGTTTTTAAATTCATGCTAACCATTAAAGACATGTGTTATGACAATCACAAAAACATCCATCGGCCCAATCTCTAATTTCATTACTAAAACACTAGCTTGAATTGCCGAGTCTTTGTGCTTTGCTGGGTGGTATTCACATACTTATCTCCTCTGATTACTGTGTGGTTTGTTGATTTTTAATGACTTAAAATATCAATAGATCTAGACTCATTTGATTGTTGCTTCAAACTGAATTCCAGAGTTGAAATTCTCCGGCTGGACACGAGACCCGATATTTCAAGCATTCAGATGGCCCAATGAGTTGCTGCCCATTTGTCTTGCTTTATTCAAAGCAGATAAGGAAAACTAACGACTACGTAGCATCATGTTAAAAAACCAAGACTCAGTTATTTTTAGAACCACAGACCCAAACAAAAAGCAAACAACACTCCAGGCCTTAGGAAAGGGTCCTGTCCAAGGAGCCGAGATCTGTACCTGGGGGTCCATTCTGAGGAAGGTATGAGGGCCTCTGCTACTCAAGGTTGATCTCTTAAAGGTTTTGCTGTGAAAAAAATGGTAGTAATCTTCCAGGTTTCCAATCTGCAAAACAAGAAGCAGGATATTATCAGTTAATACAGTCTTTTTAATTTTTTTATTTTTTAAAGATTTTATTTATTTATTTGAGAGAGAGCACATGAGCCAGTGGTGGTAGAGAGGGAGGGAGAAGCAGACTCCCCACTGAGCAGAGAGTCCATGCGGAGCTCGATCCCAGGTCCCTGAGATCATGACGGAGCCAAAGGTAGATGCTAACCCACTGAGCCACCCAGGCGCCCCCAGTTAACACAGTCTTATAACCAGCTTCAAAAGTCCTCCATCCTACAAAAATCTTCCCCTCCTTGAGAGACTCATTCTGCTCCCAAAGGAAATATATGCTCCATTATGCTTCCCCACTCATCTCTTTGGCCTATATTCAGTGTTTACAAACACGAAGGTGGATTTAGATAACTCCTTCTGGGATAAACAACGCAGGGCAGTATTTCCAACGAAGCACACGCTCCTCCAAGTCTTGTGGTGAGTTCATAGCGTTTCAAATGTGTACTCTCCTTGGCCAAGGTTTGTAGACAAGAATTAACGTTCATTTAGGGTCAAGCTTTCCTGAAGTAGCTAAGTTAGTGTCAAGTCAGGCCTGCACCAAAATATTCATTTATAAACAAATTCCATCCTCTCCACCCCATGGGTAAACTGAAATATCTAAGAATGAACGTTCACTCCCAAGCACAACAAGGGAGCCAAAGAAAACACACGGGTCCATCTGCTTGGGGATTGTGAAAAGGCCAGATGAGAACATCCAAACCCCCAGGGTGTCCCAATTTTCTGCCAGGGGTGGTTTGCCGAGACAGATTCCAGCTTGAGGGCTGGATGGAACCAAGAGAAGCAATGGATGTGGCCTTCAGGACAGGCGGGCCCTCGTGCCTCAGTGACCCTTGAGTATCAGGACATTGTTCTCGGAAGACTTGTTCTTGTTCTGACTTTCCCTGGTTATTGAATCTAGCCTGTTGGTCACCATCCTTGAAAGCAGAGCTTTTTGAATGAGGCTGGATCAAAAACCACACGGATGGTCGAGTTGCCCTTCCCAGCTGAAAGCATCCTACTTTCTTTTCCAGATTCTGGTCAAAGGGTGAATTTTGGACAATCTGTACTCCAGAGCAGCACATGTGTGGGGCTTCTGAGATGAACCCAGTTCAAACCTGCCCTCCCCCCTTTCACCACCACTGGCCATGTGAGCTTGGGCAAGGGCATTCACCCCCTGGGAATCTTGATTCCTTCTGTGTAAAATGGGGATAAACTGCCTAACCACTGGAGTTAAGAATCACTAAAGTCGGCGCAACTCACAACCACCGTTGGCTACATAGCACCTGCCTCACTCAAGCCATTGTGGCTGCCGCGACCTGACCCCATGAGGGTGACAGGCCCAGGGAGAGACCCGGAGGGATGTGGATGCTCTGAGTGGCCATTTCCACATCTTTTCCACAAGGCCAGAGTCCTCCAGAACTTCTGCCCTCATTTCCAGCCATCCTGGGCAGCTGGGCTCCCTCCTATTTCCAAGTGGCAGGAGATACTCTTTTGTCCTTGAAATAAAATTTCTCTTTTTTCCCTTAAGCTTGCTCCTATGTGTTCCTGTCACTTATGACTCTGGAACATGGAACACGATGATAGTCATGAGGATTAAATAGGTTATCATTTCTATTGTGCCTAGAACCCCATGGGTCTCAAGCAGCGCTGGCAGGTGTGGGAAGCTGGGTGGGATTTTCTGGCTGGCTTCTCTCCACGCCAACTTCATTCTCCCTCTTGGGACCAGGATGCTTTAGATTTTGCCCAAATCGGTGTCTGCATTCCAATTCGATCCCTTCCTGCGGGGTGACCTGGGCTTAAGACCCTCGCAGGGTCTTAGTTTCCTCTTGAAAGCAGTAACTACTGCCTTGAAGGGTTTCTCTAAGATTTCAATTACATAAATCTAGAAAGAGCTCGCAGACTGCCCAGCAGGTAGTAAGTGTTCAATAAATGGTTTTCCACAATGCACGTTCTCAGTTCGTTTTCCACCTCGAGGCTTTTTTTTTTTTTTTTCTGGCGATCATAAATCTCATGATTTTGGCTCTGTTTGGCACAAAAGCGCTTTTATTTCCCCTACAGATAAGTCACCTCGCTCACTCCTTCAACAAAGTTAATTGCCGTATATGTCAAGGGCTCCTCCTCCCGCACGCCAGAGCTGTGATTTAGAACCAGAAGCAATAATGGAGTCTTACCTTCGAGCTGTATTTAATCAGCCTATTTGCTTCTAAGCTGCCACCATCCCTGGGAGATGTTTCACAACTTCTGGTCTTTTAACTCCGGGCATTCAAGTCAATTCCCATTCAGGGACGTGGAGAAATTCAGGGGTGAATCAAGTTTGCTGGCAAAGGGATGGATGATTTGCAGAGCTGCTGACCCTAAGCAAAGCCCTATGGGGCGGCACCTGGCCTTAGCGCGGCTTGGCCAGGCTGGAGGCAGCCAACCCCGAGGCCAGCCAGCTCCTTGCCTCTGAGCCGCCGTGACCACCCTCAGCAGTGGCACCAAGGGTCTGAGCTAACGAGAACCATTCTGCTTGAGCAATCCTTCAGAAGAAGAGATATTCCCCCACAGCGCTGACCGGCCCGAGTGGCAGCAGTGACCAAGGCTGCGTCTGTTTGGAAACTTATGTCCAGCCCAGCATGAGGGCTGAGGGTCTGGGAAGGACCACTCCCAAGACAGAGGAGAAGGGGACACCAGCCAAGGCTGGCCTCCTGCCTCTACAAAGCCAGCTGAAGAAGAAGCTGGAACGTGTTTCAGAAAAAAAAGGCGAGGGGGTCAGGGCATTGGCTATTCGTAAATCTGAAAGCAGCTGAGGGGTCCCTCTGAGATTCTGGGTGCTTCTGTCCCCCTTCTAGGTCCTTACAGAGTAGGGTTGAGGGCGTGGGGAGCAGACATATCCCTTCCTCACCATCAAAGACTTGAGGCCAGAATGAGGGCAGCGTGGGACAGAAAGTATCACCTGAACTGGAATTACCGTGAGGGGAGGCAGAAGAGCCCGGATCCTGAGGAGGGGATCGTGACACCGTGAGAGCCTTGACTCCCTAGGCCGCATGCCCTGTCTGCAGACCAGATTAACGTGATGCCCTCAAGGTAGGGCTGCAGCTGTCCTCCCAAAGCCTGTGGAGATGCTGCAGTTAATAAAACACCAATTCATTCAGAGCAGGGAGCAGAGAACTATGGCCCGTGGGCCAAATCTGGTCTGCCTCCTATTTATCTTATTTTGGGGGCGGTAAAACACACATACCATTGACCATGTTATGATTTTTAAGCTTTTGCGCAGCTGAGTGCCACCAGAGTATGTCCACAGTCCGTCTCCAGAATTTTCTCATCTTCCCAGACTGAAACTGCCCCCATCTCACTAACTTTTACTCCCCCTTCACCGCCATTCTACTTTCTGTCTCTGTGGGTTTCACAGCTTCAGATAGCTCAGATGAGTAGAATCATTTGCGCTTTTGTGACTGGCTTATTTCCCTAAATGTGATGTCCTCAAGGTTTATCCAGGCCATGACATCTGTTAAGATTTTTTTCCCCTATTTTATTTTATTTATCAGACAAAGAGACTGTGAAAAAGGGAACACAAGCAGGGGGAGAGGGAGAAGGAGAAGCAGGCTTCTTGCCGAGAAGGGAGCCCGATGCAGGGCTCAATCCCAGGACCCTGGGATTAATGACCTGAGTCCAAGGCAGACGCTTAACGACTGAGCCACCTGGGTGGCTTTTGAAAAAAAGCTACCCCCTTTTTTCAAGGCTGAATAATATTCCCTTGTCTGTGTATGCCACATTCTGCGTATCCATTCATCGGCTAATGGGTACATGGATGGCTCCCTCCCTTCGGCTATCGTGAATAATGCTGCTATGGATACGGGTGTGCAAACATCTGTTCATGACCCTGCTTTCGACCCTTCAGGCCATAAATACACCTTGCCTTTTTATCAATCAAGCTTTACTGGAGCACGGCCACGCCCATTTATTGGCCTACTGCCCGTGGCCGCTTTCATATTACGACCACAGAATTGTGGAGTCGCTACCGAGACCCTCTGGCCCCCAGGCCCAAAACACACGCGGACTTTACAGAAAAAATCTGCCAACATATGAGTTACAGCATTCGCTGCTGGGCGTATTTTGGGAGCCCAGCAAAGGCTCTGATACTGAGCATGGCTTTTCCATAGGTGGGAGGCCACCAGGCCACACGCCGAGGGGCTCTGCTTAGAAACACAGGCATAGCTGCTGCCCCCTCGCCAGCAGCACCTCATTTGGTCACTGAGCTGTCCTTTCTCCAGGAACCCTCCTTGTCCGATGACCCTCCTTGTCTCTGCCATCGGTCTGACTCACGCTCTACTGCCCTCTGCCACGGCCTTCCCCGGCATAGGGCATGGGTCAGGAGTATGAGGTTTTCATCACGGGCAGAAGGTCAGAAAGGATCGAGGGTTGGTAGAGCAGGAGACGGGTGCACCTGACTGCCCAGCGACAGTCACCTCGGCTGGGTAAATGATGCAGCCTTTACCGTGTAGCTATTTCTTCCTCCCTCCTCCTCTCCCACCCCATCGAAGTCCTTCTCCGATCCTCGTCTTGCCTGCCACAGCGGGTTCGACCCCAGGTCTGCCCCTCCTACCTCGGGGAGCTGCTCCTTAAGATCTCTGGGTGCCTACAGGAGCTAAGAGGACAGGATGGCTGGGAAGCCCCCAGTCCCCCATCCAAGTACTAACGAGGCCCGACCCTGCTGAGCTGCCGTGATTAGATGAGATCGGCCACATTCAGGATGGGAGGTTGTAGACTAGAAGGCCCCATTCTCGAGCAGGGTCACTGGCGACACGGCCACTGGCCCAGTTCAGTGTGAGGGACACCTGATTGTTCCGTGTCCCTGACCTACAGATAAGAGTGCGGGAAAGAACCATGGGCACGGCCCCATTTTACAGACAGAAAAACGGGCCCAGGGAGCGAAGAGCAAACGTTACCCTCCGAGTTTCCCAAATCCTGAACCAGTAATTTCCCCTCTCAGCCCACAGATGAGACACAGATCTGACACAGAGTGACCTACGGATACACAAACCGGGGTTTAGGATGATTACAACGCTTCTGACACACCTTCAAGGGTCAAAATGGCAAGAGCCGGAATCCTAAGAATGAACAGAAAAACGGGGGCAGCATAGGCTTTCTGAACCCAAGGTAATCTCCTCGGTGAGGAAATATCCTTATTTTGACTTGATTTCTGCACTGAGAGTAAGTGGCTTGTCCTCCCACCTTGGCAGGGCTGGCCTCCTATGCTGCCATCCTGCACTATGGCCTGGGGTGGTGTTTACGCCAGACCTCCCGTGCTCCTGTGGTCACCACTCACGTGGTCTGTGGACCACGTCCCGAGCCAGGATGGAAACAGCCTGCCTTTATGAACACAGGGTGCAGGGGCTCCCAAGGAATACCGCTGTTTGAGGGCTCTGGCGCACTCCCCTTCCCTCCCCTCCTTGAGAATGGAAGAGAAATTCTTCCCCCAGCATCCCAGGCTGCCTCCCCATCCTGCTCAGCTCTGAGCGCTTCCAGACCCTCAGCTGGCCCTCCCATCGATGAAGCTCATTTCTAGTCGACAAGGGGTCTTTTCTTTTTTTCCAAGGCATAAAATTTCCATAAGTGCCTTTTCGTTTCCTTGTCCGTGTATTTTCACGATGCATTAATTAGAGCCAGTCCCTCAGTGCCCCATCCAAGGAGATGAACAATCTGCTGACTATTGAACGCTCATGTCTCTTTATTCAACAGTGATATGTAATTATACACATTAGTTGATAAAATTGGTAACATCGTTAAAACATCATTAAAAACCCAGCTAAATGTTCTGGGCCAGAGCACTGCAAGAAATGAGATCAAAGGACTCACAGTGAAAAGAGTTGAGCGTGGTTTCTCCTAATAGGGCGCTCTATTAGACTTAAAAAAAAAATCTAGGGGCGCCTGGGTGGCTCAGTGGGTTAAGTCTCTGCCTTCGGCTGAGGTCATGATCTCAGGGTCCTGGGATCGAGCCCCACGTCGGGCTCTCTGCTCAGCAGGGAGCCTGCTTCCCCCCCCTCCCTTCTCTCTCTGCCTGCCTCTCTGCCTCCTTGTGCTCTGTCAAATAAAGAAAGAAAATCTTTTTAAAAATCTAGATAATGTATGCATACGGTACAAAACATGGACAATACAAAGGCTCAGAGCATTCGCGGGGAATGGCAAGTTTCCCTCCTTCTCCTGCCTGCCAGCCACTGAGGGTCCCCGATTTTCACCGGGTGCCCCCGGGTCACGGCAAGAGCCGCTGGCCCTGCTGAGTGCTCCCTCCGAACAGGCGGGAAGCTCACGGTTTCGATGCATTTCCCCGTTTGATTCTCACAACAGCCTGATGCCATAGATGCTGTGATTATCCTCACCTTGCAGTTGGGGAAACGGAGGCCCCTCGTGGTTAAGGAAGGCCATATCTTTGGTAAGTAGCACCGTCAGGATCTGAGCTCAGAGTTCCCACTCACAACCATCACCTCTCCGCCTCTTGACACATTTCCGGCAGCAGTGGCCATGGGGCGCCCCACTCGCCTGGGTTCTCACCCTCGGCAGCAGGGGCCAAATGGCTCAACAAGTGACCACGGTCCTTCATTTCAAGGAATATTATATTCCAGGCATGTATCCATCCCGTTCCGTCCGTACGTGAGTGTATGTGTGCATATGCACATATGGAGACGTGTTTATGTATTTCTCTGGGCATTTATGTATCTGGATGTGATTCCGTGTACGTATGTATTCAAATGTGTGGACACACATGTGTGCATATGGAGGTGCGAACGTTTGTGTGTATATATGTATGTATTCGGGAGTGTGTGTGTAGGTATATGGATGGAGGAGTGTGTGTGTGTGTACACATAGGTGTGTGCGCGTGTGTACATACGGGTACGTGTGTATTCCGCTATGTGTGTATGTGCATGTGTGTGGGTATATAATTGTGTGGGGGTGTTTATGCCAGATTCCCCGATAAACGCCTCTGAAACACAACCGGGAAAGTCTTCGGTTTTCCCACAGCCCTTATAGCCCATGGACTCCTGAGCCCACTGCTGACTGCTCCAATTCAGAAGTCCTCGGTCTGGGTCTGTGGCCACCACCTTGGTTGGGGTCAGCGGACGGGGTGAGCACAGCAGCTGAGGCCCAGCCCCCTGTCCCACGCCCCCATGAAGTTTCCAGTTCCTGGAGTCCCGGCTGCCACCGAACCTGTGGGTTCTGAAACCTCTCCCCCCGGAGATGCGGGACTGCATCCAGGGACTGTGTCGAACCCCTTTCCAAGAGGCTGCCCGGCCCTTGCCCGGCCAATCCCCACCAGCCTTCCAGACACCAGCTCCTCCGTGAAGCCGCTCCCACCTGCACGGGTCCCAAGCAAACCAGTGCCCTGCAGACTGAGTCCTCAGGGGCCCAGGCCAGATCCTGGCCCTCTCTGTCTCCTTGCTCCCGGCGGAGTGTAGGGAGGGGAGCAGCCCCAGCGATGTGCGGGTTCCAGGTGACTCGACTAGAGCAGCCATCCTGGGTCCCCATCTTCTGGCCCCCGTCACCTCCTTCCACGTCTGCTCCTCCTCCCGAGGAGTCCCTTGTCTCGCTGAATGGCACCATAGGCTCCACATGTGTCTAGGGCCACCGAACCCTCTGCAGATGACATGCTGAAGGGTTCTCAAGCCTGGCTGAACCCCATCGCCATGCAAGGTGGCCCCATCGCACTACTTGGGCCACAGGTCCCTGGCGTCTGACTGTCTTCTGCCCCATTACACCGCCATTCCCACCCCAGCTCTGCCTCCTCTCGGTGGAGGAAGCCTCGGCCCCTCACTGGGCACATAAAGATCTCCACCACTGGGCCACGCCGCCTCTCTGACCATGGGCCCGGCCTGCCGGCATCCCCTCTGCCCTCCGATGATGCTGCTGTGCGTGAGGAACTCCACTGTCACCTGCTGTTTCACACCTCCAACCCAGCTTGTCCCAGCCCCTTCGCACCAATGAGACCACCTCCCATTCTGTTTCCAACCATCCTCTGAGCTATCACTGCCTCCAGGAAGCCCTCCTAGAGTTCCCAGGCTCAGGTTTGGCCTGGTCGCTGCCACAACCTACCCTCCCTCCATCCCCCCACTGCAAGCTCTCAAGGGCAGGATTTATCTCTAAAACCTCAGAACCCTGGCAATGTCAGGAGCGTGGCAAGAGCTCAAAAAGTGTTTGGTGAAGTGAACAGACTTCAAGTGACACGGAAGGACACACATGTCTTCCCCTTTCCCCCCGGGGCCAACTAAGACTCCATGCCTCCCAGCCCCGTGACTGCTGTCTTGCCGTTCGGGCCCTCTCCAGCCCCCCTCCCAGGACAGTCCTGAGGCTGTGAGTCAGGCAGACCATCTACCAGCCGTGTGGCCTGGGCCGGGCCCCGGGCGACTCTTCTGAGCTCCCACAGATGCAGGCGGAGGGGGCCGGGCCATGCAGGACTCTGCACTCCATCCAAGTGGCCCGCCCCCCTCCATTCACAGCAAGCTAACCGGCCTCGGAGAGGAAGCCTCCCGAGGACTACAGGTGGGACAAGGGTAAACATCTTGCAAAGCCAAACAAGGAAGGGGAAGAAGCCAAGTGTGGTGGGGGAGAGGCCAGGGCTGGGGATGTTTACAGGAAGAGCCTCTCGTGTTCTGCTTTGTTTTCTTTCCCCCTGTAAATCTGAGTATATCCAGCTTCAAATCACTGCTTATATAGGGTAGGTGCGAGGTCTGAGGGATATGGGGGTGCTGGCAGCTGGGGGGGGGCACGCTGCCTTCCCAAAGGATGACCTGTCACTGCCATTCCTTGCAGCTCCTGAGGCACGCTGTAGAGCCCCATCTAATATATTACATTTGCTCTGCAGCAAGCCGCCGACGAGGACACCTAATCCACCCCAAATGACATTGGATTGTTCCAAAGGTCCGCCCGTCCACTCGGCCCTCCAGTGAACGTGACCTCAGACACAGGTGCAGTTCCCTAAGTCCTCAAGGCAGCAAGCCGGGCTTGGGGGGTGCTCGGCTAAGTGCATGCTTTGGTCAGCGCACAAAAATGCCACCCCACCTCCCCAGGCTCCCACGGTTAAATCCGCCTCACGGGAACAGCTGATAAGCCGCCACTAAATGTCACAATTCAAGGTCTCAGAAATGAATGGGCTGTAGATGAAACTTCTGACTTTGCAAAAAAAAAAAAAAAACACAAAACCAAAAAACAAAAACCAAAAAAACCTCTTCACTTTATCACTCCCAGAGCCTGCCCTTGGCTGGAAACAGATGTTCCAAGGCCCGTCCGCTCGCCGCTGCCGCGTGCCGGCTTCTAGCACTGCTGGGCTTCCCGGCCAGCACCTTCCAGGGGAGCCTTTGGCTTTGGGAGGAAGGGTCTATGTTTCAAAGTCACGGGCGTCAGAGTTCAGTTATATAATGTTATCGATCCCGCTTGGTCTGCTTAGGGAAAACATAACTAATTAGAGCATATAAAAACCTACATACCAAATTAATTCTGTCTTGCTCTGGTGACTCCTACCTGAAGAAAGTTATAAATATAGATGGCCACTGAGCCTATATTTAGCCGGCACTGAGTTACCTGGTATTTATAATTAAGGAAGTCCAGAGAAGGAGAATGAACATTTTGTTGTTATTTTTAAAAGCATTAAAAAAAAAAAAAAAGAAAGAAAAAAAGCCTGCTTCCCATTTCGGTCACATATACACATAGACACATTTTGTTACTGCAATAATTACAATTCTGACCCAAGTTAAGATTATTGCACAATTTCCTAGTCACCTGAAATTGCTTTCTTCAACACACGTCCACCCAGAGCCTGCAATTAAGCTGCTCAACTTCCTACGAATTCCTGAAAAATCATTAATTTTTACTTAGCGAACCTTCATTTTTCTCTTCCCTGAAGTTGCCAAACCAAATGGTCTGGCCCCTATGAGGAGGTTTAATTCATACACTGGGCCTCGACCTCTACCTGTAATATCCACAAAGAGCCATCTGAAAAACTCTGCAATCTTGACTCTGAAGATCTTCCTTTTGAACCATTTCCTGGTTAAAGGTTTCTTTACAGCTGGATGGAATTAGTCATTTTACTAGATTTCTGAGCCCAACGCTCCTTTTGTATTTATTTTTGCTTCACTTTGACTGAAAAATATGAAGTCAGACTCCTGCTCCTGAAAAAATTCAATCCTAAAGCCAGGAGGGACACAGTATAACTTTGGATGCACGTGGGGAGGGCACGGTGGGGGGGCCCGGAGTGGGGGTGGGGGGTGTCCATGCTGGGAGGGGGCAGCCCAGTCTGGGTGTCAGAGCCCAAGTGGGGAAGAAGCATGTCCACATGGGGAGACGCAGACAGAACCCGTGCACCCTGGTTACCCACAGGGAGAAGGATCAAATACGGTTAACACACAGGGGCAATGAGAGCATTTTCTCACTGTTGGAGAAGAAAACTGGAAAGAACTCTGTGGTGTCGGATTGGAATTTGATAGCCATGTGAATTCAGTTTTCAAGATAAATAGATAGACAGACAGACACATGCACATCTGGACAGGCCTGTGAGCAGCCCCTAATAGCAGTGAACCCACTCAGAGTCTGGGTCTTGGCTTCTAAACACCATTTGGTACTAAAAGGAACTGGGGCTTTTTGGAGAAATGGCGGGCTTGAGAGTCAGGGCAGGGAAAGTGCTAGAATAATCTCTAGTACCACATTTTGGGAAGAGAGCAAGAAACGGGTCAAAGAACTCTCTGGAGGGACGCCTGGGTGTCAGTTGGTTAGGCAGCTGCCTTCGACTCAGGTCACGATCCCAGTGTCCTGGGATCGAGTCCCGCATCGGGCTCCTCGCTCAGCAGGGAGCCTGCTCCTCTCTCCGCCTCTGCCTGCCTCTCTGCCTGCTTGTGTTCTCTCTCTGTTAAATAAATAAATAAAATCTTAATTAAAAAAAAAAAAAAAGAACGCTCTGGAGACCTAGCCCCAGTATGCAGGAGCCAGACTCGAAAGGCACCCTAGGCCAAACCAGGGACTAGCTGAGAATCAAAATAAATCATCGCTCTCGCAGGTTACGGTCCAAGAATAAAATAGGAAACCGTGAGTCTGTACAGATATACTGAATAACAAAACCCAAGCTTTATACGAATTGGCTATTCTTACATAGTCTCAAAGTACCTCTCCGCAAAATATTTACTGCTATATCAAGGGGAAAAGAGAAACCTGACAGACAGACAAAGCCCCTTAACGAGGTGATCAACAAATATGCCACCAGCAACAAGGCAAATTGAAATGGGGGCTGTGGGGTCGGACACAGTGGCCCCAAGTGCAGAGCCCCAACATCACCATGAGCAAAAAGCAGACAAACTCCCAATGGAGGGACCTTCCACAATATCACTGACCTGACCTTGGCAAGTACCAAGGTCACAAAAGTCAAGGGAACGTTGAGGAATCCCTCTAGACCCCAACTCAGGAACAGCACTGTGTGAAGCCATCCTGGAGCCTGAGGCCGAGGAAAAGTCAGTGATGCTGAGCCTACCTTTCTTTAAAGTTTGGAGCTTTTGTTCTCTGTGGATTTTATTAATCGCAAATCTTTAAACATTGCGTTAAAATGTTATTTACCTTGATTACTGAGTTTTCTCCTGGCGTCCATCCCTTCTATGTTTTGTGCCTCAGGTGAGTACCTGTCCTTTCCTCACCCTAGGCCTGACCCCACGATAAAGCCCCAACAGCTGTATGTAATCCCTGCCTTCGAACCGGACCCTTTCCTGTGGAGACCACTGTTGGGCAGTCAGCAACAGGGACGGAGGGGTGAGGATCAGACGGCGTAAGGTACCATCCGCAACCCCCTGGCTTCCACAGTGCCACAGTTCTGTAGAGACCGGCCCGGTTTGTGAAGAAAGACGCACCAAGGGATGGAGGGTGATGGGGTCAGTTCGATGATGTTCTCTCAAGTGCGAGTGTACACTGCACTCCCAGCTCTTTCTGGGAGCTTGTGATTATGGTATCTTTTAAAAAGAATATTTTCATCGCAATACAAAATAACTGCAATCCACCCCCACCTGTTCCCAAATAAATCCTAAAGAACTTAGAGTCTAGAATTGAAGACAAAACTTGAATCACTGCAACAACCGTCCCTTTGGTGGGCTGGTCCTCGGAACCAGGCCTTTCTCCCTCCCATGAGAGGAGAACCCACTGGGTTCTAGTTTGCAACCAGTTTGCAAAAGAGACAAGAGGCCAGTGGGATTTTATTTCCAGGGAAGATGACCACTGGGGTTGGGAGGCTGCTTGAGGCCTGGCCCCGCCCCCCAGGCTGCCTTCCATGCGTCCAGGGCCCAGCGCCTCACCCCAGCCTCCAAGGCTGCTCCCCACCTCCTGTGTGGCAATCTGATAGAGGATGGGCTCACGCCATGTGTCCCTGCGACCCGCTAACTGCTCTGCTCTGTGACATGTTTGGTCTCCAGCTGGGAGAGGTATCGTCCATGCCGACAGAATCCAAGCAGGGACCCCAATGACAGGGAGGAGGGTCGGTAGGTGGAAACTCAGCTCTGCCAGATCTGAACCCCTCCAGGAGAAACCTGGGAGGGGTCTACAAGAAACCTGGGAGGGGTCTTGTACACTAGGAGTCTACAAGAGTTCTCCCCAGTTTTTAATATCGGAAACTAATTTTAAAATGTTAACACCACTGGGTAGCCTACAGGCCTCAGGGATCCTATGGTCCCTGCAATAGAGGGACCCAGACATTTGGTCTAGACTTCCCTCACTTCTAGGAGGCCCCCTGCTTACACCGAAGATGCAAGAGCAAAGCCACACTAAGCACCCAAGGAAACCAGCTGGGGTCCTTCTGGGCATCGCCAGAAAGAGAGGCCAGCGCTGGGCTGTCATTTTGGGCTGCTTAAGTGAGGAAGGTCAGAAGGCTGCAGGGTTCGGGGTGGGGGGGTGGGGGGGGAAGGAAGGATTTTTTTCCTTATGAAAGATATGTTTAAAATTCAAACTTTAATATCTAAAACACTCTCACTAGAGAGCAGTTATCCTAGGGGAAATTAAAAAGGATTTTAGAGAAATTAATCTTCAAACTTTTCACTTTAAAAATAAGTAGTTCCTATACCCCAAAGTGCAAGCAAGGACTTGAATAGATAGATGTTGCTACACCCATGGGTGTATCAGCACTGGTCACAACTGTCAGAAGGAGGAAGCAATCCAAGTGTCCGTCAATGGATGAATGTGGTCTGTGCGTACAATGGAATATTATTCAGCCTCAGAAAGCAAGGAAGTTTTGACACGTTACAATATGGGTGAACCTTGAGGACATTATGTTCGGTGAAACACGCCAGTCACTGAAGAACAAATAGCATATGATTGCACTTTGATGAGGCACCTAGAGTGGTCAAGTTCCTAAAGACAGAAAGGAGAAGGGTGGTTGCCAGAGGCTGAGAGAGGAGGCATGGGGAGTCAGTGTTCACTGCGCAGAGTTTCAGTTCGGGAGGATGAGAAAGTTCCGGAGACGGAGGGTGGTGATGGTTGAGTGTGAGAAAGCATTTAACAACACCAAGCTCAACACTTAAAAATGGTTAAGATGGCAAATTTTATTATGACTCTTTCGCCACAGTAAAAATAGATCTCTTCCACATTTTTTCCCCACCTCTCCTAAAAGTGACTCCTCTCCTGTGTCGCATGGGGTTGCTGGGGACCTCAGCCCCAGTGACAGAGGCATCTGGAGGTGCACAAGGGAGAGGGGGCAGCCAGCCCCAGGGGGCAGAGAACAGACAGCAGAGGACAGCAAAGCTGCCCAGCTGTAATTACTAACTACTCTGGGCTCCAGGCAGCTCAACCCCCTCCTGTGTCTATTATGTGGTTTCCCTTCCAGGGGAAAAGGAGGAGATAACAATGCTCTTGGAGACCGGCCAAGTTCACCTGACCCCATCACCCCAGCTTCCTTTTATCCAGATGTCCAGCCCCAGGGGTGGCCTTGAAGGTCTGCTGACCAGACAGCCCCCTACCAGCCCCCGAGGCTGACCTCGCGGGGCCTTGCCCTCCGGAGACGGCAGCTGACGTTACATGAAGATACGGAAAACTCTCGTCCGACTGCATTAGTGCCCGAGCTCAGTGATGCCAATTAAAAACAGACATACGGGGAAACACGCTCTGTCATTTGGCTTCTGTGACTCAACCCCAAGCCAGTGATTAAAAACGAAGAACTACTGATGAGGCGGGCAGCTGTCATGACTTCACCAAAACCCAACTTGAGGGACACCCTTTCCCGGCTGCAAAGCACATCCTGGCTTGTAAGCTCAAGACGGGGCTTGGTGCCGTCCTTTGAGGTCCGCCCTCTTACCGGGGCACGTGCGACTCTTGGTGCGAGCCGCTGGGCTAAGGACTCAGGGGACCCAGACGGCTGCCCGTCTCTGGCCCCTCGCTGGCCCCCAGCTTCTCCTCCCTCAAGGGAGGGGCTGGATTCGCTTTGCTCTCCCTTTCATGCTAACATTAGGGTTTATGGAATATTTGGCAATAAAAGATTTCGAAAGAACTTCTGGACTCAAAGTCCAGGAATTCAGCCACGCTAATTCAGAGGCGAGAAGTCATAGTGCGAAGGAAAGCGGAAGAACACGCTGCCAGTCCGCGCTCTCACCTCTGACCACGATCCACTGGGACAGGGCACGCGACAGTGCCTTGTGAATGGGGGACAACACCCAGCCACCCCGGGTCGCCAGCTCTTCAGCAGGGACCCTGCTGGATATTTACTGCTCAAGACACCCACGTGGACTGCGGGGCAGCTGCCTGTTCACCCCTTTATTCTCGCAGCAAGGATCTGATCACCTTCCTGAGCCAGGCACCATTCCAGATATGGGGCGGGGTCCAGGAGGGCCTAATACCTACAGCACAGGACCTGCCTCCAGGAGAGAGGCCAACAGGAAGGAGTCCCGTAGGGCAAGGGGAGGGAGACCCAAACGAAGTCCTTCTGTCCAGCTGGTGCTCCAATGTAATGGCCTGCGTGAATGCATCCTAAGATAGAAACCCACACCTGCCGTCTGAGAGGGTGGCCTCCTTGCTGGTGGAGCAGACATTTTCTCCTGGCTTTCAAGCCAAGATGGGGCCAGGTAGAGAGAGGAGGGGCACACTGGGGGAAGAATGGCAGGCCGAGCTGGGAGGGGGCAAAGGGACCCCAGTCATCCCCTTGCATGGACTGTAGGGGACACTCTGATGGGACTCCAAGTGGCCTTCTTGGGCACTGCAGTCAGGCGGCCCAGATCTGAAGGGCGGCGCCTCTGTTGGATTGAAAAGAGGCTCTGGGCAAGGACCTTAATTTCTTTGCTCCTCTCATTTCCTTAAAGAAAAGAACATGAGCGCATCTCACTTGCCACAAAGCCACCTGCAAAGTCGGTTCAGGAACAAGTCCCATTTGCCCTTTGATTCTAATTAAAAAAAAAAAAAAAAGTGGACTTCTTTTTTACATCAGTGGTTCCCGTGGGGAAAATAATGTCTCCTAGACAGAAGCCAAAAGGTCCGCATGAACGGTGTCACGGTGTTGGCCAGGCCTGCATCCGCAGGGCACGTGGGAACAGGAGCTGGGTTCTGGGCCCCGAGGGGACGGGCACTCCCGCGGTGATGGCTCTTAACCATCCTGGCGTGTGGTATTCTCCCACGTCTGTTGTGGTCCGGGGGTTTTTCAGTTCCCTGAAACTCACTTTTCCTCTCCTCTCTCCCCTTTCAGTCCTCTCAACGGTTACAAAATACAGCTGCCAACGAATGATCGATTCCAGGCTGACACATTTTGTAGGTTCTAGACTTCTGAGTCTGTAAAACGAATCCCGTGCCTTATGTCATCACTCAAGTCTGCAAAGATAAATTCACTTCAAGTGAGAGACGTGCTCATTAGGCACCGCGAGACTCTGTCTGATTTACGCTCACCGCTCACCGAAGCTGGGAACTGGTACTTCCAACACGTATTCTCACCCACGGATGTTCTGATCACGCAGCCCCTTGACGGGGGAGGCTGGATCCGGCGATTTTTTTGGCGACTCGCAACACCATGGCTGCCCACCTGCTCTCAGAGGGCTTAGTGGCTGTTCTTCATGAGCCCAGTCGGTGATCAGTGAGGACTTGAAGGGCTGGGCTACTTGCCGCTCCCTCCCCGGGAATGACCCCACTGCCCTGCCCCCACCCTCACTCCACACAGCTTCTCCCAGATGTTGCTGGGAGCCTGAGCTAGGGTGGGGCAGAGGGAATGTGTGTCATGAAACCCAACAGGACACCTGCAGTCTGCAGTCACTTTCCCCCTCACCCTGTCTGTGGCCCTGTAGGGAAAGGGGCCAGTTCTTCCTGTTTTTCAAGAGAAGCTAGAAATGCCAACTCCTATCTGGAATCTCCCAAGGGTTAAATGTTGAGAGCTTTCCCAACTTTCCAGAATCATTCTAGTCAAATAAAATACACCTGGGGGGCTAGCTCTACTCATCCCTGGATCACCATGTGACCTGGCTTCCCCAGGGGGAGGGGGCCTTCAACCTGGCCCTCAGCAAGGCTCCCGGCTAGTGCTAGTGATGGGGACCCAGATGGGGACCATCATCCATTTCCAGGGACTGTGCCCTGCTCTGCATTTCGTGACCCGTTGTTCCCCCTCAGTCTCTGCTCAGCCAGAAACAGACTCCAGCATCCTGCAGTGTGTTTCACAGCACCAAAGGTTCCAGAGTTCTCTGTAGATGGCCTCCTTTTGAAGACTTCCATTCTGTCCAATGTCTCCCTAGTGACAAGTGCAGACCCAAACTCTGTCAGACAATCGCTCAGATTTCTCAGCGATGGGTTGAATTACTCGACACTCCACCTTTCTAACCTCTTTCTTTTCCAAATCCAGGCTAAGTTTAGCTGTTAGCGTCTACATAATTCCAACATATCTGCCTCACTTGGAAAAGCACAAACTGCCTTCCATGTCATTTGACTACCCCGACAAGCCCATGCAATCTTTCCTCAGGAATTCTTTTACGTACCTAGCTATTTACTAGTGGATTCTGGGCTGTAGTTCCGCATGCTACCTATTCGAACAAAAGAGTTGTTTATGTGGCTTCTCCTAGTCAAGGAGAAAGGCTTTGGATAGAAGAAAAGATCAGGGGAAAAAAACCCTAAAACCCAACTTGTTTGACAGGTTGTCTTGACTCCAAGTCAAAGAAACCGTCACCACCTTGCTCCCAGCATCCAGAGATCCCAGAGCTTAATTGGCCTGCAAGTCATACCAGCATGTTGGGGGGCCTCCCAGGCTGCTAGGTGCTCACACAGCACCTGCTGCATCCAGTCAGCTCTTGCTTCTGCACATCCAATGTAATAGCCCGACTTCCCTCACTCCTGCTACATGTGAGTGCCAGATTCAGACACCAACTGCTACTCACTCATCCCCCACACATGAATCCTCTCCAGGTCACCTCTTCCACCTACCACCTCCAAAAAGCCTCACCCAGCCCCACTACTAGTTCCTCCCACTGAACCTATGGGAATTGTTATTACTTTTTTAAAAATTTTTAATGGAATGGAAAAATTATTTGCAAATCATGTATCTGAAAAGGGGTTAATATCCACAATACATAAAGAACTCCTACAACTACAACTACAGCAATTTAAGAATGGGCAAAAGATTTGAATGGACATTTCTCCAAGGAAGAGATACAAATGGTCAATAAGCCTGTAAGAAATATGTTCAACATTACTAACCACTTGGGAAATGGGAATCAAAAGCACAGTAAGATACCATATCATATGCCTTTGGATGGCTACTGTCCAAAAAACCAGAACACAAGTGTTGGCAAGGCTGTGGAGAAATCAGAACCCTGTGTGCTGCTGATGGGAATGTAAAATGGTATAGCAACATGGTTCTTCAAAAGAGGGAAACATAAGTTTACCATATGATCCAGCAATTACACTTCTGAGTATATGCCCAAAGAATTGGAAGCAGGAACTCAAAGAGATCTATGCACACCCATGTTCATAGCAGCTTTATTCACAATAGCCAAAGGTAGAAGCACAAGTTTTCATTGACACATGAATCAATAGCCAAAAAGGTGGTATATACATACAACGGAATATTTTTAGCCTTAAAAAAGAAGGAAATTCTGACACCTGCTACAACATGGGTGAACTCTGAGGACATGAGGCTAATTGTCAGACATAAAAGACAAACATTACATGATTCCACCTATTTGAGGTACTTAGAGGAGTCAAATTCATAGAGACAGAAAGTAGAATGGTGGTTGCCAGGGGCTGGGAGGGGGGAGAGTTAGTGCTTAATATAAACTTCCAGTTTTGCAAGATGAAGAGGTCTGGAGATTGATGGTGGTGATGGCCACACAAGAACATGAATGTAAGGGGGCCTGGGTGGCTCAGTGGGTTAAAGCCTCTGCATTCGGCTCAGGTTATGATCTCAAGGTCCTGGAATTGAGCCCTGCTTCAGGCTCTCTTCTCAGAGGGGAGCCTGCTTCCTCCTCTCTCTGCCTGCCTCTCTGCCTGCTTGTGATCTCTCTCTGTCAAATAAATAAATAAAATCTTACAAAAAAAAAAAAGAACATGAATGTAATTAATGCCATCAACCTGCAAACGATAGTGAAGATGGTAAATCTTATGTTGTATGTATTTTACATACAAGTCTTTTTTTTTTAAAGGCCTCAAACAAATATAAAACTCTTCTACCCCTTTGGTATTTGCTTATACATGCCTGTCTTAGTTGAAAACTCCCATTTACCTGATAACTTTCCCTAATAAATAGCATGTGTCCAGTTTTTCTCACCCTTGTTTTCCTGTGGAAGTATTCATGGCTCTTATTTTCACTCTTAGAAACATCTGGGCTGGATGGTAAGGTCTGTAGCCATGGTCATCTTCCCAGGAAAGAACATCTCCAGGCTTTCAAGGTTCACTGTGTTTCTTCTTCCCAAGTCCACACCACCTGCCCCTTGCCATACTCCTTATTACCATTACCAAGGAGCTCACCCTCTTCCTTTGTCACTATTTTGCCACCAACACATGACTAACACCCAGGTAAGTGACCTTCCTAACACCCTGGCCTCAAAATTCCTGACTACCCTTACCCTCTCCCTGACCCTTCCATTCCAGCAACTGCGAGCATGGCCCCAGATTCCAGTTTCCTCCCTCACCATGATTCTCCCCTCCCACTTATCATGACCTTGAGCACTCTGGATTCTTGGTCCATCCTGTCCTCCCTGGAGCAGCTGTCCCCACCATGTTCTCTTTAGAACCCTAGATTGCTTGTCCCTTCACCTTCGGTGACCCTTGCTTTTCCAGTTCCCAGGCATGGCTGAGGACATCCTTACCACTCAGTCATGCCATTACAATGCCAGGGTCACCCAGCTCAAACAACCCAGGCTTCTCCTCTCTATCTTCACCCCTCAGACAACTGTATCCTGCCTCTCTTCTAAAGAACAACCTTTCCCAGGGTCTCTTGTCCTTGCCCCAGTCACTTCCCTTTCCTCTAGCCCTCTCCCTTCCAGAGACTACACCCCTCCCTTTTCTCACAAGGATGTATATTATTTCCTCCACCTAGGCCCTCTTCCTACCCACTCATTCTTCCAGGGACAGTCCAAATACCTGCTCCTCCTTAAGGAGTTCTCAGGCTCCAGAGGCCATAAGGCACAGAGGTATCGCTAAGCAACAGAGGTTCACACAGACAAAAAGTCAATGGCATTGGACAGGATCTAAATAGCTCTATCCAGAGGTGCACTCTGGCTCGCTTAGAACTCTGCACTCAACATCAGAGGACAATACTGTTCTGCAGACACACAGGACATTTTTAAAGACTGACAGGTCTCAATAACTGAGTTCTTCAAAGTATCAAAGAACTGGTTTCCAAGACAATATAGGTGTGATGAAGTGAGACATCAGTAATATAAAGATGGATTTAAAAATCCCACACATTTGGAAATTAACGAACACATGTATGTATAACTCATGGGTCAAAAAAGCATCATATTGGAAATTTAAAAATACTCAAAATGTAACAAGTGAAAACACTATATATGACAACTCAGAGTATGAATGACCAAGACACCAGAAAGGAAGGGTCAATTTTAGGTGTTCATATTAGGAGTAGACATGCTGAACATTCATGAAATTGTCTAACAAAAAAGTTAAAAAAAATAAACTAGAGAAAAAAGATGATAAAGTTAGGAGAACTCTAGAAAATGGAAAATAAATTTATAATAATGAGATTAAACAAAGCCAAAAGTAGTTCTTTAAAAATCTAGCAAGATAGGCAGACTCACGGCAACACTGATTTTAAAAATGAGAAGGCACAAAGAATATTATAAATAAAAACAGAGATACAACTACAGATAAAGCTGAAAATTAAAAAATAACAAGCAAGCACCATCAATGATGTTATGCTAACAAATTTGAAAACTTAGACAACATGAACAGATCCTTGGAAAATATAACTTATGAAAACTAACTAAAGAAGAAATGCTTATAAGACTAGTCAGACTTTCCATTAAAGACACTGAAGCACTAGTTAAACATCTTTTCTCTTCCCCACAAAACAGGCCTAGACAGTTTTACAGGTAAACTCTACCAAAATATCAAGGTGTCGATAATCCCAGTCTAGCAGAAGATCTTGCAGAGAACAGAAATGGTAAACTCTAGTGGGGTCAGATTATGCTTAATATTAGACAAGACAAGGACAGTATAAGAAAAGATTATAAGTACATTTTACCCATAAATATAAAAGCAAAACTACTAACTAGAATATTAGAAAACCAAATTCAGCAGTGAGTAAAGAAGATAATCCACCATGACTTACTTGAGTTTATTCCAGAAATGCAAGGATATTTTAACACTAGAAAATCAGAAATGTAATTAACTCTATTAACAAATTAGAAATGTAAGAAAAGTTTTTTTTTATAAAGATTTTATTTATTTATTTGACAGAGAGACAGTGAGAGAGGCAACACAAGCACGGGGAGTGGGAGAGGGAGAAGTAGGCTTCTCACTGAGCTGGGAGCCCAATGCAGGGCTTGATCCCAGGACCCGAGGATCATGACCCGAGCTGAAGGCAGACATCTAACGACTAAACCACCTAGGCACCCCTAAGAAAAGTTTTTGATAAAATTAAAAACCCATATAATGAGAAACTCTTAGCAAGTAGAAAGAGAAGATAACTTCCTTAATCTACTAAAGAGTTATCTATAAAAAACAAATAGCAAATATTAATCTTAATAGGGAAATAGTAAAAGCATTCCCTGTAAAATCAGGAAAGTTATCTATAAGCAATGCTTTTATTGCTCATTATACTGAAAGTCTTAGCCAGCACCACCAGCAATAAATAGCAATAAATAAGTAATTAGCTTAAATATTGCTCAGGAAGAAATAAAGCTAACATTCATTGGTGAAATGACTACGTAAGAAACCATAACATCTATAGACAAATTATTAGAAAAAATAAGGGCATTTATAGCAGGGTGGCTGGATTTAAGGCCAATATAAAAAAAATAGATTGCATTTGTATACACTAGCAACAACTGTTAAGGTACCTACACATTTAACAAAAGATATGTAAGTCCTAAACATAGCAAATTATTAAATTTTACCTACAGATATTAAAGGAGACTTAAACAAACAACTATACCATATTCATGGATATGAAGACCTCATATCATAAAGATATAACAGATGTATCAAATAGATTTATATTTTAAATAACATTTAGCCGAATTTCTGACAGTTTTTGTTTGGTTTGTGGAACTTGTCAAATGGACTCAAAGTTAATATGGAAGAACAAAGCACCAAGATATCAAGCCTTGTTATAATGCTATGTACTAAAGTTTGTGAGGCATTGCAATTCAGAGACAGAAAAATTAACCCATGGAACAGAAAAGAGAGATAAAACCCATGCAAATACAGAACTTGATTTATGATGGAACATCAATGGTGGAAGGAAGGAATTATCACCTGATGATGCTGGGAAATTCCTATGGGAAAAAAATTAAATTCCTACTTTTCATCAAACACAAAAACAAATTTGAGCTAGATTAAGTACTTAAGTGTGATAAAACTAAAACTTTTAGAAGAACATATGGAAGTGGGCCAGATAGCTCTATTTGCCCCTCAAAATCTGCTTTTCAACTTCCTCCATCTGGCTCTCTGCCCCAGGAACATGGTCTACTTCTGTAGGTTCCTCTGCCCTCTGGCTGTGGGTTGGGTTTGGTAATGAACTACCCTGGGAAGAGATCAAAGGGAGGGCAGAGGAGAGTGAAGGTGCCCTATTTACTCCCTTGACCCTCTATACAGGGTTACTTCAGGGTAGTATCTCTTGCTGTATCTCTTCCTGAAGACCACAGCTCTTCTTAGGGCACTTTGTCAATACAGTCTCTCCTTCTCTCTTTATTCTTTTTGGGCCATGGGATGGAAAAAACTCTTCTATTAATAGTCCCCCGTAGCTTCTTGGAACAATGCCCACACCTTTGAAAAAGGTTAATCTACTTAGTAACCCTCCTCAAAGTACCCTAATTTGAATGTGTCCTACCTTTCCTGTAGAGACCCTGACAGATAAAGTCATCGTTACTAGGAATGGTGTTAAGGTAGATCCTCAAAATTGGACTCTTGGATTGGGTTGTGCATATGAGCACTGGGATCATCACCTTGCTGAGGGCAGGGGTGTGTGTGTGAATAAAGTTAATCCATAGCATTCGGATTATATGCAAAACCAGAGCATTCTTGATTACACATAATGATACATGGGAATAAAATACAGGAGGAGGGTGAGGCACTGGGAAAACGGGGTGTGGCAACAGCAACTTGCAAAGGTTGTAAGGTCAGGAAGATTCTGCATTGTGGTCCTACAGATCATATATAGGGGGGAAGAGAAATAAGCTAAAAACAATCAATTAAGAACATACTCAGAGAATCAGAGGGCCCCCATGACAGACTCCAGAGTATGATTTTAAGGTTCCAGAGTCAAAAAGCTGTTGAAATGCTTGACAGTCCTGGGGAAGAAGCGGGCTCCTCAGACCCAGGCAGACATGGGCTGCCAACACAAAACTCTGCCCTCTTTTATCTGCATAAACAACCCTCATGCCACATGTGAAGGATAAGACCTCCGGTGAAAAAGCCTTCCAGCAGCTTCTACTGAGCCCCTGCCTTTTTCCTTATGACCCAGCCCACATCCTTCACTGCCCAGGCCCATAAAATGAGTTGGATCCTGGAGGTCCAGCATCTGCTTTGGAAGGAGAGGGCTGGTACGCCCTGCAGGAGCCTGGAATATGCGTCAGAGTAAATTTGATGAACGTGCAAGGAATGGGGACAGAATGTAATAGCCCAGATCTGGACAAATTTGAGGACATGGGTGCTTTCCCCACCATGAGAGTATTTCATGTGTAACTCAAATACCATCTACAAGATTGGCTAGGTGAGGGGCGCCTGGGTGGCTCAGTTGTTATAGCGTCTGCCTTCAGCTCAGATCATGATCCCAGGGTCCTGGGATTGAGCCCCGCATGGGGATCCCTGCTCGGCGGGGAGTCTGCTTCTCCCTTTCCCACTCCCTCTGCTTGTGTTCACTCTCTCACTGTCTCCCTCTCTGTCAAATAAATAAAATCTTTAAAAAAAAAAAAAAAGATTGGCTAGGTGATATCAAGAATGAGTGAAAACCAATAGCAGATAAGGCGAACCTGCTGGAACTTTCTGATCCCTGTGGAGCAGTGGCTCTCCAGGTTCCAGCAAGCATTGAATGTCCCGGAGGGCTTATTAAATCCCCATTTCTGGACTCACCCCCAGAGTTTCTAAGGAAGAAGGCATGTAGTAGGGCCCAAAAATTGGCGTCTCTGACATGGTCCTAAATGATGCTGCCCCTGACAGTCAGGTGGGAATTGGGAGAATGGGATTGTTTGAGGGCTGTGTTACATGAAATCTGCTAAGCTACCCCCACCAAATGTCCCTTCACCAAGAAGTTAAGAAGACTCCTCGGCAAGGCACAGCAGCATCCCCAAAGAGCTCTGTGGTGGCTGCCCTTTCTGTCTGTGGGTAATCAAGTGAGGCTCCAATGGCCCTGGGTTCCTTCCCTACTGTCAGTGGGAACCATGGGATCCTAAGAGGTAGAGGCCAGTGGCAGGTACAACTGACAAAGGCAAAGAGGGTGGGATGCAATGGTGAGTAAAACTGATATGCTAAGAGAGGAGATAAGATGAAAATATCTAAAAGGCTCCATTATAATCAGAGAAGGTAGAAAAGTTGGGTGGGGGGAGGACAAATGCAAACAGAAAACATGGTAGATATTAACCTAATGATACTAATAATGACTTTAACTGTGAATGGTCTAACTATACCAATTAAACGAGAATGGAAGAATAGGTGGAAAAAACAAAAGCTTTTGTGCTCCAAAGGGCACTATCAGGAAAATGAAAAGACAATCCACAGAACAGGAGAAAATATTTGCAAATCACATATTTTAAAAAGGACTTGCATTTAGAATATATAATAATAAAAGACAAACCAATTATAAGAATCTGAACAGACAGTTCTCTAAAGAAGAGATACAAAAGGCCAATAAGCACATGAAAAGATGCTCAACAACGTTAGCCACCAGGGAAATGTGAACCAAAACCACGATGAGCACTAAGATGGGTACCATAAAAAAGACACAATAACAAGTGTTCGTGAGGATGTGAAGAAACTGGACCCCTTGTATACTGCCAATGAGACTGTCAGATGATGGAGCCATTTTGGAAAACAGCCTGGCAGTTTCTCAATAGGTCAAACACTGAGTTATCATAGGACTCAGCAATTCCGCTCCCAGATATAATCCCAGTGGAGTAAAAACATACACCCACACAAAAATTTGTCCATGAACGTTCATAGCAGCAGAACTCATAATGGCCAAAAAAAGTGGAAACGACCTCAATGTCCAATGTCTATCGACTGATAGACAAAGCATCCATATACCAGTACATCTGTACTGTGGAATACGATTTGGAAATAACAAGAATGAAGTACTGCTACATGTCATAAAATGAATAAACCCTGAAAACACACTAAGTGGAGGAAGCCAGTCTTCCTCCGGAAGCCAGGCCACCTATTGTATGATTCCTTTACATGAAATGTCCAGAATAGGCAAATGTATAGAGACAGAAAGTAGATTAGTAGTTGTCTGGGGCTGGGGTTGTGGGGCAGAATGAGGAATGACTGGTAATGGGTATGGGGTTTCTTTCCATGGTGAGGAAATGCTCTAAAAGTGACTGAATGATGGCTACACAACTCTGTGAATATACTAAAGGCCACTGGATTGTATATTTTGAATAGGTAAATCATATGGCATGTGAATTACACCTTAATAAAACTATTAGAAAAAAGAGAAAAGACTGATAACACGATTACATAAACGTTAACTCGATTTAATCAGAAGACACCTATACAAGTTTTTTTTAAACATTCACAAACTGGAAAATGCTATTTCCTATACTCATAACAGACAAAGGGTTGGTATCCACAATATATAAACCCAGTCATCCCAATTCTAGGCAAGTACCCGAGAGTCTGGTATAGGTGCACTAGAGGTCATGTACAATATTATTTTTAGCAACAACGTTCTTAATAAAAATGGCAAACATTCACTGCCAGGAGAATGGACAGATAGTGATTTTTGGGCCAATGACTATTGTATAGTAGTGAAAATAAATGAACCCCGGTTAAACACAGTAGCTACAATGTGGCTGAGACTTAGAAACATGATGTTAAGGGAGGAAAAAAAAACAAGTCCTAGACTCACCCGCCCTCATACATCATTTTTATAGAGCTCAAAAACAAAACTGAGCAATGCATTCTGTAAGCGTATCTACACCTGTGATACACACGCCATTTGGAAAGTGGTTATCCTGTGGAGCTGGACAGGTGGTGGCAGGATATGTGTTAAATTAATTAAACAAGGAGGCCATTAGACTGAAGTGGCCCTAATTCCTTAACAGCCTACATAAGCAAAGCAAAACCTAAGCCTGTAAAGGTCTGAAGGCTATGAAATCAAAACCCAAGGACAGCCAATGACAAATGGCCAACAAGGTTTTCCAAATAAGGCAACCACTTTGGCTACAGCCAATCAAATCATTTCCTTGCTTTGCTTGGGCACCTTCTTCTCTCTTGCTCCTATCAATAGGGCACTCCTAACCACTTCCGGTTTGGTGCTGCTTGACTCAGATTTTTGCTCAAATGAATTCTTAAAAATTTTAATATGTCTCAGTTTCCTTATCTGCCTCCCGGGGGGCAGAGAGAGGCACCTACTTTGTGGGTTGGCTAGAAGGCACAAGTGAGAATTTCTGGCCCAGTTAGAGTTTACCGTCTTTGTCATTGTCAATATCATCATCCTCGCCATCATTAACCCTATAGTCATCAGGACCCTCGCCATCCTCATCGCCATCATTATCCTCAACGTTCTCCTACCCCTCCACCTCACTATTTTCCTTCCAAAAGTGGAAGTGATCCCTCACTGCCCAGTCCTCCAGTATCCTCTGCACCCCTGCTAGATAATCCACCACATTCTCCTGGTATACGGTTATTGGTACAGGCATCTTCCTTGCTAAAGAACAAGGGATGGGACCAGCTGGTCTATCTTGGTCCCCCTCTGCAATCCCCACAGCAGCAGTTAGGTCAGGGCCTGCCCCTGACTGAATTGCTGCTTCATCTGAGCCACATTAAGAGGTAATTCTCTCTTGTGATAACACGAGGGTCTCTCCTCCCCCCTCCATCCTGATCACCCATAAGATAGCAGGAGCTGACTGCAGTCATTGTGATGCATGGTTGGCTGATCCTACCTCTGTTTTCAGCCATTTCTCAGTGGCCCACCCCTTCCAGAGAGATTGCAGAATCTAAAATCCTGACTTCTGAGATTCCCTTGCAGCTAGCAGGGCCATGAACATAGTTCTGCCCCGTGAGATGTCAGCATGAATCCCTGGGGAAGGTGAGCCTTCCTAAACAAAAAGGGAAAGACCTTCACTCTTTGACCTTTTGCCCCCCAAACCTGTCTGGAACTTGGACATGACGCCTAAAGGTACCCCCACCACCACGCCATGGCCCCAAAGGCAGAGACCTCCTGCTGAGCGTGGCCGAGTAGACGAAAGACACCACCAGGCATAGCACCAACCCTGGAGGACTTTCTTCCAGACCTGCTGTGTGAAAGGATGGACCTTGCCATCATCTTCTCGAGTTGCATCGAATGCATTCCTTGTGACCATCTGATAATGCCCTGAAATTGGTGGCACGAGGTGTGTTATTCCCCAGTAGCTTGCAAACTACCTGCTCTCAGAAGGGGGGCTTACAGATCACTGGTTCAATCAGATTACAGCAGTTTGAGTGTTCCAAATTTCAACTCTCCCGTCGGAAGGGGGGCTGTGACTCCACTTCAGGGCTCTATAAGTACTCAGCATGCCACAGTGCCTCCAAAATCTAATACAGAGCCAACCTGGGGAAAACGTGGGGGGTGGGGGCTGAAGGGGATTCCTGGAAATACGGCGTCCACCTGCCCTCTGGGCCCTGGGCAGGCGGTCCCGGCATGACCGGTGTGAGGCTAGAGTGTTTGTCACAGAAGGAGGCCCCCGCTTTGCATCTGCCCTGAGAACCACTGACCCCCGTCAGTTACACAGAGGCTTAAGTCTACACTGCGATCCAACAGCTGGATGAGAACACTATTCGGGTAACGATCATTACAGACATACTGTACAGAATGAATATATGACTTGACATCCGGAGACATTAGGTGACTCACCAACCGTTGGCCCATCTGTAGACAAAAGTGTTGGAATTAGAATCCGCCTCTTCTAATTCCTAAGACTGTGTTTTTGCCACTGGCTCTCTCTGCAAGAGCTACCAGATCAAAATAGCTCTATGAAATGAAAAACATGCATGTCTTCATGCATCACGGGGAAATTTGGCTATTATGGGGTGGGGGGGAGCAAGAGAAGAAAAAACAACCCATCTTCTGCCTGCTTGTTCCCAGAGTCCCATTATGCCTCTGGTTCATTTAATTAGGAGAGTCAGTGTTCTGTGCAATCCTTCCTGAATGATGCCCAGACTAAGAAAAGTTTGGAAAAATGCGTAAAAAATCCAGCATCTCCAGGCACCCAGTGCTCCTTTGGGAATGAACATGGACATGCATCAGTTGTAATTAATCGGCACATGCATACTGGGGAGAGCTGCTCCTCTGGCCACATTCAGGCAACAGGCTATTCCTTTGTAAGCTCTGTGCGGCTCCCAGATGCCCACATAGGCTAACTGACATGGAAAGCTGCATTTAATCCAAAGTCTTATTTTTATTTATTCTCAGGAGAGGATCATTAATTAATTCAAGCAAGAGGGCCCTCTTTTGCATCAGTGGTTGGGGGGGACAAGCTCAGCTGAGCATGCCAGGAGGAGGGCACCTTCCACGTGCTGCGGGTAGCAGTCTGGCATATCCCAGCTTTGTAAACTATTGCTCTTTGGCTCCTTCTTTTTTAAAGATTGTATTTACTTATTTGAGAGAGAGAGAGAGAGTGAGAGAGAGAGATCACAAGCAGGGAGGAGGGGTAGAGGGAGAGGTCGACTCCCTGCCGAGCGGGAAGCCCCATGCAGGGCTGGATCCCAGGATCCCGGGATCATGCCCTAAGTGGAAGGCAGACACTTAACCGACTGAGCCACCCAGGCGCCCCTCATTGGCTCTTTCTTAGCCTGGCTTAACTTCTGCCCTTCCCATTCTAAACTTTTTGCATCAGCAAATCTTCTCCCTGGCGAAAAGATGAAAGGTTAAAAGAAGCACCTGATGTGCAATGTCTCCAGGTCCCCTTTTACTAGCTCTGAATCCCTAATCTGCCTCCAATGCCTGACATTGAAAGGACATGTTATTTTCCTCCCTTTCGGTATTAATAATCACCACGATGATAATATTACTAACATTAATATGCGCAGAGTGTCCACTGTAGCCCTGGAGTTGTTCCAAGCGTTTGAATGTTGGAGGTGCTGATAACTTCCACTTTTTCAGTAGAAATTGCTGAAGCACAGAGAGGTTGACTTACTGGCACTTTCTTTCATGCCTTAATGCGTTAGATTTTCATCTGAGGGCAGTTCCATTGCTTTCCCTTTTGAGTGTGTGCTTTTAAACTCCTTGCTTTCAAGAATCCCCATTCATTCATCAATTCATTCATTTGAAAGCGCTTGTTTGATTCCAGGCTGTCTAATATACGCAGACACTTACTTTGTGTCTTGTACCATTAATGTGTTATCACGGGAATCAAAAATCTCCCATTTTATATGCAGGAAATAAGGCTCCGGCAAATTATGGCTATTTACATATTTTATCATATTTGATACATTTTATTTTGCCAACTTCTCTTAACACATATTAAGTATTTAATTAGTTTTATTTCCTTTTACAACAGTGACATTTTATTTGTCTCTATAATGTAATTAGTGCAATCTCTTTGTTTTCCCCTTGAGTCAGTTTAACACTTTCTCCGTTTCATTATGAAATATTTTTATGTTTCCTTCCAAGTCCTCTCTTCACCAAGTCCTTTTAATTCACTTTTCCCTGTACCGTGTGCTCGAAGACGATTTTATTTCAGAAAAATGTCACATCTTCCTCTTGGTACTGAGACTCTCTTCTCATTTTACCATTGTTCCCTATTTTAGCTTAACGTCCTTTCATTTCTATTATGTGCTACGTGTTCCAAGTTTTATATCCCTCTGGCATTCATTTTAATAGAATTAGGCGAATCTATAAATAAAAGCAGCTTCTTAGAATAATGCTTTCATTCTTCTCCTCTCTCCCTACCCCCACTCCTCACACGTGCCCTAAATTTACCAGCAGGACCAGGAGCTTCCTCTCCCAGAGGTTCTCCTACAAGAGAACCTGATGGCTGTTGTCTCTGCTGCCCCTGGTCTGGGACAAGTCCCTGGGGAGCACAGGGGCCAGGGGGCAGCTTAGGATACCCATCCATGAGGACTCTGTACAGAACGGCTGCTAAGTCCCGCTCTTCCATTCGACAACACGAGGGAGGCTGAAAATTCTACATAAAGTCAATAACTCAAATCCCGGAACTAGAAAAACCCTGCAGAGCAAGACGAGAAGATAATTAGCAGGCAAGCAACCCAGACGACCATGGGCCGTGCCAGGGGTATCTGCTTCGGTCTTATCTTTCCTCTGCAGGAAGGTCCTTAAGCTGCAGGACTCCACTCATTTACATTTACTGGGATGCTTTTCCCCAGGGCTGAATCTTTCTGTCCCTGGAAAACACAAGCTAGGGGCTCAGGGAGCCACAGTCATCCTTGCAGATGCCAGTGACCAGAAAACACCTTACAAAGCCTATGCCTCCTCCCCACCAAGTCAGATTCCATGGGGCTTTCTTTGATGACCTCATTTGCCCCACTAAATCTCTAGGCTTTTAATCCTCATCTCTGAACACAGATTTATAAGTATGTTTCCAAGGACAGTAGATTTCTCCCAAATCCATCCTATCCCTACCACTACCCTAGGAATCTTTTTCTCCCAACATTTTCTTAGGCAATTTTTCAAGCATACAGCAGAGAAAAAGAACTATATGGCAAACACCCACATACCCACCACCTTGATTCTACCATTAATGTAAATACTACAATTACTCTATCACATTTCCACGTCTCTCTCTCTCCATCTGTCCATCCATCTTATTTCTGGTACATTCCAAAGTAAATTGCAGTATCAGTAAACTTCTCTCCTAAAGACTTCAACATACACATCATTAGGGAGGGTTCAGTATTTGCTTATGGCTTTCCCCTTTGAAGTAAAATTGACATATGATGAAATGAACAAATGCTCATTGTACATTTGTTGAGTTTTGCTAAATGTTTATACCTACCTAACACAAAACCCCAGCGAGATATACAATGTAGCCAGCACCCCAGAAAGCTTCCCAGCCCTTCTCCATCCCTACAGATTAGTTTACTCCACTACAAATGGGTTTTGCCTGTTCTAGAACTTTCTGTACATGGAATCAGAATCAGATAGCTCGTTGGAGCATGGTTTCTTTTACTCCGTATTATGTCGATGAGCTTGTCCCTACTGGTTGTCTGCTCCTCTTTCTTGCTGAGTAAAGAGGGCCCATTACAGGAATATGTCACATTTCTTTAACTGTGCTCCTCACTGATGGATCTAAAGAACTTAAAAATTATGATAAACAAGCCGAACATTCCAGGGCACCTCATAATCCTCTTGTGGGCGGGGAGGGGGGCAGGGAAAGGCCACAGACACAGCATCTTGAATTATGGAGAAACTTTGGACAGGGGGATAGATAGACTGGGGACATGCTTGGGTCAGTGGAAGCCCCTGCTGGTTTGATTCCCTTACCAAAGCACTCTGACCCATCAGGAAAGCCACAGCACCAGCTCCTCCCGGACACAGGAAGCCCTGGCCTTGGCGGTCAACACATCGTCCACTGCTATGGAAAGCGGATGCAGAAATCAAACTGGGCTCAACACTAAGGAACCTCCTCCCAAAAGACCTCAGGACAAGGACACATCACTTGAAATGGACTTGTCAGGGTTAGCCAGATGGGCTGCCCCCCACCAGCGGCACCCATCATCCCTATGATCTTTGAGCATCACTTCTGTGCCCAGAGCGCAGGCAGAAACACGGGCCTGCCTTAAGACTTGCAATGCAGTTCCTGCAGCCTGACCACACAATTTAAATACAATCTAGACATTGAGCGGAGAAAAGTGGTGACGAGTGCACGCACAGGTTCCCCCGGGCTTGGGGGGCAGAAAGAGCGCTTGGGGGCAGCACCTGGTCACTGAACCCCCCCCCCCAAGGAGGTCAGTGTGCAGGAGGCTGAGTGGTCCTTGGGAGGAAGGTGAAACACAAGCGGGCACAGCCATGGGCACAGACCAAGTGCAAAGCGCTGTAAGTGACTAACTTCAGGAAAGGAACCAAGGGCTGGAAAGTTAAAACCAACTTTTGGTAACACACACAAATTGGCTTGAAGATAGAATTTCTGTAGCTTTATGCAGCCACTGAACTTCTGACATGAGAAGAAAACAGAACCATAGCCAGGGCTCTTCATGAGGGAATATCAAAAGGAAAAAGTAGATTCTCCTAGTTAGGTTTTGGATAGGTACCTATTTAGAATAGGGATGCCTTAGGACAGGGCTCACTGTTATGTGGGCAGCCCCCCAACATGAGCCTGATAAAGACGGTTAGAAGCTCCTAGAGTTTGCAGATCCACAGCTACCTTTGGGGGATTGTTTGGATTTGAAGACTATTTAGTGGGAGAAGGAATCAATTTCGTCTCACAATGTTCCTGGTGTGGCCAGATCTCAGAGGAAGGTAGAAAACCACATTCCTTATAAAAGTAAATCCCCTCCCCCCCACACCCCCCCTCCCATCCACAGCCCCACAAAAATAATCCTAGAAAGGACGAACGAGTTCATTTTGTATAAGAACATGAAACTCTGCAGGGCCAGAAAGCATTCATTCCCACAAATGGGCTTTGCCTCTTGCGCTAAAAAAGAAACGGTTGCAAGGGTCCCGAATGGGCAAAGTCGTGGTACATAAACTTGTTTAAGCCACTGAAACAAATCCTGCTTCTTGTTCGTGGCTAATGGTGTCATATTCCCGCAAACGAGGAATTAAGAGATGTGTCTTAAGACTGCTAATGATCTCAGTCGTGAACGGTTACTTTGATCGCAGGAGAGAAAAAAGGTTTCTTTTCTTTTCGCAGAAATTAGCTTTATCAAGGGGAATGCACACGAGGGGTTTTTTGTTTATTTGTTCAGGTTTAAGAAAACAGCAGAAGATCAAGATGTGTGTTAGACCGAGGGCAATGGTGGCCAGAAGCGGACTTATTTTTCCCCCGCTCAAGTCGGTCCTCTGACAGACACACCTAAATAAACCGCGAATGGAACAAGGAGGCACAGATCCAGGTCCGTGGGGTCTAACAGCAACGAAACCGCACGTGTCTGCTGTGACCCTCCTAGAGGACACGTGGCAAAAGCTAAAACGGGCGCTGAGGCACCCAGCACTGGGGGCCAGGCCAGCGCGATGCATCCTGGCAGCTCGAAACCTTGCACGGGGCCAGGCTTGGAGCCAACACTCAATAAACAGCCTGAATAAAAGAAGTGGCAAATGAATTCCTCTACCCTCTAAAGCCATCAGGGTGTTGCTTGCTGAGCTTTTGCCATGTCCCATTTTTTCTCCTCTCTCCTTATCCTTACGGTGCTGGTTATTGTTCCTTCTCTGCCTCGACCTGTGCCCTTCCTTCCGACAAGCCCACCTCACCCCGCTTCCTGAGCGGCGGGGGCAGGGGGCGAAGCCAGTCGGAGCCTGCCTCTGCTAGCCTGTTTTCTCCCTTGGTGCCTTCGGTTCATGGTGAGGAGTGACTCCCCCACAGCTGCCGGTCTCCAGGTACCTCCACACCTTTTGTTGGTTCCCAGGTCCCCATTCACACCTTGATAACTAGCCCCTTATGAGAGTCTCTATCTAAGCCAACAAGGAGAGATGTTTTCCAACAGGATGCAAATGGATGTCCTCAGTCAGGATCTACCTGTAAAAACCCCCGCTCCTTGTTTCTCTCTCTGTAAAAAAAAAAAAAAAAAATCCGGCAAAAGTGTGGCTCAAAGGCTTCCCTGAACTTCCCAGATGAAAAGCACCTCACCTTGCCTCTCCTCCATCGACCTAAAGCACCTGGCTCCTGTCTCTATGTTAATTTCACCGCCCCTCACTTAAGTGCCTGTCTGTTGTAGGTCAGGACCCATCGGAACAAATTATAATCACGGAATTCTACCAGGTGACGAGCCCAAAGCCTTGCCAAACAAATGAAACCTCAGGTTCTACTTCAGAAAACAAGCGAGTAAAACCTTCTGAACAGTGTTCGAAGAGAAGTGACAGATGGGAGAAGAATCTGCAATGTATTTACAAACAAGAGACTAATATCCACACTATAGGGACAGCACCTACAAATCATTAAGATAAAAGAAAAATAACCCAATTGAAAAATGGGCAAGGAATGTAAATAAGCAATTCAGAGGACAATTAAAATGACTAATAACTTTATGAAAAGGCATTTCACTTTAACAGGAATCGGAAGAAAAGCGAATTTAAACCACCGCGAGATCTCATCTTCACCTGGAGGACCCAGTATATACTGCAACTGATAATCTCCACCCAAGACTGGGGAAGAACCCCTTGTGCCCTGCTGGGGGCAGGGTTGGTTGGTACCGCCCGCCTCAAGAGGCACTTGCCGATGTCTAATACCACATCACACGCATATGGACTTTGCCTCAGCAGTTCCCCAGTCTCTGGAGCCGGATCACCTTGGCTCAAATCTTGACTCTGACACTTCCATGCTGTGCAACCATGGATGAGTTACTTGACCTCTCTGTGCCTTGGTTTCTTCATCTGTAAGATGGGGATAACAACAGCACCTATTTGTATGGTTTCTAAGAAGATTAAATGAGTCACAACTGGGAAAACACTTGGAAAATTACCTGGCACATAATAAGAACCAGATAGGTGTCTGTGATCATTACTTATTGTTATAACTATTATTTGGTTTTGTTATTATATACCATACAGAAATTCTCATATGTGGGCACAGAGAGGCATGGATAAAGATGGTCACCATAATGTGGTTTATAATAGCAAAACAAAACAAAACAAAACCAAACCCAAAACCAAACAAAAAACGGAGGCAAATCAATGAACATTAATAGGTTAATGATGCAACAAAATGTCACACCAGTAAAACAGCCTAAAATGATTTTAAGATAATGGAGTAGATCGCTATGTACTAGAGTGAAAAGCTTTCCAGGCTATATGGTCAGGCTTATGAAAAGCTAGGTGCAGAAAAACATGTTTAGCATGATCTCATGATAATAAAACCTTCACATACATGTGTGTTTCTAAAGCAGATACCCTATGTGAAAGCGTGATGGCGTCTGGGGGAAGAAAGGATTTGGAGATGGGATGAGGGGAAGAAGATTTTGGAGTTTTGCTCTTTATACATTTGCACTTTTTGAATCCTTTATGATGGGAGAATATATAATACACATACGACTTTATAAAAAAAGAAAAAAAATGCTCAATAAAGTCCCTATGAGTTGAACAAATGGTATCAAGTCCTGGACCCTCTGCAAGGCCGGTGAGGTGGGATGGGAGACTCGGGGGAAATGGGATGGGCCGAGGCGCCCAGGGGTGCTAGACATGTCAGTGGGAGACAAGGTGGTGGCAGAATTCCTTCTGCCTCCCTGCACGGTGCTCACATTCCAGACCAGACTCCCCAGTGAGTTGCAAAGAATCCACTGACCTAAAATGTCAGGGGAAAAATGAAGTGTGGGCTGGCCACTAAAGGATGCGCTGAGCAGCCATTAAAAATTACGCCATCGAGGGGCCCCTGGGTGGCTCAGTGGGTTAAGCCTCTGCCTTCAGCTCAGGTCATGATCTCAGGGTCCTGGGATCGAGTCCCACATATGGCTCCCTGCTCAGCGCAGAGTCTGCTTCTCCCTCTCCCTCTGCCCCTCACCCCTGCTCATGCTCTCTCTCTCTCAAATAAATAAAATCTTAAAAAAAAAAACATTATACCTTAGAGTTAGTAGTTCTAGGCTTGGGAGGTGCAAGGCGCCAAAACATACACTCCTATTTATAGAAGATGTTCGTGGATGTGTGAGTGTGCGCACACACATATACACATAAGTGCACACTCCTATGCAGATATATGCATGCATACACACGCTCACACACACACACACACGTACATGCACACACGCAGTTTAAAAACAAAAATAATGAAAGGACATAGTCCAAAACATTAATGGTGGTTATCTTTCAGGGGGGAGGATTATAAATGATTTGGGGGGTTTTCTTTGTTCTTTTTCATGTTTTCCAAATATTCTACCTACGTGTATTCCCCTTATACACTAGCAAGAAAATTTAAGTAATGACAGAATTTTATAACTGGGCTGTGCCACCCTCTGCGTATCCTTGGGCCCTCATTAAGCCCCTTCTCTTCTTGTGGGGTTCCAGCTTTCTAGCCGGAGAGCTGGTTGCACAGTATTCCCCTCTTCTCCTGGGGTGGGAAACACATGGGTCTCTGGTAGGCTAGGGGAGGGTGTCCAAGGACAGCTCCCTGCCCTTGAGATTCCCAGACTCCAAAGTCAAGAGTGCTGTGGGCAGCCTTCCCTCCTGCAAAGATAAACCTTTGAAGTGAAGCCCTGGGCCAGAGACCCGATGAGAAGGGAAGGTCCTTCCGGATAGGACTGTGCAAACACCTCCCCAGGGTGCCCCTTCGAGTTCAGCCCTCCATCTGACGGGACCTACGAGCTGGACAGCCCCACCTCAAGCTCCACGGCCCACTCCGGTGCCGCCAGCTGTCTGCAGGCTTTCCTACCATGGACACGGGCACTGACTGTGACTAAGGTCTGGAGTCAAACTGGTCGAAGCTCTGAAATTTACCAGAGCTGCGGTAAGCCACTCAACCAGCTCGGAGCCTCTGTGGGCTCACGTGGGTCACTCCCAGGGCACTGGGTTGATGATCAGAGCAGTGCTTTCTCATCGGCAGGGTCAGCAATGTAGGGGCTGGCCGGTGGTAGTCACGCTGCGGGTACTGGGACACAGTGACTCAGTTATACCGCTTCTAACGAAACGCAGTCACCAGGTGTGTCGGGGAGGTGGTGTGGGGGCAGTGAGTGGGACAAGGGCCTGAGGAAGCAAAGACGAACAAAGATGAGGGCCATGAGACACTCCCGAGCCATGTCTGTACATGGGGTGGGTGGCAGGGGTCCGGCTGAGACCCTCGGTGGAGCTCTAGAACATTGCTCGGGGCTGTGAGGCAGAAGACAGGTCAGGAAACACCACTCTAATTCTGAAGCACAGCGTTTCCCAGGTGGACCCTACAGGGAGCAGGCACCCAGGTTAGAACCACCGCAACAAACAGCAGGTGCAAAAGAAAGAACAAAGTATAGGGAACGTTTCCAGAGTGGCAAAGGAGTGGCTGGAACACTTGGCAAAAGGGAAGGGCCCAGGGTTGGGGCCAGAGCGGACAGGGCCGTGGCCTGTGGATGTGTCCCAGTTTCCAGCTTGGGGGACGGAGGAGGAGAAAAAGGCGAGCCTTCTAGCCGGGGGACCTATGGGCCCTTCCCTGACAGGAAGGTAGACCTGCTTGTCCCTCTGTCCAGACTGTCTACCCTGGAGAGTCTGACAAGATCACTGGCATGGACTCACCCACCCCCACTCCCCCACCATGGGCAAGAAGGCGGTTCTAGCTGAATGAACACAGGAGATCATCTCTGAGACGTGTGGACACAAGCTTCTGAAACAAAGGGGAAAGCGTCTGGACACCAAGGGCCCTTCCGGACCCCTGCCTGCCACCGTGGGACATAGATTTATCCACCGCTGTGGCAGATGCAGAGACCAGCTCGTCACCCAGAGCTGCAGAAGCCTAATCCGGTTGGGCTGTTTCTTCCCACCAAGAAGTCAGAGTCGCCCAACAAGGGCTCTGTAAGTGACTGGTGTCAGCCAGTGACAGCAGTTCACAGGCCCCAAGGAGGGGTAGGAAGCCGAGGCTTCGAGCAGGTGGAATGCCACCGTGGGGCGCCTCCCGTCGGGCCAGAGGCCGCGGGGCCCTGCAGGGAGCATGGCTGGTTTGCACCCAAGCAACCAAAGGGGAGACAATGAGACTGTTTCTTCCTCTCAGCAGTGGTACCGTCTTGACACTGAGGGCATTGATGGGCTGGTTACCATGGGAACCTGAGCTGCCGAGCCCATCCCATCCCAGGGAGCCTGAGGCTCCCTTCCAACAGCCGATGGCTATTCAGCCCTGTTCTTTGCCGCGGGACAGAGGGCCTTGTGCCTGCCGCCGGGTCTTCCAAACCCTCCAACAGAGGCACGAGGACCTCGGGGAGATCCGGGATGTGATGGGATGGCAGGACCCATCCGGTTTGAAGCAGCGTGGTGGGCTCTGGGCCACTGCCGGGCCTGGCTCCCCGTGTCGCTGACCTGACCTAGAAGCAAACTAGAGCATCACACGGAGAGGGTCGTCCCCAGGCATGAACGCAAGCGCAAAACCGGGAGAGGCCCCTCTGCTGGGTGACCCCAAAAAGAGAGGGATTAAAATTTTAAAAGTGTGGGTGGCAATGGCTCAGCCAACCGACGTGGTGGTGACGTGGGAGGCGACCTTGCTCCTTCCCCAGTGCTCACCACCTCCTCTACTGGGACATTCTTGGGAGGCAGAAGCCACGTCTCTTATCTCTGAGGGGCCAGCGCCAGTGAGAGCATGCAGCAAACTCTGAGTAAATGAGTGCGTGTCCTCTGGTCGCCCTGGAGTGACCCCTCCGCCATCAGAGAAATGGCAGGACGGGGACTGATCTCCGAGAGCAGCCTGGAGGCCCGACAGTGGATTGACTTGGCCAGGGAGCCCAGAGCCCAGGGGCAGAAATAGACACACCGGCAGGCAACATCAGCGCGATGGGCTGGGGGAACCGGGAAGGTATGCAGACTGCTGGGAAGGGCGAGGTGCTGACCAGGGGGAAGGAAAGGCCTCCTAGGTAGAAAGAACCTGAATGGAAGCAGGAGCACGAAGTAGTTCGGCGGAGCCGGAGCTGGGGGCAGGGCGGAAAGGGGCCCTGCAGCTGGACAGCTAGGTGAGAGGTGACCGAGGCCCCAGCCTGTGCTAGGCAACCGCAGCAGGAAGGCAGGGGGCCCTACAGCCGTCCAGGGGACCCAGGAGACAACCGAGGTACAGACCAGATGGGAGGCAGTGGGGGCGGGGGAGGCCGCGGTGACTTCCGGGCCTCGAGCAGAGGTACCGGGCTAGATGGTCCCTTCGGCAGACAGGGACCACACAGCGAGAAGGTCTGCAGCAAGGGACCATCAGCCCGGTTGATAATGCTTGGAGTTTGAGCAAGGGAGTGTGGCATCCATCCTCAAAGGACTAGAGGGATTGGGGCATTTTCTTTTTTTCCTCCAAAAGGGAGAGGTGTAAGTTTCATTTGCTTTTTTAAAATTTTTTAATTTATTTTGGGGGGAGGGGTATACGTGGGGGGAAGGGCAAAGGATGAGGGGGAGAGAGAGAGAAGCAGACTCCCCCGCTGAGCATGGAGCCCGATGCAGGGCTTGATCCCAGGACCCTGGGATCATGACCTGAGCTGAGGGCAGACGCCTAACTGACTGAGACACCCAGGGGCCTGGAGAGATGTGATGATGAGACGGCACCAGTAAAACTGTTCTGGAAAGAACAATGCAGGCAGGCAGCACTGTGTGTGTGTGTGTGTGTGTGTGTGTGTGTGTGTGTGTGTGTGCGCGAGCGTGCGTGTGTGCGTGTGTGTGTGTATGTATGAGCCAAGTGGAAAGAAGGAGAAACAGTGGCTAGTGGAGTCCACGTAGGCTCTTTCTTGATGGCAGCAGTCCGCTGAAAGGCCTTCTGGGCTGGTGGCTTACCCTTGTCCGAGAAACAGGGAGGAGGGCCCTCTGCCAAAGGTGATGACAGTGGAAGGCGGGTCAGAGGGAATATGTTTGGACCCAGGCCTGTCAGTCACCGGTCTGGGACGGGCCCCAGGCAGAACTCTTCTCACGGCTAACCAGGCCTGGTGACCCCTCTCTGCGGGGTTGGTGCAAGACTCCACGAGAGTGAACACCCGACACAAGAAACACTGGCTTGGGCACAAGCACATGCCAGGGCTTCCGGTCAATGCCAAGGCCAAGCCACAGTCTGAGAGCCAGAAGGGAGAGGGAGAGAGGCAGTCACGATAAATATGACTCAGAAGCCGTCCACGTGCCGGGCCCCAGGAGAAAGAAGGGGAGACACGTCAGCCACCTGGCCCAGGCTGTGGAAGATCAGAGGAACTACGTTTTAGAGGCAAAATCTGCACCGAGGTTCAGAGACCTGAAAGAGCCGGGGATGGTCCCCGGTGTGCGAAGAGTCCTCTGTGGCCCTTTTGCCACCCAAAGCCCAAGGCCAGGCAGAGGCCCCAGACAGGCTCTTCTCAGATGGGGCTCCCTCCCCGCCGCCACCTCCCTGCAGTTCTGTTTCTCACATGCGTCCTTGGATTCTGCATGGAGAAACCCTAACTTTTCCAGGGCACCCATGAGCTGAGCCCCCACCTCTGACCTGCCTCA
The DNA here is from genome assembly GCA_028533885.1 of Nasua narica. NCBI lineage: Eukaryota > Metazoa > Chordata > Mammalia > Carnivora > Procyonidae > Nasua > Nasua narica. The sequence goes on from CM052797.1 coordinate 16,316,927, forward strand.
GTTTCCTCCTGGCCGCCGGGCTCCATGCACAGTCACTCAGCTTCCAGAACCACAGCCCCGGCGGCTTATGAGGGCAGCCCCCGCGACTAAAACCCTGTCCACTTAAAACTGTCACCGTCTGAAGAAAGATGTCCCACGCCAGTGTGGGAGACCACGAGCTTCACGGTCCCATTCGCGTTTGTACTGCGCCCCCCACCTCCACACCTCATGCCCAGAACCTCTCCCTGTCTGCTCCCAGGCCAGCCTGGCGCACGGCTCCTGGCTCAGCGCTTAAATGCAACACAGTCTCGGACCGAAAATCAAGACCAGATAACTAGGTCACGGGGGACTGCTATTCTGGCCCTCCCCTTGTCCACCTCGAGCTCCTGACACTCGGGTTGGAAGGAATCTGGGCCCGTGATTTTCACACCTGGCTAAAGCTTCCGCATGTTTTTTGTTTTGTTTTGTTTTGTTTTTTATCGTAAGAACACGCTGTCTGCGGCACGACAAGGTTCCTCTGCTGACACGTGAATGACGCGGGCCCACCTGAAATTCTGGGCCAGGTATGTCCCACTCAGTAGCTATTTTAAGCGAAACTATTTAAGGCAAGTTCAAAATCATTTCGGGCTCCTTAGACCTTTCAGGGGCCCCGGCAGCCAGCCTGCCTGCCTTTTTATGTTCAGACTCAGAACCAACAAATTAGCTCAATACCCCAGGCGAAGCAAAAACGCACGGGAAAGGACGGCATCTCAGCGCCCCTTTTGAGATAAACATCATTTCCGAGAGCCACATTCTCTGGGACCTTGTGACTTGGTCTGGGAGAACTTCTTGTGGCCGCTCCTTTTCACGTGGACAGCTTGTCTCTTCTTGGGGTCAACAGCGTCAAAGGCTGCGATGCACGCCAGTTGGAGTGAGGGCCCCATGGGTCCCAGGATGTTCTTCAGGAGAAAGAAGCTTGCGAGGCCGCCACGGTTCCAGCGCTCAGGGTCCCGCTCTGTCCAAACAGCCTGGTGATCCGAGCCAGGCCTCTTGGTTCCCCAGGTCACGAACTGCTTGACAAGCCGACGGGCCCAGCTCGGGAGGTCGGGCTTCTGAGCGCAGGCGCACAGGTTTCACACGATCCAGGAACGCTGAGACGTGTGCGTACGATGTGCATTTTTCCTTTCTTTCCTTGCCCGTGTCACGTGCATCTACATATATGTGTATGTATGTGTATGTGTATATGTGTGTGTGCATAACACGTGCATATCTGCACACATATGTACATATCACTATATAAATTCTGATAGAAAGAAAAGCACAAAATGCTTAGACACGATTTTGTATGTAACCTGTGTGTTACATACATAGATGTATGTACCTATATATGTATGCTATGACTTAGAACACTGCTGATCAAGTTTCTTCCTTCCTCTCCCAGTTCCTTCCCTAGTCCTCCCTTCTCAGAGGCTACCGCTAACCTGAATTTGATGTGGATGCCTCCTACATGCGTAAGCATTCATAAATAACACAGAATTACTTAGTGGGTTTTTTAAAGTTTACATAAATACCCCCGCACCGTGCGTCTGTGACGTGCCTTTTCGCTCGCCATCATTTCTGCGATTTATCTATGTAGATATGTAGCCGGCTATTGTACGGCATTCCGTCATGTGACTACTTTGATTTCATTCTCCATTCTTCTACTGGTGGATATTTATGCTGCATCTCCCTTCATTTAGAAAATGCCTCCAAGACAGCACTGTGGGGGCGCCTGGGTGGCTCAGTTGGTTGAGCGACTGCCTTCGGCTCAGGTCATGATCCCGGAGACCCAGAATCGAGTCCCACATCGGGCTCCCAGCTTCAAGAGGAGTCCGCTTCTCACTCTGACCTTCTCCCTTCTCGTGCTCTCTCTCTCTCTCTCTCTCTAATAAATAAATAAATAAAATCTTTAAAAAAAAAAAAAAGACAGCACTGTGCAAGGCTCTTCGCACCCTCGAATGAGATTTCCCTAGTGGAAGCCCAGAGGTGGACTCGCCGATAGAATTCTACCCCGATGCCAAGTACCCCATTGCACTCCGAGGCAGTTCTACCAATTTCCACTTTCACCAGCAGCACCGGGAAGCTCTGTGGGCTCCACATCTTTGCCAATGCTTGATACAAACCCTTCTCCACGTCTGCCAATCTGATGGCATGAAGCAGTCTCCCTCGTTACTGCCTCACGTTGCGTTGTTCCCATCACTCCCGGGAGGCTGACTGACATCCCATCTCTCTTCTGGTTTCTCCTCCCTCCCCCCACCCAGAGGCTACTACTAACCTGAACTTGAGGTGGGTGCTTCAGACAGGGCATTGAACTCCCTATACATATACTTCTCCATTTTTTTCTACCAGGCATTTCTCTTTTACTTATTGATTTATTTGATTGCTTTTTATTTTATTTATTTGAGAGAGAGAGAGAGAAAGAGCACAAGCTGGGGGAGGGGGGTCCAGGGGCAGGGGGAGAGGGAGAAAGAAGCAGACTCCCCGCTGAGCAGGGAGCCCGATGCGGGACTCGATCCCAGGACCCTGGGATCGTGACCTGAGCCGAAGGCAGAGGCTTAGCTGCCAGCCACCCAGACGCCCTGATTTATAGCTTCTTAAATAATCTATGCACTAACCTGTGTGTCATATGCCATAAATACTTTTTCTAGTCTATTACATGCTTTTATACTCTGTTATGATGTGTTGGATATACAGAACTCTCCATGGATCAATCTCTTCCTTTATTTGTTCTTTTCATATTTTGTTTAAGAAATCCTTTCCTGTCCCAAAGCCATAAAGGTATTCCACTCTGATTATTTCTAGCTGGCATTTACTGTTGGGTATTGTGAGGTGCGGTCAGGATCTGTTGGTTTCCCCGAGTCAATTCTCTCGGCGCCATTGACTGAGATGCCCACCCTTCCCCATCTTTCTATAACACTTCTGTGCGCACATACAAGTTCCCACGCCAGCCCGGGTTTGAGTCGATTCATCACTGTTAGATGAAGCCATCCCCGGGGCCAACGTCCAACTGTCATGACCGTCACCCCAGCTTTATGGGAAGTTTTGTTCTCTGGCAGAGAGAACACGCTCCCCTCCCTTTCCTCCCTTCTCAGAGTTGTCTCAGGGATTCTGGGAACTTACTCTTCCATGTGAATTTTAGGATACGTTTGTGTGATTTCATATCCCATATAAAACCCTGTTGGCACGTCAACTAAATCACACTGAATTTAGAGATTAATGGGGTGGGGGTGGGGGTGGGGGCATGCGGTAATCAGTCCTCACGTCCATGAACATAGCTTATCCCTCCATTACTGAGACCTTCTCTTCAATACATCTTTCAAATATTTTAGTCTTCTTCAGGTAATTTTCACATTTTTTTTTTCAAAAAATGTATTCCTAGGTCTCTAACGGCTTTTATGCTAGAGTGTATTATCATTTCTTTTATCTTCTGGAATGCTGCCCTTGGATCGGTTGCTACTGTTCATCAAGCATCCTGCTCAATTCTATGACTACCTATAATAATGTCTCTAGGTTCTCTTGGATTATCTGCATAGCTATGCCATCTATCAGTAATGATATTTGACTGTTCCAAACTTCTCTCTCTCTCCCTGTCTTTCTTTCTTTCCCATTGTGGTGCATTATCTAGGACGTCAAGTATCATGATGAATAAAGAAGTAAAAAAGAGGTCAGTTTGTCTGGTTCCTGATGATGCACATTTTTCAAAGGAGAAGATCCAGAGCCATGATCAATCTGAAAGGCTTCCATGTTCAAGAAAGGTGAATAACCTTTCACTTGAGTGACCATCTCAAGTACCTTTGCACCGTGTAAAATACATGGGTTATTAGTTGCACGAGAGGGAGTAAAACATTCGAGCCAGAAGTTAGAGCATCACAAAGGCCCATGAGAAGAGCAGGGCTGTGAGTCAGGGCAGGTACCGGGCATGACACTAATTGCCCATTAAGGGTTGGGGGAAAGAGTCACACAAAGGACACTTAGACCAGAGAATGTAGTAGGAGACAAAGAGCAGGGAGCATAATTGTCAGAGGCGACATGCACTGTGTGGACGCAAACAGCTTCCGTGCCTTGCTACCCCTCAGTTTACTTATCCATAAATCAAAGCTAATAATATCTACATCTTATTTATGAGTCACAAATTCTCCTGGCTGAAAAGGGCAAATAAGGTTTTTAAACAGTTCTTATTGAGTAGGTAGAGGGTGGAATGCTCCAGGCCTTTTCCACATTAGTAGTTCACTTGGGGGAGGGAGGGAGAAAAGCTGGTTTGGGAATTAAGAGTAATAGGCTCTCCTTGAGTAATCACACACACACACACACACACACACACACACACACACACACACGCCTCGGAGACGGGTCCAGATCCCCAACCAACAAATCCCCTCCGTTTGCAAAGGTCTCCACAGTGGCCCCCCCACCCCCAGCAACCTGCTTCCCAGGCTGAGTTTACCAAGCTGTGTGCAGTTCACCCTGGCTGCCCGGGACAGAGCCGGGGAGACGTGGAGAGACTCCCCCAGAACGTCCCAGGTCGGGGCAGGCACATACCTGAAGGAACCTCCCCCACGGGCAAATGCGAACAGCAGACTTTGCGTATGAAATTCAACTCAGGCAGGTCTGACAGAAGTTGTTTCAAAGCCCTGGCATTTTTGATGCCGGTGGCCAGGAACCGTGAGGGGGAATGCACGGCACGAGTGCCTCTTGTAGAAATGTCCGGGAGCCCTACAGCTCAACTTCAGTTCCCCCTGCTCCTTTTATCACAGGAGCCAGAAGCCCAGGTACTTTGTAATCTACCGTGCAGCTCAAGAGTCACTTTTAGCTGAAGACAAATTGCCAGGCCACCTGGGCAGGGCAGTGAGATGGAGCAGGAGCCCGCAGGGGAAGGGGGGTGGGGGGGGAGGGGGTGCTTAGTCATGAATGGGGATGGAAGCCTGAGGACTACTTTCCTCAGTCTAGACCATCAGCCGGGGAGATTTAGGGACCACGGGCAGAAACGAAGCCAGTGCTGCCCAAAGGCAAAAACTCCAATCGCAGGACGTTTGCAGAGACCTGACTAGTCCATACAGATGGACAGATCTAGATACACAAAACATAGGATGGCATGCTCCCAGACATACGCGGACCCACCATGTGAAGTAAAGAGCAAGCAGCAGCATCTACTTTTCCAGAAGGCCACCCATCTCACATTAGCAGCGTCTGCGCGGGACTTGGGATGCAGAAGAAATGTCATTTACATTAGGGCCACCCCACACTTGGCTGGCTTCTGTCACGGATAATGATGAAACTAAATTTAACACTGCCTGGCATTACAGCTTGAGTTATGAACCGGCCCTTCCCTGTCATTTTGCTTGATCCTCTAAATGTATAGTTTGTAGGAGATTTGTTAACTGCGCTGAAAGGTCCCCTGGTGGGACAGCATGCTCAGGTCCCCTGGAGCTCCTCCACCAGCCATAAATCAACCCCTTGCCCCACTGCCACTCTGTGGGGTTAGGGGAGGGGAAAGGGATCTGGTTGGGGGTCCTTTGGAGATATGCCACCTTCCTGCCCAGGGCTTGTCCTCTCCTGCTAACCCAGTCATAACGACAGCCCAGGCTGTGGGAGGACTCTGGGCTCACTGACCAGGGTCAAGTCCTGGCCTGGGGTTTTGCTGCCAGCCAATACTGGATCTTCCCAACAACTGTGGCCGGTACACACTGACACCGCCATACAGATGAAGATGGGGAAGTGACTTGTCTAGGGTCATATCACTGGTATGCAGAGAGCTACCACTGGAACAGCCACAGAAGCCTAGAAACAAAGCAAATTCCAGGGGCCTGGGGGGGGGCGGTTTCAACGCAGGACCCCCTGCTTCCGGCCCCCTGCGCGGCTGCAGAATCCTGAGCCGCCGGCAAAACCTCTGACGGATGCTTCCAGACTCCCGCACCTGGCCGCCCTCCCTCCTCTCTGAGACCCGCAGACACCGAGGGAGCCCGGGACCCCAAGACCCAGAGACTCTGGGCCATGCGCCTGTCACCGCCAAGTCGCGGCGGGCCGCCCTGACGCGCGCTCGGGGTCTGGAGCCCCGCGCCGCCCGTCGAGGCCAGCGGAGCCGGCGTGGCGGAGCCGCGGCCCCGGGACCAGGGAGAGCTGGGTGAGCACGGAGGACAGCGCCCGCGGGCAGAGCGCGGCGCCCCGAGACTGGCTCCCTCTCCCGCCCCGCCGGGCAGGTGCCCGCACCGGGCCGCTCTGCCCGCGGAACTGCCGCCCCGGGCGCGCCAGGCCTGCGTGGGCGCCCCCCACCCCCGCCGGGGGCCAGCCGGTGGACCCCGCCGACCGTCCAGAGCGCCGCGTCCCCCGCCGACTCCCCGCAGGGCGCCCCGGCCGCGCGGGCCGAGACGTTCGGGACCCCTGCCCGCGCGCGGCCGCGAGCCGGAAGGAGGCGCCCCCTCGCGCCGTGCCCACCGGCGGCCGGGAAAGTTTTGGGCGCTCGGGGCCGGCCGCACTCACCTGGCCCAAGTTGAGGTAGCCGTGCTCCGCGGCCACGCGGTCCGCCTCGGCCGGGCCGCCCAGCACTTGCACTGCCCAGTGGTTGGTGTAGACGGGGCGCGGCGGCGGCGGCGCGGAGCAGGCGGCGGGCAGCGCGAGCAGCAGCAGCCAGCGCCAGGGGCGCGGCGCGAGCGGCCGGAGCCCGGGCCCGCCGGCGCCCCCCGCGTCCGCGTCCTCGGCGGTGGCGGCGGTGGCGGCGGCGGCCCGGGGCGGCGGCCGGGGCCCGGGCGCAGGCGGCGCGCGCGGAGGCATGGCAGCGGCAGGCTCGCGCGGCGCCCGAGCGGCGAGTGCGCCGGGGGGGTGGGGTGCCGCCTTTTAAAGCCGCTCCGCGGCGGGGAAGCGCCGCCGCCGCCGCTGCGGGCGGGAGCGAGGGAGGAGGAGGCGGCCGCGGCGCGTTCCCGCCCGCGCGGCCCGGTGGCGCCCCTGGGCCCGCGCTCGTGCGGCCCGCAGCGGGCCGGGCGCAAGCCGCGGGCCGGGCGGCGCGGGAGGCCCGGAACGCCCCCCACCGGGGAACTTCTCGCGGACTTTTGGGGCTCTCGGAACAGACAGACGGGGGCGGCCCCGAGCGGCGGCCTTGGCCCGGCGTGTTCTACCAGGAGCCCCGAGGGTCCCCGCGGCAGCTCAGGTGAGTCCAGACTGGTGGGCCGAGGTCCCAGCGCCTCCCACCCGTCGGGCATCCTGGAGGCCTCATTCACCAGGTCCAGTTTTATCTCCTCTAAGGGTGGCCTTGCTCATCTCGGGGTGAGATGGTGGGCTTGCAAGGGCTCTGGGTTCTAAGGGAAAGAAGCCGCACGGAAAGACATAGGCATGGCCGGGTCCAGAAGGAGGCCTGACTGAACAGGCATGTTAATGTGGGGCGAGACAGTCGGCAGATGAGCCGGCTTCAGTGAGGGCGCAGGAGAAACCCAGGGGTGCAGCCCCAAGGCTCCAGACCACCTCGGGAGGCAGGTGGATCGCCAAGCTGTCCACTTCGCTCTGCGTGACCTCAGGGCCGTTGCTGTCCTTGTTGAGCGCGGGGCTCCACCTGGAAATGGGGATGACAATGGCATCTACCCCGTAGGGCTGTTTTGAGGATGACATGAGCTCTTGCCACGCCATAAGCTGCCCATAAACGTTTGTGTTTACGAGCTCACGGCCCGCGACATGGTAGGTGTTCACTTGTGCAGACTCTTAAAAGCTCCCACGGAGCTGGGACCGGTCAGTGGGAAAGTGAGTTGAATCATCATCCTTGCCCCTGCTGCCTGCAGCAGCCTAGAATGCACTAGGTAAGTATTTGATGCACCCTGGAGAATTACAGAAATGTTCACACTCTGAAGGAGCAAATGGTGAGGGGGGGGGGGGGGACGCCTTCTGGAACTCTTCTCCCATTACTTTCAGGATCTGTCGGTCCCAACTGGCCTCATGGAGAAAGCAAGGCTTTACCTGGATTACTACAGGAGAGGAAACAAAACATGGGCCCAGGAGGCCTTGAGGTGGGAAGGCAAAACCACTGATCTGATGTTCCATGTCTAGAAGAAATTCCTGTATAAAGCTCACTTGAGTCTGTGGCTTGGCACACAGAGCTTGGACAAAGAGAGGCAGGAGGGGTGGGGAGACAGCAGGATCCATGGAGGTGGCTTCCCCAGGTCCTTTCCAGCCTCTCTCTCAGGAGTCCTTTGGTTTCGTAACCTACATGATTCATCCTTTCTGCAGGCGTGAGTCACCCCGAATGGAGGTGGGAGAACGGGAGGTGTGGTGGGAGGCCCAACAGGGACAAGCTAAATCCTTATTCACAAGGGCTCCTACCAGGGGCCCCTCTTGGAACCCAGGGATTGATTTCCCACGCGTTTTTCTCTTTTCTGCCCTCGATGCAACTTCTCCCGCCTTCCTTCACCTGGCCAAGTGGGGTCAGCTCCCTCGCAGACACTCGAGGCCTGCCCCTCACTGCAGAATGCAGGCACCTCGCATCCCTAGACGCCTGCCCTCCCCTGCCCGCTGAAGAAACAGCAGGCCCTGGGGTAAGGGAGGCTGCCCTAGAGAGGGTCACATCACCCCTATCCAGCAGACACATAGCCGGAACCCTCAGCCTGTCTCTTCCTGAGGTCACCCTATCTGTCCACAGAGAAGGGACGCTGGACTGAGTCAGGGGGCTGGATTAGAGGCCTCACTCTGTAACTTACCAGCAACACATCTGGGCGACACCTGTCACCTTCCGGGCCCCTGTCACCTGGACTGTGTCTTGGCTCTGTCCTAGATCCTGTGTTGTACTTCCTCAAGTATGTGGCCCACTTCAAAATAGTGCCACACTGCACATAATCTAAGTTATTGTGAAGTAACTCGTCCCTCCCAAGAGGGTCCCCCCAAGACAGCAGTGATTTTGACAGGCAGAGATAAGGGTTTTTCCATAACAATTTGGTAGATTAAGGGATTCAGTCCACTGAACCGAGGAGCCTAAAATGCATCTGGATTTTGATTCACTGGGATCTGAATTTATTTTATTAACCGATCTTGTCCTTTCAGGCTAAACTTGGCATTTATTGTGGAAGTGCCCAGGCGACTGTCTTGGTCTCAATGTTGCAGGAAGACCAGCTTCTCAAAATGAACATCCTAAATCAAATCACCTCTTGTGGGGTTCCTATTGATTTATGCGGTGACAGTATCAGCTCAATCACAAAGTACCAGCCCTTGCATTGTGATAGGATTCATAATAAAACCTGGCCCATCTTCCTGCAGGGAGGGAGATCTACTCCTCACTTAGGCTCCCACTGTCCAGATGGCCCCTGGGGGGGGGGGTCCCACAGCTCGGGGGAGGGGCCAGGGTTGATGGGCTGATCCCCTCAAGTCAGAAGGCCAGGAGAGGGATGAGAGACATGGAACCATCAAGAAAGGTGATTGGGGTCTGATCATATTTCAGAAGGTTTTTCTTTTTTAAGATTTTGTTTGTTTATTTGACACAGAGAGAGAGATCACAAGTAGGCAGAGGCAGGCAGAGAGAGAGGGGGAAGCAGGCTCCCGCCAAGCCGAGAGCCTGATGCGGGGCTCGATCCCAGGACCCTGAGATCATGACCTGAGCCAAAGGCAGAGGCTTAACCTACTGAGCCCCCCAGGAGCCCCTTTCAAAAGATTTTTAAAGATTATTTTATTTATTTATTTGAGAGAGAGAGATTATGCACAGGGGAGGGGGCAGAGGGACAGGAAGAGGGAGAAGCAGACTCCCCACTGAGCAGGGAGCCTGATTCAGGGCTCAAGCCTAGAAGCCTCAGTTCATGACTGGAGCTGAAGGCAGACTGAGCCACACAGGCGCTGCCCCCCCCCCACCCCCATTTCAGAAGTTTTGGAAAATGCTGATACAGAGATGTGGTATTTATACTAGAATCTTCCCCAATGAGACAAGAGGAGGGAGGGGTCATCACTGGGAAGATGTTATTAAATTCTTTGTTGTCGGGCCCACACTTGACCCCTTCAGAGCAAGTACAGAATTGCAAGACTGGGGCCAAGGATGCCCAGCACAGCCAGGACCGCTGGGCAGCACGAGAGGCATCACACAGCCTCCTGGGGTGCAGAGAAACAGAAATTCACTGCAGACGTTGCATCCGTTTAAAGTCACAAATGCTTTACTGAGCAATTGCATTTTGGAGCTGTGCTAGGTCCAGCGGGCTGGGGAGTGGGGGGTGGGGGAGCTCCCTTGAAGAACATCGATGGGCACCACCTTCAGGATATTGGAGAAGAGCCCGCACTCAAAGCCCGGCTTCACCACAAGTCATGGGCTACCCCAGGCACGTTGCTCCAGTATTTTCTGCTGGAAACGGCAGTCATGGTGCCTTCCCGAGCCGGGCCCTGGGAGGGCGCAGGAGCTGATGCGTACAGAGCCTCGGGGCCAGCCTCAACAGTGGGGACAGTGGGGACCACACCGCTGCTGGGCGCCAGGAGCCCCAGAGTGAGTGGGATGAACTGGGCAAGGCTGTAGGCTCTGATTCATGTTGGACTCTATTCCTCTCGTCGGGGTGGGGGGTGGAGAGGTGGCTCTTTGACCATCCGAGGTGCGGAAGGGAATGGAGCAGTGCAAAGCCCACTCCACTCCCGCCCACTCTTTCCCTCTCTGGTTAGACTTTCCTTTTATATCTAGATCCTCATTGTCTTAAGAAAGAGCCTTGTAAAAACTGCTTCTCCTGCAAAACAATTATCTCGCAATTATGTATCTTAGTGTTCCTTTCATAAACTCCCACGTGGAAATTTAGTGTCAAACAAGGAATTTAGGAGCAAAAAAGCAGAAACTCCCCGAGAAGCTCTTCCCGACTAAAAATGAGAGTTTTGCAATTTAGCTGGTTTCCCTTTTTGCCATGGCTTCCAGGAGACCCAAGCCACGTGTGATAGTAAATCACAATTGTCTATTTCCTCCTCCCCGCAGCAGTTAGAATGCCTTTGGTTTTAAATGCTAGAATACCCAAGTAAAAGGAGCATGAACAGTAAAGATAGAATTCGGTGATAGGTGGAACTTGTGTTGTTAATTCAGCAGCTCAGTGATGTCAGGGCTCAAGATAGCTTTTCTGGGGGCATCTGGGTGGCTCAGTGGGTTAAGTGTCTGCCTTCAGCCCAGGTCATGATCTGGGATCCTGGGAGGATCGAGCCCCGCATCAGGCTCCCCACTCAGTGCGGAATATGCTTTTTCCTCTCCTTTCACTCCCCCTGCTTGTGTGCACACACACACGTGTTCTCTCTCTCTCTCTCTCAAATAAATAAATAAACTCTTTAATTAAAAAAAAAAAGATAGCTTTTCTGTACTTTGCCTGGCTTTCTCCCCCTGTGCCTAAATCAGTACCCCTTTATTCTCTCAAAGTAGCATCCAAGGAAGGAAGGGCGGGACACCCAGCTCATTTCCCCTCTGGCCCTACTGATCAGAACTGGGTCACAAGCCCACCCCATTGGCCAAGTCATCACTGACCCCATGAGTGGGTTACCTGGACACCTGGCAGGTTCTGTCATCCCCTTCTCTGCTTCTATTATGTCACCGTCCTATAGATCCTGCTGGCATAGGGCGGACCACAGATGAATATCTATTGAAAGGAGGGAGAGAAGGAAGGGAGGGGGGGCTGCCCCGAAGCCAGCCCCCCCATCCCCGTGCCAAGCAGAGCCTCAGGATCACGTTGCACTTCACCCAAGTGTGGCATGCCAGCAGCAGGCTGTACATCTTATTCCTGTGTGAAGACATCACTCCGACTCCAGGCTGAGTTTCGGGTTCATTGCCTAAGTACTCTTCCCGGGTGAGAATAAATTAGAAGTTGGCTCCCTTCATAGTCACGGCAAATGGAGCGAGGCAGAAGATGAGGTGGGAGTCGGGGGTTTGCAGTCACAGGCCAGGGAGAACGAGAGCTAGACACGAGTCCTTTCTCGACAAGAATCATTCTGGGAACCGGGGTGTACAAATAGAAAGTGGGGAGAGTGCATCCCAGGGAACAGAAACGCAGTAGCCTGGCAGCAGAGGGTGGCAGAATTGGCTGTTGGGATTCTTCCTGGAAAAGTTCTCCTGCCTGGACATTATAGAGCCCACCCTCCAGCTTCTCTCTTCCTCCAAGGAAACAAAGGCCAAAAGGCACAAACACGGGTTGCTTTTCTGCCCTCCTGCCCCTGGGGAAGGGGGTCTCCCTGCCCGCCTCCAGAGCCATGTCCTCCGTTGTTGACTGGTCCTCACGGCATCCCTCCCTCTGTGGGATCTTGTTCTGCTGGTTGCCCTCACTCCTCACCCCAGATCGTTCCCTCAGCGGCATATTTACTGGAGCTCCTCACCCTGCAAAGGCACCATCAACATCTTGCCCCTTCATGCCATCTCTCTTCCCCTCCTCCTCCTTCCTTCGCAGGCAAGGTCCTGGAAAATGTCACTTCGGTCTTCACTGGAGTGGCACTCTGGACCCAGCTCCCTCCTGACTGAGCAGCTGCACCTGCAATCAACCAACCAACCGCAGTTGGGGAAGAAACAAAACCACCCTGGGTTCCCTGGACAGTCCTCACCGCGCACCTCTATGGTCATGCTGAAAACCCAAACCCTCTGTGTTCTCAAGGGCTCTTTCTTACCTTCTTTCTGCAGCTCCCACCCATCCTCCCCCTCCATGCTTGCTTCCTTCTTAACTCTTTCCAAGGAGAGACTTCCCAGCCCCACCCCACCCCTGCGCACCTGCCCGTGCTCTGCCTCACCCCCCCACCCCGCCCCCGCCCTTGCTGTAGGTGGGCACGCCCTGCTCCCCAGGGAGCACCTCCACTCCCGGCTCGCCTGACCCCACCCCATCTCACGAGGGTGTCCCTGCTTCAGCTGCTGAATGATCTCTGGACCCTCCTCTTGGCTGAGGTTCTCCCCCTGAATTATCTCTATTTCAAGACAAACATGCTATTATTCCATCCGTCTTTAAAAATTTTTCAAAAAAATAAAAAAAAAAAACCTTGGAGGAAAAAAAATGGAAGCTACCCTTCAGGTTTCTTTCCTCCCTTCTTAGCAAGACAAAACGCTCCCAGGAGTTGCGTTCACCCACTGTCTCAGCTCCTCCAACTCCACATCTCAAACCCAGTTCAATCAGGTCACAGCCCCGTGCGCTGTCACGGTCACCAGCATCCCCGGAGCTGCTAAATCCCGTGGTCCATTCTGAGTCCTCGTCCCAGGAGCCCCTCCAGCAGCATTTGGCAGGGGAGCGCCTCTTGTCCCTCACGCATTCCTCCTCTGGCCCCCAGGATGCTCCCCTCCCCACCTGCCTGCTTCTCCTCCCGGCTCAGTGGGAGCCTCTCTCAGTCCCCACAGAGGTTTCCTTCTTAGCCTCCAGAGCCCGGCCCCAGTTCTTTGGCTTCTTCTCTCTCCTCGACTCTCACTCCCCTGGTGATGTTAACCATTCCTATAACTACGGATACCTGTTACGTGCTGATGTTTCCCATCCCATGTCCCTGGCTTGGACCTCGCTCCTGAGCTCCAGACAGCCTATGACTTCTCCGCTGGGGTAGCTAAGGTACATCACAGAAACTGAGCTCCTGATCTTCCCCGCCCCGCCCCACGTGCACTTTTCTCCATCACAGTGATGGCCGCTCTAAAGCCTATGGGCTTCCTTGACCCCTCCACTCACACTCGCTCCTGGGCTTTCGATGAATCTGGTGGTTTCTACGGTGGCAGTCCAAGGAGAGTCTGACCAGTTGTCACCCCTCCCACCGCTACCACTCTCGTCCCTCACCTGGAGAAACTCAGTGGCTTCCTAAAATGCCCTCCTATTCTGCCCTTGCCCCCTTGAACTAGCCTTAACACAGAGGATCACGTGAAAACCAAGGTCAGAAAGGCTGCTCCATGGCTCAGAGTTTTCCCAAGTCTTCTCTAGTCTCACGCAGAGCAAAATCATCCTTATGAAGCCCCCAAGGTCTTCTATGATCTCCCCCCACCACACCCTGTGGGGGTCTGTCAGATCCTAGAAGAGCACTGAACTAGGAGGTTCAGACTTTCCTGACAGAAGTGACTTTTAAGCTGAGCCCAAAGAAATAAACAGTAACTATGCAGAGGAGTGGACCAGTAGTCAGGTCTAAGTGTGAAACTAGAAACCACACCAATTACTCGCAATAAGGGAATTGGTGACACTGGCGAGAGAGAAGCTGAGATTAGCACAGTCTCCCCCATCCGTAGCAGGGTTACCCAGGTGTTACTCATCCCCCTGCAGGGCACCCGACAACGGGACTGGTGTGTGCAAAGGCCCTGAGGCTAGAGGAAAGTGTTTTGGTGGAAGAGTTAGCAAGGCAGAGGGGATGAAATAAGAGGGGACCAGAAGGACAGCCAGAGGCTAGGCTGTGACAGTTCATCAACCCTGGCAAGAACTTGGACTTGATCCCAAGAAGAATGGAAGGTATGGAGGAATGCTCCCACTGCTCCAACCAGCCTCCCCTCAGTGGTTCTCAAACCTCTATCTGTCTACAGCCTTACTCTGTCTTCAGAGGGCCACACCTTGGCTCCCACATCTTCGTCTCCCCACTCAACACCTTCACTGTCTCCGGCCTCTTAAACCCAGAGCGACCTACATCAGCCTCCTCACCTCCCACCTGCCCAGACACTGCCCTCGGAGGTCCCCCGTGGCATTCGCAGATGGGCCATTCCCTCAGTGACCCTCAGTAGTTTCCACCTGATTCTGACCTCTCGTCCCGCTCCTCCCTCCCCATCCCCAGGGCCCCCATCACTGCCGAGGTCCTCATGCATGGGGTGTCGTGATCACTTCCCACAGGGTGAATCTGGCTCCAGCCTATGGTTCCCCCAACCCACTGACTCGAGGCTTAGTTCCCTTGGACTATTTCAGATCGGGTGGAGCCCGAGGTCAGGGACACAGCCCTCCCGCCTTCGCCAGCCAGCCAGTGCTATGCTTCTTGCTCTTCCTGCCCTGCCATGGGGCCAAACGGTGTTCCTAGCTAACTAGCCATTCAGGCCCGGGCGGCTTGGCTTTCACCACTTCCTCGCTGGGCATGCCTTTCTCGGCTCTCCACACACTCATGCTCACTGGCCTACCCCACAGGCCTTAACCGAAAGTACCCCTCCCACGCGCCAGCCCTCCCAGCCTTTGTCCCCGGGCAGCATTGCTCACCCTGGCTGTATTGCCTTATGCTTTGTGGCCCAACCATGACGACTGGTCACAGGCTTTCTCACGCCCAGATCAGTGCCCATCTGGGTGTTGGGTCTCAGTAGTTGCTTTTCATCTCTCGGGGCGCCGTGGGCCTCCCTTTCCTCACTGGTAACATGAGTCTTTAGCCCTGGTGGTCTTGTTTCTACCCTTGTTTAAACAATATAGGACCTCGGATCTAGTATTTTCCTCTTCCAGACCTTGGGGGAAGGGACTGGCTGGTCCGATGTGGGTAGAGACTGCGGTGAAGGGAATCCAATAGGTTTAAAAAAAACATCAATTAGAGTCCTAGATGGTTTTTTTCTACAAATGTGATAGCCAGCTATAATCCTAAATGTCACCCTTTCCAGGTTATATTTCTCTCAATATTAGGTGACAGCGATTTTCCTGAAAGAGTCAAGACCAGAAGACTCTATTGTAGACATCCAGCCACTCTCTAGGGCCATGGGCACGAGCGCTGGGTCTCGGTTTCCGCCAGACAGACCTGTGACCAGGGTAGGCTTCAGGCTGGCTGAGCTGGGACGACGGGAGTGCGAAGGGGCTTTATGGCAAGTCAACACGGGAAGCGAAGCAGGATCCGTGTAGACGAGGGAAGGCGGGTGACCATGGGTCCCCAAGGTGCAAAACACCAAGGCATTCGTGTGTCTTTACACACGCTGCTTTGATTCTCTGCTGATTTTAGTGTAACTTCCTACAGGACTGCCTGAGGGCGCGTCTCTGCAGCCTGGCCTCTGACGCACAGCGGGGCAGCGGGGAGGGGTGTGGGTTCTGGGCTGAGCATGGGATCCATTCTGGCCCTTGCGGGCTGTGCCACTTTCGACAGGTTGCTTATGATCCCGGGCCTCAGTTTCCTCCGCCCTTAGTGATACTCAAGGTGGTATCTCCTTGCGGAGAGCGAGTGAGCTGATCCGTGCAAGATAAGGGCAGACCTTGCCTCTCGAGAGCTGGCATCCAAACTCCCCGAGATGTGTGTCCTCGGTTTGGCAGAGGTTGTGGTGACAGCGGAAGCGTGGGGCGGTCGGGCACCGTGCCGAGTTACATTTAGACGTTACTAAAACCTAAATGGTCTCTGGGATCCTGCTTGGATCTACGTAGTGGATTTAGGGCTTCCAAAATCCCCTTGAGGCTTTTTACATCCTCCTCACTATTTATAGTCTCAGTTCTCCCGAATCGCCAACCCAGCCAAAATCCTTCCCACCGTGTTTTTCTCTCTACCCAGGCTCACCGGCAGCCATGGGCTCCGTGGCCCCCACAAGCCCCTCACTCTGTTCCCTCGAGGAGCGAGACGTGGGAGTCCTCTGCCCTTTGTAGGCTCGGCCACTGACAGCTCAGGGGAGCCTGCCATCCCTCCGGTTCCTCCCACAGAGGTGAACTCTAACAGAAATACCAGCCTCTGCCGTCTGATACCGTCCTTGTTAAAGGTGCGAAATGTGGTAACCAAACGACATTCTGTGGCTTGGATGATTTGATTTGGTGTCCAGCTTTTCCCCGGGATTAGAGCCAAGTCCCTTACTCTTACTTTTTCTCTGCCTCCTCCTAAGCCCTTTCTCCCTCCGTCCTGTAAACTTGATCTTGCACTAGAAACCAGTAAAATGGAACCGCGTGCTTCCTCCTGAGCACGTAGCCAACGCGGGTCGCAGGGGGTCACCGCCACGAAGAGGGAAACCTAATTCATTCCTCACCCTTGGGAACCTTCTCACTCACGGCCAAATGGCGCCTCTCAAAGCTCATGGAGGACTTGTGGTACGCAACAGGCCCTTCTCACTCACGGCCAAACGGCGCCTCTCAAAGCTCATGGAGGACTCGTGGTACGCAACAGGCCCGGTGACAGGAGGTGATGCTCGGGTTCTGTCCCTCGGAGTAGGTGGGGAAGGGTCCCAATGGAGCAGGAGTGCCCACGCCGGATTAGAAGAGGCACCGTTCACTACGGTTAGAGCCGACCATCTCGGTTTGCACTCCAGTTCTGCCACTTCCTTCCTAGCTGGGTGACCTTGGGCAAATCGGTTAACCTCTCTGGGCCTCAGTTTTCCCAACCGAGCATAAGATGGGTATAACATTGGTGTTCACCTAGAAGGAGTCAGCGTAGATAAAGTACTCTGACTTGGGCCTGGCCCTTCCTGGAAGAGCTCTGATTTTAAGACCAGAGGTTTGGTGATAACCGACTGTTCCTTATAAATGTCGATGGTGCTTGAAGGGTCTCTATGTGTGTGTGTGTGTGTGTGTGGGTGTGGGTGTGTGTGTGTGCAGCTGTCTTAGCACAGATGTGTTCTGGGCCGGCCCACAGGGCTAGCCTCGCATCTCCACCAGAAGGGAGGCTCCACACCCCAGCCCTCGCTGGAGCATCAAGTCCCTCCTGAAGCGTGCCTGGTAAGAAAGAAGGGATGAGGCAAGGAAGGGGGCAGAGGGGAGTGGCCAAGGAAGAGAAAAACACATTTATTTACCAAGGCCTCTGTAAAGCTTGTGTGTACATCTGTGTCTCATTTGTTTTTAAAACCACCCCAGGCAGTGGTGATCCTTTCTCTCTTTATACAGATAAAAAAGGAAGGACTCAGAGGGAAAAAGGGCCTTGCCCAAGGCCTCTCACCCCCTGAGGTTAAATGAGCTAGCAAATGTTCTCCTCTGGAGGTGGTGGTGAAGGCAGGAGACGAAAGAGAGGGAGGAAGCTTCAAGGTCCTTGTCTCTTCCTGCCAAAGAGCAAGGGAAAGCCTTGGATGCCCATCAAGGCATGAGAAGCCCTGAGAGAAAGGGAAGCTGGTCTGCCCGTGGGTCAGTTGAAACAGAGGGCAGATGTGGGGGAGTCACTGGTCATCGGTGACCGTTTGTGGCATCCCCGTTCCTGGGGCTGTGCTCCTGGGGCTCGCTGGGGCCCTCCGGGACCACTCCCTGGGGATCAGGAGGCTGCACTGGTGCCCCCTAGAGGAGACAGATGGAGGGAGAAGCCATGCCCGAACTCCTCAGCTCTCAGAAGCCCCTGAGGGAGGCCAGAGCAGCTGACATGGGAACAATGTGGGTGGCTGCCCTACTCAGAAGCTGCCTTGATCGGCTGTGTCACTCTTCAGACCTCCCTGTCACGGAGACCTTGAAAAAGTGAGTCTCTTGGGTGGTGGCAAAACTGCCCCTTTGGAATAAAAAGACAAGTGATACACCAACACCCACTTCCAGAAGCAAGGATGTGGCCACATTAGAGGGCATGCATTGTCTATGAGTCTGGTATTAAATGTCTTCATAGAAAGGTTGAGGGATTTGCTGGTGAGGTTGACAGATAAATACGAGATGCCCAGTTAAATTTGAATTTCAGATAAACAATTAAAAAAAATTTTTTTTTGCAGTATAAGTATATCCCAACTATAGTGTGGGATATACTTATATACTAATGATTTGTTATTTACCTAAAATTCAAACTTACCTCACTGTCCTGTACTTTTATTTACTAAATCTGGGGATTGAATGCTCCAGTTGCAATTGGGGAGGGCAAGGTATCACTAATATTTTAAAAAGAAGTGCCAAGCTAAAGTTTTGATTTAAAAATTCAGACTACCTTCTGATGGGGCCGGGAATCAGGGCAACTCGAACCATTAAAAGTGCCTCACTTTCATCCTGTTGATACCTCCCTGCTGAGGGATAAGTCATCCTGTCTGTCCAGGGTCTAGAAATTTCTTCCTGTCCCCAGTCTCTGTTTTGAAGTCAAGTCTACCCCTGCCAGTAGCATTTGGGTATTGAATTATACCTTCTTTTAAAAAAGGAAAGAAAGAAAGAAAGAAAGAAAGAAAGAAAGAAAGAAAGAAAGAAAGAAAGAAAGAAAGAAAGAAAGAAAGAAGGAAAGAAGGAAAGAAAGAAAGAAAGAGGAAAAGACAAAGTCTTCTCTCCAGGGCAGCATTCAGATGCCCATGAGCTCTGCCATCAAATTTGAATATTCTCTTAAAAATAAAAATTATGGTGCACTTAAAAAGGAGCATGTTATGTCAGCACTGATGATAAGACAATTTATTACTGTCTACAAAAAGAAGGCTCAACCGACGTGGTAGAAGCTGGCTCAGCGGGTTGTAAATTATGAGCCATTCTCTCAGTGGCAGAAATAAAGGCTCTTGTCAGTCACTGCACTCTTCCCTTGCTAGGCCAGCAGGCCACAGGGAGCGGGCAGTCAGAATTACACGCCCATTACCTGCGAGAGCTGCCCCACGCTGTGTCTCTGGCTCATCCCACCCCCATCCCTCCAACATTCCCGTGCAAATCCTTGCACCATCACTCCTCATGTCTTTAGAACACATGTCCTTTTTGACATGGAAAAAAAAGACAAATGTGTATGATCTTCAAGCAGGCAGAAAGAAAGCAAGAGCAAGCAGAGTTCGGTGGAAAAGGAGAGCAGGCTTCAAGACCTCCCTTGGAGAGAAACTCTATTGGCCTCTCTGATCTAGAGAGAGATCTAGATCTTCCTAGGCTTCCTTGGCTGGAAGACGGAGTAGGGCAGAAAGGGTAAAGTGACAGGTGGCTCAGCTTCTGCATGTGGTTTGCTGGGGTGCTGCCTGAGAGGTGGTCTGCCTCCCAGAACTGGGAGGGGCTCACAAAAGGCCAAGGGGGAACCTGTGGGGAGTCCCCTCCAAGAAGGTGGACTCACAGGGACTCCCAGGGCCAGGTGCCCAGATCCAGAATTCTGTGTAAGCAGTGCCACCTCCCACTCCATGGACCCCATCCTTGCTTCTGATGAAGCTGGTGCATACCCGCACCCTCTCCTCCCGTGGACTCACCACCTTCCAAAAGCAATGTGTACCATTAACCCCCAACTGAAAGGCAGCATTTTAAGTACCCCTCAGAAGGAGGGTATCCTTGGGTGCTCGCTGCCTGAGACGTGACTGGACAGACATGCACACCATGAACGAATACCGTGGGTAATTGCTAGGCAATAGACATGGTTACATGTGTCCATTGCATATGAGAATAGGGTTACACGTTTTCATAGAATGGTTGAGGGATCAACTGGCAGATGGCCAGGTAAATACTAGGTGCCCAATTAAGTTTCTTTTTTTAAAAAAAGATTTTTTATTTTATTTATTAAAGAGAGAGATCACAAGTAGGCAGAGAGGCAGGCAGAGAGAAAGGGGGAAGCAGGCTCCCTGCCGAGTGGAGAGCCCGATGCAGGGCTCGATCCCAGGACCCTGAGATCACGACCTGAGCTGAAGGCAGAGGCTTTAACCCCCTGAGCCACCTAGGAGCAACCCCCTCTTAATTAAGTTTCAATTTTAGATACACAATGAAAAAAAAATTTTTTTTAAGGTTTTATTGATTTATTTGAGACAGAGAGAGTGATCGAGAGAGAGAGAGCATGAACGGGGTGGAGGGCAGAGGGAGAGGGAGAAGCAGACTCTCTGCTGAGCAGGGAGACTGACGTGGGGCTTGATCCCAAGACCTTGAGATCATGACCTGAGCTGAAGGCAGACACTTAACCGACTGAGCCACCCAGGTGCCCTGAAAAAATTTTTTGAGTATATATCCCATACAATCTGTGAGATAAACTTAAATTGATACAACGATTTGTTACTTATTTAAAATTCAAACTTACCTGGCTAACCTGTACTTTTCTTTGCCAAATCTGGGAACCTTGAATGGGGAATCAAATACTCCAACTGGAATTGGGGAGGGCAGTGTATCACTAATATTTAAAAAATAAATGTCAAGCTAAGGTTTTGATTTTAAAATTCAGAACACTTTCTGATGGGGCTAGGAAGCAAGGCGACCCAAACCCTGAAGGGTGTCTTGCTGAGCTCAGTTGTGGCCCATTAGGCATCTAGACAGATTAAAATAAAACAGAAATAAATAAGAACAAAGAAAGAGACAGAGGGGAAGGGAGCTCACGAGTAGGTGGGACACCTGAGACCATCTTAATAATCCCGGGGGCCTCAGGCAGCAGGGTCCATGGGAGAAGTGGTGGCTCAGAACGTGCACACATTAGGGAAGTTTTGAGAGCCAGTATATCTGGAAGGGTTTGAGTGACCTGGGGAAGAACTCCTTTGCCTTCACATCCTTGCCTCAGTGGGCTCCTTGGTGAAGAAGGGCAGAGTTAAGAAGGGCCCGTTCTCCAGGGTCTGGGAGGGCCCAGGCCAGGAGCACCAAGCACCAGCACCCTTTGCTGTGCTCGTCCCTCACCCTCCTCTCTGCACCCCACTTTGCTCTCACCATCAACCCCTTCAGCAAAATGGGCTATTGTCCAACTCACAAGCTCCCCTCCCAAACAGTTATTTTTTCTTGTCATTTCCCTTAACGTCTTATCCGTCCTCCTTGATTTTTCAAAAGTGTTTTTCCTTTTTCGCTTGTTGCTTACTTCCCCTCCTCCCCAACCCCAGCCCCAAATGGTTTTCTGATGGTCAGCAAGACCCTTGTCCTCTCTGTATAACCAAGATGGATTCCCAGTCCGTCGCCCTTTTTTTTTTTTTT
>CM052797.1:16338571-16386519 GCA_028533885.1 Nasua narica
ACAGAATGGCCATTGGGGGCTCTGTAGCTCCCGTGTGCTTTGCTTAGCCCAAGATCCACTTGGCATGTGAGAATCAATTTGTGAGAGCAGCTCAGACACCAGGCAGGAGGCCACGGGGACACAGGTGCCCTTTGTGATGAGGAGTCCAGCACGGTGGAGAAAATGTCACCAGCACTGTCTTCTAGCTTCAGATGTTAGGTTGTTGAGGTAAAGGGGGAAAGGGTGGGGTTATGGACATTTTTCTTTTTCTTTTTCGGTTATGAACTATTAACTGTAGTTCAGTACTAACCAGCCCTTTTAAGGGTGTATGAAATAATGACAACGTTCAAGCCATCAGTGTCAAGGTTGCAAGCCCTCCCAGGGCTGTCTGAGTCACGGGTTAAGTAGAGTCCATGATAGAGTATCTTATGGAACTGGTTTCTAATTACCTGCAAATTGGTTGTTCGTTCGTGTCTGGCATGCACAGTAACGTGTCAACCGCACTGTCGGAATTGTCTGTGCCTTATCAGCTTAACAGAGGGCTGGCTGTGCCTGCTGTAGCTGGACCCAGAATTCCTTCTATCCTCGATTATTCTGTGCTTTTGCCCAGAGAAAAAGGACGATCGAGGCAGAGAAGCAGGTAATGGGTCATCCCCAAGTGAGCACGTTCAAAGGCAAAGAGCCATCGAAATGTCACAAACTTTTGTTACCAGCCTGTCATTTGAATGCTTTTCCAGCCAAGGGCATCTGCAGTGACTTTCTCCCCTCTCTGAGCTCCATCAGGCAAGGGGAGACTCCCAGTTGACTATTGACTCCCAGATGGTTCTAAAAACCTAATGCATGGACCAGATTCTGACACAGTGGATTATTCCTAGCAGCTGAAGAATCGTTGGGATGGGTCATGGGTGTCTGGGCACCTTTTAGATAGAGCATTAATAGCCTACCCTGGCCCCAGTAATTCTTTCACATAGTTGGGATTCTGCTCTTACCTTCTTTGTATGCTTTGCATAAAGGCAATGGGGGCTTCTTTACATGATGCTCAAAGCACACTGACCTCTGTGCAAATACGGTTCACTTGGGGCCTTTCCTATAGATGCCAAGCAAAAGCAAAAGGTTCAACCCCCAATCCCAAAGGGAAGAATAACCAAGTGGTCATGAAAACCAAGAAAAATGCAATCACATTATAATTCTAAGTAGAAGAGACAACGATACTGAAAAGAGCCAGAAGGAATTAATAGTTCAGATGGCCTTCGTTTTTGGCCAGGTGAGAATTTTTCCAGGTGTAATATGTAAGTGGTCTTCAGAATTCTGCCATCATGGGGCCCCTGGGTGGCTCAGTGGATTAAAGCCTCTGCCTTCGGCTCAGGTCATGATCTCAGGGTCCTGGGATCGAGCCTCACATCAGGCTCTCTGCTCAGCGGGGAGCCTGCTTCCCCCTCTCTCTCTGCCTGCCTCTCTGCCTACTTGTGATCTCTCTCTCTCTCTCTGTCAAATAAATAAATAAAATCTTTAAAGAAAAAAAAAGAATATTGCCATCATCCTGAAACACCAGATTTGATTGAAAGTCCAGAGCATTCCCTGACACTGAGAGTCAAGGGTCCCCCAGGTGCCCCACATCATCCTTATGCAACTTGCCTATCGGAGTGGAAGGCATAATCATGGGGAGTTAGATCACTCTGGGGGGCTCATGCCCACATGCTTGCAATTTCAGAGTCAATGGGACATTGTGCCCATGATCTGGGCTTTGGGACATGGTCCATGGGAGGTTTTGCTTGGCATATAAGAACTCGTACAAAATAGGAAGTTCCTCCCATAACTAAAGGGGAGGGAGACCTGGGAGAATAGGAGTCCATTTCCATTTGCCAAGTGGAAGGTCAACTACCCAACTCAACAGAGGGGCTGTCTGTTGGATCCAGAGGTGGTTACATGGTGATGGACACAGAAGGAAAAAGAATTTCTGAGTCTCTTAAACTAAGGGGGGGGGGGGCTTTCTTACATGATTCTCTCATAAGACCAGCACACAAAGGACTCTCATTGTGACCAGAGGCCAATGTAGAAATCTGTCAGAACGGAAGATCCTAGGTAAATCATAATAATGGATTTCCACTTACACTGAGCCTTTTTTAGTTCTTCTGAATCACACTGCATATTAAAAAACAACTTGGCAATTTTGATTGGTAACTCAGACGCTTCACCTTTCAAGTAATCCCCTGGTGTATGTGTTTGCACACACATATGGCCATCAGAGCAATACCTCATGCCCGCTGTAAGTTTGTTCTTAATTTGGGGAAAGGAAATACTAATGATGAAGAGACTGTCCCTTCTACCAACAGCAAGGCCATCATCCTAGAGCCTGAGGACAAGTAAGTGACAGATACCGAAGACACTCATGTCCTGATGGTCTAAGAAATTGCATTTCATTGTCAACACATTTCAGAACATGGATGTATTCATAATTCAACATTTATTTTATTCATTTAAAGCATTTTAGAATATTTTATTGAATATGCATGGGAGAAGAGGACATGGGATGAAAAATGAAAATCACCCACTCCATTCCCTTTTACCATATACAGTCCCAAAGGCCACCACCATGAACCATTCCTGCATTTGGCTTTTCTGATAGCTATGATCCTAATTCTAAATGGCATACTTATATCTCTGTCTTTATATTCAACTTAGGCACTAGCTATGGACTCCTTGCTAGGAAACATGAGGCTTTAGTCGACTTACACTACATCCTCTCTAAATTTTAATAATTATTAATTTTAGTTTTTCTGTTGGTCACTCTTGTAAGTTTCAAATTCACACCTAAATCTCATTTCTTGTTCTATTATTTTCAGACAACATATGAATTTCTTTCACCAGTACCATTCACTAGATTTGATCATTTATATACTACTTTATGAACATAATTAGTTTTTTCAAGTTTTGTTCACAGGATGGTTCTAAAAACCTAAAAACAATAAATCCCATTTATGTTATTATGACTTTGTAAATACTGCTCGTTCAAAGTCAATCAGTATGGTAGGATTTTATTTCCTTCTCTGTGGGTCCAGTGTCATTAACTATAAGTCCCATGAAGGGTCAGGTGTTAAACTCATGTCACATTTTTGTTTCCTTCATATTTACACAAACATGAATTTCTGGCCTAACATTTGTTTTGCCTGGGATTTTTATTTGCTTTAATTTTTGTTTTAGAAAAGAAACATGCCTTTACTAGATTTTCATGATTTATAAACCTCTTAATCATACTATTTCTTAAAGCTTTTTGCTGGACTATATCCTGCAGTAACAGAAAAACTGCTTTGGATATACATTTTCTGAGTACTATAAATCTAAAACTCTATTTGCTTACATGCATAACAATTTTCTGGGTATTGAATACTGGGTTTTAAATTATATTTCCCAGAATTTTTTATTCTACTATACAAAGTTCCTGGTAACATGTCTGAGGTCAGTATTATTTTTGCTCTTTTGAGGGTGACTTTTTCTTTTCTTCTGAAAGTTCTAAGAGTTTCTCTTTATGTTTTATGTTCTGAAGTATCTTGAGTCTGAATCAAGGCATAATTCTTTTATTCTTCACCTACTTGGAACTTGGAGGGTCTTTTAGTCTGGAAATAACTATCTTTAGTTCGGGGAAACTTTCCTCTATCATGTCTTTATTCTTTTAATTTTAATAAAAGCTCTACATTTCCATGATTAAAAAAATTAAGTAGTTCCACAAGTCTTACAATTAAGCAATTTCTTTCCTACCTCCCAGAAGCCACTACTTTCAATGCTTTTAGCTTTCTGTTATTTGCTTCCATATTTCTAAATAGCACAGTTAAACTGCTCTGTATTGATTTGTTTGTTTTAAAAATATTTACTTTAGGCAATGAACAATAAGAGTTTAGCTTTTTTCCTCCACTTCCATACCCTTAAGTATATTTTTTCCTTCCTATTCTTCTAAAAGAATGATGTCATAATTTTTGGACAAATTAATATTTAGAATTTATATTGTTATGGCTATAACCCTATAGTACATTAAAATTTTCTTTCCCTTCTTTTGCATTCTTTGGTTTTCACTGCAATGTTTTTTTAATTTGCTTAGTTTTTTAATGTACCAGTCACAAATCCATTCTCAACATCTTCAACAGAAGAGAAAAGCTCCTTTCCTGAATAAGAAAACATGATCAATTATAAAAAATTCGCAATATTGCATATCTCTGAAAATGTCCGATAGTCTTTATTCTATCCTAACAGCATGTTCAGAGTTTGAGGATATAGAATTCTAAGTTAGAATTATTTTCAATAAGAATTTTGGAGGTTGTGATCCATTATTATTTAGCTTTTAGCATTGCTATTGAGAAGTCTAATGCAGAACTAATACTAAGCCTTTTGTATGTGACTTATTCTTTTCCTCTTAGAGCTTTAGTACCTTCTCTTTGTCCTCAGTGTTTTGAAACTTTCCACTGATGTGTTTTGTGTGACTCTGTTTCCATTCATTGTGCTGGGCACTTGGTGAACCCCTCAGTCAAGAAATTAATGTCCTTTGTGTCCAGGAAACTCTCTTGAATTGTTTCTTTGGTAAATTTCTCCCCTCCCATTTTCTCTCTTCTTTATTTTTGAAAGTCGTATTATTTAAGCTCTACTTCCTGTCAAGTCTTTTTTTTTTTTTTTTTTTTTTTACTTTTTAGCTTCTATTTTCCATTTCTTTGTTGTAATTGTTCTAATTATTGGGAGATTTCTCCAGCCTTCTTTCTAAGCTTCTACTGAAGTTTTCATTTAAGTTTTCTAATTTTTAAATTCCAAAATCGTTTTTGTTTTCTAAATATTCATTTATACAGCAACATTCGTTTATCAGCTTTATTGAAGTACAATTAATATGTAATTGTCCACATTTAAAGTGTACATTGTGATTAGTCTTGACAAATGTATATCCCCGTGAAACCATCACCACAATCAATATAATAAACATGCCCATCACTTTCAAAAGTTTTCTCACGCCTTTCTGTGATCCTTTCTACCCCACCCTTTGCACCCCCTCATCCCATCCTCAGATAACCACTATTCTGCTCTCTGTCACTGTCATTTAGTTTTCATCTTCTAGGACTTTATATAAATGGAATCGTGCAGAATGTACTCTTGTTTCGTTTGAATCCTTTTATTTAGTGTTATGGTTTTGAGATTCATTCTTGTTCTATGTATCAATAGTTCATTCTTAACTGCTCTATGTATTCCATCGTATACTGCTTATACCACAAATTGTTTATCCATTTACCTGTTGATAGATACTTGATTTGTCTCCAGTTTGAGGCTATTACAGATAAAGTTGCTGTGAACATTCATGTACTAGACTTCATGTGGACATACGCTTTCATTTCTCTTGGTAAATACTTAAGAGTAGGATGGTTATACCATGTGGTAGGTGTGTGTGTTTAAATTTTTCAGGAACTGCCAGTATTCATAATCTACTGCTGTGTAACCCATTACCTCCAAAACTTTCTGGCTTAAAACAACACAATTTATTCTCTCAGAATGTTTGTGGGTCAGGAATCCAAGCATAGTTTAGCTGAGTGCAATCAAGGTGTTAGCTAGCCCTGAGGTTTCATCTAAAGGTTCATTGAGAAAGGATCAGCTTTCAAACTCGCTCATATCATTGTTGGAAGGATTTAGTTTCTTGAGGACTGTTTTCTTAGGGTTTCAATTCTTTGTTGGCTCGAGATGTCCCTCAGTTCCTTGCCCAATAGGCCTCTTTGATATGATGACTTGCCAGCAGAGGAGAGAGTCTGTTAACAAAATGGAAGTCACAATCTTTTATACCCTAGTCATGGAAGTGACATCCCTTCCGTGCTACTACGTTACATTGGTTAAGAGAGGGAATTACACAAAGCCAGAGAGCTAGGAAGTGGGGATCATTTGGAGCCCCGTCAAAATCATGCCAAACAGATTTTGAAAGTGGTCGTATCATTTTACATTCCTGAAAGAAGCATATAAGAATTCTAGTTACTCCTTCCTCACCAACATTTTGAATCATCAGACTTTCTAATTTTAACTATTCTCAAAAGTGTGTATTGGTATCTAATAGGGATTTTAACATACATTTCCCTACTGAACATCTTTTTTATGTGCTTATTTTCTATCATATGTATATTATTTCCTTTATGTATATATATACATATATACATATGTATATATGCACGTAAAGGAAATATATATATTTCCTTTTTTTTGGTGAAGTGTCTTCTTAAATTTTTTAAAAAGATTTTATGTATTTATTTGGCAGAGAGAGGAACTGCGAGAGAGGGAACACAAGCAGGGGGAGTGGGAGAGGGAGAAACAGGCTCTCCACCGAGCAGGGAGCCCAATGCAGGACTCGATCCCAGGACCCTGGGATCATGACCCAAGCCGAAGGCAGCCGCTTAAAGGACTGAGCCACCCAGGTGTCCTTCTTAAACTTTTTGCCCATTTAAAAAATATGGTTTGTTTATTATCACATTTTGAGACTGCTTTATGTGTTCTGGATACAAGTCTTTATCAGATATGGACTTCCAAATATTTTCTCCCAGTCTGTGGTTTATCTGTTTGTTCTCTTAACATCTTTCAAAAAGAAAGAAGAAGTTTTTAGCTTTAATGCAATAAAACTGGTCAGTTTTTTTTATATTGATACCTTATCTGAGAAATCTTTACCTGACTCAATTTCACAAAGATTTTTTCCTATGTTTTTTTTTCATCTAGCTTTGTAGTTTTAGATTTTACATTTAGGTCTGTGATCCAATGTGAACCAATGATCAAGGTGTTATGCCCAGATTTTGAGATCCCCAAAGACCACAGGGAGCCGAGTCTGATGCAAAAGCAAAAGAGCCCTTTATTCAAGCTAGCTCGAGCTCAGTCGCCCACACTCACCGACACAGCGGCGTGATGTAGAGAAAGAGAGCGAGTTTCAAAAAGCGCAGCAGTTTTATAGGGGCCAGTGGCCAATGAGATTGTAACACAGAGAAAATTACTTAGTAACTGTTTGAACTAGCCTATCACCCTGGCCAGAATTGGCGGGCAAGTTTGGCGGGCAAAAGGCGGGGGTTTATATTCTTTCCTGGTCAGGGGTTCTGCATTCCTATTGTCTAACCCAAACCAACCCACAGGTGGTCTGGGCCAATTAGTTCAAGGGAGGGTTGAGCCACACTCTGACCCTCCCAGAGGCAGGTCCTGCGGGGGCCACACACAAGAAGGCGGGTGTAAGCAAAACGAGCCAGCCCTGCTCTGCTCCTTCAAAGGTTCTTTTTTTTTTTTTTGCATATGTATATTTAATTGTCCAATGCCACTTGTTAAAAGATATTCTTTTCCCCTTGAATCGTCTTGACAATCTTTCCAAAAATCAATTGCCCATGTATGTGTGAGTCTATGCCTGGACTCTGGACTCTCCTCTATTGAAGTGTCTCTACACTAACACTACACTACTTGATCACTGTAGCTGTATCACAAGTCTTAAAATCAGGTAGTGAAAATCAGGTTGTGTTCTTCTCTTCAAAGTTGTTTTTGGCAATTCTGGGTTCTCTTCATTTCTATATAAATTTTAGAAATGGTTCATCAATATCTACAAGTCAATCTTCTGAGATTTTTATTGTGATTGTGTTAAATCTATATTTAAATCAATTTGGAGAGATTTTTCATCTTAATAATATTGAGTCTTCTAATCCAAGGACGAGGCATATCTCTCCATTTGTTTCAATCTTTCTTAATTTCTCTCAGCTTATTTTCTTGTCTTTGGTATAAAGATCTTGTCCAGCTTTTCTGAAACTTATTCCTAAATAGTTTATATTCTTGATGCTATTGTAAGTGGTATTGTTTTTGAAATTTCTATTTCTAATTATTCATTGCTGGTATATGGAAACACATTTAATTTTTTTTGTATGTTGATCTTATATCTTGCAATTTTGTATAATTACTTCTTAGCTGTAGTAGTTTTTTTGTAGATTCATGATGATTTTTTATAGACTCGTGTAGACTCATGTAGATGATTATGTCTGCAAAGGAAGACAGTTTCCACCCTTACCCGCCCCCCCAATCTGGATGCCTTTTATCTTTTTTTTTGCCTTATTAAATGGCTTAGAACTTCCAGGACAGGGTCAGATAGAAGTAGTAGAAGCAGACATTCTCAATTTTTCCTAGCCTTAAAGGGAAAGTATTCAGGTTTGTTTTTTTTTTTTTAATTTTAAAAGATTATTTTATTAGAAGCACAAAGTAATAATTATCAAAGAAACTTTGTGGGGAGCCTGGGTGGCTCAGTTGCTTAAGCATCTGACTCTTGATTTCAGCTCAGGTCATGATCTCAGGGTCGTAAGATAGAGCCCCACATTCAGCTCCAGGTTGGGTGTGGAGCCTGCTTAAGATTCTCTCCCTCCTTTTGTCTCCTTCCCCCCACTTGCACATTCTCTCTCTCTCTCTCTCTCTCTCTCTCTCTCTCAAAAAAAGCAAAGTAAAGCAACTTTGTGAAGGTGAAGTGAAGTATTCTAACAAAATACAGTATATTGAAACATGACATTGTGCCTGCTTTCCAGTGTGTGTGCGTGTGTGTGTGTGTGTGTGTGTGTCTTTTAATAAACTTTAATTTTCAGGGCAATGTCAGGTTCACAGCAAAAACTAGTAGAAAGTACATAGTCCATCTATACCTCCTGTGCCCACACGTATACAGTCTTGTCCATGATCAACATCCTGCACCAGAATGACACATTTGTTATTGCTTTTTTACTGTCCCCATTGTTTTGCTTTTTCCAGAATGTCCTATAGTTGGAATCATATGGTAAGTATCCTCTTCAGATTGGCTTCTTTCACTTAATAATATGTATCGAAGTTCCCTCTGTGTCTTTTCCAGCCCTTTGTTCTTCTCTTCAACATTGTTTTTGGCTATTCTGGGTCCTCTTCATGTCTATATAAGTTTTAGAAATAGCCCATCAATATCTACAAAATAATCTTCTGGGATTTTACTGAAGGTTGGTTGCTTGGGAGCCACTGGTTGCTCCCAAGTCTTGAATTGTGAATAAAGCTGTTATAGATCCATGTAAAAGTTCTGTGTGGACATAATTTTTCAACTCATTTGGGTAAATAAATACCAAGGAGTGCAATTGCTAGATTATATGATAACTATATGTGTAATTTTGTAAGAAACTGCCAAAATGTCTTCCAAAGTGGCTGTACTATTTTGCATTTTCACCAGGAATGAATGAGAGTTCTTATTACCTCACATCCTTGCTAGATTTGATGTTGTCAATGTTTTGAATTTGGATGCTAATAGGTGTGTAGTAGTACCTTGTTGTTTTAAGTATTCAGTTTTCGCCATTAAGTTTGATGTTAGCTATAGATTTTTCATAGATGCTCTTTATGAGATTGAGGAAATTCTCTTCTATTTCTAGTTTGTTGAGAGTTTTTATCAGGAGTGGATGTTGGATTCTGTTAAATTCTTTTTTTTTTTGCATAAATTGAGATGATCATGTGATTTCTCTTTTTTAGTTTGCTAATGTGATGAATTACACTGATTGATTTTTCAGATGTTAAACATTGCATTCCTGGGATAAACCCTATCTGGCAAAGATGCATTACTTCAAATTTTTTGTTAGATTCAGTTTGCTTAATTTTGTTAAGTATTTTGCATCAATTTTCATAAAGGTTATTTGTCTGTAGTTTTATTTTCCTGCAACATCTTTGTCTGGTTTTGGTATCAGGGTGGTGCTGGCCTTGTAGAAAGATTTGGGAAGCATTTCCTCCTCTTCAATTTTCTGGAAGAGTTTGTGTAGAATTGATATTATTTCTTCCTTAAATGTGTGGCAGAATATACTAGTGAAGCCATCTGGGCCTACAGTCATCTTTTTGTGAAGGTTTCTTTTTACAAAAGAAATTTCTTTAATAGGTCTATTCATATTCAGATTATGTATTTATGAGTCAGATGATCTGTTTCAAATTCAGATTACTTCTTTTAAAATTTTGTATTGTGATAAAATATTCATAACGTACAATTTACCATTTTAAACATCTAAGTGTATAATTAAATGGCATTAAGCACATTCACGTTGTTCTCTAACCATCATCACAATCTATGTCTATCTATGCATCTGTCTTTTCTATCATTCCAAACAGAAACTCCATACCTATTAAACAGTAAATCCCTCTCCCCCAACCCCCCATCCCCACCCCCACCCTGCTCCTGCCAGTCCCTGGTAATCTCTATTCCTCTCTATGAATTTGCCTATTCTGGGTACCTCATGCAAGTGGAATTATACAAATATTTGCCATTTCATATTTGGCTTACTCACTTAGCATAAAATATTCAAGTTTCATCCACATTGTAGCATGTATCAGAATTTTATTCCTTATTATAGTTATCTATTTCTCTTTGACAGGGTTTTGATAGTTTATGCCTTTCAAAGGATTTGTCTCTTTCATTTAAAATTTTGAATCGATTAACAAAAAGTTGTTAATAGTGTTTCCTAATTTTCTTTTACTATCTATAAAGTCTGTAGTGATGTCACCTCTCTCATTTCTGATATTAGTAATTTGTATCTTTTCTCTTTTTTTTTTCCTGGCAAGAAGCTTCTCTATTTCATTGACTGTATCAAAAAACAAACTTTTGCTTTCATTGATTTCTTTTTTGTTTTTCTATTCTCTATTTGATTTAATTAACTCTTACCTTTATTGTTTCTTTTCTTCTGCTTTGAGTTAAATTTGTTCTTCTTTCTCTTACTTCTTATGGTATAAACAGAAGTAATTTATTTGAGACATTTTTTTCTCTAATGCAAGCATTTGGTACTAAAAATTTCCCTCTACATTCATTGCATCTCATAAACTTTGATGGGTTGCATTTTCATTTTGATTCAGTTCTCTTTGGATTTCTTCTTTGACCCATAGGTTATTTTTAAATGCTTTATTTAATTTCCAAATATCCGGAAATTTTATTCCAGCCATCTTTGAATTACTGACCTTTCATTTAGTTTCATTGTGGTCAGAGAACATACTTTGTGTTGAACTTAAACCTAGAGATTTTTTATTACCAAGAATATAGCCTATATTAGCAAAATTTTGCACTGCAAAATAATGTGTATTCTTTCATTAGGTGTAATGTTCTTTTTTTTTTTGGCTTATGAAAATTTATTATCATCACATATTCACCATCAAAATTTATGATCTTAGTCTTTCCTTCTTGCCTTTGTATAAGACCAAAAGAGAGACATTGGCTACTTTGACAACCTTGAAGCAAACTCCAGGAATGTCACCCACAGCATGACCTTTGTGATGAAATCCAGCAACCAGAACCTCATCATTTTCCTCAATAAAATTCAAACAGCCATCATTGGGTACAAAGGCTGTGATTTTTTTTTGCCATTCTTGATTAGCTGGACCCTGACACACTTCTTGATGGCAGAATGTGACTGCTTGGCTTAAACTCCTACTTTTTCCAGCACAATCCCTTTTGCATGGCAAGCACCTCCAAAAGGGTTGGCCTTCAAGGCTGTGCCCAAATGAGCTTTCTTGTATCATGATCTTGTCTGTGGCTGCAGAGCTTCCTGGCAGTACAGAGACCATGACACTTGCCCATCTTGCCGGCGCCGTGGGCCTGAGCAAAAGAGCTGTAATGTTCTTTTTAATACTTTTTTTTTTTAAGATTTTACTTATCTGACAGAGAGAGACACAGCAAGAGTGGGAACACAAACAGGGGGAATGGGAGAGGGAGAAGCAGGCTTCCCGCCCAGCAGGGAGCCTGACGTGGGGCTGGATCCCAGGATGCTGAGATCATGACCTGAGCTGAAGGCAGCTGCCCAACGACTGAGTGAGCCACCCAGGCACCCAGGTGTAATGTTCTATAAATAGCAATTAGATCATGTTGGTTGAATGTCTTCTGCAAATCTTCTATATCTTTGCTGATTTTCCATTTACTTGTTCTGTAAATTATGGAGAGTAAGGTGCTGAAATATCTAACTAGACTTTGGATTTGTCCATTTCTCCTTATAGTTCTATCCACTCTTGTTTTATATATTTTGAAGCTCTGTTGTGATGTACTTTAATGTTTATGTTTGTTTTGTACACTCTTGGTAAATTGCCTCCTTTATTATTATGAAATTACCCTCTTTATCTCTGATAATATTTTTTGCTCTGAAACTTAATTTATCTGGTAGCTACTCCTGGTTTCTTTGCATTTGCTCCACTGTCTTCTGACTCGCTTTGTTTCCAACAAGAAGTTGCTAACACTTTCATCTAAACACAATGCATTTTTTTTTCTGGATGCTCTTAAGATTTTCTCTTTATCCCTGATTTTAAGTAATTTGATTATGATGTGACTTTGTGTGGTTTTCTTTATGTTTCTTGGGGCTTAGTGACTTCCTTAGACCTGTGGATTTAAAATTTTCTTTTTTTTTAAGATTTTATTTATTTATTGGACAGAGACACAGCGAGAGGGGCACACAAGCAGGGGGAGTGGGAGAGGGAGAAGCAGGCTTCTTGCTGAGCAGGGAGCTGGATGAGGGGCTGGATGCCAGGACCTTGGGATCATGACCTGAGCCGAAGACAGATACTTAATGACCAAGCCATCCAGGCGCCCCTGGATTTATAGTTTTCATCAAGTTTGATAAATTAGGGCCAATATTTCTTTTTTTTCCCCAAATACTTTTGTTTTATTTTTTCAGTGTTACAAGATTAACTGTTCATGCACCACACCCAGTGCTCCATGCAATATGTGCCCTCCTCAATACCCACCACCAGGCTCACCCAATCCCTCACCCCCTCTCCTCCAAAATCCTCAGTTTGTTGCTCAGAGTCCACATTCTCCCATGGTTCATCTCTACCTCCGATTTCCCCTCATTCACCCTTCCTTTCTTTCTCACAATGCCCTCCATGTTTTCCCTTATGCTCCACATGTGAGACCATAAGATAATTGACTCTCTTGGCTTGACTTATTTCACTCCACAAAATCTCTTCCAGTCCCCTACATGTTGATACAAAAGTTAGGGTATTCATCCTTTCTGATGGAGGCATAATATTCCATTGTATATATGGACCATATCTTCTTTATCCATTCTTCTGTTGAAGGGTATCTTGGTTCTTTCCACAGTTTGGCCATTGCTGCTATGAACATTGGGGTACATGAGGGCCACTATTTCTTAAAATATTTTTTCTGTCTCTTACCCCACCTCACCCTGCTCTCATCACCTTCTCAAGTGTAGATTATATATATAATAGTTGTTCTGTGGTTCACCGATGCTACATTGAGGATTTTATTTATTTATCCACTTGGATCATTTTTTATGTTCTCAAGCTATTCTTCTTTTTCAGTGTCTAATATGCTGTATTTTTCATCTTTTGAATTTTGACCTTTTTTTTATGTTTCTGATATCTCTACTTAGCATGTTACACCTCTCCTCTATCTCCTTGAACATATGGAATATGGCTATAATAAGTGCTGTCTAGTTTTATCATCATGGTCATTTCTGGGTTTGTTTATATTGATTTTTCTCTTCATTATGAGTTATATTTTATTGCATGTTTGATAAGTTTTTAGATGATTCCAGACATTGTGAATTTTACCTTATTGGATAATGAATGTTATCCTGCTTATATAAATATTCTTAAACTTTGTTCTTGCATGTAATTAAGTTATTTGGGCACAGTTTGATATTTTTGAAGTTTTAAGATATATTTTTCTAGGCCTCACAAGAGCAATCTTTGCCCCACTACTAAGGCAATACCTTTTTGAGTACTCTACCTAATTCTCCATGAATCAGGAGATTTTCCACTCTGGCTGGTGACAATATGAACTATTCCCAGCCCTGAGTAAGTCCCAGAGTTGGTCTTTCTGCCCTTTTGGGGTAGTTCTTCCCTAGTCTTATGTCTTTTCCTCACATGCCTCCACTCATCAGTACTCACCTGAAGACCCCTGGGGGTTCTTTGAAGATCTCCAAAGCTCTCTATCTCTTATAGTTCTCTCTTCTTCAGTATCTGCCCAATGAACTCTAGCTGCTTTGACCTTGTCAGGCTTGCAACCCTGTCTCTTCAACTCAGAGAGGCCACCAGGCCCAACCTGAGTTCCTCCTCCCTGTGATGAGACCTACAAGTTCTCTCCAGTCAGTACTCTGGGCCAACCTAAAGGCTCACTTCTTTTGTTCCCCTCTCTCAGTTATCATTCCCAATGTTGCCTGATGTCTAATGTCTGAAGGTCAGTTTCATCTATTTTTTCAGATTTTTAGTCGCTTCAAGAGGGTGGACAAATCTTGTTCCTGTTACACAATCATCAGCTAAAACAGACATACAGTAATCTTGCTTGATGAATAAATTTATTTCTGAGATTTCGATTACTATTTTTAAGTTTTTTCTGCTTGTTGCATTTTTTTCTTTTTCAGGTTTCATTTTTCTTTCTGTTTCTGCTTATCTTCTTTCCTGTTACAGGCTTTCCTCACATGTTGAGTGATCCTTGCTTGCTTGCAATAATATTTTGCACATGTGAGGGAGGCCCTAAGAATCTAACCTACAGGGATTGCCAAGTACTGGGATTCACAATGGGTGACCTGGTTGAGCTATTTTATTGGGAAAGCCCAGTTGTCAATATCTGGAAATCTTATCTTTTTTCTTGCTCTGAGTCCCCAAAGGAAAAAAAAAGTCTTTATTCTTTTGCATTTTTTGTATCATCTAGGTTACCAGTGTTTCTGGAACAGAGGCAAATAAGGGAACTGAGAAGTCTCAGCCTTTAATATGTAGACTCTGTCCTAATCTCCCTTTTTAAGTTTTGGAACCTTACCTTCTTTGTGCCTGGTATTCCTGAGTCTAGAGTTTCCATGGTTTAGCTTCTCAGATTCAGAGTAGAAAGCTCTGACCTGATGGGAAGGAAGGGTGATAGCTCAGGGTGAGAGAGTGGATCCCGGGAAGTCTATTCACTTCTTGTATAGATTTTCAATGATCTTGCTCATTTGAACCTCTCTCAATCCCTTCATTGAGAGTTAACTGATGATTACAACTCATGAGTCCTCTTCAGTTTCTGGATTTTCCCAGAGCTAAAGTAGGTTTCACATTTCTCTGGTCTATTAACAGTTACCACTATCAAACTGCCCCCCAGCTTCAGATTATGTGGATTGAAAATTGCCCTAAATTTCTCTGAGGATACTAACTAGATTTGTCAAGGTGTCTCTGGTTCCTGGGTTATCTTTTTTTTTCCTATGAGGCCAGATATTCCTTTCAATATTCTTGGTCTTTTTCTTTCAAATGGCCAGGTTTCCCATGGGCCTGGTTATTCTTGGTCTTCCGTTCATATTTTAGGTTGAAGGACATTTTGTTTTCCCACCCTACAGTTCTCTGCCCTATTTCTTATATTCCACATATAAGTGAAATTGTGATAATTGCCTTTCTCTGATTGACTTATTTCACTCAGTATAATACCCTCCAGTTCCAACCATATTGATATAAATGATAAGTATTCATCCTTTCTGATGGCTAATATTCCACCATATATATATAATATATACCATATATACCATATTATATACCACATCTTCTTCATTCATTCATCTGTCGATGGGCATCTTAGTTCTTTCCACAGTTTGGCTACTGTGGACATCACTGCTATGAACATTGGGGGTGCATGAGCCACTTCGGGTCACTACATTTGTATCTTTTGGGTAAATACTTAGTAATGCAGTTGCTGGGTCATAGGGTAGCTCTACTTTTAACTTCTTGAGGAATGTCCATACTGTTTTCTAGAGTGGCTATACCAGCTTGCATTCTCACCAACAGTGTAAGAGGGTTCCCCTGTCTCCGAATCCTTGCCAACATTTGTTGTTTCCTGTCTTGTTAATTTTAGCCATTCTGACTGATATAAGGTGGTATCTCATTGTGGTTTTGATTCGCAGTTACTTGACACGAAGAGATGTGGAGAATTTTTTCATGTGTCTGTTAATAGGCCATACACTTGAGTTAAGGAAAGGCTTGAGTAGAGGCAACCTATGTGGAGAGGGTCTTGCAAATTAGTAGACTTTGCTTTAGGGTTCACAAATAGCATTTTGGTGCTCTTGGGACCATCTGTGGATATTAGAATAGGAAGCACCAATATCTATGCTAAGCACCATGGATGTCCTTGGTCAAATGTCCTTAGGAAAAGCCTTCTGCTTTGTTAGTTTGTCAGTTTGCCTAGGGATAAACATCTGATTGTCAGTGTCTCCCTGAGAAGTGGGGAGGAGTCTGGGGAAGGGTCTGATTGACACAATTGTTTTGTTAACAAACCTTTAATTAAACATCCTCTTTGACTTCTTTTTTTCATTTTTGGTTGTGATCCTGCAACCTCTCCATATTCTGTTGGGAGGGTTGGCCACTACTATGAGCCTACCACCATGTCACTGAGCACTCATGCTTGGTTCTGTCCCATTGGTTATCTGTGCCCTCTGCTCTCTGTCTCCCTGTATCCATTTCAATGTCTTGTTTACCTATAACCCCTTCTTTAACCCCCCCTTCCTGTTTTGGGAGATTATTTCATTTTGTACCTCTTTATTGGGATTTGGAAGAAAAAAGAAAAATCCATGTGTAAAATCCACCATCTTAAATCAGAAGTCTGTTTTCCCCTAGTTTTATGAGCCCTTAAGCTTCCACAGAATAAACACATAATTGCTTTTTCCTTAACCCACGAAAATGTCTAATTTGGAGTCAATAAACCTTACAAGTTCTTGAGCCAACCAGTGCAATGTGTCTGTGATGCACAGACTTTATGTCCATCAACTTATGGGAGTAGCATAGTCACCTGGGATGGAACAGAAGCCAGATTTGCTGTAAAGAGATCTGTGACTCCCACGGGTTACAAAATGCTGAATTATGACAATGTAGACCCCATAAGGAAACTGAAGCTGCATCTTGGAATCTGAGTTAGAGCTTAAGCAGATTGGTCTTTGGGTGATTCTATCTCACAAACAATACATTATTTGTATTGGAGGGGGATTGCGGTAATATCTATCTAAGGGACTCGTTGCTCAGGTATATGTAGCTCCAAACCATCATTCTGGTGCTGTGGTTTCACTGATGCGAGAGAGTTCTCATGGGTGATGTATCACACAACAGGGGGATGTTCCCCTGGAGGAAATAAAAGATCTTCAAGAAAGCTCTTAATAATTACAGGAGAAAAAGATAACTACCATGCTACCTATAAAAAGTCTTTTGCTCTCTCCCCCATCAAGTGCGAGAGAATATAGATACTCACTTTGCTTCTCTCAGATCATCTCCTGCTCTTGTATAATATAAACGTTTAAATGTAAGCAAGAGTAATTCTTCAATCCACCCTCCAATTAAAAAAAAATCCATATTCCCTGAGTATCTCTGAACCTCCACAGACTGAAAGATGGATAAGTATTAAAATGTCATAATCTTCTGGACTTGGTGCTTTTAAATTTCCTGCTTCACAACTCCTGAGATGTAATTTCAAGTGCAAAAATATCTGTCAGGGAGGATATTAAACAACGCCACACCTTCAGCTGTTCTGTCTTCAGCTATTTACAGATATGTTTCAAAAACATACCATTTAAATATGAACAGCAACTTCCTGTTAAACTTTGGATGTAGCAACCAGCAAGAAATATGGCCCCCGGTGGTGAGGGAGGAAAAAATAGTTTCTGTATACAAAGCCCTAACATAATAAACAAGCAGAAGAACTTCCTGATAAATAGCGCCAAGCAAACATTCATATCCTTGCCTCTGCTGTATTCAAAATATTTTTACTAGACCAAGTGCAAAGTATTATTATCATTAATATTAAGTTTATCCTTTTTGGAACTGATCCAGGCTCCAGTTCTACCAGAAGGTCTGGTAGGAGCCAAGGGTATGGACGTTTATCATGGCAGTTACTTTGGTTTTAATTCTCTTCATATAAATGTTGCAGAGCTATGGATGGATATTAACATTACTGTGCTTGAGAAACCCACGCCTATCAGCCCCCGGGGCCCTACAGCAACCACCCCACAAAATCATCAAAACGGAAATTCCCAGGCAGTAAACAGACAGAATACAGATCCAACGACAGTCTCTGAAGGCAGTGCCAGGAAGCAAGGCAAGGACAAACACAAAGACATCTGGGTCCCCACAGGTTCCCTCTAGCCACCCGGGAACCCAGCGAGGTCAGGAACATAAACACCTAGGACCCAGGACCTTACAGAAAACACTCATTTGTGTTCTCTTTGTTCACCAAACAAAGCAAAATGCAAATCTGGTTGTTCTCTTTATTTAAACCCAAAACAAAACACTTTTTTATTGATATGTTACATATATGTAGACAAATGTACACATCTGATGGACGTCCATAAACTAAATCCAGCCCTATAAACAGTCCCCAGATTGAGACACAGAACATGAGCAACCCCTAAGGAGGCTCATGTCTTCCTCATGTCCCCTACAGTCACCACCTGTCCCTGCATCCTTTTTTTACATATATTCCCGAAGGGGAACTGGAATTCCAGAACTTAGATGAAGTAAATTTAGTGCAACTTTGTTATAATGTACTGGAATTGAGGACACAAAATCCA
This sequence comes from Nasua narica, assembly GCA_028533885.1. Taxonomy (NCBI): domain Eukaryota; kingdom Metazoa; phylum Chordata; class Mammalia; order Carnivora; family Procyonidae; genus Nasua; species Nasua narica. The sequence continues at coordinate 16,357,063 of CM052797.1, forward strand.
CATATGACAAGGAACGATGTCCCAAGGATTTCTTTCAGCATTTCCCTGGGATAGGTGAAGGCTATGTGTTGGGGGAAGGAGAAGAGCAAGGGGGGATGAGGGAAGAGGTGTGGGAGAGGCAGAATCCCATAGGATGTCAAGTCCCTCCTGGTCAGATGGGCCTGGTAGGGTGAAGGGACACCTGGTGGAGGTGGCAGCCTCAGAGTTTCATGTCTTAATCTGCCACTGGCCCCCTGGTTCAGCAAGAAGCTGGACAGCAAATGTATCTTGTGTGGACACCACCATACCACCCTGATAAGCTCTGACTATGGCCCATTGCCCTTGCCAACCCCAGACTGTGAGCGGCTTCCTGGAAAGGCCACAGTCCTGTCTTTGGGAAGCTTAGAGTCAAGCTGGGAAGCCAAACAGGCACTGGGGTCAACACCACCCAGTGCAGGGTGAGGGCAGGCACAAAACTCACTGCAAAGGCTTGTTTGCTTATGTATTACTGTAACTATTCAACACATGTTTCTCGAGTGAACCAACATGTGAATGAATGAATGAATGAATGAACAGAACACCTCCCATCTTGCCTGAACTGGGAGCACACCTGATAGCCAGCTGGGTTGACCTATAAAAGAGTAACCATTTGGAGGACCAGGAAGCCTGAGTAACCCTCTCACGAGGCCAGCTGAACTGCACACAGTGCTTAAGGAGGAGCTCTGGTCAAGGTGAGGCTCCTGGACCTACCAAGGACTCCAGCTACCAGAGGATCCAATTAACGCTGGCTTGGGCAATAAAGACATTTCGTTAATTCATATACACATGCACAAAACAAGAATTCGGGAAGTAGGTAGTTCCCAGGTGTGCTCAGTTCCTCACAATGTACCGAAGGCTTCTCTTCCATCCTCCTACTCTGTCCCCTCAGCTGTTGGTGTCCCAGTAAAGACACAATGTTCATCTTGTCATCAAATGCTTCTCAGCCTTTATTAGGGAGGGAAAAGCAAATGTCCTCCTATTTCTCATTGGCCAGATATGATCACCTGACCTACAGGGAGGCTGGGAAGGGAAAGATTTGGTCATTGTCAGAAGCCACTCTCCCCAGATCGTTGGAGGCACAAGGGACATGGTTAGATTCTGTCGGCACATCGAGATCCTCTGGGCACAGCCTCAGTGCCTCCAAGAACCAGTGTGGCCCATTCAGTGAAGAACACAGGAGTCTGAGGGCCAGGACTCTGTGTGTCCTTGAGCTGGTCACCTGAGATTTTGACCTCCTCTTTGTTCCAACAGTGCAGCTGGACAGAAGAACTAGTAAATCCATCCCAGTCATGAAATTCAAGGCTCCATATTTCTATTCCCTCTTCTTGGATAACACGGCCCAGTGGAATGATGTTAGCTTGTTCCACAATGACAAGCTTGTGAAGAAAATTTTTCTAAAAACATAGCTCATGTATTGGAGGTGGCGTTGCTGCATATTCTGGAAATGATGTTAGTTGTCTACAACACACAAAGAAGAACAATGCAGTACAAAGATCGTTGTAGTATGGTTTGAATTGTGTTCCCAGAAAAAATATGTTGAAGTCCTAACCCCCAGTACTTGTGAACGTGACCTTATATGGAGGTAGAATCTTTGCAGATGTGATCCAGTTAAGATGAGGACATACTGAATTGGGGGGCCCCTAATCTGACATGACTGGTGTCCTTCTAAGAAGAGGAGAAGACAGGGGCACTCAGGGAGAAGGCCAGGTGACAGTGGAGACAGAGATTGAAGCAATGCAGCTACAAGTCAGCAAACATCTGGAGCCACCAGAAGCTGGAAGAAGGAAGGATGGATTCTCCCCAGAGCCTTGAGAGGAAATGGGCCCTGCTGACAGGGACTTTGGACTTTGGATTTCTAGCCTCCAGGGCTATGAGACAGCAAATTTCTATTGTTTTGAGCCACCCAGTTTATGGTCTTTGTTACAGCAGCTCTCAGAAACTAACACAGATAATACTATTTAAATATCCAGGCCTTAGCAGGAGACTGAGGGGTCATCTGTATCCTTCTCTATATTCCAGGAAACAGGTAGGAGAACAATGCAATGGAATTTGTCTTTACCCCAGGCCAATGTCACTAGCAACCCTCAGGGAGAGGCAGTAAGGTGGAAGAGTTAAGATCAGAGCCTGAATTCAAACCCTTCTCTGCCCTATACTGGCTGTGTGACCTTGGGAAGTCACTTCACTTCTCTGTGCCTCAGTAGCTATGGATAAAGGAAATAAATTTGGGCTGTAATGAGGAGTAAATGAATTAACATGTGTAAAATGTCTAGAACAATACCTGGTGCATAATGAGCGTTTGCTAAGAACAAAAGTTGTCACGTTGTAGATATCTTGCCTGTCCCCTTGTTTACAGCCTAGCTGTAGTGGGTCACTTAATGGACTGCTTTAAAGCAAAAATGGGTAGACACAGGTTGGAAAGATCAAGCCAGTATCTGGAGTTATAGCAAGTTCAAGAGTCAAAGCTAGACAAGAAAAGCCAAGAGCAAAGTGTGTACAGAGTCAGGACCAGGACACACAATGTACTGGAAATGCCAGGGGATGGGCTGGAACTTGGATGTTGGAGGACAAGACAGGTGTCTGCAAGTCCTGGCAAGCAAGACCTAGAGGTGGGAAGAGGTCGAGCCCAGCATCCAACTCACCTGGCAGAGGGTAAAACATGGGGCCGCTGACTGTCTGGCTGGTTTTGGTGGAGGTAGAGGGCTTAAGGAAACCCTAAACAAAGGATAGTTGGGGCTGCTGCCTACGAGGTGCCTGTGTAGGACACAGCAGCATTAACTCCCATCAAACTGGGAAGTGGGTACTGGTTGGGTAGGATCACTTGGCTATGGGTTACCAGGGATGTGAGTGTCTGACAATGGTGGCTGATCCCTCCTGCTGGTGCCATCAGACATGCCATGGGCTACTAGGGGTACCCCTGCTGTCCTGCTTCTGTGCTCAGCTAGACAAGGCCCAGGGCCACCTAGCTGCACACTAGTCACACAGCCCGGGAGAGAGCAGCCATGGGTCTGAGGAGTAGCCAGCTTGCTTCTCCCAGGGCATCCAAAGCTGTACCCAGCCTTACTTTCCTGCCCTGAATGAGCAAGAAAGAGAAGGCAAATGTACCTTTGGCCAAAAGTGTAAATTTGAGAAGTAAAACAAACAACATCTAATTTGTCAAGACACACACAGCCTCGTGGTGGTTACCGTAAGACAAACAGGCCAGAAAAATCCCTACCAGCCTCTTACAGGTCAAGGAAATGAAAACTCTGTGTAAATACCTTTGGAATCAAATGGCAAAAGATAAAAACAAATTAGAGCACAAAACCGTTCAGAGGCAGTGGGGCAGCCAACCCCCTCTAGGGAACTCTGGACCAATAGCAGTCTATGACATAGTTCTGGAGTTCCTGGCTTTGTTTCCATTCTTGAAAACTCATTTATTCACCATTTATCCACCATCATGACTCTTGGTAATAATCTTTATCTTTACTTCTTCATTTGTCATCTTCAATCTCCTCTGATTCGGCACTATTAAAAAATATGCATTTCATTCACTTCCCCGAATCCCACCTCCTCCAAATCATGAATTTTAGTTTTATATTTGTGACACTGACAACTCTAAACGTAGTGTTGAACATATATTGTTTTCCCATCCACTGTAGATAGTGCTGAGTGTTCCCCCATCTCCCCTCTCCTGCTTCCCTCTCTCTCTCCATTCCCTGGGCTTTCCTTTTACAATATCAAAGATTTATAATATTCTGTTTGACAACCGTAATTAAGTTTTCTGTTCTTTGTTAAGTTTTATCTATGTGTCAAAACAAGTAAATGACATTTGCATTTTTATGACTCTATAAGTGCTATTCCTAGCAGACAAGTTGTTTCTTTCTCTATAGGCCTGATGGCTTTCCCAGACCACATAAAGGAGAACATCAAGGTCAAACGGATTCTTTTTCTTATGTACATTCATTTTGCTCAACATCATGCCACATTTTTAGTTTGTCCATTATTAAACTGTCCCTTTTGTAAACAACTTTATGGTTTTTTCCCTAATATTCTAATTGCTTTCCTTTTTTCTTGTTAACAAAGAATACCTGCCTCCCAATTCTCAAGTCTTCAATCCTGCCATCTGTGTTGTCCACGGGCACAGCTCCAAAGTTGTCGTTCTATATTCTCATCTGTACGGCCAGGGCTGGAGGTCTGTGAGCTATATTTCCCAGGAAGGTTTTGCCAGTAAAAGACATTAGAGGTTGGATGGGAGAAAGCATTTCCCCTGCTCTGCTCTGGTGGCAGCAACTGTATTGTACCACAATCTGTGGATTGGTGGTAGGTGTGGCAATAATGGTGGAGCTGTGGATTCCATGCTCTGCAGCAGCAGCCAGAGGGCTAGCTCCTGGCTTCTAGATGAGTGGCAGTAGTACTCACAAGAGATAACCCCACCTTGCCTTCCAGGTCTATGCCTACTGATCTCTGGGAGTTAAGGACTGAATTATGTCTCACCAAAATTTATATGTTAAAGCTCTAACCTCCCATGTGACTGTATTTGGAGATAGAGTCTTTAAAAAGGTAATTAAGGTTAAATAAGGTCATAAGAATAGAGACTTTATCCAATATGACTGTTGTCCCTATAGGAAGAGGAAGAGACACCAGAAATCTCTCTCTCTCTCTCTCTCTGTCTCTCTCTCTCTCTTTATGCACAAATGCATAAAGAAAAGTCCTTGTGAGCACCCAGTGAGAAGGTGGCTATCTGTAAGCCAGGAAAAGAGTTCTCACCAGAAGCCAAACCTACCAATGCCTTGATCTTGGACTTCTAGCCTCGAGAACCCTGAGAAAATACTGGTTAAGCCACCCAGTCTGGCGGCTTTTTTTTTTTTTTTTTTTTAGTTTGTGCTAAATCATTTTTAAAATTTGGAGCTTTGAGGGATTTTATTATAAAAAGCTAGCTCTTGTATACATAAACTAACAAGAACTTAAAATTCATCACACATTTACTTCATTTTTTAGCTTGACCTTCTAGTAAATCTTTAGCTTCATTGATTTTGGCTGCTATATAAGGAGATCCTCCCTTGTCTGGGTGATTTAAAAGCATAATTTGTCGATGAGCATCTCTTATTTTTCCTTTATTGGCAGTAGGGCTTACGCCTAGGATTAATGCTGCTTCTCGTTTTGTCATTTTGGGTTCAAACCCACCTCTATAATAGCCACCACTGAAGGCAGATTTCGGTAGACTCTGAAAAACTTGTTTTACTTGAGGCTCCATATGTTTCATGGCTTGCAAAACGTAACGGCCTGCAAATCCTGCAGCAGCAATGGTCAGTCCAACTGCTACCAGTGTACTCACCATGGCTTGGCTCCCCGGCCTCCACTGAGAGTGCGGTTCATCCCAGCCCCAAGGCCGCAGCCACCGATTCCCGCTCCTCTACCGGACAGACAGCAAAACGTACCCACCACCAGCGGACACAAACCGCCCAGACACACAGGCGCCCCAGCTTTTTTTTTTTTTTTTGCTTTGCTTTGTTTATTTTTAGATGTGGACTTTCCAGTTGTTCTCCAGCCTGGTGCAGGTTTTATCCTTCTGAGGAAGCTGCTCTGGGACCCAGATAATTTGCCTCCCTGAAATGTTGTCCAGATTCATCTCTTCTCAGAGATCTACAATGCGCTTTCTTTTAGTTTGGGAGGCTGGAAATCCAGGACCAAGGTGCCAGCATGATCAAGTTCTGGGGAAGACCCTCTTCCAAGGTTGCAGACTGCTGAACTTCTTTCTTGCTCTGCCCACACGCAGGGCAGGCACAGTCTGGGGGGTTTCTTTTATGTAGTCCAAGCAAACTAATATATTGAATAATATCAATTTCCCATTTTTATTCCTCTACCTTTCAATATTTTCTTTTCTCTTTACTTTTTGAAGATTCTATTGACATTTCTTCAGTGTGCAGTCTATTGATGAGCCCATCAAAGGCATTCTTCATTTCTGTTATGGTGTTTTGATTTCTAGCATTTCTTTTTGATTCTTTCTTAGAGTTCTCATCCCTTTGCTTACATTACCAATATGTGCTTGCATGGTGTCCACATCTTCCATTGGAAGCTTTAGCATAGTAATCATAATAATTTTAAATTCCTCATCTGATAATTCCAGAGCCTCTGCCATATCTGAATCTGGTTTTGATGCTTTTTTAGCCTCTTTAAATTCTATTTCTTTGTCTTTTAGTATGCCTTGTAATTTTCTGTTGCAAGCTAGACATGATGTATGGGATAAAAGGAACTGAGATGGGTAGGCTTTTACTGTGAGATTTTATGTTTACTGGGCTAGGAGTTAGGTTGTGTTTATTGTTTACTGTAGCTGTAGGGGTCAGAGGCTAAAATTTCTTCTGGTGTCCTTGTTTTTATCTCTCTTATTGTTTTTTGATCTTCCTGGAGACTTCTTAAATAAAGTCTGAGACGTGTAATTCCTTCAACTGTATTCCTTGGTTACTATCCAGGAGCCCTGCTGATGTAGTGGTAAGGCATAGAGGAGGGGAGGCATCCCATGGTCTTATGGTCAAGTTTCAGTCTTTTAGTAAGCCTATGCCCCTTGGCTGCAACCTTCTCAAGTGCCCCTCAGTCCCCCCACTCTCCCCTCTTAGGTGAAACAGAAAGACTGAAGGGACTGGAATTGGGTATTTCCCTCCTCCTATATTGGTTATGCTCTAGCATAAATTGGTTAGGCTCTAGCAAAATAGTTTCTCTTGAGGGCAGGTCTTGTTAAGAACAGAATGCTCTGGGGATATCTCAGGATGTTTATCTTCCCAATTGTCCTGCTGGAAGCATAAGGGAATTTTTCTCTGATCTTCACTGTGAGAACCCATAAAGAACTTTAGAGGTAAAACTCATAAAAGTGTGGGAGCCTCCCTAAGACCAGGACTCCTAAAGTTTTTAATTCTCAATTCCATCCACATGGAATCTCCAGCAATTTATGTCAGTTTAGGTTTTTCTAGCTGGGTACTGGTTCCATGGAGGTTTTCACTCCTGGCCTTCTGCTCCAATAAACTGTGATGCCCTGTACCTGCCCATCTCTCTCTCCAGAATTTGGGGGCAGTGGTTTGCCTGTGACCTCAATACTTCAATAGATCTAAGAAGAGTTGTTCATTTTTCAGTTTAGCTTTTGTCTTGTTGGGAAGATGGAAGTCAGGACTTCCAAGCTCCTTATGTGCCAGACTGGAAACCCTAGGTTACTTTCAATACTTTTTAGAGCAATTCCCTGATTATAAACCCCTCTCTATTGGAAATATCTAGAGTTTTTGTTTTCCTGACTGGACACTGACCCACATGCTATTCTACTGCACTGACTCTCCCTGCCTGGAGATGTTCATGTCAGAACTTCCTGGGATCAGTCTCAAATCCAGTCCCCATGTTCCTAAGTTCCTGCTGCATGCTTGTCACCTGGGGACTTCCCTTCCCTGGGCTATTGGAGTAGAGCTCCTGTTTCTTGGATACTGTGTCTTCCATCTTGGCTTCTCACTTTGTTTTGTTGGAGTACTTCCTCAAGAAACTCTATAAGAAAATGTTGCAGATTTTGACTGCTTAGTCCCCTGAACAATTTGTTTGTTAGTCCTAACATTTTAAAAAATTGTTTCACTGGGTATACAATTTAATGTTCAAAATATTTTCCTCAAACCTTGGAAAGCCTTGCTCCATTGTCTTCTAGAACCCTGTCTCCCTGAGGAGGTCTGATTTTTGATTCTTTATAAGCAGTCCATCTTTATTTATTTTTTCCTCCCTGGATGCTTCTAGTATCTTTTTATTCTTAGTATTCTCAGATTTCTTAGTAGATACTGTGTCTGAATGAGAAAATTTTATTATTGATACAGAATTACGCCTGATAGACCTTTTTGGTCTGAAGACTTCCACCCCTTGGCTTTAGGAAAGTATTTCCTATTACACCTGAGATTATTTCCTTTTCCTCAGTGTCCTCTGCTTGCTCCGAACTCCAACTGTCACAGTCAAATGCTGGCCACCTTGGACTGATTCGCTACTCCTTTTTTTCTTCCTCTCCTTCATGTTTTCAGTTCCTTTCTTATTTTTGTCCTATAGTCTGGGAAGCTTCCCAATTTTATTGAAAGTTTTATTTAAAGACTCATACTCTTAATTTCTAAGATTTCTTCTTTATTATGTAATTATTTTTTTCACAGCATTCAGTTTTTGTTTTATAGATTCAACTTCTCATATCTCTCTGAGGATATTAGAATTTTTAGGAATTATCTTCTGATCCCTGAGTTATTTATTTTTCCTAAGGGCTGGTTGCTTTGCTTGCTAATATTCATATTTCCCTTTCACACTGCTGGTCTTATGTGTCTGGTGATCCTTGATCTTTCTTTCATATTTGGGAGTGAAGCTCCAGGCTGATTGTTCTGGGTGCCTGATGTGTTGTTCCCCTGGGGTTGTAGCTGGTCTGTACCCCATGGAGCTTTGTATAAGTAGATAGGGCTTGTCGACTAGAAGCTTCTCTCTGGGATGAGCAGTCACGTAAAGGGCTAGTATGTGCTAAATAAGGAAGGCCTTATTCTAGACCAGTTCTCTATCCTGGCTGGACCTGGCAAATTTTTTTTTTTAAATTCTAATACCCAGCCCACATGCAGAATCCATTAAATCAGAATCTCTGGGTCGGGGGAGGATGGAGCCGAGGCATCAGCATTTTTAAAAGTTTCCCAGGATTCCAATAGACAGGTAAGGAGGTTGAGAAGCTCTACTCTGATCAGTGGCTCTCGACACCTGAAGGGTTGTTAAAACAGGAATGCATGGGCCCCAGAGGAAAGAATTTCCAATTCAGAAGTTCTGGGATGGGCCTGAGAATTTGCATTTCTAATTAGTTCCCAGGTACTGCTGCTGCCGCTGGAGGAACATATTTTGAGAAGCACCTCTTTAGAGCTAATCAGCCCACACTGAAATTCTAGTTCTTGGGAAGTTTGTTCAATTTATCTAAAATAGAGCCCGTTTTTGGCCTGAGGTCATAATTGCTCTGTGCTTTGAGGGGGTGGGGACGCTGATTGATTCAGCAGCTTCATAAACAGATTTCTCATTATTAGTCCTGCCCTTTCCAGCACTTCTCTCCCCGACTCTCGCAAGCCTGCCAGCTCACAGTCTGTGCCCCTCTGGGGTTCAGGGAGGGATGGGGCCCACCCACTCCCAGCCTCCATCTGATGATATTCTGGACTGAGGGCTCTGCCCTTCTTCCTCGGAGGCTCCGTCCATTCCATACCCATCCGTTAGCTTTCCAGCACGCAGAATCATATGTTCAAATCTTTTGACCGCTAATGACCCTGCGTCCAGGCCAGCCTGCATGGAAGCCCACTCATCCTGAACCGCTGAGCCCCCTGTGCATACTGGACGTCTTCCCGCTGCCCGGACGAGGCTGCTTGCAAGCACGGCTTGCAGGCATGGCTGTTGCTGGAGCATGTAGGCAGCTGGCTTCCCATGTACGGGCCCCACGATTCCCAGACAAGGTCTAGGGCAATGTCTTTGAGCAGTGTGAGATAGTACCATTTTCTCCCTTTAGAAATAAGAACCGTGAGATGCCACACAGCTGGTAGCCCCCGACTCCCCAGCAGGCCCGTATGTCCTGTGACACCTGTGCTCTTAGAAGGATGTTCCTCCCACAGGAAGCAGGGCTGTAGGTGGTGCCCCAGCTAGCCCAAGCCGGACCTGCAGACTAGCCATCACGACCCTTTCTCCCCCATTCACAAAAAGGTACTTGTTTTAAAAGGTGTGTATAAAAAAAGAACATCTTTTTTGGAAATTGAAGTGAATTGAAGTTCCTTTTATTCTGAGAGCTTGCCCATAGCTCTTGAGAGAAACTAGAGGGAATTTAAATTACTTTAACTTTGAGAAGATCTCAGTAGCTTTTCAGATATGCATAATTGTCTGGGGATCTCACAAAACTAGGTTAGAAATCTCTGGCCCAAGCTGGAGAAAGATAATTCCCTGTCTTCCCTTGTCCTGTCTCCCACCTGAGGCCTTCTTTAGGCTCCTGGCCGGGAGAGCAGACCTCAGCCAGGGGGCTAGATGCAAGACCCAGGGTTCCTGCCCTTTCCTCCAGACAAGGGAGGCCATTGGCTTTCCTGCCCACATGTACAGAGAGCTACAGTGCTGCTTTCGTCCCATCCCTCCACCGAGGAATGCGGGATCTGAAGAAACTCATCGCCTTGCAATGCCCCCATAGGGCCAATCTGGGGCTAGATCGACAGTTTTCACAGCTGAGTCCCGGTAAAGTTGTGGTTTCAAGGAGAATGTTCCAAAGTCCATTTGGTTATGACCAAATGCCACACAGGGATAGGAACACCCAGCACAGTCCCAACTCCCAAGGGCCCCCTGGGGCTCCATGCCCACCCGCCCAAGGTCAGCCTGTCTCACCTGTTCTCCTCATGGGGAGTCCTTCGAGCTCCTCCAGTTGCAGGGTCAAGATCACACAGCCCTCTCTGTGGGGTTCATCGGCCATCTGAGCTCTTAATCCTCTTTGCTGAGTTCACCATTAGCCTCCGGAAGAAAACTGCTTTGTCGCACACAAACCCCCACGTGAAATGAGGAGGGCAAATGAGGAGAATGGCTTAGAAGGGCACCCTGGGCACCGCAACGTCGTTTCCATAACCCACGGGGCTCACAAGCACAGAGGGGGGGCACACGCGTGCCCTCCCCACACTCAGGCACACCCAGATTTAAGAGGGGACAGCGGGGTGTGACCCGTCTGTCCACATCTGTCCGGCGCCTGAGAGATGCCAGGGCTGAAGAGCATCCAACTCCCCGGGGAGCCCAGGGCGTGCCCCCAGAGCCTCACCGAAGAATGTCCTAGAACCCACTGACTCCCTTAGTGTTCCTGGAGGTGAGAGAGGCAGCCATGCACAAGAGAATAAAGCAAGATTTGGGGGTTAGAGGGGAGGGCGGGGGAGGGCACAAGCAGAGTGAAGAAAAAGTGGAGGGAAGTGTTTGACATCTCACACTACTCAATAGGCAGGGAGGCAAGAGCCGCTGGACCCAAACAGTCACTGGGGATAGAATGGCAGTCACTTAAATATTTAAAGCAGACGCCCTGTGAGCGCCCGCGGAGGCAGTTCTCTGTTAATATTTAACTCAGGCTGGGCTGTCGCTGGGAAAACAACTGTTTACAGCAGATATGAACAAACATCCCAGATGGCTCAAAGCTGCCGGGAGGCTTTAGGGGACAAGCAGCTGCCGGTGTTTCTAGATCATAGCAACTCTAAATGTTGGGCCCGCTCCACCTTGAGACCACAGGGGCGGGGAGGCCCATGATCCTCCCTGGGGTGCGGTGAAAACCATAAACACGCATCATGGGGCTGGCTGCCCGGCTTCAGAACCATGGTTTGCAGGAAACCCAGCCCTGCAGCTGGGCCTGGGAGGTGGCTTCAGGCTAGCTGGCCAGCCCCTTGCTTGGGCAGCTGCGACCTGAAGCCCCTGGCTAGGTTGCGTCTCTGGCCCCAGGCACTGTCCCAGAAGGCCACCTCGCAGACACCACGTGAGAGCCGGGGGCAGGTGCTCCCAAGTGGAGAGGCTCTCACTTGTGGAAAGAACCATGGGCTTGCTTAAAGCTGGCTCACACGGCTCACACTTGAGCCTTCAGGGAAACCAGGTCAGACTGTTTCCCAGAGATGACAGCCAGCCTATTATCAGGGAACGTAGGACAGGAGTCTTTTTTACGTGCCAGGTCTCCATGAACCTGACTAGCTTTGTCTGGTCTGGATAAATCAGGCCAGGAGTGAAGGATAATCCACTTACCTCAAACCTTATCCCCTTTGGGCTTATTTTCTCCAGTATTTGATCATTCCCAACACCCTCCCACTTGGGCCTCATGGAGTCCCTATAGATGGGTCACTCTTGGGTTCAGTTGGATATGAAATTCCAGTTCAGGACCAAGGAATGCCGCCATCTTGAATCCCGATGTTGGTCTCCAACGTGTCATGGAGGACACCATGTCTAACTGAACAAAGCACACTCCCTGTTTCACCATCCAGGGCATCGACTGTGAAGTTGCCCAACCCTAAACCCACAACCCTGGGCACCTCCTGGCATGTCACTGCCCATCCTGCCCAAACCACAGTTGGCCTTGACCCATGGACAACTCTCCAAATGGTTGTTTACACACCTGGCCGTTTATTATAAAGAGTGAAATGGAGACCAGTGTCTCACTCTGGCAAATCTGTACGAGAATTGGGGCCCTGCACTTTAATCCTTGTAAAAATAACTTTTAGTTTATTAGAGCCAATGTTTAGGTAGATACTTGGCCTTGGGTTTCACAGCACAAATATATTTTTATACTCTGAGAACAAGTGGCACAAATCTGTCCAAGATATTGGAAGCAGCTTTTCGGTGTTTCCAGCCTACTTCTAAAAACTAGAAAACTGCTAGAACACTGGATAAAACAAAACAACAGTAACAAAGTCAGTAATTATTCTCTCTCAGCGAAAGAGAGACCTACAGAGTCTAGAAATGTCTAGGGTCGCCGAGTGGTCACTTGATCATTCTCATGGCTGATTTTGATTTTATGGTGGTTCAGCACGAGGATGGCCTTCTCACTTTTGAGGAATCAGCCATTTTGGTGGTGGGGAGTGGGGGGAGACCCTGCTTTTTTCTGCAGAAACCTAAAAGGCCAGAAATGTGCTCCCCCCTCCCCCACCCCTGGAAGGGGAGCCAGACTCAGCAGATGCCCCAGCATTGCCCTTGGCCACAGGGAGCAGGAGCATGCTTGGCACCAATCACACGTCCTGGAGGGGGGCTTGGACAAGCGGTGTGGTCCCCTAGCACCTCAGGGCTCCTGACCATTTTCCCAAGTGATTTTCCAGCCACTCAGTCTCCTTTTCAAAATGCATCTCCCGATGATGACCCGGACTTGTTGGGCAGCCAACAGTCAACACGGTCCCAGTTCAGCCCTATATTGCTGTCAAAAGAGGGTCCTTCGTGTCCTGGCAGCGTCTTACTTGAAACCTCTAGGGGCCTCCTTGATATAATGCTCACCTTCTCATCTCTTAGCCCGTGGGAGGCACAGCGTGCCCTGCACCTCCTCGCATCCCCTCCTGCCTAGGCCTTCTGATGGACCCACTTGTTACAAAAACAGCACAAATTCTGATTGATCGGAATCTGACAGCATGCTCATGCGGATTGGGTATCACTCCTGTCTGCCTGTCACAGGCAGTTGGAACGGGGATGGCAAGCCTGGAAGGTCTACAGTGAACTTCAGTTTTAGCCCCAATATGCAAAGGGCTTCTCTGAAGGCTGAGTCAGGGCCAGAGGGCCAGGCGGCACGGCTCCCAGAGCAAATAGTCCTCCTGCTTCATTGAGTGACTGAGGATACACATGGTTACACAGGGCCACTCGGTCCCCCGCCAAGCCTGAGGCCACCATTGGCTGAGACGAAGCCCCCATCGCCAGGTGGAATCAAGGTTTAGAATAAAAACCAAGTTTAGGTGTTGAAAAAGAGCAAAAGTGGAAATCTGTAGGCTGCTGAGGTTGGGAGCGAGATTTATCTGGCTGGGGTTGGGAGGAGTCACTCACTGGGGCTCCCAGGATGGAAGACATCCTGTCATTTGCCTACCTCACCGGACATCTTTCCCGTGTTGGTTCCTGTCATTCATTCGCACTCACCAGAAGCAGGCAGAGCACCTGCTACATGCAAGCCCAGCTGTGAGCCCCGCCCCCAGCCCCGCCCCCCGCCCTCCACCCCCCACCCCCGCCAGCGGGGAGGAGTGGGCACCAGTGTGGTCACAGGTGTGGGATGGGGTGTGGCCGGATGGCCTCCCCGCGCAGCTGCTGTTCGGACTCCAGGCTGCCAGGCCCCGCAGAGAAGGGGAACCCCAGACAGAGGTAAAGGAGGTATTTGTGGGGACTGAGTCTGAAAGGACCGGCGGGTGTGCTGGGACACATGGGAGCCCCTTCCATTCCGCACGAGCCACCCCGAGGCCTCTTGAGGTTGTGCTGGAGCCAATCCTGTCCCTCCCATCTGCGGGCCGCCCTCGGCCTGGCGAGCCGGTGGGTGCCACTCTCTGGGCGGGGCTTCGGGTTCCCGTCCCCTTTACCCTGCCTCTCGCCTTTGATGCCCTCCACATCTTAGGATGATCAGTGGGTGCCCTTTTATTCGCATGTGACCGTGCGTTACACAGTATTTTTTTAATTGGTTATCTTTCTTAGATTATTTTTTTAAAGATTTTATTTATTTATTTGAGAAAGATAGAAAACAGAGAGAGCATGAGGGGGGGGGGAGGGGCAGAGGCAGAGGGAGAAGCAGACTCCCCTCTGAGCAGAGAGCCCAATGCAGGTCTCAGATCATGACCTGAGCCGAAGACAGCTTAACTGACTGAGCCACCCAGGCATCCTTTTTATTAGATCTTTTTATTTTATTTTTTTATTGTGGTAAAATATACCTAACATAAATATTATCAATGTAACCATTTTCAGGTGTACATTTCAGTGGCATTAAGTACATTCATGTTGGTGTGCTACTATCACCACCCTCCATTTCCAGAACTTTCTCATCTTCCCCAACCAAACCTCTGTCCCCATTAGACAGTCTCTCCCCATTCCCTCCTCCCCCTGCCCCTGGCCACCCCCCGCCCCCACTTTCAGTCTCTATGAGTCTGACTACTTGAGCACCTCGTGTGAGTGGGATCACACACTGCGTGTCCTTTTGTGACCAGCTTAGGTCACTCAGCATAATGTCCCTGAGACTTGTCCGTGTTGTAGCAAGTATCAGAGTTTCCCTCCTTGTTCGGGCTGAATCATATCCCATTGTAGGGCCAGTCCACGTTTTGGTCATCTGCTCCTCTGTTGACCCACAATATCGTTTTGAATTTTTAGTTTACATAAAAAAAGTTACTCAGTGGGCTTTGTTTGGTTTCTTCCACTCAGTCCCGTCTTTAAGATTAATTCTGGTCCTATGTGTGCAACTAGGCTTTTGCTTCTAACGGGGCCCAGGGCCTAGAATCCCAGGTGCACGTCCACGGTTGACTCACCCCTTCCCCTGTGACAGATGTCAGCGGACGCCAGCCCCTCCCCACCGCAAACAATCCTGCCAAAAACATGTGTGTACAGATCCCGTCTATCATTATCCTTTTTTCCATGTTTATATTTTTCTCTCTGCTTCTTTTTATGACTTCTTGTTTCTGCTTTATATTATTATTAACACCCTCTCTTGGCTGAGAATATGTATTACACTTATTTAAAATTGTGGATCTGCCCGAAAATTCTGCTCCCCGGGGGTGATGGCGGTTGGGGCACAGTCTTCGTGTAAGAGATGCCGTACCTCTTGGGCTTTGTTTTGTCTTTGGCCTCTGGGCTTCTGTTCTTCTTTGGGGGACAGGTAATGGTGAGGAGTGGTCACCCAGGCCCTGATCTGGGTGTTTGTGTCCCCCCCGAAGCAGTTGGCAGGAGGGAGGGATGAGCCCTGAGACCACAGATTTATTGCCAACCACCCTTAATTGCTGTTGCTCCAGAGGAATTTTCTTTAACTCCTAGATGTCATTGGCCCCTGGAGGAGGTGGGCTTTTCCGGTCCCGGGGAGCAGGGCAGGAGGTGAAGAGGGTCAGGAAGGCTGACCTGACAGCACCTGGCTGTCTTCAGCTCCACACCCGGCAACACTGGGGCCAGTCCTGACCAGACCCTCCCAGGTACAAAGCTACTGGACTGGGCTGCTGGTCTCACCGGACTTTCTCTCAGAGGAACGGACCCCCACCTCCCCCCCCCCACCCCCGCTCAGGGCAAAGTGGGGCAGGGACTGAATTAGAACTGGGTTCTCCGTCAGCCCCCTCCCCTGCTGCCCTCTGCCTTGGTGGCTGTCCCTGTCTCCTCAGCACCCCCATCACCCCCCCACACACAAAGTTCCTATCAGCCACGGGTCTCCTCAGAACTTCCCAGCTTTGTGTTCTCTTCTTCTCCTGAGGTGTCTCCACAGCTGAAGCTGGGGAGGGGAGGGGGGCAAGGGCAGCACCTGCTTGGTCTCCATCTTGTCTGGACCCAGAAGCCTTTTGTCCATGCTTGCACCTCCACCAAGTCCAGCTGGATTCCAAGCTCTGGCAAAGGCACATAAAGGTGGTTGGATGAATAAAATGAAGCAGCAGATGGAGCCCTGTTTGAGTCCGCACTCAGCACTTATTTGAGGATCTCCCATCAACTCCTCCTTCCCTGACCCCTGGCTCTGCCCCTCTCCTGAGAACGCATTCCCCCTCATCACTCCTGACTCCCTTGGCCAGACGGAGGATGACAGGATCTGGGTAAAGTCACCTAATGTGAATCCAGTTAAAGGATTCATTTAATGGAAAGGATAATCATAGAAGACAAATACCATCACTATCCCCATTTTACAGATGAGAACACTGAGGTGCAGAGGGTAAGTGACTTTCCAGCACACACAGCAGGTGGTGAGAGGACGCAGTCCCAGCATGTCCCCACCTGGATTCCCCATCCTTCACTTCCTATTGAATTTCTGCAACAGGCTCATGAAGAGAGTCAGCCTTGCAAAACCTCAAGTGTCTCATCTGTTTCCCCTCGAGCCTCTTTGAACACAGTGTCCTTGAAACTGTTCCCTTTGGAAGTGCTTATGGAGCTCCCTGTGGCTTTGTCCATTCTCTCCTCATTGATGGTGGCCGGCTGGCCTCTCGGACTTCAGTCTCAAAGGGTTTGTGTGTGACTCAAAAGCCCCGCAGACTTTGCACTTCTTCTCGGTGGGGAGGTTCTACCGGAAGCTGCGCTGAACTCTCCCACGCCTGATAGATACCCCAGAATCATCCGGAGCTGGACCCGGGGCCACCCCAGTGCTGATGGCTGGGCAGGGTGAGTCCGGGACGGCTGCTGCTGACTCACTTGCAGAGGGTGCCTGCTTTGTGTCTGCCCCCATCTGGGCCCTGAGGATGCAGGGGTGGACAGAACAGACACAACGCCCTGTGTCCATGGAGTGGACATTCTGTGACATTCTAATGGGGCAGGCAGCCATAAACAGGACACTTAAGTGAAATACACACAGAGAGATACATGATCAGGGAGAAATGAAGCAGGAAAAGAGGCTAAGAAGTGCCCTCTGGGGAAGTTGCAATTTAAATAGGGCTGGTGGGCTGGTGGGCAGGTGGGTGGTGGGTAGGGTCTCCCTAAGATTGTGAAGGGAGCCCTGAGAGGGACGGCAAGGTGGTGAGGTGGGGGACAGCCAGGAGGCCATCAAGGCTGGTCAGAGGGTGCACAAGGCGGGCAGAGCGGGGGACATGATGTCATGGGGGTAGCTGGGCCAAGTCACGTCGGCTCATATGATTGTACGGACTTCGGCTCCGTCTCTGCATGAGCCAGGGAAACGCAGGGGACTTGGAACAGCAGTGGGACGAGTCGGCCTCTGTGTGAAAGGGCAGGATGGCATGGCCCATGGGTTAGCATGGATGGAGTACCCCCCATCCCCACAGCCCAACACCGCTGGCATGCCGGAGGCTGACAGCCCGACTGGAGAGAGAATGGAGAAGCCAACTGAAAGCGGCAGGTGTACACCACTCCTTGAAGAATTTTCTGGAAAAGGGAGAAAGATAGTAGTAACTGAAGGGAAGTGAGTCAAGGGAGGATTTTGTTGTTGTTGTTTTGACCTTGGTCTTTAAGACGTGAGCAAAGAGAAATAGCCACGTGTGTCCAGCTGGTGAACGAGATCCCGAAGGGAGTTCAAAATTGCTGGGGCTGGAGAGAGGCCCCCTGGAAGGATGTCCTCCAGTAGCCAAGAAGAAGAGGGATCTTGGGCCAAAAAGAGGTGTTGGCCTCCACCCACAGGGTGGATAGAAAAAAAGGTAGAGCCTATGGGCCCTGACTTGGGACTGGAGAGTTCCAGCCCAGAGCCGGGGCCCCTCAGCTCTCGTCCAGCCCTGTCCTCTCCGCCGTGCTGCCTGCCCACCATGGACCCTTTCTCGAGCCGCCTACAACTAGATAACAAGGCACTACTTGGGGATTCACAGAAAAGCTCTGCTGAGCTGAACCGAGGGTGACGTGGCAGGTGGTGCCCATGTCGGGGTCCCCCCTGCAGGGAGACAGGGATCTGGTGACCGCCCAGCATGGCAGAAGTGGCAGAAGGGGTGGTGGGTCCCGTCATGGTGGTGCTGTGACCTTGCACGACTCCAGCAGGCACCCCCAGGGTGACAGTATCTTCAATGGTAGGGAGGAGCCCAGGCCCACCTGTCAAGCCAGCTGCTCCAGTCCCTGGATCCCAGAGGCATCGTCTCCTGCTGTTCTTCCCTGCTCTGGATGCTGATTGGGATCGATCCCTCCCTGTCTTTCTAATAGGTGCTGCCTATGGGTGGGATGCTATTCTTGCAAATCTACAAGGACCGGGGTTGGAATGAAAATCTGTAGGCTTGCTTTGTCGCCAGCCCCTTGTTGCCCCCTCAGACATTCTAGCGGGGACAGGGCTGGAGAGGGGCATTCTCATCCCATTCGTCCCTTTCTGGAGTCATCCCCTGGGCTCCCCTTTCATGCTGGCCCTACCTGGATCCCCAAGACAGCACCATACCCTTCCGACGGTATCTACATTCCCACCCACCAGAAGCGAGCCCTACTCAGGAGGGAGGGGGACTTCTGAGGGGCTCCCTTCAGTGACACCAGATGAGAGAGGGCTTTCCTTTCCATTGTTCCCATCTTCCCATGTAGTGTTTTCTTTGCATTTACATGATGTTTTCTCTAACTTTGGCTTCAGCGTTAGTGGATCGCTTCCGTTCCTATTTCAACTTTTTAAAGAGAAGCTCAAACTCGAATACAAATGAGGAATGTAGCTAAAAATGGGAGACGTGAAGAGTAACTTTTTTTTTAAGTCAGTGAAAATATTTTTGGAATTTAATTTTCCTTAGGGAAAAAAAAAAACGAATTGCAGACAGAGAGTCTGCACCCTGTGTTTGAGCACCCGTGGCCTCTGATGTCTTTATTTGTAAACCTAACACAGTGATAGATGACTGCACACACCCGCGCTTCCCTCCCAGCAAATGAGAACAATGGTCCCCCTCTTCCTCTCACCAAGCCTGCCCTGCTTCTCTCTCTTCTTCACGTCCTCTCCTCTGCTCCCTGTTGTCTTTGGTGATTGTGGGCAATAAGATGACACTTTACAGGAAACACTTAGTACTCTCAGACAATGACAGTGTATAAAGCAAGAGCTGCTGCCACTTAATTATGAAGCAGATTTCAGCATAAGCATTTGGGAAGTGATGCACACAGGTGGGAAATGCCACCTGCTCTAGCTAGCAGAGAAACAGGGGGGAGCATGTATGTAAAGGGGACCAGCAAGCTACAGTGGAAATCCGTATGTTCAGCCTTCAGGGGTGCTGTTCATGCTCCATTACTCCAGAGATGCTAAAATGGTGACAGAGATAGAAATCCTCCTTCTAGGTCATTTGGGCCAACCCGAAGACGGTCAATCCACACGGCCAAAAGTTTTCTCTCCTTTCATAACCCGTATTTTCTGGTAACCCCAGAAAGGTCTCCCAAAAGGTCTGGGGCTGGGGTGAGGGTATCCAGCCATTTTCATGAGGTGGGTCAAGGGTGCATTGAGCAGGTTCTCGGCCCAGGATCATTTCATTTTACTTGGTGGAAATCATAGAACCCCTAAAGGTCAGCCACAAGTTACTGCCTAAAAAAACTATTTCAATACATTTGTGAACTTTATAGCCTTCCAAAGTGAAGGCTGGCATGGGAAACCATTAATAATACATTTGGGAAAAACACCAGCTGAAAAAGCTGATCTTTGGTGATAACATCAGAATAACGGATACCCAGGGGCCCCTGGGCGGCTCAGTGGATTAAAGCCTCTGCCTTCGGCTCAAGTCATGATCTCAGGGTCCTGGGATCGAGCCCCACATTGGGCTCTCTACTCAACGGAGAGCCTGCTTCCCCCTCTCTCTGCTTGTCTCTGCCTACTTGTGATCTCTCTGTCAAATACATAAATAAAATCTTAAAAAAAAAAAAAAGAATAGAGCACCTGGGTGGCTCAGTGGGTTGATGCCTCTGCCTTCGGCTCAGGTCGTGGTCTCAGGGTCCTGGGATCAGGCCAGACATCGGGCTCTCTGCCCAGTGGGGAGCCTGCTTCCCCCTCTCTCTCTGCCTGCCTCCCTGCTTGCTTGTGATCTCTGTCAAATAAATAAATAAAATCTTTAAAAAAAAAAGAATAAAGGATACCTCTTGGGAGGATGTGGGGGTTACTGACAAGCAAGGGGCCCTGGGAGGCTTCCAGCTGCTGGTGATGTTCTCTATCTTGATTGGGTGCTGGGTCCATAGATGTCTACACTTACAAAGTCGTTAAGCTGCATAGTTGAGAGTAGATCACGTCACTGCAAATGTTATACCTCAATAAAAAAAGTAGCAAACTAAATGTTCTGCAAAAATTGTATGTATAGTATGAATATTTTTGAAACTTAATGTACCAGATTGGATTTTCCCAAAATGGCAATAGCAATGTTCCTGCATGCTCTTCCAGAACCCCATCTGGAGTTAGAGTCTATGTCGTCTGCCCTTGAACTCGGCAGGTCTTTGTGACTGCTTCCTTTAATAGTATGTGCTGGAAGTGATGCCAGGAAGCTCCTGAAGCCAGGTCAGAAAAGCCATTCTCACCTGGCTCTCTCCATCTCTCAGAATACATGCCCTGGGAACACAGCCACCATGTCAAGAGGAGGTCCTGGGCACTTGAAGAGACCAACAGCAACTTCCAGCCAGCACCAACTTCCGGCCATGCGCGGGAATGAAGGAGCCTTCCTGCGACTTTCCAGCACCCAGCCTTCCAGTCTTCCAGCGGAAGAGGCCCTAGACATCAGGGAGCAAAGATGTGCCATCCCCATTGTGCCTGGCCCAAATTCCTTTCCTGACCCACAGAATCAAAAATGGTGGTTGTATACCACTAAATTTGGGGAATAACTTGTTACATGGCTATTCTAGTGTGTTCAAGCTGCTATAACAAAAACAAAAAGAAAACAAACAAACAAACAAAAAAACCCACAAACTGGGTAGCTGATAAACAGCAGCGGGCATTTCTTACATTTCTGGAGTCTAGGAAGTCCAAGATCAAGGTGCTGGCAGACTCAGTGTCTGGTGAGAACATCCAGGTTGGTTCACGGATGATGACTTCTCACGGTGTCTTCACACAGTGGAAGGGACAAGAAGTTCCCTATAGTCTTTTGTCAGGACCGGACTCCCATTCATGACCTAATCACCCCCCCCCCCAAAAACCCCGCTTCTCAATCCCATCACTCAGGGGATTCGGTCTCATGGTAGGAATTTGAGCAGATCCAAGCATTCAGACCATAACTTTCATGGCTAGAAACAGGTGGTCAGGTGTCTGTGGGTATCCTTGGAGGACATTTTGGAATATCCGAATAGAGGAATGGGAGCCACTCTTCATTTATTGTTTTTCTCATTTTCTAGTGTTTCTGTAATAAGCTGATATCATTCATGTTATGAAAAGAAAACTTAAAACAGTATGGATGAATTTCTTAAGTGGAAACAGGACTGAGCGTATATTCAAGGCTGTTATGCGAGGTCAGCCAGCCCCCTACTGGCCCCCTGGGACCCGGGCAAGTCCAGTCGCCAAGGGTAGAATGAGCTCCGGCAGAAGAGAAGCAGCCTCTGCTCCAGCAGGAGAGGATCCGGCACCTGCGTTGACTGGCGGTCGCTCAGCCTGCAAGGGGAGGGATGGTGCGCATGTGCGACAGCGGAGGTAGGCGGGGCTCCTGCTGGGCCAATGACACATTCCTGGCTAACCTCTTCCTCTCTGAACACCTTCCAAAAATCGAGCTAATTCAGGAGACGTGCCTCAAATGCTGCATCTAAGAACAATATTAAAATATTCATATCAACGCCCACATTTTGAATGGCCGGCATGTATGTTGCCAGACGATGAGACAGACTTTAATACACATTCGGTGGCCTCCGCATGTCCCTGGCCCCGGAGTAAGAACGTCAAGGTCAGGCTGGCCTTGCAGTGTCTGGCGAAACAAGGAGGACAGAGAAACCCTCACCCTTTTCCCCCCCCCAAACCAAGGTGGTAGTGTGCACCTTTCCATTCCCCTCCCTATCCCCTCTCCCATTTCCTAAATCTCCTCAAACAGTCCTCTCTGTCTTCAGTGTTTAAGGTTCAAAATAGCTCCCCATTCGAAGTGTTTTTCACTGAGGAAGACGGTTTGGCTTAGGATTCAGATTTCAGTAGAAATAGGGGAGTTAAAGCATCCTTTTCTCTCCCTCCTTCTTTACCTATCATTATTTATTTACCAAGACTGTCTGAAAACCCTGAACCAATCAGGGTGGGTTTTGTTCTTGGTCTATGCACCTGATGAAGCATGGAGTCTAGGGTATCGTCCTCCTCTTGGTTTCTACCTGAGGCTCTACAAGTTTGTCACAGGGAATGATGGGGGGCGGGGGGAAGGCAGCAAGGGCTCAAGGGGAAGCCTAACCAGAATGCCCACCTCTGGCCACAAGCAAGTTGCAACCAGCCTCGAGGAGGGCTGTTCACAAGAGTACCGATGGGGGGGGGGGTGACGGTGGAAGGGCCACGGGTCATGTCTCTGCGGCAGAGGGCAGGGACGGTGGCAGAGGACTGTCGGAGCCTGCCCTGCAGCTCATCTTGTCAGGGGCCGCATCAGGAACACCCTGGGACAGGAGCACAGGGCTGCTGAGGCAAGTGGTGTCCTCGTCCTGCCGTGATGGCCCTCCACCCTCCCTGGAGCTCCTTCTATGCCCAGCACTTCATTCTTGGCATCTCTGTGCCCTGGAGGGCACAGATCTGGGGCCTCAGGGAAGGCAGGTGAAGCCTCATGCATTCTTCTCCCCCAGGAATCGGGCACTGGGGACCCCAGTGAGGGGGCAAGTCTTTAAGAACTGCAAATCCAGGGCGCCTGGGTGGCTCAGTGGGTTAAAATCTCTGCCTTCGGCTCAGGTCACGATCTCAGGGTCCTGGGATCTCTGCTCAGCGGGGAGCCTGCTTCCCCCCTCTCTCTCTGCCTGCCTCTCTGCCTACTTGTGATCTCTCTCTCTCTCTGTCAACTAAATAAATAAAATATTTAAAAAAAAGAAGAACTGTATATCCACCATTCTGGTTCCCATTGATCGGGTCACCGGGCTTAGTATAGTCTGAGACTGGCTCTCTGGAGGATTCAAGCATCCTCCCTTCATCCTTTTCCTGAGAGGGCCTCCTATTCCCCTTTGATTGGGATCATTGCATCCTGAACCAGGATGCTGGCCAGCCCCTGCAGGGGAGTGCCTGGTGGGAACCAGGAGGCAGCCACGGGTGGAGAAGGCAGTTTCCCTGCAAAAGAGCTGAGGCTCCGAGTCCTGCCCATTGTCACCATTTCCCCCTTGCTCCCCTTATTGAACACGTTCTCTGGCTTCTCACCATGCCCATCTTAGCCCAGGCCAAACCTCAGGCCAAAGTCATCCCCACCTCACTATCCTGCTTATTGTTCTGTTTCTTGTTCTCATAGCTCTGCCCACACTCTGAAATTGTCTGCTGAACCTGTCTGCTGTCATCCATCCCTCTTCTAGGCTGTCATCTTGGCAGGGATAGGGACATGTTGTCCACAGCCACTGCCCCCTCCCCAGTTCAGTGCCCACTGCAGGGCAGGGCTCACGCCACCCTTGTTCCTAAAGGGTTCAGTGCCACGGGCATGCGATAGCCAGGTTCAATCCTGCACATGGCAGCACTGGGCCGAATGAGGTGTCTCTGCTGGCCGGGTTATGGGCCTCTGGGGTGGGTATGAGGGGACCACACATAGAGATTCCGAGTAGGCTTTCCACGGACAGGAAGGGGGTGGGTGGATGGCCCAGTGCACACCTGGGGCCCTTCCAGGGCAGGCCGAGGCCAGCTACCAAATTTGGGGGTTATCTGGGCTTCCTTCCTTCCACCGCTGGTTTCCTTGCACACCTCAGGCCCCCCGTTATGCCCTGCTGCTCTCCCCCTGCCCCCCTCCCTGCCCCTCCTGAACCCCCTCCTTCGGCTGGGCACTGGCCTGGGCATGAACCCCCAGAGCTGTGCTCCATCCAGGACCACGTGGGCATAGCCCCCACTGCCCACAACCCAGGTTCGCAGGGAGCACTCCCGCACTGCCGCACCAGCCCTGGGGCCTGGCCACGGTCACTGTCCACGCGCGTGTTCAGGGCCCCGGGGCAAGTATCTGCCAGGCCAGTCCCAGTTGGTTCTGAAGGACTCTGCCCACGAGAGCAAAGGGCACGGAGGGCAACCCCGCCCATCTGGGGCTTGAAGGACCGGAGTTCGTGAAAAGCGGTGGGAAGGAGTAGACCTCAGCGGGGACTCAGAACTGGACCCAGAACCAACCGGGCAGGAGGGACTGGCCCTTCTCATTCCTCCCTCTTGCTCCCAGGGAGCAGCCTCTAGGGGCCACGCCAGTCCCCTGTGTGTTGGTCCCGCCTCCATAGTTCTTCCCCTTGGCCTCTCCCCCTCTCTTCCCTCCTCCTCCTGCCTCTGAGGAATCTCATCCAATCAAGGCCGTATTCTTGATTCTCGCGTTAAGAAGTGAACTAGTAGCAACAGCTGACATCTGTTGGCCGCGGATTGGGTGCTGGGCTCTGTCCTTGACGTTTGCTCACTCCTCACAGTGTGGGCAGAGCCACCTTGCCCCAGGTGGGGACACCGAGTTCGGGAAGGATAGTGCCCAGTAGCCAAGGTGAGGATACTGGAGCCCACACCCTATACCATGACTCCACAATCCCCAGAGCGTGGGGCTGGATAGTTCTTATTTAGCTCAAAAAAGGAAAGAGCCTAGAGGCCATGATAAGTAGCCTTTTTATTTTCCTGTGGTCCTGGGTAGACTTCCCCTGGAAGCCCCCAGGAGTCTAGCCAACAGTATTCGGTATCCAACAGGAACTGGGGATTCTAACAATGACCCAGAGCCCCAAAACACTAAGTGCTGGTGAAAGTTCTCATCCTTCATCCACGTCCACTGCCCTGGTCCACAGCAGTACCTAAACCCGGAAGGATTTCCAATGAGGTTCTCAGTTAATACGAACATGTCACTACCCAGGAGTCCCACCGCCAACTCTCCGCCAACCCTTTAGTTCCCATCTGTCCCCGCCACTTCCCCCAGAGCCGCCCGTGCACCTCAGTCACCGTCACACAGGCTGAGAATGGGTGGCACAGAACATTCTCCGCTTCCTGGCAAGATAACAAGGAAGCCTTATTTAATAATGAAGACGGCGGGGGTCTGATATCCCACCCCATGTCCATCTGTGTGGGTTCAGGCCCGTGGGAGTCCGTGCTGCTCCGCACGTCTCGGCCACTGCGGCCAGAGGCCTGCCCCCCCTCCCAACCCCGCCCCGGTATCACGGGCCCCCCCTGCCCATGGAGACTGTCTGGACGGGCAGTTGCAAGCGACCATGTGTGTGGTGGGTGGAAAGAAGTCTGCAGGGAAAGCCAGTCTCCAAATAACAATATGGAAAAAATGTTAAAGAGACGCGCACTAACATGGCTTCACTGCAAACCTCCTTCATTAAAATAAAGAGTAAGGAAAATTGGCATGGGAGTAAGGAAAATTACAGAGTATTTCCTGCAAGGAATATATGGGACATCTTTGGAAATTTCTTGAGGCATAATAAGTTTACTGTTCCTCTTCTTACAAAAAAAAAAAAAAAAAGAACAACAACAAAAACAACTATATCTTGCTGTGGCTCACCTGTCCCCACCCCCACCCCCAAAGCAGTTGTTTATGGCTGTAAAATATTCCCTGTTTAGGGCAACTTAAGAGAATAAACAGTGCTGTTAGAGTTTCCTCTCGCAGTGAAGAATTTGGCACTTAGTCAGGATCTGAGGTTTGGGTATTTGCTTGCAGCCATTAATTGCTGTATAAAGCCTTTGAAAAAAAGCCCTGTATCTGGAGTTTTTGCAATAAAAGCCCATTTAGAACCAGTGGGAAGCTGGTCTTTAAGTTCTTGTCCACAGAGACTCCAGTCCCCAAGTAGGAACTCCCAATTACACATTGACTGGATAAACATACGGAAGCTACCTGGGGGGTCATTAACTGTGAAAATCCTTCTTGGAACCTCCTGTTGTGGGATACCCAGATCTGGCCCCAGCACTGCTGTCTTTATGCCCACAAGAGAGCCCAATGAGAATTGCTGTGGGATTGAGGACAGAAAGGTTTCTTTCTCATTGCTTGGCACAAAATGCAGTCTGGGTCAAAATAATCTTCTCGCAAAAGCAACACTCTCCTTTGCCCATTGTAATGATGGCCACTGAAGTGGAAAACGAGTGGAAACCACAATGCTTCCTGCTCTGAAGGAATTTCCCCACAGGATTTTGAGTGTTGACCCTGCTTCTTCCTTTGCCACTATGTTTAATACAGAGTCCTTGATTCCTTCAGAACCTGGCACCCCTTCATGTCAGGACCCAGTTTTTGTGGTCAGGATTCCATTTGGCCCAACAGGCTCAAATATGAAGTGGCTCACAACAGTCCTTCAGGACACCGATGTTGGGGTCCTTAACAAGGAGTGAACACTGATGGTTTGGAAATGTTTTAATGAATCAGGTCACTGGGTGAACTTGTGACAGAGGGATCACTGTCTGTAAATTCATCAACAGCTTTCCAATTTCCATCCATCAGTTCTATTTGGCAATGTTTAATATATATGGCTCAAGTGAACATTTATACTAAAAACATTCTTTTGAGTAATGGCCAATAAGCATAAGAAATAAAGCTTCACCTCACTAGGGGTCAAAGAGAGGTAGTATCTAAAACTCTACACAATTCTAAATATTGCAAATAATTGAAAATAAGGTGACTTTGGTATAGTTGGTGACCCCCAGTGCTAGTGAGATGTGGAGAAACAGACTCTCTTATCCAGAACTATGAGCAAAGATTGTTGCCATCTTTCTGGAAGGGATTTTGGAAGTACTTTTAAAAGCCTTAAAAGAATAAAAAAAAAAGCCTATGCACACCAATTTATACTTCTAACAGTGTTGGACTAGCTGTTTCAGACTAACCCTTCCATTTAGAATAACTAGAAAAGTAGACAAGAATATATAAAACACTTGCTTGAAAGCACTGGAGTGACTCCCAAGACAGTTAGGACTTGGAAGGTCAAGATCCTGGAGAGAAGAAAACACAGGAGGATAAATGTGACATTTAGTGCCTCTTTCTCTCTTGAAGCATTTGTCAGTTCACAAGCAGCTGAGAGATTGAGAAGCTGATCAACAAACAGTGACCAAGAAGCTAAGAAATTGAGCAGAATGATTGTCAGTCTCGTAGGACAGGGGGAAAAATGCAGTAGACGTTATGCAAAGGAGGAGTCTGGGTGGGCATCCTAGGCTTTCATTTTGGAGCTCAGAAGAGCTACCTAGAATGACTAATCCTCCTGGTTCATCTGGGAGTGTCCTAGCTTTAGCACTGAAAGTCTCTTGCTCCAGGAAGCCATTCAGTCCAAGGCAAACTAATTACCCTCAATTCAACCTGAGACTAATATTGAAGCCCACCTTCAAACCAACTCAACCCTTCAACCCTGATTCCATTAAGTAATCTGCCCCTTCTGGATGTCTGCCAGAAGCACAAGTAAATCTTCTATGGAGAAAGATAACACTCAGAAACTCAAATTTACTCTGCAACTGTCTTTCTTAATGTCCAACATTCAATAAAAAATAACCAGGTAGGCTCAGACCAGGAAACCCAACCGCACTGGCCCATTGCTGCCATCAGTTTGGAACAACTGCACAACAGTGACGGAATGAGGGGATTGTAAAGGAGAAGGCCCACCCTGCCTCGTTTTAGGCAGTCTCCACCTGCTCACCTCGGGCCGACCCCGCCCCGCTGTTTCCACCAGACTCCAAGGAGACTTGGCAGTTTCTTTGGTGGAGGAATGAGAGGGACAGTCTTTGGGAATTCTCCTGGAGAGAGGCATCCTGGTGACTTCAGGAGCTTTGTGGGCATCAGGAGCCCTGAGCTCCAAAGTATAACTACCTTCAAGAATCCTTACCTGAGGGGAGGGGGGCAAGACGGCAGAGAAGTAGGAGATCCTGTCCCTGTCCCCAAAAGTGAGCTGGATATCTACCAGAACACACTGAGCACCCATGAAGTCACCCTGAGGAGCAAGATTTCTCACTTGTGGATCTCTATGAGAGCAGAAGACAGCAGTGGAGAGGGTGCACCCTCCTGGATCATGGGCAGTATATCCAGCAATACATCCTCTCATCCACTTCTCATCAAAATGACTAGGAGGAGGAACACCCAACAGAGGAAAAACCCAGACACTGCACCCTCTCCCTCAGAACTATTGGACATGGACATAAACAGTATGTCAGAAAGGGAATTCAGGGTGACAATTATCCAGGCAATGGCTGGGATGGAGAAAAACATTAATTACAACATAGAATCTCTAAGGACAGAAATGAGATCCAGTATAGCGGATGTAAGAAGCGCTATCAATGAGATCCAATCCAATCTAAATAGTCTAACAGCTAGAGTTACAGAGACAGATGATGGAATTAGTGATCTAGAGGATAAAATAGTTGAGAAGAAAGGTCAGGAGGAGAGCTGGAGCAAACTGCTCAGGAATCATGAGAACAGACTTAGGGAAATAAATAACACCATGAAACATTGCAACGTCAGAATTATTGGAATCCCAGAGGGGGTAGAGAAAGACAGAAGACTAGAAGACATAGCTGACCAAATTCTGAAAGAAAATTTCTCCAATCTGGGGAATGGAACAAGGGTTCGTGTCCTAGAGGCAGAAAGAACACCAGCCAAGATCAACGAGTCTAGAAAATCAGAGAGACACATCATTGTAAAATTTGGAAATTATAATTTTAGACAAGAGGTCCTGAGGGCAGCTAGGGGGAAGAAATTCCTTACATATGGAGGAAGGCCCATCAGAATAACGTCAGACCTGTCCACAGAAACCTGGCAAACCAGAAAGAGCTGGCATGATATATTCAGGGCACTAACAGAGAAGAACATGCAGCCAGGAATACTTTATCCAGCAAGGCTGACATTCAAAATGGATGGAGAGATAAAGAGCTTCCAAGACTGGCAAAGATTAAAAGAGTATGTGACCACCAAGCCAGCACTCCAGGAAATATTAAAGGGGGTTCTATAAAAGTAGAAAGAACACATGAGTGACTTAGAACAGAAATTTGCCATCTATAGAAACAAGGACTTCACAGGCAACATGATGTCAATAAACACATATCTTTCAATAATCACTCTCAATGTGAAAGGCCTAAATGCTCCCATAAAATGGCACAAGGTTGCAGAATGGATAAAACGACAGGACCCATCCATATGCTGTCTACAAGAGACACATTTGGAACCAAAAGATACATCCAGACTGAAAGTGAAAGGATGGAGAACCATCTTTCATGCCAATGGACCTCAAAAGAAAGCTGGGGTAGTGATTCTCATATCAGATAAATTAGATTTTAAGCTAAAGACTGTAGTCAGAGATACAGAAGGACACTATGTCATTCTTAAAGTGTCCATCCTCTAAGAAGATCTAACAATT
>CM052797.1:16387019-16430814 GCA_028533885.1 Nasua narica
GAACTCCTCAAACTCAACACTCACAAAACAGATAATCACATCAAAAAATGGGCAGAAGACATGAACAGACACTTCTCCAAAGAAGACATACAAATGGCTAACAGACACATGAAAAAATGTTCATCATCTTTAGCCATCAGGGAGATTCAAATCAAAACCACACTGAGATACCACCTTATACCAGTTAGAATGGCCAAAATCAACAAGACAGTAAACAACAAATGCTGGAGAGGATGTGGAGAAAAGGGAACCCTCCTCCACTGCTGGTAGGGATGTAAGTTGGTGTAGCCACTTTGGAAACCAGTGTTGAGATTCCTCAAGAAATTAAAAATAGAGCTACCCTATGACCCTGTAATTCCACTACTGGGTATTTACCCCAAAGGAGCAGATGCAGTACACAGAAGGGCCACATGTACCCCAATGTTCATAGCCACAATGGCTACAATAGCCAAACTGTGGAAAGAACCAAAATGCCCTTCAACAGATGAATGGATAAGGAAGATGTGGTACATCTATACAATGGAATATTATGCCTCCATCAGAAAGGATGAATACCCAACTTTTATATCAACATGGACAGGACTAGAAGAGAGATTATGCGGAGTGAAATAAGTCAAGCAGAGAGAGGCAGTTATCTTATGGTCTCACTTATGTGTGGAGCATAAGGAAAATTATGGAGGGCATCGTGAGAAGGAAGGGAAGGGTGAATGGGGGGAAATTGGAGGGAGTGATGAACCGTTAGAGACTATGGACTCTGAGCAACAAACTGAGGGGTTTGGAGGGGAGATGGTGGGGGGTTGGGTGAGCCTGGTGGTAGGTATTGAGAAGGGCATGTATTGCATGGAGCACTGGGTGTGGTGCATGAACAATCAATCTTGTAACACTGAAAAAATAAAATAAACATATTTGGGGAAAAAATAAAAATAAAAAATAACCAGGTCTGAAAAGGACAAGGTTACACCAAGAGAAAAAAAGTGGACAATAGAAACAGATCCACTGGAGATTCTGATATTGCTGTTGTCAGGCTTTGAAAAACTAACTGAGATTAATATGTTCTAGAAATTAAGTGATAAGGTGAATATTTTCAGTAGCATCCTGGAAAAAATCCATGAAAATTTTAGAACTTAAAAATATGGCAGTTAAACTCAAGGCAAGAGTTAAGCTTAAAGATGAGACACAGTTGAAAAAAAATAAATAAGATTGAAGGTAGGTTAGAAAAAAATATATACAGACTGAGGAGAAAGATTTTAAAATGTAGAAATATAATTCCTATAAAAATATAGAAAATAACTTAAGAGAAATATATATTATTAGAATCCCAGAAGGAGGAAAGAGAAAGAATGAAAGCAAGAAATAATATTTAAAGAGATAATGACTGAGAATTGTCCAAAATTGATGAAAGACAGAAAGCCACATATTTAAGAAGAGCTATAAAATCCAAGTAATATAAATGAAAAGAAAACCACACCTAGACACAACCTACTTGAATCTTGAAAACCAACAAGAAAATCTTGAAAGCATATGAAGGATAAAAGCCTTATTTTCTACAAAAGAATCAATGAAAGCTAGTGCACAATGGAAGCATATCTTCAAAGTACTGAAAATAAATTTCTGCCAACCTAGAAATCTATGTCCAGCAAGAATACTCTTCAAAAGTGAAGGTGATATGAAGACATTTTCATACAAGTGAAAACTAAGAGTTTTTTTTTTTTTTTACCAGAGCACTGGCATTAAAGAAACTACTAAGAGTTGTAGTAACTACTAAAAGGGAGAAAGAAAATGATCATAGATGAAAGAATAGAGATTCAGGGAAAGAATGAGAAGAAACAGAATATGGGTAAATGAAGATCTATACAAAAAACTGTACAAAACAACAATAATAATAATGTTTTAGGGACACTACAGGACATTTCATAATGATGAAAGATCAATCCACCAGGAAGACAATGATTCTCACATAGTTTCAAAATTGTGTAGCAAAAATTGATAGAGCAAAAATGAAAGAAAACAAACAGCCAGATGAGTCTCCCACAATACTGGGAGAGAAACACACCTCTTTTAGTAACTGAAAAAAGAAGTAGACCAAAAAAAAAAAAGTCAGTAATAACATTCAAGATTAAAACAATACATTTAGCAAATGATCCTATTGACACATGCAGACCTCGGCACCCCCCAGATTGCGGAATTTGTATTCTTTTTAATTGCACATGAAATAGTAGCTAAATGTGACCATATTCTGGGACGATGCAAATCTCAACACATTTCCCATCATTGAAATCATCCCGAGTGTATTGTCTAACCACAATAAATGAAGCCAGAAATCAATAACTAGAAATCCCCAAACAATTTTATATTAAGTTATATGCTTCTAAATAACACAAAGGTCAAAGAGGAACTCATGATGAAAATTGGAAAATAACTTGAATGTAATGATAATTAATAGGACAGAACAAAACCTATGAGGTGAAACTACAGCTATACTGAAAGGGTTATGTTTGAGAAGGAAAAAGGGTAGTAATTAATGACCTAGGACAGATACTGCATGATTCCACCACTCTGAGTCACCTCGAATTTGAGTAGTCCGAGTTATAGAGACAGAAAGTAGAATGGTGGTTGCCAGGGACTAAGAACAGAAGGGGGAGGTGTTGTTTAATAGGCGCAGAGTTTCAGTTTTGCAAGAGGAAAAGAATTCTGTGGATAGCTGGTGGAGACAGTTGCACAACAAGGTCAATGTCAGAAAGCCACTGAACTGTGCACTTTGGGCGGTAAGATGGTACATTTTATGTTATATAAATTTTACAATTTTTTAAAGTTTTAAGTTAATGAGCTAAGCAGCCATCTCAAGGAGTTGGGGGGAAAAAAAGCCAAAGTAAGCATTAAAGAAGATAAAAAGAAAGAGATAATACATGTAATAGCAGAAATTAACTACAAATAAAACAAATTTATAATTAGAGGTGATTAACAAGCTAGAGTTTGTTTTTTGTTTTTGCTTGTTTGTTTTTGTTTTTTTAATGAATGATAAAATCAATAGCAAGGTGGGTTTTCCAGGAAGCAGAGTCTGGGATGAAGAATGTGGGAGATTTATTAGGGGGGCTTTCAGGAACCAGACCTGAGGAAGGGAAGGGGCAGCAAGAAAGCAGAATCAGGCAGAGGGAAAACTTGAGCTGCAATTTAGTCTCAAAAGGGTCCTCTGCCAAACATCCAGGCCAGTCTGAAGCTGAAATGACTGAAGACTTGTCCCAAGTTGGGGCTAGGAGCCAGACCTTTCTATCCCATATAGATCAGCTGTGGCCTCTTGGCCACCCTAGTAAGGGTGTGTGGCCTCAGGTAAGGCGGTTCTCTTCAGTCAAGGCAACCCTCAGAAGGGGACTGACAGTAGAGGTCTGTGTGCCACCAGAACTCAAAGCAGCAGCAGGGAATAAGCACTTCTTTTCTGATGGGGGAGTTTAGATAACTCTTTGCTTTATGAGCAAGAGATAAAGAATGTCACAAATTACCACTGCTAGGAATGCAACAGGGAACAGAGCTAAAGATCCCGTGGAGAACTGAAAAGAAAGCAAGAGGATTTTATGAACAAAATTATGCCACTCAATTTGGAAGCCTAGATGAAATTGACAAATCCTACCCCAAAAGAACTTTTCAAAACTGACATGAGAAGAAATGGAAAATATGAATAATCTTGTATTAAATGTACAATTAGAAAACCCTCCTGTAAAGAAACTCCAGGTCCAGATGGCTTCACCAATGCATTCTTCCACATATTTAAGGTGGAACTATACCAGTCTCACACAAATTCCTCCAGAGAATAGAAAATGAGGAAACATTACCCGATTTGCCATCAAGCAAGCATAACCTTGATAACCAAAACCTGCCAAGACTGTTACAAAAAAGTAAAATTACAGACAAATCATCATAAACATAGATATAAATATCTTAAAGTATTTGTCAACCCAGCCCATGATATATGAAAAGATACTCCAAGAATATAGAGTTGTTTTAACATTTAAGAAGACAATGTAATTCACCACATTGACTGAATGAAGGAGGGAGTCCT
Organism: Nasua narica; assembly: GCA_028533885.1. NCBI lineage: Eukaryota > Metazoa > Chordata > Mammalia > Carnivora > Procyonidae > Nasua > Nasua narica. Next base: position 16,391,074 of record CM052797.1, read on the forward strand.
ATAGGTATCTCACTGTGTGAAGAAAAAGTATTTCATAAAATCCAACACCTCTTCCTAATGAAAACTCAGTTATAAGCTTGGAATAGAAGGGAATTTCTCATCAGATAAAAGGTGTCCACAGAAAATCCTACTGCAAACATCAAACTTAACCAGGAGATGTTGAAAGTTTCCCCCTGAGACCAGGAGACACAATCTAGATGGGAGAGGAGCAGCCTGGATGCCCACCCAGGATTTGGAGAGGTAGACTCTTCCAGACTTTAGAGGTCATGGGGGATACATCAGTGGTGGAAAGGAGTACTCTGGCTGTAGGGGGGTGGGGTGCAGAAGATCTGTGAGAAGCAGTCAGGGGATGTGACACAGCTAAGATGGAAAGAGTGAGCTCTGGGCAGGTGGTGATGCCTCTTCCCCAGACTTGACACAGCTGGCCTTTTGAGGTGCGGGGTGACTGCATGCGCCCCAGGATGTTGTTGAAGCACAGGGTTCAGGACACATGAGGTCCCCAGCAGATTGCAGCATGTGCAAATGGTGACTCTGAGATAGCACAGCCTCTTCCGCTGAGTGAGGGTCAAAGGTTTTAGTTTCTGGCCAGGCTGTAGCCCCCATTTGGGTGTGCTGCTCGGCCAGGCAGGTGGTGGTAGACAGTAATCAACACCAGCAGGGGGTGGCCACTCAGCACGTCCCCAGGAGCCTGAATAGCCATCTGTTTACACTCACAACCCCCGCCCACACACCTCCCTGACCCCAGGGGCTCTTGTTGACCCTGGGGATGGGGAGAGGCACCTAGAGTGACACCAGACTTCTCACCTGCCTTGGTGGTAGTTGTTGGGGGCAGGGCAACCCAGACAAGTAAAGCCTGTGTATCTTTTGAATAAAGGGAGAGTCTATGTGGCACCGCTGAGTTCTGTGGAGGAGGGAACTATAAAATCCCATAGCTGCTGCAGGGGCCCTCTGAAACCAAGGAAGAGGGAGTTTCACCCTTTCACAAGCTCTGCCCCAGGACTTTGGATCCCTTTTATTCCTTCAGAATAGCCTGAGAAGACCGGATTCAGTGCCCCAATGCATTGGCTCCTATCTCTGGGTGTTGGGAGCTGGGGAAAACTGGGTCCCCTTGTCTGTGAGCAGGAATACGGTGTCCTCCCCATGATAACCACTACCATTTGCTGAGTAGTTATTTTCAGTGCTAGAAGAAGCACTTTACAGAAAGATTATCTCACTTTACCCCGGCCCCTAATCCATGAAGATGATCTTATGATTTATCCTCATGAGACAGATGAGGGAACTGAGACCAAGAATAATGATTTGGAAGTTGAGGCTAATTCTCAGGAGTAGCACAAGTCAGTGAGAATTGTCAGGCTTCTTAGTTTATTTACTTACTTACGTCCTCATTTATCGACTTGTTTGTTTGTTTATTTAAAGATAACATTAAAACCTTAACATAGACCCAGAACTTGCTGGGGAATTTCTGTTTGTAAACACTGAGCTGACCAACTCCATTTTTAATACACAGTGTTGGTAAAGGATTATGAAATCCTCTTCTGAAAAACTTTTGGGCTGGGTCAGGCCTGAAGTCACCCCACCAACGAGGCAAGGGTTCAGGCCACCCTTTTTCCAAGCGTGGCCTATTGTCCACAGAACCAGACACGGCTCTGTGTGACTTACAGACCCCAAATGACGCTTGTGAGAGCTGCTAGGTTGAACCCAGGCCCTCATTTAAGGAAGGGTGAGGGGGCTGAGTGACTTAGCTTTCATCTATTGGAAGGAGATGGGTCTTATTCAGCTTTCAGAAAGACTTCTCAACAGTCTCCTGTCTGTGGACATGGGAGTTCAGCTCACTACCCTAGTTGCAGCCCAAAAGAAATTGGAACACAGGCTCCAGAGAGAATGATCACATGCCCTCAGACCTGTGGGTCAGTCATCCAGAAGGGGGGTACAAGAAGTATAGAAGGAACAAGTCTGAGTAGCCTCCTGCTGCCTCCAGGGCCAGTGGACTTTCTCTTCCTCAGAGGAACTAAAACGAGGGGATGTTGGCATCCCTTGGGAGCAGGGTTGCCAGATTTAGGGGGAAAAGCAGGACACTGGCTACATTTGATTTGGACTGAATTTCAGATAAACAATGAAGTATAAACCCGTGCTTGGTCCACAGTTTCAGCACAGACAGCTGCATGGCATGGATCCCCCGAGTGAGGAAAACCAGAGAGAGGATGTTGTATTTCACTTCTGGGGCCACGCAGGGCAGAGGAAGAAAAGGTCCAGCAGGTGACAGGAGGAATCACAGCTCGGGATCAGGAAATCAGGGCCCTGTTATAAAGCAGGTGTGGACTGGTCAGAATGGCTAACAGTAACAAGTCAGGAAATAACAGATGTTGGTGAGGATGCAGAGAAAGGAGAACCCTCTTACGCTGTTGGTGGAAATGCAAACTGGTACAGCCACTCTGGAAGACAGTATGAATGTTCCTCACAAAGTTGAAACTAGAGCTACCTTATGACCCAGCAATTTCACTACTAGGTATTTCCTCCAAAGATACAGATGTAGTGATCTGAAGGGGCATCTGCACCCCAATGATTATAGCGGCAAAGTCCACAATAGCCAAACTGTGGAAAGAAACAAATGTCCATTGACAGATGAATGGATAAAGAAGATGTGGACAATGGAATACTACTCAGACATCAAAAAAAAAAATGAAATCTTGCCATCTGGAATGACGTGGGTGGAACCACATGGATGGAACTATGCTAAGAGAAATAATTAGAGAAAGACAATTACCATATGATCTCACTTACATGTGGAATTTAGGAAACAAAATAGAGGATGATAGGGGAAGGGAGGGAAAAATAAAACAAGATGAAATCAGGGGTGCCTGGGTGGCTCAGTGGGTTAAAGCCTCTGCCTTTGGTTCAGGTCTTGATCTCAGGGTCCTGAGATCAAGCCCTACATTGTGCTCTCTGCTCCACGGGGAGTCTGCTTCCTCCTCTTTCTCTGTCTGCCTCTTTGCCTGCTTGTGATCTCTCTCTGTCAAATAAATAAATAAATAAAATCTTCAAAAAACAAGATGAAATCAGAGAGGGAGACAAACCATAAGAGAACAAACGGAAAGTTGCTGGAGGGGCGGAGGATGGGGAGATGGGATAATGGGGTGACAGGCATTAGGGAGGACACGTGATGTAATGAGCACTGGTGTTACATAAGACTGATGAATCACTGAACTCTACCTCTGAAATTAATAATTCATCATATGTTAATTAATCAAATTTAAATAAAAATAATACATACGTAAATAAATTTAAAAAGCAGGTGTGGACACGACCCCTTGGGAAGAGCATCCAGTGTGAGATAGAATGTGGGATAGGGCAAAGAGAATTTCTGTGAACCTCAAAGGGCAGGTTGGCCTCCGCTGACACTCAGGCTTCACAGAAGAATGTACTAGATGCTGTAGGCACACCAAGAAGGGCATAACTCTATGCCCAAGGGAATTTTAAGGGATTCCTTTCAAAGTGGGGTGTCAGAGGAACTAATAGCAGGGCTCAGGGAGACAGAGAGAGCTGATGGAGGGGGATGGTCACCACGCAGAGGGCCCAGGAAAGCATTCGCTCATGGGCAGCTCCTGAGAGGCATTTTATTCCCTTGGTGGGCGTGCATGGCAAGGGTGGGGACACAAGCAGGGCATGGGGGAATGGTTGGGTTGGATCAGCGAACCTGAGTCTGCTTGTGAACAGTTTCAAATGCCCTGCTGAGATTGTTGGACTCTATTCCAAAATTACAGATGGAGGGGATGGGATGTGATCAGGCCAGCGATAAAAAACCAAACCAAACAGAAAGCAGCTCCAGGAGGTGAGGGGAGGACTGCACGGAGGGCTTTGTGTCAGCCACCAGAGAAGCAATGTGTCATTTTTCTCCCTGGCCTGGTCCTCATTCCCCAGCTTTGGAAATCCTAAGGAATGGAAACTGAATCAGACTAAAATCCCTACGGGTTTAACTTATTTGATTCAAATGCCATTTGGAATTCTTCTCCTACTAGGAAGTATTCACACTTGAAAGAGAAACTTCAGTCTTATGTCATAATGGCTAGTTATACAAGATGTTGTCAAGAACTGATTAACTAGCAAATGTGTTGACTGGGACAAGCCTGGGTCTTTTTTTTTTTAATTTTATTTATTTATTTGACAGATAGAGAGATCACAAGTAGGCAGAGGGGGGAAGCAGGCTCTCCACTGAGCAGAGAGCCCGATGCGGGGCTTGATCCCAGGACCCTGAGATCATGACCCGAGCTGAAGGCAGAGGCTTAACCCACTGAGCCACCCAGGTGCCCCAAGCCTGGGTCTTAATTGGGAAGAAGCAACAGGAATTTCGAGGACCAGCAATGATGGCGGAGTCTGTCCCATCTGCCAACAGGCAGCCTCCAATTCCAGGAAAAGTCGGAGAGAAGCTGGGGGTTGGCCAAGGAAGAAATTTTATTTTGGGTCATTACAAGCTCTCCACTAATACTTGAAAATTTTAAACAGATAAGCCTACAACAAACCTTAAAAGCATTTAAGGATGCTGTATATATCTGATAAATGGTCATACCTGGAAAGAACAAGACAGATAATTCCAGCTCAGCTGTGAAGGGAAGCATGTCCAGGGCACAAAAGTTAACTGATGGATGTTTGTGGCTGAAGCAGCCGCTCTGTGAACCCCACTGGGGCTTCTCTCACTCACTTGATAGCTTCTTGGGATCTCCAGGCAGCTGGGTGATCCTGCCAACGTGTGGGTCTGAGAAAAGTTTTGCTGCTCCTCAAGATATGGGTATTCAGTTCACTCTCCCTACTCCAGCACCTGGGTTCTGAATGATGCTTCTTTGAGTGGCCACACCTGTTCTCAGCCTTCTCTCTGGCTGGGCCTCAATCTTTGGGCTTATGACCAGAAGCTGGACACCCAACCTACTGGAGAAAGCATTGGTTCTGGCACTATAGCAAGGGACAAAGATTTCAAGTAACAAAGTCCAGCTTTTGGTACATTCTCTCTTCCCAGCACCCCATTAAAAAAGCTATTGCAGCTTCCATGGAGGATCCAGTGGTCAGATGTCTTCAGCTTTAAAAATGTCAGTCCTCCTGGGATGTTGCTAAGGCATAAAAAGCAACTTTTCCAGGATTATACTCTTGTGACCACAAAGGATAAATATTCTTAGGAGAGTACTTCTGCATGAATCAGGGGTCTCTTTCTCTTTCTCATGGGCATGTTAGAGATGTTACACACACAAATTCTTTCATCCTCTCAAGCCCTGCAAGCTGGGCAGGAAACGGGGAGGATTTGATTCAGGTGCACTGTGGTTATTTATTCCCTGCAAGCTCTCCAGAAAAAGCTGTCTGGTCTGATTCAACTAACCAACCAGCTATTTTTGAAAACTGCTTAACAATTGTTGACTGTGTCACGCCAGCTTCTGTGCACATATCAACAGGTGGGAGCAAATGAGGGCACATGACTCACCGTTAAGGGAAAATGCTCCCTGGAGTGTTTGAACTTGGGCCAAGGCCCCAAAGCTGGGGACAACAGGAAGGAAGCACCTCCCATATTTCAAAAGAGCACCCAAGAGCTACCAGAAATCCATTCTGAGATTTGCTAAGTATACACTGGTTTTGTGACTATTGTCCCTATGGCACTAGCCAACAAACTGCAGATAATTGAGAGAAATGGGATCGGGGAAGGATTTGATAGGAGTGGTGGGGTCATCACCTGGTCAGGGGGTGCTGAGAGGAGACCCTCAAACCATGTCAAGTGGTGGCAAGAGACCTCTTTAGAGATCGGGGTGCTTACCAAAAGGGGAGATGGCCATTACATTTTCTGGTTAAATGTTGCCCACTGGGTGCAATTAATCAAGCTGTACCTGGTGGAAGATTTTCTGATGTATTTGATAAGTGTGCTTTGGTGTCTGAAAATGGAAATGAGCAGAGGGAATGGTGCCTGCTTCTCTCTTGGAAAACTCCAAGGTTTAGAGACTGTCTGGACCAGCCCAAGACTGCAGGGCGAGGGCAATGGGTGGTGGTGAGACAGTCCACACTCAGGCCATTGAGTATGGTGGCGTACTGTGGGAAGCCACAGAAGGTGTCCAGTTTGAGCAATCTTGAAGGTGCCTTGTCTCAGGGAGTGGTCTCCTGGGACAAGGGGACTCCAGCAGAAGCTACGAAGAGACCACCAGGTGCAGGAGGTAAGGGAACTGTGTTTGTTGGTCAGGGTCCTAGCAGAAATTCACCCGAGACGGTTAGCATGAAAAGATTTGTACAAATCAGGTTTACTTAGGTAAAATTTATGTGAAATGAAATTCACCCTTTCTAGACACATCATTTAATGAGCTTTCCCAAATGTTTACAGTTGTGTAACCATCACCACAAACATGATATAGAACATTTATATTGTCCCCAAAAGTTCCTTCATGGCCCCCTGCAGCCAATCCCCTCTTACCTCTAGTCCCTGGCTATCAATGACAGGTGTTCTGTCCTTACAGTTTTGTCTTTGCTGGGACAACATGTAAATGACGTCATAGAGTATGTAGCCTTTTGTATCCAGCTTTCTTCACCTGGCATAATGTTTTTGAGATCCATCCATGTTGTTGCATGTGTCAGTAGTTCGTTCCTTTTTAGTCAATGGATAGTGTGTTCCATTGTATGGATGTACCTTTGTTTATCCATTCATTTGTTGAGGGACTTTTGGTTTCTACTTTTGGTGATAATGAATGACATGGCTATAAATATTCACATACAGGTCTTTGTGTATATGTATGTTTTCATTTCTCTTGTATAAATATTTAGGAGTGGAAATTCTGGGTCATAAGGTTAGTGAATGTTTAACTTTCTAAGAAACTGGCCAATTTTTTTCCAAAGTGGTTGTTATCATTTTGTATTCTTGTCAACAGTATATGAGAGTTCCATTTCTTCCCCATCCTTGCCAGCACTTAGTATTGTCAGTATTTTTAATTTTAGCCATTCTAATAGGTGTGTAGTAGTATCTCATGAGGTTTTAATTTGCATTTCCCTAGTGACTAATGATGTGGAGCATCCTTTCATGTGCTTCTTTGCTATCCATATATCTTTGGTGAAGTATCTGTTCAAATATTTTGTGAATTTCTGAGTTGTTTATCTTCCTATTGAATTAATTAATTCTTTGCATAATTTAAATGCTGCAAATCCTTTGTCAGATACGTACTTTGCAAATATTTTCTCCCAGTCTGTACTTGTCTCTTCATTTTTTAAAATGTCTTTTGAAGAACAAAAGTCTTAAAATTTTGATGAAGTCCCTTTTATCAATCTTTTTTCTTTTGTTCTTGGTGCTTTTTGTGTTGTAGCTAATAAATCTATGCCTGGTGCAAGTTCACACAGTTATTGCCCTGTCTTTCCTTCTCAAAACTTCATAGTTTTAGCTCTTACATTTAGGTCTACAATCCATTTGAAGTTAATTCTAAAATATGGTGTGAGGTGAGGGCTGAGGTTCATTCCAAATGGATATCCAATTGTTAAGACATCATTTGCTGAAAAGAACAGAGTCCTTTTTTATTGAAGAATAAAATACTTGCAGAAAAGCACACATGTTATAAGTGTACAGCTCAATGAATTTTCACAAATTGAACAGATGTGTTATCAACCCCCAGATCAAGAAACAGACCATTTCCAGCTCCCCAGAAGGCCTCTCTTATTCCCTTCCAGTCACTATGCACTGGCCCTTTCCTATCCTTATTAACCACTACCCTGACTTTCAACAGATAAGATTAGTTTTGCCTATTTTTAAACTTTGTATAAATGTAATTATGTAAGATATCTTTTAATCTGTATTCTTTCATTCAACATTATTTGAGTTTTTTTTTTTAAGGAACTTTTTTTTTTTTAAGATTTATTTATTTTGAGAGCCTGAGAGAGACAGTGCAGGGGGAGGGGTAGAGGGAGAGGAGAAAGAGAATCTCAATCAGACTCTCCACTGAGCGGGGAGTCCAACATGGGGTTTGATCTCTCAACTCATGAGATCACGACTTGAGCCAAAATCAAGAGTTGGAGGCTTAACCAATTGAGCCACCCAGACACCCCTCAAATATGTAAGATTTATACATGTTGTTGCTTACCATTATAGATCATTGATTCTCACTTCTGTACTGTATTTCACTGAATGACTATACCACAATTCATTTGTCCATTCTTTTGTTAATACCCATGTGTGCAGTGTCCTGGTTGGGACTTTTATGAATAGCAAACATACATTTTAACTGGGTGTATTTCTGGAAATGAAACTTTAGGGGTTTAGTTTTTGACTATGTTCAATTTTATCAGACACACCAAAGACTTTCCCAAAATGTTCACACCACTTTACACCCCCTCTAGCAGTGTAAGAGGGTTCTAGTTACTCCACATCCTCACCAGCACTTGGTATTTCCCACCATTTTTATTTTAGCCACTCTAGTGAGTATGCAGTGATATCACATTGCAGTTTTTCATTTGCCATTTCCTGATGACTAACAAGGTTGAACTCCTTTCTATATGTGTATGAAACACATGAAGGAGGTTATTTTGGTATGTTCTTTTGTAAAGTGTCGATTCAAGTGTTCCATTTCTTTTTATGTTATGTCTTCTTCTTTTTCTTTTTTTTTAAAAGATTTTATTTATTTATTCGAGAGACAGAGAAAGTGAGAGAGAGCACAAGAGGAGAGAAGGTCAGAGGAAGAAGCAGACTCCCCATGGAGCTGGGAGCCCGATGCGGGACTTGATCCCGGAACTCAAGGATCATAACCTGAGCCGAAAGTAGTCGCTCAACCAACTGAGCCACCCAGGTGCCCCTGTTATGCCTTTTTCTTATTGGCATGTAGGGGTTAAGTATGTATTCTGTATACAAGTCCTCTGTCAGACTTCTATGCTGTTGATATCTCACTCTATGTGTTATTATTTTTTTTTTTTGAAGAATTTTTCTGAAGGCGCTATTTCTGGTGGGATGTTGGGCACCTAGGTGACAGCAGGGAGCTGTTCCTGCTCTGAGGATGACGTTCAAGGGGATAAAATTGTATTACTTGAGCCCAGTGAGGGCTGGAACTGAGGAACCGGGGCAGCCCAGCTAGAGTTATGGTCATGAGGACCACACTACTGCCAGATGCATCCCTGAGGCAAAGGTGAGTAGGAAATCCCCCTCTCCTCTCACCTTCTCTTCTCCCCTCAGAACCTCCATTGGATGAACCCAGAAATCATTAAGGAAGCCCAAAAGTGTAGTCTTCAGGAGTCAGCATCTGGATCACAGAGGAAGACAGAGAAAGAGGAGGCATGGATCAGAGGAGGAGGTACAATGGAAATTAACAGCAAAGAGAAGGTGCAAGAGATTGCCCGAAGACTGTATCTCTCAGGTCAAGATACTATGCAGCATAAATGCAGCCTCTAAGGAATCCACGAAACTGGTCCTTAAGAGAGCTAGGATTTAGAGGACTGCCACATGAAGATCATGGCAGCAGAACTAGTTAAGTGGAAAAGAAAAAAAGATTTTTGCTCCCTTCCTTTAAGCTTCTATTTCCCTTGCCCCAAGTCTAGAGGAGCCAAGAAAGGGAGAGGAAAGGAGAAGGAAACTAGGAAAAGGACACACAATGCCCATCCCCACTGCCTGGTTGGGCCAGGGCAAAGCTTGGCTTGGATGTGAAATTTTAATTGAGACTGGACTGGACTGGACTGAATATCTGAAAGTGAGCCATCTTTACAGAAACAAGGCTTGTTCTTATCATTAAAAATGCCTGGAAAGCTGAGGTGGGTTGTCTCACTAAGATGTTGTCAAGGGAAAGAAGATGTGAAAGAACTTACCTGAAGGCCAGGGTGGAAGGAAGATCAAACCATTCCCTGTTTGTTCCTCACAGGTTCAGACTGTCCAACAGACCTGTTTTAAGTAACTTAAATCTCCCTTCTCCAACAGGCTTGAGGCTAGGTACTCTTCATGCATTGTCTTATTCATATTCACAACCACTCTGTGGGTCAGTGCTAGTATAATCTCTGCTTTATAGATGTGAAAATTGAGGCACTGGGTTACAAGGCCACATTAGCCTTATTTGAAGTCCAGCAGATCTGATTTCAGAGTCTAAGTTAATTTTTTTTAAACAAGAATTAATTTTTAGAATAATTTTAGGTTCAAAGAAATTTCGAGAGGAAGCTACAGAGAGTTGCCTTATACCCCCTGCCTCACATATGTACAGCTTTCCCCACTATCACTGTATCACAGTGGTACATTTGTTACAATTGGTGAATCTACACTGACACATCATTATCATCCAAATTCTGTAATTTACATTAGGGTTCACTATTGGTGTCATGCATTCTATGGGTTTGGACAATTATATAATGACATGTATTTGCCATTATAGAATCATGCAGAGTTATTTTCACTGCCCTAAAATTCCTTTGTGCCCTGCCCATTCATCTTTCCCACTACCTTCAACCCCTGACAACCACTGATCTTTTTAATGTCTCCATAGTATTGTCTTTTCCAGAATGTCATATAGCTGGAGTCATACAGCATGCAGCATTTTCAGATTGACTTCTTTCACTCAGTAACAAAAATTTAAGTTTCCTCCATGTCTTTTCATGGCTTCATAACTCCTATCTTTTTAGGGCTAAATAATATACTCTTGTCTGGATGTACCACAGTTTCTTTATCCATTTATCTCCTAAAGGACATCCTGATTGTTTCCTAAGTTTTGACAATTATAAATTAAGCTGCTATAGACATCTGTGTGCAGGGTGTTTGTGTGAACATAAGTTTTCAATTCATTTGGGTAAATTAATACAAAGGAGCACAATCACACAATTGTATGGTTAAAAATATGGTTAGTTTTATAAGCAGCATCCAACTGTCAAACTGCTGTCCAAAGTGCCTGCGCCATTTTGCATTCCTACCAGCAAGGAATGAGAGCTCCTGCTGCTCCACATCATCATCAGCATTTGGTGTTCAGTGTTCCCAGTTTTGGCCATGCTAACAGGTGTGTAGTAGCAGCTCTTTAATTGTTGCTTTAATTTGCATTTCCCTAATACTCTATGAAGTGGAGCACATTTTCATGTGCTTATTTACCATATGCATATCTTCTTTGGTGAGGTGTCTGTTAGGGTCTTTAGCCCAGTTTTTTTTTTTTTTTAGCCCAGTTTTTAACTAGGTTGTTTGTTCTCTTATTGTTGAGTTTGAAGAGTTCTTTATATATTTTGGAGAAGAGTCCTTTATCAGATATGTCTTTGCAAATATTTTCTCCCAAGATATGACTTGTGTTCTCATTCTCTTAACATTATCTTTCACAAAGCAGAGGTTTTTAATTTTCAAAGTCCAGCTCATCAATCCTTTCTTTCATGGATCATATCTTTGATGTTGTATCTAAAAAGATCACCATACCCAAGGTCTTCTAGGTTTTCTCCTATGTTATATTCTAGGACTTTTATAATTTTACATTTTACATTTAGGTTTATGATCTGTTTTGAGTTGATTTTTGTGAAGTTTATAAAGTGTGTGTCTAAACTTATTTTTCTACATGTGGGTATATAGTTGTTCCAGTGCCATTTGTTGAAAAGACTGTCTTTGCTTCATTGTATTGTCTTTGTTCCTTTGTCAAAGATCAGTTGACTATATTTATGTGGGTATATTTCTGGGGTCTTTATTCTGTTCTATAGATCTAGTTGTCTTTTCTTTTGCTAATATCACACTGCCTTGATTACTGTAGCCTTATATTAAGTTTCTAAGTCAGGTAGTGTCAGTCCTCCAACTTAGTGCTTCTCCTTAAATATTGTGTTGGCTATTCTGGGCCTTTTGCCTTTCCATATAAACTTTAGCTTTAGTTTGTCAATGTTCACAAAATAATTTCCTGGGATTTTGATTGGAATTGTAGTGGATCTAGAGATGAAGTTGGAAAGAATTGAAATCTTGGCAATATCGAGTCTTCCTGTCTATGAACATGGAATATCTCTCCATTTATTTAGTTGTTCTTTAATTCATCAGATTGTTTTAGTTCCCCTCATATAGATTTTTTTATTATGTTCAGTTAGTCATCATTAGTTTTTGATGTAGTGTTCAATGATTCATTAGTTGCTTATAACATCCAGTACTCATCACAACATGTGCCCTCCTTAATACCCATCACCTGGCTAATTTATATTTTGTCAGATTTATACCTAAGTACTTTATTTGGGGGAGTGCTAATATAAATGGTACTGTGTTTTTATTTCAAGTTCTACTTGTTCATTGATGGCATATAGGAAAGTAATTGACTTTTATATATTAATCTTATACCTTGCAACTTTGCCATAATTGCTTATTAATTCCAGGAGGGTTTTTTAATATTCATATGTTTAATTCTTATGCCACTGTTTTCTGATGAAGACAGCATTGTGTTTTATGCAAGATTGGAAACCTCAAAATAATTACCAAAAAGCTTCTAAGACTTATTGGAGAATAAACTAGTATGGTCCATAAAAAATGAAATCCACAATATTGGAATTATAAGTATTTAGATAAACCCAGACTAGAAGATAAGCCCAAACACCTTTAGAATAAAATATGATATAATCTAAGATGTAGCCTTAAATTTTGATACAACCCTCAGTCTGAACTCTGAAGATTCATCTTCAGTTCACTCTAGCCAGCAGACATTGACTATGTAATTTTCCATTGTATTTATTGTACAGACTATGTACATTCTGGAAGGTTCTTTTAGTGCTACACTGTTGTACTTTTTGTCCCAGAAATTTGAGGGCACGCAAAATCCACAAAGTTATCAATAAGAACATGCTGTGCTCTTTCTTCTTCATAATTAGACAGATTGTCCTCTGCAACCATTGTACTGAAGTCTAAAAGATGATTCCAAATATCTTTTGATATTGATCATTTATGATGTTCGAATAAAATTTATTCCATAAGTCTAAGAATTTAAATCTTCCTTAAGCACTAAGTTCAAGTAGGCAATGGCCATTTCTAGATCTAATCCTTTCTGTCTTGGATTCTTTGCAAAATTAAAAGTAAACTGGTAAATATCCTTAATTCATCCTGGTTCTTTCAATTCTTGTTCCATCTTGGGTATCTGGGCTTTTAGGTTTCAATGTCATACCATCCATGAACTCCTGTTTGGGAAACTTGCACTGTGTCGCTGCTCCGAACTTCACACAACAATCAACACCCTAATTTTGGCTGGCTTGAGTGCTACGTCATCACAGGACTGTTGTGTATCATCTGTTCCAATTTTATTTTCATCTTGAGAATCCTTGTATCTATTGTATAGTTGTTCTAACTTCTTCCTGTTCAATGATCCTTATACACTCTCTCATATATAAAGTTCAGGATTTGGGGGGAAAATTATCTGTTGTAACAACTAACTTCCAGTCATTTTGAGAAAGAAAACTTAACTGCTGTTTTTTGATGAGATTGTGTGAAGATCATAAACTGACAAATTTTACCCTTCTGCAATGATTTCAGCTTGCTCATGTTGGTGTTCTCCAGGCCTCTCCTCTCCTCCTCTGGCTCTACAATGAATCAGTTCCAGGAATTTTTTTGTTGGTTCTTTCAGATTTTCTACATATATGATCATGTCATCTGTGAACAAAGATAATTTTATTTCTTCCTTCCAATCTGTATGCCTTAATTTACTTTTCTTATTGCATTATTTAACTTCTAGTACAATGTTGAAAGGGAGTGGTGAGAAGGGATATCCTTGCCTTGTTCCTGATCTTTGTGGGGATGTTTTGAGTTCCTTACAATTAAATATAATGTTAGCTATAGGTTTTTTGTAGATATTCTTTATCAAGTGGAGAAAGTTCCCCTGTATTCCTAATTTACTGAGAGTTTTATCATGAGTGAGTGTTAGATTTTGTCAAATGCTTTTTCTGCACCTATTGTTATGATCATGTGATTTTTCTTCTAGCCTGTTGATGTGGTGGATTATATTGATTGATTTCCAAATTATGAAGCAGCTTTCCATACCTGGGAAAATTCCACTTGATCATAGTATATAATTTTTAAAATACGTTATTGAATTCAACTTGTGAATATTTTATTGATGAATTTTACATTTATGTTAATGAGAGATATTGGTCTGTAGTTTTCTTTTCTTGTAATATTTTTGTCTGATTTTGGTATTAGGGTAATACCAGCCTTTTACAATAAGTTAGGAAGTATTCCTTTGCTTGTATCCTCTCAAAAAAGTGTAGGGAATTGGTATCATTTCTTCCTTAAATGTTTGGTAGAATTCACCAGTGAACCTGTTGGAAAGGTTATTAATTTCATTTGTTTAATAGATATAGGCCTATTTGGACTATATATTTCTCCTTGTGTGAATTTTGATAGATTGTGTCTTTCAAGGATTTGTCCATTTCATCCAGGTCATCAAATTTGTAAATATAGATTTTTTTCATAGTATTACTTTATTATCCTTCTAAGTCAATAGGATCTGCAGTGATGTCCATTCTTTCATTTCTGATGTTAGTAATTTGTATCCTCTCTTTTAGAAAAAAGAGAGTTGGCCTGGCTAGAGGTTTATTAATTTAATTAATTTTTTCAAATAACTAGCTTTTGGTCTTGTTGAGTTTTTTCTATTGATTTCTTGTTTTCAATTTCATTGATTTCTGCTCTAATCATTATTATTTCTTTTCTTATGCTTACTTTGACTTTAATTTGCCCTTCTTTTTCTAGTATCCTAAGATGAAAGCTTAGATTATTGATTTTGGATCTCCCTTCTTTTCCAGTATATGTATTCAATTCTATAAGTTTCCTTCTAAGTACTGCTTTCTCTGCATACATTACCTAGTGTTCATCATGATGAGTGTACTCCTTAATCCTCATCACCTCCTTAATCCATCTTCCCACCCACCTCCTCTTTGTTAAACATCAGTTTGTTCTCAATAGTTAAGACTCTGTTTCTTGGACTCTTCTCTCTCTCTCTCTCATTTCCTTTGCTTGTTTGTTTTATTTCTTAAAGTGTGCATTTGAGCAAAACCAGATGGTATTTGTCTTTCTAGTTGGGTCTTATGTTTTGATCTACTCTGATAATGTCTGCCTTTTAATTGGTTCATTTAGACTATTGACATTCAAAGTGATTATTAAAACAGTTGAATTAATATGTACCATATTTATTACTATTTTATTTTTGTTGCCCTTGCTCCTATTTTTCTCTTCCATTCTTTTTCTGCCTTTTGTGACTTTAATTGATTATTTAATGATTCTACTTTCTCTCTTTTCTTAACATACAAGTTATACCACCTTTGTTTAACCTTTTTTAGTGGTTGTCATAGAATTTGCAATATATGGTTATAAATTTAAGTCCACTTTCTAATAAAACTATACTGTTTCATGAGTAGCGTGAGTTCTTTCTAATAACAAAATAATCCTAATCCCTACCTCCCATATCTTGTATTATTGCTGTCATTCATTTCACTTGTATATAAGCATATATATTATATATACACAAGCATACATAAATACATTATCATTATTATTTTGAACAAACTGTTATCTATTAGTTCAGTTAAGATTCAGAAAAATAGAAGTGTTTATTTTACCTTCAGTTATCTTTTTCTCAACACTCTTCTTTATGTTATGTAGATGTGAGTTTATGACTATATTATTTTCCTTCTCTCTAAAGAGCTTCTTTTAACATTTGTGCAAGGCAGATTCATGGACCAGAAATTTCCTCAATTTTTGTGTGAGAAAGTCTTTATTTCTTTTTCACTTTTGAAGGATAATTTTCCAGGATACAGAAATCTAGGTTGAGAGTCTTTTTCTCAACACTTGAAATATTTCACTCTATGTTCTTCTTGGCTTGCATGTTTCTGAGAAGTCAGATGTAATTCTTATCTTTGTTATTTTATAGGAAAATCTCTTTTTTGTCTGGCTGCTTTCAGGCTTTTTTTCCTTTATCTTTGATTTTATGTAGTTTGAAAATGACATGCCTATGTGCAGGCTCCGTTTTTGTTTTTTTGTTTTTGCATTTATCCTACTTGAGGCTCTCTAAGATTCCTGGACCTGTGGTTTGGTATTTGACATTAATTTAGGAAATCCTCAGACATTTTTGTTTCAAATATTTTTTCCATTTCTTTCTTCCTTTTCATTCTGGTATTCTCATTATGCATATCTTATACTTATTGTATTTGTCCCACAGTCTTTGGATATTGTTTTGTTTTTTTCAGTATTTGTTCTCTTTGCTTTTTGTAGATTCTACTGATATATGCTCTAGCTCAGAGATTCTTCCCTCAACTGTGTCTAGTGTACTAACAAGCCCATTAGAGGCACTCTTCATTTCTGTTAGTGTGTTTTATCTCTAGAATTTCTTTTAGGTTCTTTCTTATGATTTCCACCTCTCTGCTTTCAATGTCCAACTGTTCTTGTGTGCTGTCTACTTTATCCATTAGAGCCCTTAGCATGTTAATCATAGTTGTTTTAATTTTCTGGTCTGATAATTCCAACATTGCTGCCATATCTCATTCTGAAGCTAGCTCTGTCTCCTCATATTGTAGGATTGTTGGTTTTTTGTTTTTTTGTTTTTGCCTTTTTCTATGCCTTGTAATTTTTTTTCTGGATAGCCAGATGTGATATACCAGGTAAAAGGAAAAGGAATGGTTGTAAGTAGTCCTTTAGTAATGTGGTGGTGAGGTGTAGGGGGAGGGGAAGTGTTCTATGGTTCTGTGATTAGGTCTCAGTCTTTTAGCGAGATTGTGCCTCTGGACTGTTGACTTCACAAGAGTTTCTTAGTTATCATCTTCCCCCTTATGTAGGACAGGATGACTAGGGTGTACCAGAGTTGTGTATTACTCTTCTTCCACTTGGAAAGCTAGAGCTCACTGGAGTTGGATATATCCCTTCCCAGGTCAGTTAGACTCTGATAATACCCTTAGAATGTGGTCGTCTAATGGTGCAGAGCATTACCATTGCAGTATGGACAAGTCTGAGAGTTCAAAATTCTGGGGGACACAGTCACGGGTGGTCTCCCTTAATTGTGTGAAATTTAGCTCCAGGATCTCCTCCATGCTGAAGTAAAAACACACTACTGCACTACTGCAATGACACAACCACACATTCACTAAGGAAACAGAATCCCATGCTCTTCCTGTTTTCCATCTGATTACTCATGCTTCTCAGATGTGGCTGGGAATTGTAGACTGGAGTTTCTGGAGCCCACCTTTCCCTCTGTTTTGAGAATTGGGAGAATATTTGCTCTGCTACCAGGCTTTTAGTCCATCTCCTGTTTGCTAGGATTCTCCTCAAGGACAAGGACAAAATGTGGTTTATAACTTCAAAAAGTTCTCAGAAACGTAGAACAAAAACCACAGTGAAGTGCCACTTCATACCTACTAAGATGGCTATAATTTTTTAAAAGGAAAAGAAGTGTTGGCCAGGTTGTGGAGAAGTTGGAATGCTTGTGCACTGCTGGCAAGAATGTAAAATGATGCAACCACTGAGGAAAACAGTTTGATGGTTCTTCATAAAGTTAAACATAGAGTTACTATATGACCCAGCAATTCCACTCCTAGGTATAGACCCAAGAGAACTGAAAACAGATGTTGAAACATGTGCACACACACTCATATTCACAGCAGCTCTAATCACAATAGCCAAAAGTGAGAGATAACCCAAATGTCCATCAATGGATGAATGAATAAACAAACTGTGGTATGTACATTTGATGAAATATTATTCAGCCATAAAAAGGGAGGAAGCACAGATGCACACTACAGAGTGGATAAACTTTGAAAACATTATACTGAATGAAAGCATACGTGAAAGGGACCAAACAAAAGATCACATATCCCATTCATGGATTGATTCCATTTATATAAAATGTTCAGAATAAGTAAAATCATAGAGACAAGAGAGCCGATGGATGGTTACCAGAGGCTGTGAGGACGGAGAAATGGAGCATTCAAGCAATTGTTTAGTAGGTGTAGGGCTTTTTTTAGGGTGATGAAATTAGATAGGAGTAATAGCTGCATAACCCTGTAAATGTATAAACACCACTGAATTGGTCACTTAAAAATGGTTAAATTTTGTTATGTAAATTTCTCCTAAATTTTTAAAGCTTCAGGCGTGAGGTAGAGTCTGGAGACCCGGTCATCTGGAACCTCTGGGTATTCTTTTACTATCTTTTCCTCTCTTGAGCTACTGATTATGTGCTTGAGATTAGACTCATTCATTACTGTTTTTCCAATGGGTCTTTGTTTATCAGTCTCAGGATGCTGTGGAGAGAGGTCACTGTATCGCTATTTTAAATTCCATGGTCTCTGGAGGAGCAGTCATTGCCAGTTCATCTTGCAGACAGAGAAGACAGAACTTGCCCAAGGCTGCTTCTCAGGGTAACAGTGGGGCTGGATGTCAACTTGCCCAGCCCTGCTGACTTGCTATCACCACTCTGCTTTGTTCCCAGCCACCACAATATGGAAGAACCAAGAGCATGCAACAGTCCAAGAAAGCCACACTCCTACCCAGCAGGGAGACTGAGCTGAGCACAGTCAACAAGAACTGAGGGCGGACGCTGCTTCAGCAAGAATTCTTGCCTTCTTGATACTGTCCAGTTTGCCCAGACACTCCTGACCCACTTCCCCACTCTGCTATCATCTTTTACTTTTTAAAATTTAAATTCAATTAATCAACATATACTACACCAGTAGTTTCAGATCTAGTGTTCAATAATTCATCAGTTGTGTGTAATATCTAGTGCTCATCCTTTTCTGAAAACTACTTTCCTTTGCTTTCAAATGAATGGCTGCTTGGGGCACTGTGACCCTGCCCCTGTCAGAGGTAGGCAGCTGACCCTGGCTGGGACAACTCATCACCTTTCTGAGGAGGTTGGAACTGGAACTTAGACCCTTCTGGGACCTGGGCTCTAACATGTAAAATTCATAAACTGTAAGGAGTTGTGCTAGCCCAAGGTAGTGGCCAGTTCCCTACAGTGTCCATGTGCGGTGCTGTTCCGAGGCCCAGCTCCTTCTTCCCCTGGATTCTGAGGAGTGCCCCAGGTTGCTGCTAGGGCAGGCCATGCACACTAGCACCCTCACAATCCACCCAAGTCCTATCCAATAATCTAGAGGATGGAAAACTAATGTCTGAACTTCCCAGACTCCCTTGCAGTGAAGGTTTCACATGTGACTATGGTCCCACCGGGCACACACACCTGCAGAACGCATAGAAGTTGGTAGTGAGCACCCCAGAGTGGTGACCATACTCAGAGGGATCAGACTTTCTACAAGCAGAGTGGACCCAGGGGCTCAGTTCTCCTGAGCAGCTGAGCTGGAGAGTCTATTGCCCCAGCCCTAAGCAGTGGTAGGGCAGAAGTCACAGTGGTGTTTTCAGAAGTTGAGTCCCGTGGTCTAAACAGGCATCTCTTCTGGCTGTAGGACCTAAGCTTGGGTCCTTGGCCAGCCCACCACATAAAATGCTGCAATAATTTTCTTTCTGTGCAACAAACTTGTGGATTCCATCATCTACAGCTTAGAAAGAACGCATCATACACATACACAGCCACAGAGTCCTCTTGATAGTTTGGCTTGGGTGACTGTCCACCCACAAGAATCAATGTCTGAATCGATGCAATAGCCAAATTCATTATCCAAATTGTCTATTTTTTAAAAAAAAAAACAAACTTTAAAAGAGGTTGGAAAAAGCTCTTTTATCCAAGTAATAGAGGTCTCCATTTTCAGGTAGTTCTGACAGTACTCTCTTGGCTAAAACATCTGAAATTTTTATTTTTATAGAATGGAAAATGTGTGACTGGAACAAGTTAATCGACTTGTGGGGAACCACAATTTTACCTGATAAAAAGTTTAAAATTAAAAATATTGAAAATAAAATACTCATCTTTATTCGGTTATTAGCTCTAATGTTCTCCTTGAGTTCCGAGGGCACAAGAACTGAGAGAGAGCTCAGAGAGTTATTCAAGAACTCACGGAGAGTAACAGGATTAGAACGAGAAGCCCTGTATCACTTGTCACTGGTTTCATCTCTCTTCCAAAGCACAGTATCTCTAGAGGCTAAGATTCAGAGCTTGTGGCTTAGCCAGAAACAACAGAAGAAAAGAGAACAGAGCCTTATCACATATTTTTTATTTATGACCATGCTAGCAGAATTCGAAGTCAGAAGAATGGATCCGTGAAAGATGTATTTGGCCGAATCCTTGTTTGTTATTCCTTTTTTGAAGGGAGTTATCAATTCAGAGGGAAGAGCATGAGTTCATGCCCATTCTTCCCTCTTACCCATCACCAACCTTGCCCACACGGGATGGGCTGTGCCTCGATTTTTCACGCAGCCCTTCACACAGATTGGATTAATGTGTTTAAAAGTTTCATGAAGGTTCTGCTGAAAGAAATGTTGCTTCTTTCCTAAAGACACTCCAACAGAGGCTTTTTTTCTTTTTTAAATAAAGCATGGTAGCAGTTTGCAGCAACTATCATAAATAGAGATTTGTCATGGCAGGGAGAGGTGCTGCTGAAATGGATGAGCAGGTTCAAGTCATGATCTGCCTTCCCATGGTGCCTCTGAGAGGCGGTGCAGGCACACAGGGGAGAAGTCTGTCTCTGGACTCCTGCCTGGTGCTTACAAGAACTAAAGTGTACATGAGGTCAGCAACCATACCAAAAGGGTACAAAAATTCCTTGTACAAATGCTACTGAAAATTCACTCAGAGAAGAAGCAAAAGTCTTCATCAGAGCAGAAGAAAAATAAAGAAACAATGACTTCGTCATGAGCAAATCACCGAAAAATGAGAAGGGCTACTTGTTACCTAATGTGTCTTCTGGAGATAGATGGTATTTTGTGGAGTCAAACAAACAGGAAATGAATCAGTGTTTGAAAAAACAGTAGCTACCCCAGATTTTTCTTAATTCTCTCCAGACTTGAAAACAGTAACAATGTCAGCATCCAGGAGACAAGTTCTCTGTCATGTATTGAGGACTAACACTAAGTTCAACAGCCTTTAAAGGTTTTGGAATTGGGTTTTTCTGAGGCAATGGGTCTCACACTTTAATGGAAACTTTAACCACCTATTTATCTTTGCCAGAAAGACCCAAGGTGGCAGGAACTAAGAGTTTTGCTTTAAATGTCCTTTCTCAAATGGATGCTGGTAGCATTGTCTGACCATTTATTTTATTTTATTTATTTATTTATTTATTTATTTATTTATTTATTTATTTATTTACTAATGTAGGAATGGGAAGCCATATTGCCTACTTTGACTTCTTCCCCTCAGTGGATGGAGATGCTTTCCCTATCGTACTGGACCCCATCTCCAAGCCAGCAGGCTGGACAGGTGACCATGTGTCTGGCCATGGGCAGGAGGGGTGGGTCATGGAAGAGAACCTCCAAGGGAAAAAGCCACCATGCAGGCCACCAGCAAAGGATCCTAATGGACTCTGGCAATGTATGTGCTATTTCTAAGGACAGAGTGAGCCTGAGGTGCAATCAGATAGAAGAAACATACAGTAACAACAAGATTTATTGCCCAAAGAACAAAAGAATAGAAGGCAGAACCAAAGGCGGTAAAGACATAGAATTATGAGAAAAGATGAGAGGCATGGGGAATCTTTCATGATGGAAATGTATCTTGAGGTCTGCAAACACACTCTAGGGATGCCAGCACAGAGGCTGTGGAACAGAAAGGCTTACAGATCATACTATGTTTCTCAAATCAACTTGTATTGAACCAATTGGAAACATACAGAAAGAAGCCAGGAGAAGAGATGGGAGAGGCAGACCCAGGATAGGAGCCAACAGGGCATTTGCATTTTTGACTCTCTCTGGCACATCAGCCTTCCCTGTTGATGGTGTGGTTATAAGGACCAGAATTGAAGGTAAACAAGAGGGCTCAGCAGATGGCTCTCTCCTCTATGAGAGAGATGCTGGATAAGTCTGTTGGGCTGGGTGTCAGCTAAAGCTCACTGAAAACCACAGAACAACCTACACAGCATGTTTCAGGTAACCAAGGTATGGCTGTATCAATTTGTTAGGGCAGCCATAACAAAATGCCAGACTGGTCAGCTTAAACAATAGAAATTTATTTGTATTCTCCTGGTTCTGGAGACTGGACACCCAAGATCAAGGTGCCAGCTGGGTTGGTTACATCTGAAGGACATAAGGGAAGGATTTATCCCAAGCCAGAATCATAATGCTATTGTTAAATATATATAATATATATATTAAATATATAAATGATTATTATTTATATAATATTTATTTATAAATAATTTTATAATTTATAATTATATTATATATAATTTATAAAATTTATAAAAATAATTTATATATATTTAATAAATATATAATAATATATATTAAATATATATATATTCTGATATATGTATCAGAAAACAAGAAATAACTTTTGGAAATTACAAATGCAGTGCAAAAATTAAAAACTCAACAGAAAGTTTGGAAGAGCAAGTGGAGAAATATTCCAAGAAGAATAAAAGACAAAGGTATAAAAAATTGGAGGAAAAAAAAAAAGACACTAACTGGAGCATGTAGTTGATGCAAAAGTGGTTATAAATCTCCACCCTTCCCTGTCTTAGTCAGTTCAGACTGTTATAAAAAATAGCACAGGCTGGGTGACTTAAATGACAAATATTTATCTCTACAGTTCTAGAGATCGAGAAGTCCAAGACCAAGGTGCTGGCAGTCTGGTGAGAGCCCCTTTTCTGGCTTTCAGGTGGCCATCTTCTCATTGTATTCTCACATGGCAGAAAAAGAGCAGAATCAAAATTGTTCATGTCTCTTCTTAGAACACTAATCCCATTGTGAGAGCTCCACCCTCATGACTTAATCACCCCCAAGGCCCCATTTCTAAATACCATCATATTGGGTATTACGGTTCCAACATACGAATTTTTAGGACACAGACATTCAGTCCATGGCACATACCCTTTGCCATACGACTTTGTAGCTCCTGCCTATAAAAAGTGGAGTCTGTTTTCCCTCCCCTTGAACCTTTGCTGGACTTGTAATTTGCTGTAGCCAGTAGAATATAACATACAAATTCTGAGTCAAGGCCTTGAGGCCTTGTACATTCCTGCTTGCTTTCTTGGAATTCTATCCAACTGCCATGTAAACAGCCATAGACTAGCCTGCTGGAAGATGAGAGCATGTGGAGGCAGATGAAGTTGACATTATCTTATACTAGCCAATTACTAGCAAGCCCAATAGCTGACCACTGATGCATGAATGAGCCCAGCCAAGACTAGGAACACTGTGCAGCTAAGCCCAAACCAAAGTACTGACCTCCAGAATCTTCAGCTAAATAAATAGTTGTTTCAGCCACTAAATTGGGGAGCAGTTTGCTACACAATAACACCTAACTGATACAGTGAATTAGTCAAGGAAGACTAAAATTTCAATAATTTAAGTGTCAAGAAGCACGAACAAAGGAGAAAAAGAGAAGGAAATTGCCATCGGCATAGTACAGTAAAATTTCCCAGGCCTAACAGATGAGTTTCCATATTAAAAGAGTTCACCAAATTTCCACTCTAATATATTAAAAAAAAATCCTACACTAAGGATATCTTTGTGAAATTTCAGAATACTAGGAGAAAAGAGAAGTTCCTATAAACTTTCAGAAATGAAAAAATAGTCATATAAAAAAATCTGGGATAAAAATGGCATTGGACTGCCTATCGGCAACCCTGGAAGCTAGAAAACCATGGAGAAAATGGCTTCAAAATTTGGAGAGAATTATTTCCTCCTGTTAATAAGTCTATACTCAAAGTATATGTATTTAATAAAGACATTTGCAAACACTCAAGGTCTCAAAAATATACCACCATACATCCTTTCTCAGGAAGCTACTGGAGGATGTGCCTCATCAAAATAAATAGCTAATATATGTATACTTCCATATGGGTCAAGTGTATTTGTTTTACTTATAGCTACCCAAGATAATTAAATACACATCCACACAAAAACTTGCCCATGAATTTCATAATATATGAATAGCAGCATTGTTCATAATAGCCAGAAAGTATAAACAATCTGGATGCCTAACAACAGATAAATGGGTAAACGAAATGTGATATATCCATACAATGGGATATTATTCAGCCATAAAAAGGAATTAAGTACTGATACATGTTATAACATGGGTGAACCTCAAGGACATTATGCTAAGTGAAGGAAGCCAGACACATATTGTATGGTCCTGTTGATGTGAAATGTCTAGAATAAGTTAATGCATAGAGACAGGAAGTATATTAGTAGTTTCCAGGACCTGGGGGGAGGGAGGAATGGGTAAATGAGTGCTAATGGAGATGAGATTTCTTTTGGGGGTAATGAAAATGTTCTGGAATTAGTGGCACAATTCTGTGACTATAATAAAACTACTCAGTTGTACAGTTCAAAGGGGTGAATTTTATGGGGTATGAATTATATTTCAATTAAAATTGCATACATACTTTGAGAAAGTTGAATTCGGCAGATTCAAAAAATAAGAGCCTTGATGTAAAAGACAGGCAAAGGGAATGCCAAGGATAATACTGAAGTCTTAGGACAACACTGTGCAGCAGTGGAAGTAACAAAGCCAGATTAGACCAACAAATAAGAGACTTTGAAATGAAAGAAATGAAAGACTAAAAAATGAAGCTGGTGTTGTATAAGTTCCTTATATATTTTGGATATTAACCACTTATTGTGTATACCATTTGCAAATATCTTCTCCTATTCAGAAAACAGTATGGAAGTTCCCCCCAAGAAATTAAAAATAAATAAATAGAAATTAAAAATAGACATATTATATGATCCAATAATTCCATTATTGAGGATTACCTAAAGAAAACAAAACTACTAATTTGGAAAGATATATGTGCCCCTATGTTTATTGCAGCATTATTTACAATAGCCAAGATATGGAAGTAACCTGTGTCCATCAATAGACAAAAATAAAAGGTACACACACAGAAAGGAAAAGAAGATGTACACACACACACACAGAGGAAAAGAAGACACACACACACACACACACACACACACACACACACTGGAATATTACACAGCCATAAAGAGATTGTGCCATTTGAGACATGGATGGACCTAGAAGATATTATGCTAGATGAAATAAATCAACTGAGAAAAACAAATACCATATGATTTCACTCATAAGTGAAATCTAACCCTCCAAAATCCAAATGAACAAACCAACAAAAAGCAGAATTGGGCCTATAAATACAGAGAATAAACTGATAGTTGTTGGGCAGTGGTGGGGGGCATGGATTGGGTAAAATGGGTGAAGGGGAGTGGGAGATACAGGCTTCCAGTTATAGAATGAATAAACCATGAGAATAAAAAGCACAGCATGATGAATGTAGGTCAATGATACTGTAATAGTATTGGATCAGGACAGATGTAGCTACACTTGTGGTAATTGAAGCAGAATGTATAAACTTGTGGAATTGTTGTGTTGCACATCTGAAACTAATGTAACATTGTATGTCAACTATACTCAACTTTTAAAAAAAAAACTGAAAAAAAAAAAAGATGAAGCTGGTATTCATGGGTCTGAACAAATTCAAGAGAATTTTATCATCTGTTTGGTGATAAATTAGTGATTGGTATATAGAAAACAAATGGAAACTTTTTTAAAACTCGAAAGTAGACAAGACAAAAAGCAAAATAACAATAGCAAAGATGTAACTTTGTATGAGTCCGCTGTGAATAACAGTTGCACATTCATAATGTAAACATAAATATATACACACTTAAAAATGTTGCTAGGAGGGGAAGCACATATATGTTTGTAGACAGGAAAAGGAAAGGGATTATTAGCAGACAATATCTAAAATTGAAAACTCAAGAAACAAAAGTATAGTCAAGTTATATAGAAATATGAATATAAATGCCAGAAAAAACCCCAGCTAAAATAGTTTAAAAACATTTGCTTCAGAAGTCTTTTCCTGCCTCATCCATCAAACTTCTAATTTTTACTTGAAAACAGACAGCTCTTCCCATTGGGCAAACGCCATACTCTTTTCCTGTTGAAAATGCAGAGGATGGTTTGGAAGAATTAATAGTGATATACTTAGTAGGGAATTGTTTCTGGCTTTCTATTATCTGTTTGTCTGTCTGCCTGCATGTCTGTTTAGATATCCCTCCAAGAAAGCCATACTGTGCTGATCACACCATTGTTGAAAGAGGAAAAACGAAAGAGAAATATTCGTAAACATTTTGAGTTGCTTTGCATCATTTCGAGATGATTGGTGTCAGAATTTCAAGCTTTCATAATTCAATGTATGAAATAAAAATTGGAAAAATAAAAGAAGAAATGGCCTACTAGTCAACAGCAATTTCTTTCTTTCTTTCTTACTTTCTTACTTTCTCTCTCTCTCTCTCTCTCTCTCCTCTCTCTCTTTTAATAACAGAACCTTGATTTTTTTGTTTTTTAAGTCATCATGCTCCTTTGTGTAGCCTTAGCCCCAGAGACTGGCTCCAATCCAATCGCGATAATTCTAGTCACTGACATAGGAAGAGGCATGTGACCAAATTCTAACTGTTGAGATACTAGAAAAGTCTCCCAGGAAGGACTGTGTGGTGGATTTCTTAGTTCTTAAAACAAGACACCAGGATAAGATGACCACCTCTTCTACTCTGAACACTGCAAGAATGTGATGCCTGAAGTCACGGCGGCCCTCGGCGGCTAGCAGACCTGCAGAGGTTGGCAGAGAGAGAAGGTGGAGAGAAGGTAGGGCCTTGGTGACAAGGTTGAGCCAACTCTGGAACTACCCTTCTTTGGGACTTCTATGCACCAATCAGTCTCCTTACCTTTTAAATTGTCTTGTATTGAGAGTTGAATTACTGCCAGCTAAAAGCATTTGGAATGATACGCACACCCATATTTAAACACACAGTGAATTTCCAGAATACAGCCCGAATCAAGAGAAAGTCCTGAAAAGCTTCCAGAAGGGGAAAAAATAACCCTCCAAGAAATGGGAATCAGACAAGTAGCAGACTGGCAGCAGGGTGCTAGAACACTGTGGAACAAAGCCTGCAAATCTTGAAAAGAAAACGGCATCAATCTAAAAAGTAGCCATCAAGTGTAAGGACACACTAAAGAAACTTCCAGGCTCCTGCGAATTCAAAAAATTCACCTCCCAAGCATTTTTTCTTAGGAAATAACCAAAAGGAGTACTCCAACAAAATAAGAACCAACAAATGGGAAAACTGAGACTCGAGGAAACAATAGCTCCAAACCCAGAACAGCAGTCAGGAGAAGCCTCAGGTCTGCCACTGAACATGAAAGCTTCACCCTGGAGGAGGTCGGAGGCTCATCAGAGGGAGGACCCGTGAGAGAAATGGACTCTGTGAATACCATGTGCTCCTGGTACGGGAAGTTATGACAAAGGCATTCTATATAAGATGGAAGCAGAAAGGCATCCAGGTATTCCAGGAAAAGTAAGAAGATGTAGACTCACAATCTACATAGGAAGCACAGGACTTGGGTGGGATCCAAGAATAAGAAGAAAATGGATTCTAAGCAATATAGAATGGTAGGAAGCTGGGAACTAGCAGGCATGTGTTGAATAAGATGGATACTTCTCCTCTCCAAAAGAAAAACAAACTGAACATAAAAGATACAACGCAAATATGAAACAAACCAAAATAGATCATGATTTTGAGTAATTGACAATGTGAAAGGCAGTCCAAGGAAAACTTTTTTTCAGTGACTCGAGGATACCGACAGTGGCTCCACAAAGAAGGAAACATAATTCTGGCACGTGACTTGGCTCAGCAGCAATAAAATTTATGCAGTCAAAACCACATTAGCTTGGTTTTTGCTTGTGTGTTGGTTTTCATCTTTGAGAATCAAGCTGTAAATAAAACTAGAGATAAACCTTATCAATCCCGACAGTGTAAGAGTAGAGATGTGTCGACAGATGTTGGTGGGCAGAGTTGAATATCAGTAGAGATATAATGTCCCCATGTCACAGAATAAGGAATCAAGAAACATGGGCTATGGTTACTTTGGAATAAGAAACAATGCAGGACAAGATATTCATATCTTTTAAATGTCCTATTCTGATTTTAATGAGAATGCTCACAAAGTTCCACCAGCAAATACGTTGCTGTGGTGTGTTATTTATATTTTATTTCATTTTTTAATTTTTCTGGATTTGAGCAGTATTATATTTACAGAAAAAAATTAAATGGAAAGTAGACTTCCCATAAACTACTCAACACCTCTCCCAAATAATTCCTCTATTTTTAACACCTTGCATTAGTGTGGGACATTTGTTACAATTGTTTGTTATAAGTGATGAAATACTGATTCTGTAGCTTTTTTTTTTTTTAGGTTGAGAAAGTTTCCTTTTATTATTAGTTTATTGAGAGTTTTGCTCAGGCTCTAGGTCAGGTTTTTAAATTTAGGAAATCTACCAACATGAACATGTAGCTTCCCTTTAACCTGCTAGCAAATTACATTAATAGATTTCCAATAGTGAGAAAAATGGACTCATCAAGAAGTAGTGCTTGGATGTTTTGGAGAAAAAAAATAATGTTGATTCCTGACTCACACACCACACCCAAAAGTAAGTTCCAGATCAATTAAAGATCTAAATGTAAAAATAAAAACCCTGAAAGAATCAGAGGAAAGTATAGAAGAATATTTTTATAGTCTTAGGACTGGGAAGAACTTTTTAACCAAGAAGTGGAACCCAAGATTCACAAAAGGAAAAGACGTAGAGATTTAATTACATAAAAACATAAACTTTTTTATTACAAACCAAAACAAAACCTGCCCTAACAGAAAAGAAAAAAGATAAAAACAGGCTGAGAAATAATATTCATTTTATATAGCAGGCAAAGGATTCATCTCCATTACATATAAAGGGGCTGTGTGTTTTGTCTAAAGAAGCAGCAACTTATTAGAAAATGAACAAAGGATATAAGCAGACAATTCACAGAAGGACTCCTACTGTTTATAAATATGGGAAAAGATGCTCAGTATCAAAATGTAAGCGAGACACAGGGACCCATCCAAACGGGTAAAAATTAAATGGGCTGGGTGGCTGGAGGGTAGTGGGATTGGGTGGGATAGCAAGGAGAGACCTCCTGGGAAGAAGAGGGGAGCTAAAGGGCGTGCCTTGCTGCCCCACCAGGTCAGCGCCAGGCTGTGGGGTCTGAGCCTTCCCAGGATGGAAGGCTGGCGGGAAGTGCAAGGTGCAAGGCCCAGGGCTAATCCCACCATGGTAGCTGACAGTGGTTAAGTGGGGAGGATGATGAGGGCGGCTAGAGAACCGGGCATCTGGTCTCCCTCCCTATCACCCCTGCCCACGCTGCCCCTTCACCTCCTCCCTCCCCAGGCAGAAAAACCCTACACTCCAGCTGTGTCCCAGCTCTCTTGAGTCCTGACCTGGTGCCCCAGCACACACACACCTCTACCAGAGCAGCAGCAGGTGGAGAAAACAGAGGTGGGAGAGGAACAACATCATTTCTTTCCCCCACATTTTTCTCTGCTAAAGACTTTTTAAAAAATCAGCCACTATAAATTCATCGGGAAAAAACTTAATGATGAATGGAAGATGACGGACCAATTTAATGATCTATAATTAATCATAGGAGCACAGCAGGTGAAACCACTTCAATTTCATTTTATTTGAGGGCTTCTTTATTCAAATTATGGGTGGCTGGGCTTCCTTCCAGCCCCAGAGTTAACTTTCAATCCAGCAATGGAGAGGAGGGTAAGTACCATCCCAGAGACAGGTGATGCCACTTGTCTTCATTCTCCTGTTATCATCTCTACTTTTGGGTGCCCCACACTCCCTTGTCCTCACTCCCAGCACCTAGATGGGTCCTTTCACAAGCCCTTCCTCCTTGACCTGAACAAGTCCTGTTCTGTGGAAAATAAGCTCGCTTCTCCTGTGTCCCCTTTCCACTCCCGGATCTAGACAAGCCTGAGGTCTCCCCAGGATCTCCATGCTGGGCTGTCTTTTTGAGTGGGACTGCTGTCTCCCCCCAAACCCACACATTTTTATAAGTTTATAAGCTATGTTTTCATTGTCATTTAGTTTAAAGTATTTTAAAATTTCTCCTGAGATTCCTTTTTTGGCCCATGTGTTATTTAGCAGTGTGTTGTTTGATCTACAAGTATTTCAGGATTTTCCAGCTACTTTCTGTTATTTCCAGTTTAATTCCATTGTGGTCTGAGATCAGAGGTTGTGTGATCTCTATTCTTCTTAAATTTGTTAAGGTGTGTATTATGTATGGCCCAGATGGTTCAGGAAGGATCCACACATCCTGGAGCTGCAACCAAAACACGGCATCATGGTCATCTCTCTTAGAAATGCTGCACCATCCACCCTCTCCCCATCAGCATTACCTAGGACATCGCCAGACCTATGCCAACTCTTCCTCACATGAGATCCTCAGAGCTCCTAGTCTTCCAGAATATTTCTTTCCCTTGATTCTAAATTATTTCTGCATCGTCCTTCACATGTTTCCATGATGGTCAGAGCTCATGTACAATCGCAGAAGCCACCTTGCAGGTTTATGCAGAAAAGGAGGCAAAGAAGGGATTAGGGATGCACAAAATCGTGTGGGCTGGAAGTGTGGCTTCGGGACTTGTTCTCTCATTGCAGAACTGAAACTTTGCTCAGGAAAGCAAAGCCCATTCACCTTTGGGCTCTCTGCCACAAGCCACACCAGCCACACTGATGCCCTCTGCCTCTTATTTCCACAGCTGCAGAAAAACCAAATGCCTTCTCCACTGTACCTGCCAGCAGAACAGAATAGAAGCAGCAGAATGTCCGGGTATCCTGCCCCTAACTGTCTCATTGTCACACCCTTACTGACAGTCCAGGGGCAAGTGAGTCTGGGAAATGCAGGTTGAAATTTCTGGCCTCGAGAAGGCATCTCTAAGGAAGCTGGGATGAGAGAAAGTGGGCAAACTTTATCTGCCCCAGCCCCCACAGCTCTCACCCCTGCTTGAGACACCCTCTCTCTGCCCCACCCCCCACAATCCTCACCACTGTTCATTCCTTTGAATCCACAAACAGTAGTATTGTACCTTACTCTCCCCCTCCCAGGAGAGAGAGAGAAAGGGAGAGAGAGGTGTGTGTGAGAGAGAAAGAGAATGAGAGAGAGAGAGAAGAAGAAAAAGTCTTATTATAACCACCTTGGAGACAGGGACCGATATGCCTTCCCTGAGCAGGGAGTGAGGTCTGGTGAGTGACACAGAAGCCACGGGAACCAGAAGACATTAAAGGTCCATAGGAGCAGATCAAGCTGGAGGTACTTTTAAGGGAGATGTAAGGATATAAGCAGCCCCAACGTAGCGATGAGAGCTATCACAGACTATATTTAGACCATCCTGTGCCACTTTATGTCCAGTTCCAGCAATTAAAAAAGCCAGGAAAAACCTTCAGTTTCAAATATCTTTGGACTTGGGAATTACAGGTCAAGGATTGTCAGACGTGGTACTTTCATGCTATCCCTGGTTTTTCATTTCGGTGTCATACATCTGTAAGGCAGGCAATTCATTTTATAGCAGAAAAAAACCAGAGCCGGGGGCGGGAAAGATTACCCACATGTTGTCCTGGCAGGTGCACAGTAATAAGGTGGAAAAATGGCTGCAAGCCTTCTGACATTGTTGGAATGCCAACCTTTGTGGAGGAAGAACTTGGGGTGAAGGCCAATGTTGATGTCATGGGGAACACCTAATGGTTAACCCACATTTAGTATTCAAAAGATGCATGCATTACTGAGGGCTCTCAGTTGCAAGAGACCAAACCAACTCAAAATCGCTTCTAAGTTTAAAAGGAGGGCAGATGGGGTACTTAGTGGTTTGTGAAATGGGGACTGCCATAGGAGCATCTGACTTCAGGCACAGCTGGACCCAGAGGACGGGCAGTTTGTTGCCCTGCAGCTCCAGCGAAGGCTGTGATTGGCCCAGCTTTTGGTTACTCCTGCCCATTCTGCCGGGATGGAATTCTCTGATTGACTGGATCTGGGTCATATGTCAATCCTGTACCCTGAAGATGGGGGTAACCCCAACTGAGAGAAGGAAGGAGGGGTTGTCTCCTCAAGAGAGTTGGTCAGACCAAACCTATGTACCTTCAACCCTAC
Source organism: Nasua narica (assembly GCA_028533885.1). Lineage (NCBI taxonomy): Eukaryota > Metazoa > Chordata > Mammalia > Carnivora > Procyonidae > Nasua > Nasua narica. The sequence continues at coordinate 16,423,106 of CM052797.1, forward strand.
ACCACACCCTAATTTAGGTCCCAAATTGGCCAGACACCTATTAGGAGAGGGAGGGACTCTTTCTGAGACTGAAAATCCTCTCATGGGGTGGAGGACTCTTCCTCAATACCCATTTCTCTCCTTCACCTGACCGTCAGGCTCAGCAAGTCTGCAGGGGCATATTAAAGTATAAAAGCCACAGAAACAAAATTGAAAATAAAATTTATGACCCTTTTTCAAACCAATATCCTAAAGCTGACCAAGACAGCCAACCAGATACAGTCTTCTAAATTGCAGGAGAAATTTAACGGGCACTTATATTAAACCACACACATGAAGGGGGGAGTCTTGGTCATTTTCTAGTTCCCCAGGGAATGGATGAAGAATGTCTCAAAGATCTTACTTGAGATAGAGAGATAAGGTGTACTTGCCAACAATCAGCTCATCTCTTCCTTATTTCTGCTATCTCATTGATGCTCATCCATTACGGGGTCCTCAGGCCAACTTGGCAGACCTGTTATTGCTGCAGAAAAGTTCTGAGGAAGCCAGAGAACTTCTGTTCCTCTGGCATAGATTTGCAGGCAATGGGGCAAATATTTGAGCCAAATGTCTTGCCAAGGATGGCCCCTTCTATTTTGACGTAACCATTCTCCTTTCACTGGATGGATGAGGGGCCTTGGTTAGGGCTGGCCACAAAACCTAGCACTTCCCCCACCCTCACTGCCCCTTATGGAGAGCCTCTCCAAGACTGCAGAGGGAAGACCATGAGTGTCATAGACTCTACACCCAGAAGGTTCAGAACGTCCCACGGGCCAGGGGCCAACTTTCCACTATGGCTGGCCTGTTGCTTGTCCATCCAACAACACTTCTCCATTCTTTCTTGCTGACGACCTCCAGGTGTTTCTGAGTGGCAATTTGTCCAGCAACAAAGAATGAATCATGAGTCCCTCCACTGGTGATGGAGAGGGTAGACATAGGCATGTCGCCAGTTTAGCCAATGAAACATAAGGAGATGTGTTAGGAAATTGTGGGGTCATTTTCCTCCCCAATTGGAGAAAGGGATAAGAAGAAAATGTTCCTTTTTTGCTGTCCCCTATTCTGTGGCTGTACAACTTTGAGTTGTATGGCCATCTTAGCGAATCTCAGAAAGGCCAATTTACAAGCACTGATCCACTTTGTAGTTGCCTATCCCTGCTTCCTATTGGGTTAGATAATAAATCTGTATTGCATGAAATGGTATTATAGCCTGTTTCTTGCTTCTCAAAGCAACCAAATACTATACTCCCAGTTAGCCAGCTGGCTTGGAATAGAACCTGAATAAGAAAACATGCTAGTGCTCATCTTACCTACTTGGAATTGCACTTTTAAACGTTTTCCACCCCCATGTGAAGCATGTACAGAATGATTGATACACACTTGTATGGGGTCATGTCTCCACTCACATCTGGCATTGTCAAGGAGAATTGCTACTGACAGCCACTGTAACCTTGGATCTCCCAGCACTACTAGATACATTTTTCTTGCTTTTTAAAAATTCCACTTTTAATTTTTAGATCATTGCAGGTTCACCTGCAGTTGTAAGAAGAATACAGAGAGATACAATATACTCTTTACCCAGTTTGTCCCAATGGTGGTTAACATCTTGCAAAACTATGTCATACTATCACAGCCAGGAAATTGACATAGATACCATCAAGACACAGAACTTTCCATCATGACAAGGATTCCCTCTTGTGGCCCTTCAGAGCCACATTCATTTTTGTCCTACGCCTTAAACCCTGGCAACTGCCAATCCATTAAATGTTCTCTATTCATGTGATTTTGTCACTTCAAGAACAGTACATAAATGCACTTGTATTGTAAGGAACCTCTTGGGTCTCTTTGCTTTTCACTCAGCATAATTCCCTGGAGATTCATCCACATTGTTTAATGTATCAGTAGTTACTCCTTTTTATTCCTGAGTGGTATTCCATGGGATAATGTTCCACAGTTCAACTGTTTGCTCATAGAACATCTAGATGGTTGGTTTCCAGGTTTCAGTTACCATGAATAAAGCTGCTATGAACATTCATGTGCAGGTTGTTGACATTAACCTAAGCCTTGCTTTCTCCAGGATATATGTCAGGAACACAATTGCTGAGTAGCATAGTATTTGCATGTTTATGTCTTAAGAAACTGCCAAACTGTTTTCTAGAGTGGCTGTTCCATCTACATTTCCACCAGCAATGTAAGGGAAGTGCTCCAGTTTCTCTGCATCATTACTAACATTTGGTGTTGTCACCACTTTTTATTTTAGTCATTCTGATGGGTGTGCAGTAATAGCTTGTTGTGGTTTTTATTTTGCCTTTCCCTAATGGCTAGTGATGGTGAATGTCTTTTCATGTGCTCCTCTGCACCTGTATATCCCCTTCAGTGAAATGTCTTTTGCCCAGTTTTCTAATTTATTTTCTTACTGTAGAGTTTCAGAAGTTGTTTATCTATTACAGATACTAGTCCTTTGTCCTTTATGTGATTTGCAGTGTTTCCTTCCAATCTGTAAAAGCCTGTCTTCTCACCTCTTAACAGGGCCTGTCATAGAGAAAAATGTGATAAAGTCAGATTTACCAATTTTCTCTTTATGAATTGTGCTTTTGGTGTTAAGTTTAAGATCTCTTGGCCTAGCCCCCAAATCCCAAAGTTTGTCTCCTATGACTTTTTCTCTTAAAATTACATAGTTCTAGGGATGCCTGGGTGCCTCAGTTGGTTAAGCAGCTGCCTTTGGCTCAGGTCATGATCCCAGCGTCTTGGGATCGAGTCCCGCATCGGGCTCCTTGCTCAGCGGGGAGCCTGCTCCTCTCTCTGCCTCTGCCTGCCTCTCTCCCTGCTTGTGTTCTCTCTCTCTGTTAAATAAATAAATAAAATCTTAAAAAAAATTACATAGTTCTACATTTTACATTTAAACCCATGATTTATTTCAATTTACTTTTTGTGTAAAGCTTCAAGGAAGGGTAGGCTGGGGTTCATTTTTTTTCAAGCACCATTAATTGAAAAGCCTATCCTTCCTGCACTGAATTCTTTTGCAGCTTTGTAAAAAATCAGTTTGGCGTATTTGTGTGCGTCTATTTCTGGGTTTTCCTTTATGTCCCATTGATCTATGTGTCTGTCCCTTTACCAATACCACAGAGTCTTGATTACTGCTGCTGAATAATAAATCTTGAAATTGGATAGACTTATTCTTCCCGATTTATTCTTCTTTCTAAAAACTGTTTCAACTCCTCCATTTCCTTTGCCTTTCCATATAAATTTTAGAATCTATATCTGTATCTGTGTATATATCTACAAAAAAAAAAAAAAGAAAAAAACCCTCCTGGATTTTAACCAGTAGATACATTTGGAGAGAATTTGTATCTTCACAATATTGTGTTTTCCAATCCTTGGACAAAGTATGTCTCACCATTCATTTAGAGTTTCTCTGAATTCTATCATTGGTGTTTTGTAATTTTTTTAAAGATTATTTTATTTCTATTAACATGTGTTTTTTAATTTTCAACATACAAGTCCTATACATGTTTTGTTAGAATTACACATAAGTTTTTCATTTTCTTTTTCTTTTTTAAGCAATTGTAAATGATACTTTAAAGTTTCAGCATCCATATGTTTATTAATGATTTTTGTGTGTTGATGTTCTTGTGTCCTTGAAGAATGCATGTCTTAGTTCTAGCATTTTGAAGGGTAAATTTCTTGGAATTTTCTACATAAACAATCATATCATCTGCAAATAGGGACACTTTTAGTTCTTCTTCCCTGATTTGTACACTTTTTGTTTCTTTTTATTACCTTATTGGAGTAGCTAGAACTTCTCTATGTTGAGTGGGTGGTGAGAATGGGCATCTGTGCTTTATTCCCAAATTTAGAGGGAAAGTGTTCCGTGTTTCAGTTGAGTATTGAGTATAATGTTTTAAGTTTTTGTAGATGGCCATTGTCCAGTAGAGAAATTCTCCTCTTTTCCTAGTTTTCCAGGAAATCTTAAATCATGAATGTGTGTTAAGTTTTATTAAATGCTTTTCTGTATCAAGCAATATGATCATATGGTTTTTCTTGCTTAACCTAAACAGGATTGGGATTGGATTATATTGCTTGATTTTTGAATATTGAACCAGGCTCACACTCCTGGAAAAAATCCTACTTGGTCAAAATTTATTATCTTTTTTTTTTTTCAAAATATGTTACGGAATTGGGTTTTCTAACACCATGTTAAAAAATTTTGTATCTATATCAAAGGGAGTTATTTCTCTGTAGTTTTCCTCTTTTGTATTATCTTTGTCTGGGTTTGTATTAGGGTAATATTGGCTTCATAAAATGAGTTGGAATGTGTTTCTTCCTCTTCTATATTTGGAAAGATTGTGTAGAATGGGTTTTAAATATGCTTTAAATGGTTGGTGAAGCCATCTGTTCCTGGTGATTTCTTTCCTGGGAATTTTTAAACAAACAAAAATCCTTGGAACTAATAACTGATTAGAGCAAGGTTACAAGATACAAGGTAATGTACAAAAACAAAACAAAACAAAAACCCAATTGCTTTCTTATATACTAGCAATGAACAATAAGAAAGTGGGAGATGAACCATGAGAGACTATGGGCTCCAGTAAACAAACTGAGGGCTTTAGAAGGGAGAGGTTGGGAGCATGGGTGAGCCTAGTAATGGATATTAAAGAGGGCACGGATTGCATAGAACACTGGGTGTTATATGTAAACAATGAATCATAGAACACTACATCAAAAACTAATGACGTACTGTATGGTGACTAACGTAACACAATAAAAAAAAATTATAGCACCACTTATATTGGTACCATAAATGAAATATTTAGGCATCTATCTATCTATTTATATGATATATAAGGAAAACTATAAAGCTTTGATGAATGAAATTAAAGAAAACCAAATAAAAGGAGATACATTCCATGTTTATGTATAGGAAGACTTAATGTTGTTAAAATGTGTGTGACTTCTTCCCAATGATTGTTGACGATTCAACACAATGCTCATAAAAGTTCTAGTAAGGTATTTTTTTGGATAAAGATGAACTGATTCTGAAGTTTGTGTGGCAGATAAAAAACCTTTAATAGTCAATACAATCTTGAAGAAAAAGAACAAAGTCAGAGGACTGACACTATCCAATTTCGAGATTTACTGTGAAGATACAGTAATCAAGGCAGTATGGTTTTTGTGAAGGGAGAGACAAATGGAACAGAATAGATGACTCAGAAACTGATATACACAAATATAGTCAACTGCTCTTTGACAAAGGACAGCAAAGGCAATTCAATGGAGATAGTCTTCAGGAAATGATGCTACAGAAACTGAATATATATATATATATATATATATATATATATATATATTAGATATAATATATATCTATATTATATATTAGATATACATACACATATGTATGTATATCTATATATATATATACATACATATATATATGTATATACATATATATATATATACATACACACACTAATACAGACACAAAATTTACATCTTTCATAAATATTAACTCAAAATGGATTATAGATTTAAATCTAAAACATGAAACTATAAAATTTATAGGCTATAACATAGGAGAAAAATCTAAGTGACTCTGGGTTTTGCAATAACTTTTTAGATACACCAAAAGCACAATGAAAATATTGAGATGATGTATTTCATTAAAATAAATTAAACTTCTGGGTGCCTGGGTGACTTGGTCGGTTGAGTGTCTGCCTTCAGCTCAGGTCATGATCTCAGGGGCTTGGGATCGAGTCCCGCAGGGGGCTCTCTGCTCAGTGAAGAGTCTGCTTCTTCCTCTCACTCTCCCTTTGTGCCCTCCCTCTCTCCCTCTTTCTAAAAAATAAAGTAGACTTCTGTGCTGTGAATGACACTGTTAAGAGAATGAAAATACAAGTCACAGACTAAGATAAAATATTTGCAAACACATAACTGAGAAGGGAATTGTATCCAAATATGCAAAAAACTCTTCCAAGTCAATAGTAAGAAAACAAACAACCCAATTAAAATGCTGGCAAAAAATCAGGACACGGACCTCACCAAAGAAGTTATACTTCTGGCAAATAATAATATGGAAAGATGCACATTATATGTCATTAATTTCAAATTAAAACAACGAATTATCATTATATACCTATTAGAATGACCAAAATCCCAAACACTGACTATACCAAATGCTGGTGAGCATGTGAAGTAACAGGAACTCTCATTTATTAGTGGTAGATATATAAGATGGTAAACCACTTTGAGAGACAGTTTGACAGCTTCCTATGAAGCTAAGTAAATTCTTTTTTTTTTTAAAGATTTTTTTTATTTATTTATTAGGAAAGAGAGAGAGCATGAGAAGGGAGAAGGTCAGAGTGAGAAGCGGACTCCCCATGGAGACGGGAGCCCGATGTGGGACTCGATCCCGGGACTCCGGGATCACGACCAGAGCCGAAGGCAGTCGCTCAACCAACTGCGCCACCCAGGCGCCCCGAAGCTAAGTAAATTCTTACTATTCAATCCAGCAATGGCACTTCTTGGTATTTACCCAAATGAATTGAAAACTTATGTCCACACAAAAACTTGCCCACAGATGTCTATAACAGCTTCATTTATAATTGCCAGAACTTGGAAGTAACCAAGATATCCTTTAATATGTCAATGGACTCATAAATTGTTCTGTAGTCATGTAATGGAATATTATTCAGCACTAAAAAGAAATAAACTATCAAGCCGTGAAAAGACATGGAGGAATCTTCAATGCATATTACTAAGTGAAAGAAGCTAATCTGAAAAGGCTCAGACTGTAATTCCAACTATCTGACATTTTAGAAAAGGCAAAACTATGGAGACAGTAAAAAGATCAGTGATTGCCAGGGGAGATAGGGATAAATAGGCAGAGCAGAGGATTTTTAGGGCAATGAATCTATTCTGTATGACATTGTAATAGTGGATACATGCATTCATCCAAACCCATACAATATACAATAGCAAGAGGGAACACTAATGTGAACTATGGATTTTGAATGATAAGCATATGTCAGTGTAGGTTCATCAATTACAACAAATGTATTACTCTGGTGTGGGATGTTGATAGTGGAGGAAATTGTGGGATCAGGGAATATATAGAAACTTTCTGTACTTTCTGCTTGATTTTTATGTGAACCTAAAACTGCTCTAAAACTGAAAATCTGTTTGGTTAAAAAAATAGAACCGTACAACACAAAGAATGAACCCTAATGTAAATTATGAAATTTAGTCAATAATAATGTATCAATATTGATTCACCAGTTGTAACATTTGTACCACATTAATGCAAGATGTCAATAATAGGGAAACTGGAGGCAGACTGTGTATGGAAAATCTCTTTACTTTCTGCTCAATTTTTCGTAAACCTAAAGCTGCTCTAAAAATGAAAGTATTCTTCCGATCCATGAGCATGGAATGCTTTTCCACCTTTTTGTGTCTTCTTCAATTTCTTTCATGAGTGTTCTATAGTTCCTCAAGTATGGATCCTTTACCTCTTTGGTTAGGTTTATTCCCAGGTATCTTATGGTTCTTGGTGCTACAGTAAATGGAATCGATTCTCTAATTTCCCTTTCCATATTTTCATTGTTAGTGTATAGGAAAGCAATTGATTTTTGTGCATTGATTTTGTATCCTGACACATTACTGAATTGCTGTATGAGTTCTAGTAGTTTGGGGGTGGA
>CM052797.1:16431314-16566012 GCA_028533885.1 Nasua narica
ATGATGAAGAATCTGGCCCCATGCGGGTCCAAAGCAAGCATGAGGCCTTGGAGGCACAGAGCCCAAAGCAGGGAGGTTCGGACAGGGTCCACCAGAGAGCTGACCTCCCCGTCCCCACCATCCCCACCCGACAGAGCTGGAGTCATGTGCTTTTGCTAATAGCCTCTGTCCTCACTGGCCCATCTGTCCTCCACGGGCCAAGCTCCATCCTGTCCTGCAGCCTGGCAAAGAGCGTTTGTCAATGTGAGTGCGTGACAGCATGAGCACCTTGCTTACTTCTCAGCCCCAAGCTACGTTTCAGAGAGGAGGACACCTGTGGAAGAGCATCCCTTCGCCCAGCATCCCCAGGGAGTGATGAGTACCCCTGGAATCCGCAGCCTTCTTTCATTCAGCTGAGGTCCTGGGGGGCGGCGGGGAGAGTTGGGCCTGGCTACAAGGCAGCAACCAGATCGGCATCAGTGTTTGGAACCAACTACTTGAGCCACCAGCCGGAGTGGTGGAGCCGTAAGGTAATGTCAAGTTGATGCTTTGGAGAGCCAGAGGCAGGTGCAGTGGCAGATGTAATGTGCTCGGTGCAGGGTGGGGTTCAGAGGAGGAGAGAAGGCAGGGGTGCTTGGAATCGGCTCCCAGCCAGCTCTCCCCTGATGAAAGAGACCTTGGTCTCCCCGTGGTCCCAGGCACACCTGGGGCCCTGCTTCTGCAACAGCCCCCATTCCTCTGGGAGGGAATTTTCCACTCTCAGGACTCACAGCTGGTTCTGACATGGGGAGTCTCGGAAAATCAGACAATATGGGGCCCCCTCGGGAGGTTTTCATTTGGCAGTGAATTACAGACTGAAGCAGGCCCGCCCCACCTGGCTCAGGCAAGGAAACGTGGAGAACATCCACCAAGGGGGATCAGCTGGAGAACTGGGCGAAGGGGGTCCCTGCCTGTGGGCGCACAGTCAGGCGGGAGACAGCAGCCCTGGGGCCAGCACACCAGCTACACATGACCTCATGGAGGAAGGTCCTGGGGCTCAGGCAGAGGCCCTCGGTGCGACTACTTGCAGGTAAAGCAGAGCTGACCAGGAAGCAGGGCCTGGGCAGAGAAGAGTGTGGGGGCCACAAAGACTCCTGAGAGAATGGGAGGGGCCGGGAGCAGAGTGTGCTGGCTCCTTTGGGAAGTCTGAGCTTTCTCCTGAGAGTCGGGAGGGGTTTTAGGCTACAGGGTGACCCTCGAGTGTGAGAGACCCCTCGGGGGAAGGCAAGTCCACAGCAGTCATGGTGGAGCGGTGGTGGACGAGGCAGAGGAAATGGTTGCTGCCAAGGGAGGGACACATAGGAGGTGATAGTCAGCCCTGTGGCCCTTGAGTCCTTTGGGCCTTAGGGTCATGACTCACCTAGGCTTAAAACCCTCAGTGTCATGAACACCCCAGTGTCATGAACACCTCCTGAGAGAACCTAATTGTACCTGATGACCATGGTGTAGACCCTGGTCATACGGGACCCTAAGTACCGTCTCACCAGAGTCTAGGAAGGGAAGGAGCTCTCTGGTCTTTGGTTAGAACCCTTTCAGCAGACATGTGCCTTCTGTCACACCCTGAATGTGTGGCATTTCCTGCTCCTAGGTCCTCCTTAGCTTCCAACTCCCTGAAAAATACTCCGTAGCCACCCAGTGCCCCCACCATGCCGAGACCCAGCCTGGGGTAACTCAGCCTTCCCCAAACCCTGTGTCTGGATTCCCCCCCCCACCTAGCTCAGACTGTCCCTCCTCCACCAGGGCCCACGTCATGTCAGTAGGATCCGTCAGCCATTTGGTCCCTGACGCCACCTGTGGGGCAGGGCTCCGGCTGACAGAGCAGTCCTAAGGAGGCCACCAAGCCGAAAGGTCACCGGGGCAGCACAGTGAAGGGAGAGGACATGAGCCCCAGGGGGCTTGGGAAGGGGCATGCATGGTCATTGCCTTCTGGAGCAAGAACATGGAGGAAGGGCTGGGCCACCTGCTGGCCCTGCAGAGCTGAATGGCCGAAGTGCTGGGGAAGGGGGGGTCTCCCGGTGGGAAACCACCCCTCTTGACTTGGAGAGGACTTGACAATGCCACCTACAGAGGCAGGAGGGCACAGGGTGAGGATTGCTCTGCTGTGCCACTCGCAGAGCAAATGACTTCACTTTTTCCTGCCCCTGATCTCCACTGGGACCACCCCCCTGAGATTCGTAAAGGAGACTCGGGGACAAAATCAGTATTATAGCTAGAGATCAATCATTACACAAATTAATGTATGCAGAACAGACAGGTCACCAGAAGTGTCCTTTTCTCACCCACTTGGTTTGTTTGCCGTGATTGTGTTCCAACCTCAAATGAGGCAGCACAAGGCAGGCATCGCATCCAGAGGCCAGATGTTAAGCAGACATGTACCAAGCATCATCGTTTAACATTCGAACATGCAGCAAGTAGCCCAGCCAGGTGCTCCTGGCGGTATCGGAGTCCTGCATCGGACGTCCCATGTGGGACACAGGAGCTACAACTCAAAGTCGTGGTTAAGTCACTCAGGGAGGAGCAGCAGTCTCTCATTCCCATCAGAAATCTGGTCTTCACTCCCTACCCACGCTTCCCACGTCCTTTTCACGTTCCCTGCCCTTTATATACTCCCTGCGGCTTTATAAACACGCGCCATTGTCATTGTCCAAACAGTGGGGGTGGGGGCTTGGAAAACACTTACATGTGCACAACAAGTGTATCTGGTCAGTTGCTACTAGTTGGGCAATATAAAATCTGACTTACAACCCAGGCGTGTGAGTGAGTTGTGTGTGAGTGTGTGTGTATGTGTCTATTTGATGACATAGGATGGCACGAGGGCCCCTTATCTTGTATCAGAAGATGCATGATTTGTAGAAACACAGACAGATGTGTTAATTGTAGGATGAATGGCTCTGGGCTCTGTAGGTCCGTCAACCTTGGATTATACATCATAAAGGAGATCTTGATAAAAGAGTGAGTGCACAGCAGTGACATCTCATTAATTCAGCCCTGGCAGGAAACAACGAAATCTAATTTTTCCAGATAACTTGGGTTGCCCCTGTAATCACTCAAACTTACAAATTAGCATTTTATCAGAAACATTGTTATCCTTAACCGAAGTATTCCAACCACAATTTAATCTTCCTCGGGCACCTCAGGGCCGCCTGTGGAAAATGGGTCACCCTGCGGGCTGTGATCAGGAAAGCTTCAGCAGTAAGGGTGACCGTTTGGCCCCAGAGGAAAGGGCTCCAGGTCACCCCATCTTTCAACCTCACACCTACAGTGTGACTGAAGCAATTGACAAAGGCCCACAGGGATCGATTACGGCAAAATGGCCGAGGTTAACATCATCATATTCAATTGAAATGCTTGGGCTGGGCTGGTGCATAATGGATTGCATTGTCATCCATCCAGACTTTGCTGAGGGGGCAGAGAGGCTGGACTGGGGTGCAGGGAGGCAGGCACTTGCACCCATCTCATAACCCCAGGGTGTTGGGAGTGACCCCTGGGGCCTATCTTCAAGCTCTCGAAGTTTATACACCACAGCACTAGAGACCAGGCGATCTTGTTGTTACTGGTTGGCTTTTACCCCACCATGTCCTATGGAGGATTTGAGGTGGCAACCACTGTCACCCTGAGCTTGGACCCTCTGCCCACCATCTGCAGCCTGCCAAGGAGGGGAGTCCTTGCAGTCGGGGGGGGGGCGTTCTCTGTGGAAACACCAGCAGGTGCATTGTTCGCGGCTGCAAGTCTCCCGGAGTTGGCTGGCTGACTCAGTCCTCCTGCCCTCTGGGCCCCCTAAGGGCCTTGAGTAAACCGAGGGTCAGGAGCTACAAAGCTGGGGGCTAAACTCTGTGACTCTCGCCCGAGAAGGCACCGCACACTGTGAGAACAGTCACAAGTTACTGCGGCTGGTAACAGTAAATAACAGTACACCAAAGCTTGCAATCTTCTTGTTTGTAAATTAGAGTGGTTTATAAACATCAGATGCAGTGATCATGCATTATGCTGACTGTTTTATATAGATTGTCTCATCTGGTGTCCACATCAACTCAGGGAGGTAGCAGCTAAGAATACCCCCATTTTGCAGATGAAGAAACGGAGGCCTCGAGCAGTCGAAGACCACAGGTATTCGAGAGCTCTTCAGCCTAAGCCTTCCGAATCTGCCCGCCTCCTCATCAAACCTCACTGCCCGACCATTTCTGCCACATCACTTGTACTCTGGTTCTGGAGAAAGGGGCGCAGTGCTGGCTGGCTCACTGGCCTTTGCCTGCCTCCCTCCTGAGTGTCACAAGACCAGCAAAGGTTTTGTTAATCTCCGTTTTCATCATCTACTTTTGAAATGTTTTCATGATTGTTACATAAAAAATGAGCTGATTTATCTACTTCTCCGAGAAATTTCCTTCCTTCTGTAGCCCAGACCTCATTTGTTCCCATTCCATTAGATGCTGTATCAGGACCTACAGGGGCAGGTCACTTAGGAACATCACTCGGCTGCTAGGCACAGACTGTGGTGTAAACAGAGCATTTTGTTTCTCCCTCATGGAAATGAAGGCAGAGGTGGCGTGGAGGCTCCGCTGCGTCCTCAGGAACCCTCTGTCTTTCTGCTCTGCCTTCCTCCATGTGTGGCTCTGTCATGAAGGTCATCGCATCCCCGTCCCAGCCAGAAGAAAGAGGGAAAAAAAGAGCAGGCAGACAGGACACAGGCTCCTTCTTAAGGAGTTGTGTTTGGCAGGATTTGGCCCAAAAAACAAAACATCCAGAAACTACACTTGGTGTATCAATCAGAAGGAGGCTCACACAGGAAGCTGGAAGGTGGAAAGAAGATAAAGAGCAAATACGGATGCTCAGGTAGCAGTGATATCGCTAGCCACCCCATGCAGCATTGCAGCTAGCGCTGGGGAACAAAGGAGAGAGGTGGTGTGGCCACAACTAGCAGCTCAGAAGAAGGTTGGGCCATACCTCTCAGGGAGCAGCAGGGCCGATGCTGGGAGAGCCCAAGGAAGCAAAGGCTGGCTTGTTCTCCACTGCGCAGCAATGGAGCGTGTGCACAGCTGGAAATTCTATGCAGTGTGTAGAAAATTACAGCAACCCAGTAAAGTCAGAACCACTGGGGGTTGAAATGCACCAGGAGTGAAGTTTCTCCCTTGCTGCAGCCAGCTAAATAAGCTTACCGTTTTTGGCCATCGATGTGACCCTGGCGGTCTCAGGTTAGTGGGCTGTGACAGGTGGAGGGCCCAGCATGATTCAGCCAAGACCCTCGGTCTTGCAGACCAGGTCCTTGACATAGTGATTGCATGTACACCCCTTGAGTCACCTTCTGTCTGAGGCCACATCTTGCCTGTGACAGCAAGGTGAGTGTCAGTCTGAGCTCCAAACATCTCACTAAGCCCTTCAACAAGTTGAGGGTTGTTTGACTGCAAGGGGTTGTCTACAAGGAGAGGGCAGATGTAGACTGAATAAGGCCCTCCTCAAGCCAGCTCCAAGGGCTGTATCTGCCCTCGCTCTATAGATGTCTTCTTACAGATGAACAATGCCCAAGATATGGACAAGCACACAGATCATAGGAGGGTCCTTGGTTCCACAGTGAGGACAGCCGGCTCTGGGCCAGGTTCTGGAGACATTAGATTGCATACACATCATTCTACTAACCACCACAATTCTTGAGGGATCATCTCAGTCTGAGTCTGTGCCCCAACCAGGCCAAATACCTGTTTATTCCGTAGCTCCACATTACAAGTCTTACTCATATAAATGCTGTTATTTCCCTCAGGGAGACAATTTGAAGTCACAGTGGCCACTTTGGGTGAATTTTGACATAGACAGGATTGCTACTTTGATTGGCATCTGAAAACAAGTAGAAAAAAACAATCCTGCACATCCAATGGCTTCCATTCTTTACTTGATGTGAGGAGACCTCTAAACTCAATTCAGATTTTAGAACTGTCTACCTAGATTCCCCAAACCCCAGGTGAGGAAGGAAAAACTTCAGTGATGAATTCAGACTCAGGCCTGGCACAGACACCCCAGGCTTTTCTGACCTCCCCAAGCCAGTCCACGTGGCTGGGCCAGGAGATGGAATGCTTTGGATGAGAGAAGCTAGTTGGCATGACCCTAAAATGGACACAGGCTGGAAGATGTTTAAAAATCCAAAGTAGGAACTCTGCTAGCAGAGACACTTGTCAATATTGCAAACAAAAGAGCAGCTGGCAGTTAACCTCCCATCCTAGCCATAAAGAAACAGGAACTCAAAAGTTCTGAGTCATTCTGAAGGGGTTCCAAGGGAGATGATAGCCAATTCCCTCTCCTCTTCTTTTCCATCCCCTCTTTTGTTCCATCTCATGAAAAACTTTGGAAATTAACTGCAATAGATTGTATTTTCTAAAAATGCCTACTATAAAATTCTAGATTCCTACACTTTTCCTGAGTCCACCCACTCCCTCAACAGGTGATAGAGTTTATGTCCATTTCCTTTGAGTTTGAACGTGCCTTTGTAACTGATTTAGTGGATAGATTAGGGTAGAAGTAACGTTGCAGTGCCTTCCAGAGCTGGGCTAGAAGAGGCAATCCAGCTTCTGTGTAGCCAACCACCATGCTGTAAGGATGCCCAACCAGACCTGTGCAGAGACCACATGGAGGTCTGGAGAGGAAGCACCAGGCATATGAAGAATGAGCCATCAGGTGATTCTGGCTCCATTCTTGGAGTCTCCCAGTTTCAGTCCCCAGTGATCATGGGGCAGAACACAACATTCTGCTGTGCCATGTCCAAATCTCTGATCCACAGTATCTATGAAAGTAAGTGATTTTTTTATACCTCTTAGCTCTGAGGTAATTGCTACACAGCCATGGAAATTCAAACATTAAATAATCATAAAAATGTTCTGTCATTATGTGCACACTCTTGAACTAACCACTCAGGCAAACAAACCTAACACAAAAGAAAAATAAACTAGGTTGTAAGGTCTCTTAAAATCCACAGGAGATACTGTCCTAATTGGTTACAGAGAGCTTATATAAATTTAAAAGGAGACAATTCAAGAACTTCTAAAGGAAAAAGAAAAAAAATTCACCCATTGATTTTGTGGTTGACTCAAATTTCTTCAAAGGGAAAAACTTTAACTGTGATACTCATTAATGACCTTGGTTACAAAATAAGAATAAAAGCAGGTCATTCACAGCTTTTAGCTTTTCAATATGGCTGGGAAACTCTTAAAGCCATTTTATAAATATAGAAGGATATAATTGAAAAAAAAGTTCATGAAATGTTCTTGATAGATAACTTTAGACAAATTAGAATGAGTAGTAATTTTAATTTAAAACATCTAATTTCTGCTTCCATATAGGATATAGAAAGCTGCAAGGAACAATGAGAAAATCTGGCTAGCCTACAATTTGGAGTACCCAATTTTTTTTTAGTCTATCAGAGATGTAAGGTTACAAGGGAACCAAATAAACTGAATTCCAGAAAGGGAGCAGACCCTCCTCCAAGAAGAAATGCAGTGCACAACCTGTTTCCCCTTCAGCCAACCACAGGAGAAGCATGGCCACCAGGAGGTATAAAGACATTAGCCAATATTTTAGCAAATCATTAAAAGCCAATTGTGGGCTCAGATGTAAATGAGAAAGGCTGAGGAATTCAGACTTAGGTGAGTCAGCACTCACTTGTTCTCAAGAGAAATATTAGGAGAAGAGCAGGGGCCTGGGGAGGGACAGGCATGGGAGGATGCAGGAGGCAAGCTGCTGTTGGAAGATAGGCACGAAGCCCTGCCCCTTCCCTGGATCCATTCCTCTTATGAAGCAAAAGCCAGACACTGAGGAAGGGGCAGAGGTAAGAATTCATTGCTTTTGAAAAAAGAGTAGAAGCAAACCCTATTTGGCTCTGGGACAGAAGTAGGAAACCTCTTGCCCCAAGGACATAGGGAAAAATCCATTGCTGTAGTGGGAGAGAGAGGTAAGAAATCATTTTGGGCTCAGAATCTGACACCATTACAAGCAAAGTTCTGCTACCAGTGAAGGGAGAGGGTCAGGAAACTCCCATCCAAAATTTAGAGACAAGGCAGAACTGAGTTTTCCTGGGAAGGTTGGGGAGGAATGCTGAGCAAGCCACACACTGAGGTTTACGACCCAAGAGTGAGGTTGGACCAGGATAACAGAGTGGCCCCTCTCACCAAAGGCCCAGTGTTGAGAAGCAAGTCATAGCACAACCCCTGATGGAGAAGCAAGAGTAAAAAGAGTCTTTCAGTGGCACAAGCATGTAGGAAAGGCTGAAAGGTGAGAGGATTATCAGGAACACTGAGAGAAACCATCTGGTGGTGGTGCCCCAGTCCCCACTATCATCAGCACATGTAAAAGCATCCCACATTTACAGAAATTGAAAGTGTCAGCTACTCTGCAGGTAGCAATAGCAACAACACAACCCAAACCTGGCTCAACTCCTAACTGGGTGCACTGAACCTTGAATACTAAAATCCAGACAGAAAAGGCATGCTCATTTGCATGTATAAATGCAGTTTCCCTCCGGCTATACTGTTCTTCTACACACAATGTCTGGCATATAATCAAAAATCACAATTAAAAAAAAAGTAAAACAAAACAATCTAGAGATAAAGCAATCAGCAGCAATTGATTTGATGACCTGGATGGTTGAAACTTTTAGACAGGGATTTAAAAATAACTATAAGTAATATGTTAATGCATTGGTGGGAAGGGGGGAAACAAGCATGAATAGATGGGGTATTTCACCAGAGAGATGCCAACTACAATAAGGAGTGAAATAGAAATGCTAGAAATAAAGTATATGATATTATAGATGAAGAATTCTGTGACCAGTGCATAAGTAAAATGAATATAACTTTGGAAAAAATCAACAAACTTGAAGATAGGTCAATATAAATAATGTGAACTGAACAGGGAGAAAAAAGTAGCGAAAGCAAATCAGAGCATTCAAGAGCTATAGGTAGAACATCATCAGATGGTCTAACACACATGTAATCAAAACCACAGGGTTGCCTGGGTGGCTCAGTCAGTTGAGCAGCTGCCTTTGGCTCAGGTCATGTTCCCAGGGTTCTGGGATCAAGCCCCACATCAGGTTTCCTGCTCAGTGGAGAGCTTGCTTCTCTCTCTCCCTCTACCTGCTTCTCTGCCTATTTGTGCTCTCTCTCTGTCAAATAAATAATAAAATCTTTAAAATAAATTCACAGATGGGGGCACCTGGGTGGCTCAGTAGGTTAAAGCCTCTGCCTTCAGCTCAGGTCATGATCTCAGGGTCCTGGGATTGAACCCCGCATCAGGCTTTCTGCTCAGTGGGGAGCCTTCTCCCCCTCTCTCTCTGCCTGCCTCTCTGCCTACTTGTGATCTCTCTCTCTCTCTCTCTGTCAAATAAATAAATAAAATCTTTAAAAAAATAAAAATAAATTCACAGATGGAGAAGAGAGAATTTTAAGATAATTTGAAAAGAAATATTGGAAGATACTAATCAAGAATTTTCCAAAAATAGGGCCCCTGGTGGTGCAGTTGGTTGAGCAACTGCCTTCAGCTCAGGTCATGATCCCGGAGTTCCGGGATCGAGTCCCACATCGGGCTCCCAGCTCCATGGGGAGTCTGCTTCTCACTCTGACCTTCTCCCTTCTCATGCTCTCTCTCACTCTCTCTCTTCCCAAATAAATAAATAAATAAAATCTTTAAAAAAAAAAAAAAGAATTTTCCAAAAATAATAAAAGACATTCAACTACTGCTCCAAGCTGAAGATGAGAGGTTGAAGGCAGCCAGAGGAAAGCAGTAAGTTACACACAGAAGAGCAAAGAAAAAGTTACAGAACACTTCTGATCAAAAACTATGCAAACCAAAAGACAATGGAATGGCATCTTTAAAAGTGCTGAAAGGAAAAAAAAGCCTGTCAACTCAGAATTCTATACTCAATGAAAATATTTTTCAAAATTAAGGTAAAACACATTTTCAAACAAACAAAAGCTGAGAGAATTCAATGACTGCAGGCTTGCACCATAACTGTTAAAGGAACTTCTTGAGGCAGAAAGAATGCTTAATAGTCACCCCAAGCAAGACAGGATGAGCCTAACCCACTCCCACCCCATGTCCTGGAATAGTTGAGATATTGATATGATAATGCCATACACACCAAGAAGATATGGAAAGATTTATTATTATTTTTTTAATTATTTTGGGAATGTTTGAATCTCCTTTTTTTTTAACGACTTCATCTATTTATTTGATGGAGAGAGATCACAAGTAGGCAGAGAGAGAGGGGGAAGCAGGCTCTCTGCCAAGCAGAGAGCCCAATGCAGGGTTGGCTTAATTCCAGGACCCCGAGACCATGACCCGAGCCAAAGGCAGAGGCTTTAACCCACTGATTCACCAGGTGCCCCTAGATTTATTATTCATGGGATTTCCTGAGGAGAGAAGGGCAGGCACAAGCCAGTCCAAAGGGCAAGAGCAAAGTAGGGCCAGTGACTTTGGCTTGTACTGTTCCTGAGAGTAGGGCCGAGGAAAGGGTTCAGGCACTCAGGCTGGGGTTTGTGTGGTTTGAACTTCCTTTTGGCACCACCAGAAGGAATGCTCAGGTTTTCTCATCAGCTTTCTTATTGGACTTTGCCCCAGATGTGGGCCAAAAAGGGAAGAAGGAGGAGCGGGGCTCATAAGCTGTAAATGGTCCAGCATCAGAAGTGGAGTCTTACTCTTTATTACATGTAGTATGATAGCTGGTGGAAACTTAGATTTACACAGGAATGAAGAGCATTTCAGCTCACAACTTCTGGTTCCAGACAAAATGAGTAATCACATTTCACCTTATTCCTCCCACTATTTACAACCAAAACTCTGAACAAAATACATAAAGCAACCATCAGAAACTTTAAGAGATGGAGATGGGAAGTTGGGCTGACTAGAGACCTTGAGGAAAACCAGGCAGTGATTTCTTTGGGTTTTTTGTGTGCATGTATGTGTGTGTGTTTAGCCCCCTATATATCCTTGCCTGAGCACTGGAGACACCCACAACCTAGAAATGTCAACAGACACAGACCAAAAAAAAAAAACCCAAAAGCTCCAAAGAAAGCTTATTCTCTCTGGCCAAAAGCTTTGACAAAAAGGAGCCCTACAGGATGGAACTCACTCTACTCCAGATGGAACTCCTCACAAAAAGTTACCCCACCCCCACTCAACCTTCAGCAGCAGGGACTGGAGTCAGGGCTGTCAACCATCCTTGCCCTAATGAGGAGGCAGCCTCCCTCCTCCCATTAGGAGGACAGCAATGAGGACCATAGGCAGAGACCTGTTAACCATGCCAGCACTGCACTAATGAGGAGACCCACCTCCTCCACCCTGCGATTTGGAGCAGACTTTGGAGTGAAGCCCCACCAGCCTTTCTTATTCTACACTAACATGAGCAGAGGTGGCACCCCTCCTCCTCCATTCCTAGCACTGCAGAGACTGTGGAGGGATCCCTGTCTATCAACTCCGTCCTGCACTAAGCTAATGTCAGCAAAAGGTGGTGCTCCTCCACCACACACTGGTGTATCAGTTGCAGGGACTATAACTATTCCCCTGTGCACTAAGCAAACAGCAACAGGGAGGCAGCACCTTTTCCCTCCAAATCAGAAAGTGAGTGAGGGGGTAGGAAGGTTACAGAAAAAAGACTTGGAGACAGGGACACTTTACATCTGTGTATGATGTCCTGAGTAGACCCCAAAGCAATCTATGCATAACCAACCAGAATCAAAACATCAAGAGATTGGAGAACTTAATGTCAAATACTGCTCTCATTTCAGTATGGCCTCTGAGCAAACTAAGCAGACCAGAACATCACAGCAAACTAAGTTGGCATTTGAACCACAGCCCACAAAAGTGTGCCAGACACATGCACTCTCTGCCTGCTGAGAAAGATTTAAATAGAAAACAGAATCTTGTAACAACACTCAAAATGCCCTGGTTACCCACAATTACTCATCATACTAAGACCAGGAAAATCTCAACTTGAATGGGAAAAGACAACCAACAGACATGAACACCAAGATGATACAGACGCTGCTATAATTATGGGACAAGGATTTTAAAGGAGCCACCACAAAAATGTTCCAAAAAGCAAGTACTAGCACTCTAGGCTGGGGGGGGGGGGTACTTAAGCAAAGAAAAAGATCTAAAAACCCAATAAAATATAAAGAACTGAAAAATAAGTTAAGCAAAATTTTAAAGCTCACTGAATGGGCTGAACAGCAGATGGAGATAACATTAGAAGGAATCAGTGAACCTGAAGGTAGAATAATAGAAATTATCTAATCTGAACAGATGGAGAATTAATTTTTAAAATGAATAGAATCTGAGAAACACGTGGGACAATAATTTAAAAAAGACATTCATGTCGTCAGAAACTCAGTAAGAGAAGAATGTGGTGCTGAACAAATATTTAAATAATGACTGAAAACTTCCCAAATTTGGCAAAAGACAAATTTACAGATTCAAGAAGTTAAGGAAATCCCAAGAAGGATAAATCCAAAGAAATCCATGCCTAGGTATATCATAATCAATTTTCTCAAAACTAAAGACAAAAAGAAAATCTTGAAAGCAGTCAGGAAAAAAAAAAGTATTACCTGCAGCAGTAAAATATTCAAATGACAGCACATTTCTCATCAGAAATCATGAAGGCCAGGGGCACCTGGGTGGCTCAGTCAACTCAGCAACTGACTCTTGGTTTCAGCTCAGGTCATGAACTCAGGGTCATGAGATTGAGTCCCACATCCAGCTCCACACATGCTAAGAATCTTAAGCAGGCTCTAAGATTCTCTCTCTCCCTTTGCCCCTTCTCCCCATTCACACACACTCTCTCTCTCTCCAAAAAAAAAAAAAATCATGAAGGCCAGAAGAAAGTGTCAGAAAATTTTCCAAGTGCTGAAAGAAAAACTGTCACCCAGAATTCTGTATTCAGCAAAACTATTTTTCTGAGATAAGGGTGAAATAAAAGTATCCTCATATGAAAAAAAAAACTAAAGAAAAACATTCACCAGAAAAATTCCAGAAACTGGGAAATCCCAGAAACTGGAAAGCTTGGAACAATACATGGGGATCAGGAGTCTGAGATGGCTTAGCTGGCTTCTCTGCTTCAGGGTCTCACCAAGGTGCAATCCAAGTGTCAGTGGATTCCTTTCTGGATCTTGGGGTCTTCTTTCAAGCTCATGTGGTGGGTTGGAAGGACTCAATTCCTTGCAGTTGTGGGACTGAAACCCGCAGCTCCTATCGCCCCCTACAGTTCCCTGCCATGTGGCCTTCCAAATATGTTCATATCATAGCAGCTTGCTTCTTCAAGGACTTCTGTGATTAGCTTACCCCCATCTTCAACAAAGCAATGTGAATCAGTGGTCCACTTCTGTCAGGGTGAAGTCAGTGAAGCCCAGCAGGGAGCCGAACATGCACACTACAACTTGAGTGAGAAAAGATAATCAAATGTGCCAATACTGAGATGACTCAGATTTGGAATTATCTGATAGGAATTTTAAGGCAGCAATAATAAAAATGCTTCAATTATGAACACTCTAAAAACAAAACAAAACAAAAATAGAAAATCTTAGGGCGCCAGGGTGGCTCTATGGGTTAAAGCTTCTGCCTTCAGCTCAGGTCATGATCTCAGGGTCCTGGGATCGAGCCCCGCACGGGGCTCTCTGCTCAGCAGGGAGCTTGCTTCTCCCTCTCTCTCTGCCTGCCTCTCTGCCTACTTGTGATCTCTGTCTATCAAATAAATAAATAAAATCTTAAAAAAAAAAAAAAAACAGAAAATCTCAGCAAATATATTGAAGATATAAAAAAGAACCAAAGACAAACTATATAACTAAAACTTCAATATTTTAAACTAAAAACTCCCTGGACAGGCTCAATACCAGATTGTAGATGAATGAGGAAAGAATTAGTGACCTCAAAAACAGATCAATAGAGGCACTTGGGTGGCTCAGTTGTTAAGCGTCTGCCTTCAGCTCAGGTCATGATCCCAGAGTCCTGGGATCGAGCCCTGCATTGAGCCCTGCATTGAGCCCTGCATCAGGCTCCCTGCTTGGCAGGAAGCCTGCTTCTCCCTCTCCCACTCCCCCTGCTTGTGTTCCCTCTCTCACTGTGTCTCTCTCTGTCAGATAAATAAATAAAATCTTTAAAAAACCCAACAGATCAATAGAAATTTCCAATATGAACAACCTGAGAAGATAGACTAAAATTTTTTTAAAAAAAAAGAACAGTGCCAGGCACCTAGATGATTCAGTTAGTTAAGCATCTGCCTTTGCTCAGGTCATGATCCCAGGGTCCTGGGACTGAGTCCCACATTGGGCTCCCTCCTCAGTGGGGAGTCTGCTTCTCCCTCTGCCCTTCCCCTCTGCTTGTGCTCTCCCTCTTTTGCTCTCTTTCTCAAATATAAATATATATAAAAGAATAGAGCCTCAGGAACCTATGAGACAATAAAATAGTAAAATCTAACATTTGTATCATTAGAGTCTCAGAAGAAGTGGAGAAAAAAATTTTGGAAAAAAAAGGCTGAAAACAATTTTTAAAAATTCAACAAATATAAAAGTAAGCAGAAAAAGAGGGGAAAGAATGGATGGAACAAATAGAAAACAACACGATGGCAGATTTAAATTCAACCAAATCACTAGTGATGTTAAATGTAAATGGTCTAAAACCCCCCAATTAAACAGAAGAGATTGTCAGATTACCAGGAAATAACAAGACCAAATATACACTGTCTAAAAGAAAATTAGTTTAAACATGAAAACACAGGTAGGTCACAAAAGTAAAAGGATAAGAAAAGATATACCAAGCAAACACTAATAAAATAAAAGGGGAGGTGTTTATACTAATATCAGACAAAGTAGACTTCAGAACAAGGCATGTTACCAGGCACATTTCATGATAATAAAAAGGTCAATCCATTAAGAAGACATTATAGGTCCCTCAAAAATTAAACAGAGTCACCGCATGCTTCAGCAACCCACTCTGGGATTACCCAGAGGAACTGAAAGCAGGGACTCAAAAAGATATTTGTACAACCATGTTCATAACAGCATTATTCACTATAGCCAAAAGGTAGAGACAACCCAAATTTCTATCAACCGATAAATGGATAAATAAAACATGGTCTATATAAATAAATGATATCTTATTAAGACTTACAAAGGAGTAAAAGTTTGACATGTGCTATAATACGGATAAGCCTCAAAGACATTATGTTAAGTGACACACAAAAAAAACAAATACTGTCTAGTTCTACTTATCTGATATACCTAGTGTCATCAAATTTATAGTGACAGAAAGTAGAAGGGTGGTTGCCAGGAGCTGGGGGAGGAGGAATAAGGAGTAGTTTAATGGGTGAAGAGTTTCAATTTGGGAAGATGAAAACTTCTGGAGATGGATGGTAATGATGGTTGTACAACAATATGAATATACTTAACCCCACAGAATGATACACATAAGATAGCTAAAATGGTAAATTTTGTGTTGCATACATTTTACAACTAAAAAAAAGAAAGTCATCAGAATCCTAAATGTGTATGCCTAACAACAGGGCAATAATTGATAGAACTGAAATGAGAAATACATAAATCCACCCTTATAGCTGGAGACCACAATACTCCTGTCAATGGATAGAATAAGTAGAAAGAATATTGGCAGGTATGTAGAAATCCTGAAAAATACTATCGACCAACTTGATCTAACTGACATTAACAAAACAATGACCTGGAGCATTAGAATACTCATTCGTTTCAAGTGCGTATATGACACTAGCTGAGAGATGATATTTTGAGCCATAAAGCAAACCAACACATGTAAAAGAATTAAAATACAAATTTTATTTGTATTTGACCACAGTGAAATTCAACTAGAAATTATAAGACTGTATCTTGAAAATTCCTACATATTTGGAAATTAAATAATACAATTTAAAGAAAATCCTTGGGTCAGGGTGTCTGGGTGGCTCAGTCAGTTGAGTGTCTGACTCTTGATTTTAGCTCAGGTCATGATCTTGGGGTCGTGAGATCGGCCCTGCACCCAGTTCTGCCCCAGGCAGGGAGCCTGCTTGACGTTCTCTCTTCCCCTGCTCTTCCCCCCATCTCGTGCTTTCTCTAAAAAAATAAATAAAATTAAAAAAAAAACCCTTAGATCAAAGAGTAAGCCAAATGAAGACTTACAAAATACTTTAATTGGACACAACAGAATTGGTGAGATGTACCCCAAGTTTGGGGGGAAATTCAAACATTAAATACTTCTATTAGGACATGAGAAATGTCTTGAATCAGTGGCCCAAACTTCCACCTTGAGACTAGAAAAAATTGAGGCAGTGTTGTTTGTATTTTCTATTTTTTTTTTTTATATCTAGAGGCTAACATCACAGCCTGGCTACTAGATGTAGTAACGGTTACTACATTTTTCCCTTTCTCAGGATCAACTCACACTAGCTGCCACTCTTCTTTTGCTGTGAAATGAGTTCTTTGGCCCAAAGCAATTTTGTGTGAAAGAGTGAAGGCTACAGCAGGTAAATTCACATCCTGAGTATGTGTCCATACATACGTTCCAGGCAGTTGCCATTTCTTTTTTAAAAACCAGCTTTCTTGAGATATAATTTGTATACCATAAAGTTCACCCGCTGAAACATGACTCGCTTTTTCCACTAACAGTGCTTTTGAGATTTATCCATGTTACGGCATGTCTCAGCACTTCATTCTTTTTATGACTAATATTCCACTGTATGGATATACATTTGTGTATGCATTATTCTCCAGTTGATGGATTCTTGGGTGGTGTCCACTTTTTGACTATTAAAAGTAATGCTGCTATGAACAAGCTTTTGTATGGGCGCATGTTTTCCTTTTTCTTGGGCATATATATCCAGGAGAACTGCTGAGTCACGTGGTAACTCTGCTTTAAAACATTTAAGATCTTCCAAACTGTCTTCTGAAGTGAATGCAATCATTTTACATTCCCATCAGCAGTGTAAGAGGGTTCCAATTTCTCCACCTCTTAACCGATACTTATCATTGTCTTTAAAAAAAAAAAAGATTCTATTTATTTGACACAGAGAGAGAGAGTGCAAGTGCACAAGCAGGAAGTGTGGCAGGAAGAGGGAGAAACAGGCTTCTCGTTGAGCAGGGAGCCCAACATGGGCTTCTATCCCAGGACCCTGAGATTATGACCCGAGCGAGAGGCAGGCACTTAACTGACTGAGCCACCCAGGTGCCCTGATTGACGTTTTGATTACAGTCATCCTAGTGGGTATGAAGTGGTGGGTCATTTCTTGTGTTCTTGTGTAATGTGGGCAACTTCACAATACCATGTGAATAAATTCCCCTATTTTTCTTCTGTGAGCCGTCTGAAAGTCCTATTTTATGTTCTATTCAGTGTTCTGTGGCCTGACAGCCAGAGGGAAGGCAGCTGGAACTACCCGAGCTAGAATACCTAGTCTCTAGTCTCTTGACTGAGATTGTCCACGTTTCTCTTCTCCTCATTAGGAAGTGCATTGCATGACCCACGGGGGTCACCCTGGGCTTTGGAGCCTTTCTCTGGTTCAGTGTGGGAACCCCATATCCATCAGAGAATCAGTCCTGGCTGTTCAGGAGCCCCCTCCCGACTGTTCCCAGCCGCGCTTTCCACTCCCCACTGCAGTAACCCAGGAAGGACAAGGATACTCCTTCCCGAAATCAGTCTGTTCCTCTAGCAAGTCAGATGCTGGATTTTGCGGATTCACTAGGCCATTTGCAGGAGTAGCCTGGCACACTTGAGCCACATTGTTTTCCTTCTCTTAGCAATTTTTGACATTTTGGACATTTGGTTGTCTTTTCTTTTTCCTTGTTTGCTGATGGGTTCTGTTTTTTGCAGGAAGGAAGTGCCAGTTTTTACTAGCTGTGTTTATGTCATCAGGCATTTTTTGAAAAGGAGCTTTTGTAAACCAGCTGCACTCCATCACTTTATCCAGACATTCTTAGCAGTACTTTTAGGGATTTAACTTACTCCTGGAGATACTCCATTATTCACTCTTTGAACAGTCACTGAGCACCTACTGTGTCCCAGGTGGGGACCACAAAGGGGGCTCTAATGCAGAACCAGAGTTCGGCCCTCGTGGAGGCTCTTACTTAGTAAATTATGTCCAAGTGTCTCAAACAAAGCTTCCTTATTTTGCATCAAAATGTGTTTGTAGAAGACAATGTCAATACTCCAGATCGAGAGATTTATACCAAACTCATCTGCGTTACAAAATTAACTTCCACACCCCCTCACATTCTGTGACCCTTCCAGCCGTCACAGCATGGACAGAAAGGAAGCTTCAGAGCAGAGGGGAAGGAACCTGCCTTCATTTTTAAGGTCCTGATGCTGTATTTGAAAAGCTGCATCAGATATAGCTCATTTTCCACTCTTTGCTTACGGGAGGAGTTAAAATCATTTGCAAATTCCTTCGCTGATGATATGCCAAAAATAAATGCAATTCTGGCAGAAAGTATTGAAGACTTGTGGCAAAGAGAAGACAGTTTAAGATCTTGAAATATTAAGATGCTTTTTAAAAAATCCCTTTTTATAAGCACCATAAACCAGAGCTGTTCCTCAGCAATTTGCAGAAATCAGATTAACATGGTGCTACAGCCAATATTTACTCAAAGCCCAATTGCTGCGCATTGCCTCCCAGCAGCCACCTCGGCTGCACTCCCTAGAAGAGCTCAAGTCCTTCAGTACCTCTGAGGCACCCCCGGCATTAACTCAGCCAGCAAATATATGTGAACCTCGGTGTGCAAGACACTGTGCTCTGGACCATTGGGGAGACGGAAATAAAGAACACGGCACCTGCCCAGACGGAATCACTAAGGCAAGTGGAAGAGCTCTGCCAAAACAAGGGAGAGGTTCTTAGGACGAAGTAGTGACATACGGCATGCGGCAGTGATAAATTCTGAATTTCCAGAGAACCGTCAATAAAGGGTGAGGACTGATATAATCCTACCTATTCATGATTTAATAATTGCTAGTCAGAGCTCACAGCACACAGGCCCAGAGCCTGAAAGACCCAAACATGACCTTTTTGCTGCCAGCAGAGCCCCATGGAGTTTTCTGGAGGTCACACCCACCCTCTCTGGTGACCTTGGAAAGTCTATTTTTGTTTTGTTTTGTTTTAGGGGTCATGCATGAGCTCATTATTCACAAATTTGTTTAAACTGCATTTGGAAATCTCTTCTCTTTCCTGCTGGTTCTGTCACGGAGGTCATCAGGTCCACCAAATCCTGGATAGGAAGCATCCCTGATTTGCTTATAGTTTTTAGGTCCCCAAGACCATCCCCTTCTACAAGTTTCTCAGGACTTGAGAGCAATTTCATTTATATGTTCCCTTTCATGGATTCTGAACCTTGCAAACACTGAAACTTCATGACCGAGCTCAGGCCCCAAAATCGTAAAGATGCTCAACCGGCAAAGCAGTTCCCCCGTGAGCACTGAATGTGGCCAGTGATTCTTACCACCTCCCTGGCTCCCCATGGGTTAGCTCAAGAGGGAAGTGTCGAGTCTCTTCTGCTAGCGCTAACTACAGAGGAGATTCAGGGAAATTTTCACATAGTTATAAAGGAGCTGCTTGACGCCTACTGAAGAAATATCAACTCAACCTGGAGTCTCGTGCACCCATGACAGATGAGAAAGTGTGTCTGCCCTGGAAAAGAAAGGTCCGGGCAAACTAGGCGACTCCCATCTGAAGCACTGCCCATGCTCTGCGCCCCTGCTCCTGTTCCTAGGAAAGAACCGGTTACCCTTGGCTGCTTCTAGAAATATAATGGAAATGTACCACCTAGTGACAGGGGCTGGAACTGTTATTCAACGACACAGAGAAAACCTCTCCTCAGAAGAGATTCGGAGCTTCAAAAGAAGCCTTCTTAACTGGCAGGTTACCACATCAAAGCGGTTCAATTCCCCTGCAGTTTATAGATAAACTATAATTAATAATCTTGTGGAGAAAAGATGCCTTTTAGGGTGCCTGGGTGGCTCAGTCCTTAAGCGTCTGCCTTCAGCTCAGGTCATGATCCCAGGGTCCTGGGATCGAGCCCCAAGTTATCGGGCTCCCTGCTTGGCGGGAAGCCTGCTCTCCCTCTCCCACTCCCCCTGCTTGTATTCCCTCTTTCGCTGTGTCTCTCTGTTAAGTAAATAAATATTTTATAGCTTCTGGATCTGATAGGCTGGTTAAGCCTTCTAGCTATTATTAACACAGATGTTTAAAAAGTAATACTCAGACACTCTACTTTGAAAGGAAAATGCTAAGAATTTTTCAATGTTTAAAACTGAATAAAATACATTTGAAATAACTGTCTTTCTTTCCATGAAAGGGTCTACGACAGATTTATAAAGACTTGAAACAGTTCTCACAGTGAAACACACTGTTTAACAATTCCACTGTGTGTCAATGAGCCGGCCAATTATGAATACATCTGTGGAAACGGAGTAAGGCTCTGAAAAATAAACATTTTACCTCAGAGTTGTTACGATTATTTGATTCCATCTTAACACAGAAAACAGATCAATACATACTTCTTAAAGGAACCTGTAGTTTTATTAATTTTCCATTATTCTTGCAAATATGTTACTAACAAAATTCAACCAGAGCACACCTACACACAAAAGTTCAGCAGTTTACTCCAAGCGTCATGTATAAAGACAGGCCTACAAAGAGAGTGCACCGTAAAACTTACAGAGGGAAGTCAGGTAGAGAACTTTTTTAGCTAAAGAATAAAAACACGTTCCACTTTCTGCAATTATGACTGAAAATCTTTTCAAGGCTGGAGATCCGAGTGACATACCAACTTAATCTAAAACTAAAGTCATAGGAATTAAGCAGATTTTCAACCACTGCAGCTTTTGTTCTAGTTTAAGTAAGTTCGTATTTTTTTTACACCTGATCTTAGCCAAAAGGCCGAGAAGCGATGAGTAAGTTTAAATTTTTTCACAGAAAAAAATAAATTTCAGGCAAATAAAAATAAATTCCAGATAAACATGGTTTGGTGTTTTGTTTTTTGTTTTTTGAATTTTATTTTACCTTCATCAAGGCAGGCAAAGTACAGATGCTGTACATTAAAAACATACAAATACGTTACTCACAGCACATCAATTCCTACTGGCAAAGAGACTTCAAAGCACTGCTCCTCTCTGAAGCACATAACCACAGTTAAATGTACAAAGAGCCATCTGCTGGTCCCACGTAGCCAACGCCAATCAGCAAGACGTCTATCAGCGTCCATATTCCCAGGCCGCCGAAGCTGAAGAGCTTGCCAAGGCCTTCCCGCCACTGGCCCAGGTAGAAACGGTCGGCTCCGAACCCGCCGAGGGTGATGCTGCAAACGAAAACGGGTTACAGGATGGAAGTCCATCAGCCACCCGCCAGCCGCAGCCAGCTGTGGCTGAATCTTGGCACGAAGTCACGAGTGTGAAAGGGCCTCAAACGATCACAACCCTTCATGAGGGTACAAATGACTACTTCCCAAATTCACAACACCAAATAATCATGAGCAAGAAGACTGTTTAAATGTCGAAGGTAAACAAAATTTTTAGCTGTGAAGTCTAATGTTCCTCGTTTAAAGAAAAGTAATCCATCCATCTCATTGCTTTCTAATCTGGAAAATGGCACATGCAGGGGAACAAAGCGGGGAGCCAGTTCAACAGGAAGGACATGAACATGGATTCCGGATGTGGGGTCGTGAGGAAGCCCACGACCACGAGCTGCCCCAGATCAAGTCATCTGAATTCTGTCACTCATCTCCAAAAATGGAGTGTTAAGAACAAATGACTCTTAAGGTTCCTTCAAATTCTAAGATCTAACAATATCCGGACAACTTCTCATTGTACTTCTTTTAAGCTTCTTATATGGAACATTTCCAAACATATAAAAGTAAGAGGTGACAAGAAGAGTAGCCCCAACCCAGCTCCATCACTGATCAGCATGTGGCCAGCCCTGCTGCGTCTGTATGCACCATTCAGTGAATGTTCCGGAAGAAACTGTTGAGCTCTAAAAAGAAAACGGTTCTTACTTTTTAAAAGTCAAGTTGTGAAATGTACCATGGTAACTGAAGATGTGAACAATCGAGAGGGACATGGGTGACAGGTGTACAGGAATGATCCCTAACTTTTCTGTAAGTCTCAAGGTATTCCAAAATAAAAAGGTCATTTAAATAAAAAAAAAAGCCACTGTCCATTTGTCCATTTTCATTTGAACCACTGTTGACAAAGACGATAGCCAGTTATCAACTCTCATTTTTGTTGTATCGAACTGTCTACCTTGGACTATTCTTTTACTCTCCAGTTGGGCCTTCCTGCCAGGCAGGCTCTGTCCCTCCCCAGCCCAAATCCTAAAGCAGTTGTTCAACAAGGGGCACCTTGGCAGTCTCTGAAGACATTTTTGATTATCACACCATGGAGTGCTACCGGCATCTAGTAAGTAAAGTCCAGAGATCCTTCTAACCGCCCTACTGGCCCCATAGAAAAGAATTATTTGGCCTGGATGTCATCGGTGATGAAGGTGAGAAACCCCTCGCGTGTCACACTACAGGCCACAGGGTCTCGGACTCTAGTGCCAAACCTTCAACTGTGGATGCCCCAGCTCTTTAATTAGTGAATTACCAGCATCACACCTGGCCTTCCCTCTGGGGGTAAGAATTGGTAGTTTTTTCCCCCAAACTGTTGACAAGTTTAACAAATTCAAGCACATTTTTATGTTAAAACTCTAAGCCTATAATTATCTCTTGATGGTGAAATTAGAAGTGATTTTTAATGTTCTATTTTAATCTCAATTCTTCCAGTTTTTCGTATGGAATATACATTAGTTTTTATAACGAAGGAGGAAGTCACTAAAAATTAAAACTACAAATCATAAGCCTATTTTAAAGAGTATATACCACTTTACTGACTCCAGCGCACTCAGGATGGGAAACCCTGACTGGTTCTAATCTATAATAACAACTCCACTGGGCATCTCTAGAATGTGTGGACGTCTTGGGAGAAAAGCAAACATCCTGCCATTAATGTCCATGAAGGCACTGGTCTGATCATCTAAATAACTCCCTGCAGCCACGTTTCCTAGGGCCTCCCTCACACAGGGCAAGAATCTAAGGGAAGGGGAAACTCGGCTGAGCTCAATGTCTGGAAGATTCCAATGACCTCAATGAAACCCGAATGGCATCCTTACTTACTGGTAGCTGGGCTTACCTCAGGGCCAGAGCAGTAGACCACTTGTAACCGCCAGTCCAGTTGCAGTACAGCATCTTTGGAAAAGTACGGTTACCTTAAAAAAAGGGAAAACGCTCGGTATAAAAATATTCTTACACAGACTAGTGGCCTTCTAATTTAAAATCTAAAAGTCAACTCTCTCTATAATAATTAAAGTTTGCTACAGTGAATGGTAACAAGTCCTTACCATCTGTAAGCATATATTTCATGTTTAAATCAGTTAAGTAAGGGTTACAGCTCCAAGTATGTGAAGCTATGAAGACTTAGGTGGAGTTTAGGACAAATAAAACAGTGTGGTCTTATTTATCAAACAGATAAATCAAATCAAGCAATGGGGAGAGGAGACAGAGCTCAGCCCAGGCACACAGAAACACTTCCCATGGGACACGGGGCACACACAGATGGGCCTGGGAGAGCCCAGAGACAACTGGCTATCCATGTGGGGTAAAGTAAACCTGGATCTACTTCACGACATATACCAAAACCAATTCCAGGTGGATTGCAGGCCTGTATGTGAAAGGCCAAACTTCCAACTTGTGAAAGAAAATATAGGAAATAATAGGGCTATGATTTGTATTAAAAAAAAAGTCAAGCTCTATCCAAAAGACATCACCCAAAAGCGGGGGGTGGGGGCGGGTAGTTAAAATCTGGGAAAGGATTTTAGGGACACCAAAAGGTTATTATCCAAAATATAAAAGAATTCCCGGAAACTGTAAGAAAAAGACAACATTCATGAATAATAAGGAATAATAAGTATTGGAGAGCATGTGCATCAAGAACAGTTATGGACCAATGGTGGGAAGGTAAACTGTTCAAAGCATTTGGAAAATAATACATGCTAGAGAGTATATTGCTAGACACACGCCTGCACACGTGCAACCAGGAGATATGTACAAAAACTCTTAAGAGCACCACAGCCTGTGAGAACAAAAAACCACAAGTAATCCAAATAGATAGAACAGAGAAACTATGATAGAAATCTTTTTTTTTTTTAAAGATTTTATTTATTTATTTGACAGAGAGAGAGAGATCACAAGCAGGCAGAGAAGCAGGCAGAGAGAGAGGGGGAAGCAGGCTCCCCGCCGAGCAGAGAGCCCATGCGGGGCTCGATCCCAGGACCCTGAGATCATGACCTGAGCTGAAGGCAGAGGCTCCAACCCACTGAGCCACCCAGGCGCCCCCTATGATAGAATCTTACAATGGATTATTATACAGAAGTTAAAAAAATAAGTAAATAAGACACATGGATCATCTTAGAGCCATAATGTTGAGAGGAAGAGAGAAAGGATAGACCATAAACAGACTACTATTTTATTTAAGTCTAAAATAGGCACTACTGACTGACATATCATATCTTATTATTTACATGTGCTAGAACTACACAAAATGTAAAGAAAAGCAAGGGGGATGATGGGAAAGTTCATCTACGAGTGGTCCCCTCTCGAGAGCAACCGGGACAAGCAGGGGCAGGAGAGCACTCGGCCGTGATGGCAGCAGACCACTCTCTCCAGCCGCTTGGGAAAACCGTTATTACGACACGTTATGCTTGACACCTTACACACAGTTTTCTGGGTTAGCAAATATTACATTTCAAAAAATACGAGAATTGCAAATTTTCTGGATTTTTTTTTTTTTTTAGTTCACTGAGTTTATTTTTTTAATCTTTCAGTGGCCACAGGACATTATATTAAGTGTCAGATGTACCACACAGGAAGTAATTCAACAACCCTGTTATGCCAAGCAAGCCACAAGTGTAGCTACCATCTGTCACCACTGAGTTTATTAACGAGGCCTGGTGTAACTAGAACGTGCTCATAAATGTTTCTGATTTAAACAGTTTAAATTGGGGGCGCCCGGGTGGCTCAAGTCAGTTAAGCGTCTGACTCTTGGTTTCGGCTCAGGTTGTGATCTCACGGTGGTGGGAACGAGCCCCACATCAGGCTCTGTGCCCAGTGCAGAGTCTCCTTCAGAATCCTTCTCCTTCCCCACTCACCCTACCCCTCTCTTAAATAAATAAAAATCTTAAAAATAAATAAATGAACAAATAAATAATCAGGGGCGCCTGGGTCGCTCAGTCAGTTAAGTGTCGGCCTTCAGCTCAGGTCACAATGTCACAATCCCAGAGTCCTGGGATCGAGCCCCACACTGGCAGCCTGCTTTCTCCCTCTGCCCCTCACCCTGCTCATGCTTTATCTCTCTCTCTCTCAAATAAATAAATAAATACATAAAATCTTTAAAAAATAATAATAATTTAAATTTAATTCTCAAACTGATAATTAAGGTTCCAATTACGCTTTCTTTAAGCTTAAAGAAAAGTATTTTGTTCACGAATTTCCTCAAACCCCAACTCACCCAGGCAATGGATGTGGTCCCGCACGGTGCAGTTGGCCGTGTAACGCTGCCGGGGACAGGACACCGTCATGCAGCTGGTGGAATTGGAACACTCATAATCGGTTTCTGGAAGCTGCCAGCAAAACCTGCAAGTCATGTTGAGGATGAAGCTCTTTTGGGATTTGAAGTCTTGATCCTGTATGCCAAAGGACAGAGAATGAATCGATCATATAGTTCGTTAATATGTCAATAAAAATACAAGGCACAAAGCTACTGAAAGACTTGTGGATACTAGGTGGGAGGAAAATAGGTGCCAAACCAGTATGTACGCAAAACAAACGTACACAGTATGATCCTCTCATCATAAAAATATATATCCCCAAATATATGTGTCTAAGGAAAAATAAATCTACATAAATTTACATCCAAATAACAAAGGTTATTGCAGGACAATAAGCATATTTTACCACTTTCACTTGGCTAAATTTTCCACTTTGAAAGAGCCACATGTAGACTCAACAAATGTTCATTGCTGGCGCAAAGCTTTTAAGACTGTAGATTTTTTTTGCTTCAATTTAAAAAAAATCATTATTTTGTTTTCTCTTGTAAGAAAGAGTAGCACATGTTGTGTGTTGCACCTTTGGAAATTACAGGAAAAAACCTGTAACCTCTCTAGAGAGGACGACTTTTAAGTATCAACTTACTAATTTTTTTGATCAATGCAAAACTGCATTTATGAATAACATCCAAAATGGGGAAGGCACCATTTGATTTAGGCAAGTATCGTTTAAAACATCTGCATGTATCGAGTGACGCACTGATAATGCACACTTCTTATCAATTGTTTTTTAAAACAAGGTAATCCGTGCATGTAGTACAGATTCCCAGACAAGACAGGAGCAAGGCGGAAGGTGGTCCAGTCTAGCCATGAGCAGCCACTGCCCTCCCCGGCAGCAAGTCCTAGCTTCTGGCCTTCCGGGGAATCTATTCTACAATGAGCGCCTTTATGTCAGATATATTTCTTTTTTTTTTCTTAATTTAACTTATCCCCTAATACTCACTTTTCACTGAATTCTGTAGCTATCAGCAGCTTATCTCAAGAGCTGCCTAGTTCTTTTTAATAGTTGCTATTTATTTCATTTCATAGTGAATGATAAACTGTTCTCTCTTGGACATTAAGCTTGTTTTAAATCTTCTGTCTGGGTGAACAATGCAGCTAAGAATATCCCTAGGCATATTTATTTGCATCTGTGTACAGTAGGTGTAAAATAAATTGATAGATGTGAAATTGCTGGTCAAAAGATATACGCATCTGTAAGTTTCACAGATCTGACAATTGCCTACAAGAGGCTGACCAATCTGCCCACCCACTAAAAAAGCAGAGCAGTGTCCCTTCTGTCCTCATGAACTCAGAGTATTACCAAGCTTTCTTATGTCTTTGCCAATCTGATAGGTTTAAAAACACATCCATTTATACTTCTTTAATTATGAGAAAAATTAAACATTTTTCCATTTGTTGAAAGCCTATTTGTATTTCTTTTCCAATGAACCATCTACCTATGCCCTCATACCATTTTTCTATAGCACTGTCATCTTTTTCTCATTAGCTTTTAGGAAATCTTTACATATTATAGATATTAGTGCATTATTTGTCACAAGTGTGAGAAACACTTTTTCCTAGTTTGCCATTGATCTTTTGCCTTTATACTTTTTTAGGTCATTGTTAGCAGTTGAATGTATGGCTTCTATATTTTATTTCATACTTAGAAAAACATTTCCTACTTTGAGACTATAGATCAAGCTTTCTCTGCTACCTTGTGGCTTCATTTTATTATATTAAATCTCTGATCTCTCTGAATTTATTTTGGACAAGAGAAGGATTCCACTTTTTTCTCCCATAGCGACCGGAGCATGCCAGCACTGACTGAATCCATCTTCTCTCTGGAGAAGTATAGGCCTTCTTAAAAGCTTACAGTAAAGAGTTGTTAGCTTTCCTTCTCTGAAACAGCTGTCATTACTGAGAATGCAGAACCCGTCGGAAGGAATTACACCGGTTTCAGATACATTAGCAGTCTGATAGCTTCCCCAAGTAATGCAACACAGCATTTCTGACGAGCACATTTCCAGCAGACATCAACTGGCTCGGCAGTTAGCACCGTAACTGGAGTGGGAGCGATCAGACACGACAGGGGATGCAGGGTTTTACGTTTCTTTCTATAAAAGAATCCAGGTCAGATTCCCTTAGCCCGGGAGTCCTTATACAGCATGCCCAGAGAAGAACTACAAGAGTTCATTTTTTTTTTTTTTTTTGCCAGTAAGTTCAAAATAAGAGGGGCAGGTAGGCACCTGAGTACATGCACATGCAGGTGAGAGAAAGTAAGCATCTGCACGCTTGCACCTGACGGTCGTGCATGATTCCTTCCGGAAATGGTAACTTATTTACCAAGAAGAGACCCTACAGATCTTTATAAAACAAATGAAGAAAACACACGTGACTTGCCCTGGCTCGCCAGGCAGCAGCGGTCCCAGGCAGCCAATTCACGTATTCTACTGCTCTCCACTTTCAAGAACAGACCGTGCTCTCTCGGGCAGACTTCTAAGTCCTACACGTGAGGACAGGGCACCCGTGATTTGACAGGACTCAGGGTCCTGGCCAGGAGAGGACGCAGGTGATGTGAAAGCTCCTGGAGGAGGAGGAGAGAAAAAGTCCCACCTAGGACACATCTTAAGTCAGGGGGTGAGGAAGTGGGTGAGGACGGCAGCAGGCGCCACGACCGAGGACTTCAGGAACTTCCCCTAAACTCTGTAACTTCTCCCTACCTTTGTTATTTTTCCTTTTTTCTGCTATTTCCTACTAAATGAAAGAGTTTATTTTGGAAACATCTAAAGAAGGAAGAAACTGAGAATTCTCTCTCACTCAGTAACCAGTGCTGGCAGTGAACGTCGAAGCCGCTGAGGCAAACCTCAATTCTGGAAAAGTTCCCCTGGGCCATCAGAGTTTTCCCATTTTCACAAAGTACCTACTATATCTGTCAGACCCATGAGATAACATTTTTAATTTTTTCATTGGAGAATAGCTGACACACAATGTTACATTAGTTTCAGGTGGAGAGAACATTTTTAAAAGCCTTCAAATTAGTAAGCTTCACTATTAGGTAACTACGGATAATACTGTATTTAAGATTCAGCAACAAAGACTAATAATTCAAGAGCAGTCATGAATACTTTCTGGCACTTAAGCTCAATTTTCCAGTGTGCTTATACAAGATATAAAATGGCAATACTTAAGTTCCTGAAAACTAAATTCAGACACTGACAGCACAAAATCTTATTTTCCCTTTGAAGTGACGCCTTCCTTGGCCCCTCTCAGATACTAGACTTCACCAGGAAAATTACAGAAAAGAATGTAAGGGTGTAAGAAACTTTCCAATCAGGCCCTCCACAGACCAAGTTCCAAAGACAGGAAGGGGAAGGTACCCCGTTCAAGTGACAGAAACACTAGGACTGCCGAGTCAAAAGAGATCTGCAAGACAGGACATGGTATGGAATCTGTTTCTTCTTCCGCAATCATTTACTGAAAGTACGGCTCCACGGAAACACTTTAGGAAAAGCTGTTCTGGGCCCATCTGCTCATTTCCCTCATTTAACAAGAGACAGATTAATAAGCCACACAGCTAGTTACAGCAAGGCCAAGGGTAAAACACTACTTCATTAATCATTTCTACGCTTCCTCTCATGCAGAGGGTGAGTGCAATAGAGGGAGTGTGCAATAATTTACCCGGTCCAGTTGTTAAAAAATGCAAGTACCTGAGTCTCCCTGCCCTACTCACAGTTAGCAGGCCTGGGCCTGGCTCCAGGAGTGATTCTAAAGGCAGCTGGAGTCAAGGAGCTTGGTGTTCCACTTTATGGAACACCAACTAGGAAAGCCTTCCTAGGCCCCTTCCTGTCTGGCAAAATATCAGGAGATAGGATATAGGTGTGATGACTGTAATAGGTCATTTCTAATAGACGACAGTGCACGTGAGCCTTTTCTATTTCTGACTTTCTGTAAGGAGTCCGATAATTGCTCCAATTTCCTTTGTCAAGAAATTGCCATGTGAACCCTAGCAACCAAACCTCACTTGGAAACGGAAGCTTCAGTCTTCTGATCACGTTGTCTTTGCTCCTAAAATATTACCTGTGGAATACAGAGCGCTTTCTTTCAGGATTTCCCCCACAGTCAAGTCTAAACTGTACTTAGAGCTTGAGGTTTACGGTGAGTTTATTTCAGATTAGTAAGTGGCAGTACTTACAACACAGGTAACAGAAGGTTTGACCGTGCAGTCGAAGGTGACAGGCTTCCCATAGACACAGGAGAAATTTGTCTTGCATTCTACACAGTCTGCAGGAAGTCTGCTACACAAACCATTACTTGGACACTTCATCACATAAGGTGGGATATCAGTACTTTCTGTGAAAAGTAAGAGAGAAGCTTATTCTCATATAATATTAATAAGCACCACAGGAGAAAACAATTTCCTGAGGGTAAGGGACACAACTGCTAGCGATGAAATACTGCGCTGGAATGGAAAATGACAGGGTTGGAGTCAGAGACAACTGCAATTAAAGCAAGGTTCTGCCACCAAGCTATGTGAGCTGGGGCAAGAGTTCAACAGATAAGTAAAAAGAGTTTAATTACTGCCCCCCAAATGAGCATAAAAATCAAAGGTACTCATGTACATACAATGGATGCACAAAGCTAGGCGTAAGTTTGGGCCTCAAAAAAATCTACCCTGTAACAAGATGAAAAATTAAGGCTTAGAGACTCTGGGGTAAGGTTTGCTCATGACCACGGAGTGACACAACTGGAACCACGACCCAAATCTGTTTCTAATCCAATATTCTTTGCATCTGAATTCACTGATTTGGTAATTATGACACTGATCCTCCAACTGAATCACTCAGTACAAGAGGGGACCAACTTTAGAAAATGTTCTCTGACATCTGGAATACCACACTGGTACTTCAAGAAGCTATAATTTGCTAGTACCACTTACTGTTTTATACTATCCAATCCAACATAGTTCTCCATATTCATAACCTGTTCACTGGGTTGTAATTTTTTTCCCAGCCAATTTTGCCAGGAGTACAATATATTTTTATCAATTAAGAGAGGATCATTTCCAAGTATTCTTGGGGGAGGAAGAGATGCTTTCAAAAACATCCAAAAGAATAAAAAATTCTTGTGCTTTCCCTATAATTTGTGTTTTAAATTCAAGCATGCTCCTGTCTTATAGTAGTCTTAACATCCAAATAACAATCAGTAAAATACCTCTGCCAGTTCAATTCATTGAAATAATGGAACTTTAAGGGGATGAACTATAGAGACAAAGGTTTTGTTTAGCAAAACACACTGACTCATTTAAAACTGATCCTACTCAAAGTCACTGGATTACGTAGTCAATTCTACAAAATAACATCTTTTTTTCTGATTACTCTTGAGGTTGAAATTGGACACTCAGAAATCATAAAGCCAAAATGACTTTAGAGGGCCAGGCTAACTTCACCGCCTTAAAGATGAGGAAAGCGATGCTGAAAGGGTGAATAATTTGCTCAAGCTCCCAGTAACTCAACCAGACCTAGAGTCCAAGTGTCATTCTGTCTTTGATCCTTCCATTTCACACAGCCTTGGGAGGAGCCTCTAATGTCCAACATCAGGAATGATGGGGCTTAAAAAGAAAAAGAAATTTCCTAAAGGGAAGGAAGCACTGGCTGAAGGTGATCTTGATGAAAGAGACGGAAAACTTATAGAAATGAGGAATGTGGAACTGGAAAAGGAGATGAGACTGGAATGTCAAAAGGTATTGCAATATCAGGACAGTCTACAGAAAAACATCTGTGTAAGTCTTTAGTTCACATAACCTGAAATACAATAAAAATTGCAAAAAAAAATGTAAAGTATTTTATCTAAAAAAAGAAGAAAGAAACCACTAGATATAAATATACACATTTACTAGAATAGAAAATGTCTAGTACCTGCTGCCCTGGGAACTACTGTGAAAGTACGTGTTGGGCCCGCATCCTTTATTGACTGAGCCAGCGGCTGCGACTGCTCTAAATTTAAGGATCCTACAATTAGAGAAACATGTTATCCTGGGATAGGAAAACCTTGGTTTGTGTGGTTAAGACGCAAGGTCCACACCAGGCCAATAACTGCTCATGAACACCTCACAGACTGACTGCCCAGAAAACTAAATAAACACCAAAGGGGTGGACACCAATTTGGAACGATAGGCAACGAGGGAACAAAGCGTGGTATCGGGTTCCAGGTCTACTTCCCCGGCAGACACCCGAGCCCTCGGTCCCCGTTTGCAGGGTTCATTGGCCGAGCTCGGAAGCTCCGGGGTCCTTGAGCGGAGGGGCGGCCGCGGATCGAGCTGCCAGGAACCCCCAGACCGAGCTGCAGCGACCTGCCACCCCGCACCCGGCACTCAGCCTCCGCCCTCCGCCCGCGGGCCTAGAGCGCACGCTTTCCGCAGCTCCCGGGGGCCTCGCCACCGCTCAGCCCGAACCCGCGTGGACCCCAGACTTTGACTCACCCCCGCCCGACAAGATGTAGAACTGAGAGAGGAACAGCAGCACCCGGCACAGGCGGCGAAGGGCCCGCAAAGGGACCGCCGCAGCCGCCATCTCGCCCGCGCGCGCACTTCCGGACCGCGGGGCGGGACTAGGCAGAGGGGCGGGGCGCCGGCGCGCGCCGTCGGGCGTGAGCAGGCGCGTCCCTGGCCCAGGGCGCAGGCGCGTGGCCGGCTTCGGGTGGGTTCTCCAGAGCTGTACGGGTCGCGGTTAGGGTGGAGGTGGGGTGGCCGCGACGTAATGAGGTGGTTTAGTTCCCCAGAGGTCCCTACGGTCAAGGCGCTCCGTGGCTAGCAACTGGGAGAGGTCACCTGGGACCGAAACTCACGCCTGAAGTGGCTGCAATCAGAGGCGAGCAGATTTGGGGAAGTTGGCTATCATCCATATATAGAGGTTAAAAACTGCTCGGTACTCTGCGAAGGTGGTGATGACGTATTTGATTGCATACCGAGAAGGTACTTATTTGCATGTTAAATGATGGCACTAACCCAGTAAGGGAAGTGACACCCCCCCCAAGGTGTGACAAGCAGCCCCAAAGGACGCCACCCTTTTCTGCGTTGCTGACCTGCTCAGTCTCCAGCTAGCATCTCTCTGTGGTCAGCTGTGGGTTTCACCACTAGCCAACTCTTTAAAGACACTTCCAGAAAGTTCCTCTGAGACTGGGAGAGGACAGTGGGTATACCTGGCAAGTATTCAGGTCTAGACGTACTGGGACGGGAACCCTGGGATATGAAAGGAGGGTCCAAAGCGTGGGCCCCTCCTTGGAGAAGGCCAGCCTTGGGGAGGGGAGCTGCACCTCCCCTCAGTGTGCTCAGAGGGCCCACCGCACCTATTTTTGTCACAGCCTACTATGTCCTGTGTTGTTGACTTGCGTTCTTCCTTCCCACCCACCTGCCTCAAGATTCTTTTGGGGGCCTTCTGACCCCACTCCTTCACTAGCAGTTTTGACGAATGAAAAGAATATACTGAATGGTGTCTGGCACACAATAAGACCTCAATAAATATACCTTAAAAATTATATCACACAATTTGCACCTCTTAGTACTATAAAGGTCTGATATATATAATAGAGTTTTGTTTACTGTTTAGGATGCTAAATAATAAAGGTGTTGAGAAGAGAGAGCATGTCTTAAATTTATATTGAATTCCACAGCCAAATAAAACGCCCAATAAATACTTCTTGATTGGTAGCTGAATTCTCTATTGGCATAAAGCTATTTCAATTCGGTTTAGAGCAGTAAGGCATTCCTCTCAGTTAAAATCAGAAATCCATTTGAATTGTGAAACGGAGTAAAGGAGACTCCCTTTAAGATGGAGCCAGGACGCCAGGAGGGGGAGCTCTCATGCCCTACCATTGCTAACAGACTACAGAATTGTATTATAAGAGAGGCACCTTGCATCCCCAACAGGAAGAGCCTATACTCTATGACCCCAGCAAGAGGACGAAAGATATAATTTTTGCGGGGACACAGTCCAGCCAATGAAAAGCCACTACACTTCAACTCCCAGTTTACTTTAGCAGACTTTTTGTTTATAACAATCCTTCCCAATTCCCCCTTGCCCCCTTCACTCTATAAAAGAACAGTCTTCTCTCCTTTGTTTTCCAGACTTGTCTGTGGTTTTGTGATAGCTTACATGTCTCAAAATAAAGTTATCTGCTATTCCCAAATGAATCCATTTTTGCTGGTAAAATAATGGACAGTTTTATTTTTAAGGTTAACAGTCTGTAAATCAGTAGAATATCATCTCATGAAAAAAGTAAGGGGCGCCTGGGTGGCTCAGTGGGTTAAGCCTCTGCCTTCGGCTCAGGTCATGATCTCAGGGTCCTGGGATCGAGCCCTGCATCAGGCTCTCTGCTCGCTAGGGATCCTGCTTCCCCCTCTCTCTCTGCCTGCCTCTCTGCCTACTTGTGATCTCTCTCTGTCAAATAAATAAAATCTTTAAAAAATTTTAATTCTAGGGGAGCAGCATACTGTGGTATAAGCTCATAGCTGAAATACTGGAAACACTGTGTGCTGTCATTTATTTAGGAATTTATTTTTTCTACACATGAACAATGGTCAATTAGAAGCATTAAAACCCAACTCTTAACCTACACTGCAAACAACAGTAGATTCCACAACACTGAATGTGAAGTTTTGAGTCCTTTGTCAGTAATCCAATATTTAGTACTAGCTGCTGCTTTTGTGGCTATTGGCTAATTAAAACAAATTAAGTGATGATTCCAATTTTGGAGATACAGTTTCAGTGTGAACTTTAGTAAAACAACCACAAAAATACCTGAGATGTATTGTCCTAGAAAATAAGATTTTCCCTTATATTTAAAAAACTTTGCAGATTTTAATTTGAGGCCTATCTTTTGAAAACTACAACCTCAGCAATGACCTTTCCTAATCTTCATACTAATATTTCCCTCTTTCAATAATAACATTTCCCATTTAAGTCTTTCAAGGCATTTGGGAAATTAAAAATTTCCCAAGCGTGTCCTTATGCTGTCCTTAGACACATTAGTGAACTAAAATTTTATATCAGCTACTCATTCATTGTCTCCTTTCTCACTGTGCCCATCAGTGAGTCAAAAGTTCTTAGAAGTAGTACTAACAATAAAGAAAAATGCATTTTAGGGGTCAAAACAAGGTTACACAGAAGCAAGTACAAGGGAGAACTTCAAAAGTCTTCCTCAGCATTTAGTGTACGTGATTTCTTGAGATTCTTCAACTTATCAATGGCAGAAGCCACAGAAATCTCTCCATGAATTTTGTTGTCTCTTGTTCGAACATTTACAGCATTATTTGTCTTTTCCTTTTCTCCAACCACTGTGGAAAAGAAAGGGTAATAAACATTTTAAGTAAGTGATTTATTAAATATTAAGCCAACAGTCATATGACACACGTCTTATTGAGTTCTTCTTTGGTATTAATCACTAATTATCAATCTAATGACCATGAAGTCATCCTTTGATGGTATGTTTCTTGAGAGAAGGAATGACTTCTAATTCCCTCTCCTTCTTGTCCACTTGCACGAACACATATTGTGGTCTTGGGGTACAAAATGGAACAGGGAGATCTAACAGACCTCCTGACAATATGCCAAATGGGTAGGCACCAGACCGATGCCCAACCAGACAACCAAAATTTTCCAGAATATATGTACAAAGTTTCTCTCTGGTGCCCCTTACTGTGGGATGATGCAGCAATATGCAGACTTGTTCCTTGCCATGTGGAAGGAAGAAATTGGTCACCAGTAAAGGGGAATATAGTAGATAATCAAGAGAAGCATAAAGAACCAGAGCAAAGTAGGAGCCAGAAATGAGGAAAACAGTCCTGATAAAGGTTGAGCAACTCCCTCCAGTTACTCTTCTAATGGTTTGGCTCTTCAATTCTACCATCCTTGTCATAAGATACTCCATTACCCTTCCGATAAATTCCGTCTTTGTCTAAGCTAATGTGAGGGTTCCGTCACCAGAAGGAGCCTGATTGAAACATCACCGTATCTACTACTTAGTCAAATACTTCCAATGACAAACTGCTAATAGGACAACCCCATGCATATTTATTTTACCTTCTACAGAATCATTCAACTTACTGGAGATAACAGTATCATGCCTGGAGGCAGCCAGGATCAGCTTCTCTTGATTTCTGAATCATTTTAAAGTCAAAATTTCAGATGCTGCATCCACTCTTATGTCTTAAGGACACTTTTTCACTTAAATTCTTTTCTTTTGATCACCTTAAATTTGGCATCTTTCCCACTGATTAATTTAATCCCAAAGATTTGTAATAAATCAGAAAAGCAAGGGAGGACATTTGAGGCCTGTCACATGACTGAAACCTAAAGAGCATAATTCTGATGAAATCACTTTCGCATTTTTTTCATTCTTGGGTTGAGATATTAACTACTGCTAGTGATACCATCCCACAGGATTCATGTGAGTTTTACAACTCTTCTTCCAGCAAACAACAAAGAGTATTTAAGAACAACTAACTGGGAACATCATGAGCTCCTCTATGTGGACAGGTAATAAACTGTCGTAACACATAGTTATACCATC
This sequence comes from Nasua narica, assembly GCA_028533885.1. Taxonomy (NCBI): domain Eukaryota; kingdom Metazoa; phylum Chordata; class Mammalia; order Carnivora; family Procyonidae; genus Nasua; species Nasua narica. The sequence goes on from CM052797.1 coordinate 16,467,529, forward strand.
TTCATGCAGTTATGCCATTCACACGGTTATGCCATATCACATGAGTTATATCATTTTGTTTTTTGGAATTAAAGTAGGAAAAAAAAAACCCCAAGCATTTGAGAAAATATAAACTTAAGTTACCCAAAATAAAATTATACTGAGCCAGCTGCGCATTTCGTATTTTCTTATTTAGTGTACTGCTATGATCTAAGTCGACGTCGGCCATGAACCCTTCTTCAAAAAACGTGCTGGATACCTACAAGAAAATAAAATACTTCCGTTATGACGGTATTTATGGTAGCCAGCCTCTGAGGTGACCCACAGGGTATTCACACCTTGTGTCGTCTCTGCCACATTGTACCAGGTGGCTCTACGAGACCACAAAGGAGGGCAGAAGCAATGGAGCATGACTTCTGAAATGAAACTGAAAGATTACAGCTTCCACGTCTTTACCATCACTCTCTCTGGGGAAACCAGCTGCCACATCGGGAGGATATTTAGGGAACCTCTGGAAAAGCCCCCCGGGGTGCAGAACTGAGACCTCCAACGACCATGACACAAGTGAGCCCCCAAGGAGGGAGCCCGGGCCACTGGCAGAGCAAACCGAGGCTCTTGAGGGGCCCTGAGCCAGCGGTGCCCAGTCACGGCTCCCCGATTCTGACTCGCAGAAACTGGGTCATAATAAATGTTTGTGGTCTCAGGCTGCTGAGTTTTGGAGTTCTTTGTTACACAGCAAAAGATAAGTATTCTTCCTTAATAGAGCCATGTGGAAAAGCATAACTTAAATATGAATGTTTTAAAAGCCCAATTTCTCAAAAACATTAAGAAATAAAGTAGTTCTGCCCCAGCTACACAGATGTGACTCCGACGTTACTCTCAATTGCTGAAACTGTGGGTTGCTAAAGTAATGTATTAGTTACATAATATTTTAAGGCACAAATAACACTGGACAAAGTCAATAACCTTCACAGACGACATGCCGAGATTATTATGTACTTTACTGTCTCTGATTTTACCTGAAGTGCGTATTTTTCACAAGTGGGCCCCACAGGGATGACCATTACCTGACGAGGAGACAGCCAGAAAGGCCTGAAAGATATATAAGATAGTATTTTCAAAATCTAACGATGATCAAGTATTATGTGATTTAAAAAATAACCAAAGATTTTTTTTAAAAGTAAGACTTCACAAGAGAGCAGATTCAGCAGAGTGGTGTGGAAGTAAACCAAACCACACTGAGAGCTAAAAAGCAACAGAGATGGGGCTCAGTGGGTTAAAGCCTCTGCCTTCAGCTCAGGTCATGATCTCAGGGTCCTGGGATCAAGCCCCACATCAAGCCCCGCATCGGGCTCTCTGCTCAGTGGGGAGACTTGCTCCCCCCACCCCTGCCTGCCTCTCTGCCTACTTGTCATCTCTCTGTCTCCGACAAATAAATAAATAAAATCTAAAAAAAAATATTAAAAAATAAAAAGCAACAGAGGGTACAAAAGGGGAAGCTGGGAATTATGGGAGGGAAGGGAGGGAAGAGCAGGTCTGCCGCTGGGTGGAAGGGCTAAACATCACTCATCACAGCACTGGGCGATTGCACTCCTGGGCACTTACCCCAGAGAAAAGAAAACATATTCACACAGAAACCTTCCCACTAATGTTCAGAGCATCTTTATTTAAAATGGCCCCAAACTGGAAATACTCCAAATGTCCTACAATGGACGAATGGTCAAACTGGTGCATCCACACCATGGAACACTATCAGCAATGAAAGGGGACCAACCACTGAGACTTGAAACGAGTTGGATGGATCTCAAGGGAATTTCACTGAGTGATTAAAGCCAGTCACACACAATTGCACGCTGTGTGATTCCATTTACGTAACCTTCTTGAAATGACAAAATTATGGAGCTGGAGAACAGATGAGTGGCTGTCAGGGGATGATGATGGGGGTAGGATAGGAGGTATGTGACAATAAAAGGTTAGCACAAGAAGTCCTCATAAGTAACAGAACTGTCCTATATCTTGACTGATAGGGGGTACACAGTTGATAGAATTTTATAGAACTCAACACACACATACACGCAAGTGCATGTGAACTCGTGAGACCTAAATAAGCTTGGTGGATTGTATCAAAGTCAATTTCCTGGTCATAATATTGCATAGAGTTTTGTAAGATGCTGCCATCAAGGACAACTGAGCAAAGGGTATACTGGACCTTTCTTGATGATTTCTTACCACTACATGTGAATCTACACTTATCTCAAAATAGAATTTAAAAAAAAGAGATGGGAAGTTGGGTATAAGCAATCTTTAATGTGGGGAATATTTCTTCATCAGTACTTTGAAGGTGAAAGGAAATGCAGTGGGAACTACTACCTGTCAGTACCTTATGAATATTTATACATTTATCTTAAATTACAAAAGCAAAATAACACAAATGATAAAAGTAATAATGGGAATACAGTGGAGAAAACACAGGAGTACAATGGATAATGTGAAAAGTAAACCTCTCCTTTTGAGCTGTGTCCTCACCCCATCCCCAGGGGAGCTACATTTTAACAATTGCTATTTTGAGCCCTGAGGGAGGTGGCCACCACAACTCTGGCAGGTGTCTGAACTCTTGATCAATGGCTTGCACAGCTGTGCCAACTCTGCGTGATGAACAACAGGCCACTGAGTGCATAGCACCATATCCTGATTCCACTGGTTCTTTTTAGCTTTGAGCACATTCACTACCACCACTCTAGGGCGGGACCCCACCATCTCTTACCTACATTAAATTATTTAAAACAGAATCAACCAGAAAGAAATGTCAACGTGTTAACTCATACTTAGGTAGTGTGCGTGTTCATGTCTACACTTTTGGCTTATCTGTAACTTTAACAGCTTGGACACCCCTTGATACTGCAGCACATTTCTCGAAGGTCACAAATAAAACTTCAGGGAGGTACACAGACTCCAGCTACCCAGGACTTTTTAAAGACCCTCTGCATGGGGAATTTCCCACCTTGCCCTGCTTAGAAATCTGCCTTCCCAGCTTCCCTAGACAGGTTCGAGTCCAGGCACGTGATCTGGCATATACAAGGATGGCGCTTGGATTTGGGACAGAGTAACCCCTAGGGGGAGTGCCCAGGGCCAACAATGGGAGCTGTAGGGACTATGTCCAGCGACACAGAACTAAATCAGAACTAAACTGCATGAGCAGATCTCAATTTCTTCAAAATGAGAGGAAAGATGAAGATATCACAGGTGGTTGCTGGGTTGCAGCATTTCCACCTGCCATTGGATGCCGCCATCACAAGATGCATCGTTTGCCAGCTGGTGCACTGTCAGCAAGGCCAGTTGCCTCGGGGGCATGGTAATACTAGCGAATCTCAGAATGTCAGCTCGGCGCCTTACTTCTTTTGCTGAAAAAAATTACTTCCATGGTCAGAAGCATTATTGTGTTTCTGACAGTCAAGGCTCAAGTAAGTACTTCCATGGTGCTGTTGACAGAGGCATGGGAGGACGGAAGAGCTAAGCAAATTCCAGCGTTGATCTCTTCTCCCGCAAGCACAAGTCATTGGCACTTGCGTGATGAGAAGGACCCAGAAAGCTGACGGTTCCCTGGGGTCATGGTTCCATAGGAGGGGTCAGGATTGATCCCTACTGATGGCAGATTGAGGCCTTGGAAGAGGCATAGCTGGTGGAACTTGGGGAGGCCCATGTTGTTGAACCCGCATCCCCAAGTGGCCACTTCGTTCGTGAGCCACGGAGCAGTCCCTAGGGGGAAGAATGAAGCTGATGGTAACCCCAGAATGGATCCTCCGGTATTTGAATCTTTAAAAACACCCCAGAGTAAGGGCTTTGGGTGGGCGACACCACCTTCATGGCCCATTCGGAGTGATGATCCACGTTCCTTTCCCCTAAATCTACTTGCCATCTATTTTCCAATCTAATTACTTCTAGGTCTCTGACCCTGAGGCCAAAGCAGTCACCAGAGCCCAGGCATGGCTGTAACTCCATAGGTCTGGCCATTTTGCCTTCCAAGGGAAGAGGACTGTGAGATGTACTCAAATTTCTGCCGTCGAAGGCATGTCCCTTCCACACTTCTTTCCTAAGTGGTACTGTAGCTGTCCTCATTCGGTTTGTGCCAAAGTATTGTTCAGAGCCATTTGTGAACCAGGTTTAGGGGTTTTTCTCACCGTGCTGATTGGGCACCCCCAAGAGGTGAACAACACGGGCTGAAGGAGGGATGGCCATTCGGCAAGGGGTGGAACGGTACTCTCAGGGTCACCAGATGCAACCAGATGCAACTAGATCTTTAAAGGGCTTGAAATAGGTGAAAAGATAACTCTTTGATTCTACCGCATTCCCCAAAAGGTAAATGATACAGTTTTAGTCCACGCTGCTTTTGACTTCTTTGTTTTGATTTCCTGACCTGGTAGATTCAACAAGAATTGATTACTTACTATTTGGATACTTACTGATTATAAGGCAGGATCCACCAATTTTTTTGCAGTAATTCTATCTTGTTAGATATGATATTTCAAAATGATAGTTTTTCTTTTCCGTATTACTTACCATTTCCCCCCATAGTTTTCTGACAGGATAGCTATCATTCTTTCCACTGACCCCAAAACGGCTCGATGAATGATCACCGGGTTCCTTTTATCATCTCCATCCTTACTAAAAAATGAAAATTAAACATTTATATATTCTCTTAAGGCTCAGTAATAACTTTATCTTCTTGAATTCTATTTAAAAATTATTCTCCTGATCTAGGAAAAAATAATAGATTCCTCATAAATCATCTTTAAGCATATAATGTGCCATGTATTAGAGATAATAATACAAACCAAACAAAAATGAAATACATTATGTAGGAAAAAGCAAGGTAATATTAGGGCACTATTTCTACTATAAGTTTACTGATTATCTTTTATTCTAAACTACTGGCTACTATCAGTTTAGCAATATTGACAGGCAATCTTGCAAATCATAATTTTTCAAATTAACTTTATTTTGAACTATGGCTTACTTCACCAGAAATATGTTGAGCAATTGTCGAAGACACTGAAGAAATAAAGAATATTGATTTGTTTCTAAACTCTCATTTTCTAGGGGCACCTGGGTGGTGTAGTCAGTTGAAGGACTGACTCTTGGTTTTGGCTCTTAAGTTGATGATCTTAAGGTCCTGGGATGGAGCCCCAGGTTGGGCTCTGTGCTCCGCAGGGAACCTGCTTGAGGTTCTCTCTCTCCCTGTCCCTCTGCACCCCCCAACCCCGCACTATCTCCAAAACAAATAATCTTAAAAAAACAGATTTGATATTCTCTTTTTCTCATAAACACTAAAGGTGAATCACGGGATGAATCGTTTTGTGAGTTATAAAGATAGAGTGAAATGAAATTTGAAAAAAATTTGCACTGCTGTAATTAAAGTTGAATGTCGTTTTACATGTTTAATGATTGCTTATATTTCTTTTACTTCAGTTGCCTCCTGTGTCCCTTGTCCATTGTCTAGTGGGAATGGGGGGTAATTAATTTTTAAACATATATGTGTAAAAGTGTCTATACATAGTATACACATATATATATGCTATATATATCAAACAAATATATAAAGATATATTAAGGGAAATTAACTCCTTTTCTAATGTGAGAAATTGAAAATACTTCTTCCAAGCACATTTATTTACTTGTCCTTTGCCTGTTTTTGTACTATCTTTTCTATCATAAGTTTTTAATTTTGGACAAGTCAAAGCTGTCTTTCTCTCTTTTTTTAATTTTAGATATTTATTTATTTATTTGAGAGAGAGAGAGAGGGCAAGACAGTGAGAGAGAGTATGAGTGGAGGAGGAGAGGGACAAAGGGAGAGGGAGAAGCAGACTTCCCACCGAGCAGGGAGCCCCAAGATCATGACCTGAGCTGAAGGCAGATACTTAACTGACTGAGCCACAGAGACGCCCAAAGTTGTCTTTTTCTTTATGAATTTTAACAGTAACATCATGTAAAGAAAGAAATTTCTCCAACATAACAGAAATATTCACTACATTTTCTTCTACTACTTTGATGGATTTTTTAAAATTCCATTGTAGTTAACATACAGTGTTATATTAGTTTCAGGTGTACAATACAGTGATTCAGTAATTCCATATATTACTCAGTGCTCATCATGATAAATGACTCTTAATCCCTTTATCTATTTTACCCATCCCCCTACCCACCACCCCTCTGGTAACCATCTCTTTGTTCTCCAATAATCAAGAGTCTGTTTTTTGGTTTGTCTTTTTATTCTTCCTTTGTTCATTTGTTTTGTTTCCACATATGAGTGATATCATATGGTATTTCTCTTTCTCTGACTGGCTTATTTTGCTTAGCATTATACTCTCTAGCTCTACCCATGTTGTTGCAAATGGCAAGATCTCATTCTTTTTATCGCTGAGTAATAATATTCCAGTGTGTGTGTGTGTGTATCCTGTATCTTTTCATTTATTGATGGACAATTGGGGTGCTTCCACAGTTTGACTATTGCAAATAATTCTGCAATAAACATAGGGGTGCATATGTCCTTTAGAAGTAGTGTTTCTGTATTTTTTGGGTAAATACCCAATAGTGCCCCTATTGGATCATAGGGTAGTCCTGTTTTAAATTTTTTGAGGAACCTCCATACTGTCTTCCAGAGTGGCTGCACCAGTTTGCACTCCCACCAACACTGCAGAAGTGTTCCTTTTTCTCCACATCCTTACCAACATTTGTTGTTTCTTGTGTTGTTGATTTTAGCCATTTTGACAGGTATGAGGTAATACTTCACTGTGATTTTGATTTGCATTTCCCTGATGATGACTGACATTGAGCATCTTTTCAGGTGTCTGTTGGCCCTATGGATGGCTTCTTTGGAGAAATGTCTGTTCATGTTTTCTGCCCATTTTAATTGCATTATTTGTGTTTTTTGTATTGAGTTATAGAAATTTTTTATATATTTTGGATACTAACCCTTTATTGGATATGTCATTTGAAAATATCTTCTCCCAGTCAGTAGGTTGTCTTTCAGTTTTGTTGATTGCTTCCTTCACTATGCAAAAGCTTTTTATTTTGATGTAGTCCCAAGAGTTTGTTTTTGCTTTTGTTTTCCTTGCCTCAGGAGACAAGGACATATCTAGAAAGGTGCTGTTATGGTCAATGTCAGAAAAACTATCGCCTGCATTCTCTTCTAGGATTTGTATGGTTTCGTATTTCACATTTAGGTCCTTAAATGATTTGGGGTTTATTTTTCTGTATGGTGTAAGAAAGTGATCCAATTCTTTGTATGTAGCTGTCCAGCTTTCTCAACACCATTTGTTGAAGAGACTGTCCTTTTCCCATTGCATATCTTTGCCACCTTTGTCAAAGAGTAATTGACCATGTAATTATGGATTACTTTCTGGGCTTTCTGTTCTGTTCCACTGATCTGTATGTCTGCTTTTGTGCCAGTACCATACTGTGTTAATTACTACAGCTTTGTAATACAACTTGAAATCTGGAATTGTGATGCCTCCAGCTTTGTTTTTATTTTTCAAGATTGCTTTGGCTGTTCAGGGGACTACCACTGCATTTCCTACCAGGTTATTGCTAATATATATAAAAGCAAATTGATTTCTGTTTTTGAACTTTGACCTTACTTATCATTAATTGCCATTTTTCTCCATTTGATTCTGGTGGATTTCAAGACATCTTAACATCAAATAATAACAATTTTCTCTTTTTACGTCAAATATTTGTACTCCCAGAACAATTCTAGATAATAGTACAAACAAAGTCCCCTATGTTTGCCAAGGGTACTCTAGGGAGTCGAAAGTGCCAGGAGGAAAAAAAAGGAAGTGCCAAGGAAATCAGAAAGCAGGGAGTGCAATAGAGCTATCCCATAAAGTAGTGTATGATCTCATCCAGCCTCACCTCTGAACTGCAAATACATAGATCTGGCCTGAACACCACACAACTGGCTTGAGAACTGAACCGTATATGGGACTTGGCTGCTAGGTAGCACACATCACACAGGACAGATCTGAATAGCACCACTAAGGCTTTGAAAACTGAACTCACATTGAAACCACAGCCCACAGAAGGCATGTTGGAAATTAAGGCCTGAACTTAATTAACCCTTGAAATAAGAAAGAGAGAGAGAGAGAGAGAGAGAGAGAGAGAGAGAACACAAAAGAAAGAAAGAAAGAAAGAAAGAAAGAAAGAAAGAAAGAAAGAAAGAAAGAAAGAAAGAAAGAGAAAGCCAACAATCTCTTTATGATTTTAAGAAACTCAGCATCTCCTAATATTCAAATTGTCTGGGATGCAATCCAAAGCTACACAGCATATTAATCATCAAGTAAATCTCAACAGGTGAGGGGAAAAGAAAAGACAAGAGATTCCAACAGTGAGATGACAAAGATGATGGAATTATTACCATGCACCTTTTCTGACCATAATGTTGTGAAAATAGAACTCAGCCACAAGAAAAAGTCTGGAAAGACCACAAATACATGGAAGTTGAATAACATGCTACTAAAAAAATGAATGGGCCAACCAGAAAATAAAAGAAGAAATTGAAAAATACATGGAAACAAATGAAAATGGAAATGAAAATACAAGAGTACAAAATTTCGGGGATGCAGCAAAGTGGTTCTAAGAGGGATGTTTATAGCAATACAGGACTACTTCAAGAAGCAAGAAAAATCTTAAATGAATAACCTAACCTTACACTTAACGGAGCTGGAAAAAAAACAACAAATGAAACCTAACACCAGCAGAAGGAAATAATAAAGATTAGAGCAGAGATAAATGATATAGAAACTAAAACAATAGAACAAAGAAACCAAGAGCTGATTTTTTGAAAAAATTAATAAAATTAATAAACCTTTAGTCAGATTTATAAAAAAGAAAAAAGAAAAGATCCAAATAAAGTCACAAATGAGAGAGGAGAAATATCAACCACAGAACACCACAAATAACACCACAGAAATACAACAAATTTATATGCCAACAAATTGGACAACCTAGAAGAAATGCACACATTTCTAGAAATATATAAATCACCAAAACTGAAACAGGAAGAAAGAGAAAACTTGAACAGACTGATAACCAGCAAAGAAGTGGAATCAGTAATGAAAAACTCCCAACAAACAAAAGTCCAGTACTAGACGGCTTCACAGGTAAATTCTACCAAACATTTAAAGAAGAGTTAATACCTATTCTTCTCAAACTATTCCAAAATAAATAAATAAATAAAAAGAAGGAAAAATTCCAAATTCATTCCATTTAGCCAGCATAACTCTGATAACAAAACCAGATAAAGATACCACAAAAAAAGAGAACTACAGGCTAGTATCTTTGGTGAACATAGATGCAAAAATCCTCAACCAAATATTCACAAACTGAATCCAACAATACAGTAAAAAAAAAACAAAAACACAATAAAACAAAACATTCACCATGATCAAGTGAGATTTATTCCTGAGTTGCAAGGGTTGTACAATATTCACAAATCAATCAACATGATACATCACATTACTGAAAGGATAAGAACCATATGATCATTTCAATAGATGCAGAAAAAGTACAATACCCATTCATGATAAAAAAAAAAAAAAGACCCGAAAAATTAAAATAAACAAATTTGGGGAAAAAAAAAACCCTTAATAAAGTAGGTTTAGAGGAAACATCATAAAGGCCATATATGAAAAACCCACAGCTAATATCATCCTTAATGGGGAAAAACTGAGAGCTTTTCCTTTACAGTCGAGAACAAGACAGGGGTGTCCACTCTCACCACTTTTATTTAACATAGTACTGGAAGTCCTAGCCATAGCAATCAGACAACAAAAAGAAATAGAAGGCATTCAAATTAGCAAGGAAGAAGTAAAACTTTCACAATTTACAGATGACATGATACACTATGTGCAAAACCCCAAAGACTACACCAAAAAACTGCTAGAACTGATACATGAATTCAGCAAAGTCATAGCATATAAAATCAATGTACAGAAATCTGTTGCATTTCTTTTTTTTATCTGTTGCATTTCTATACACTAACAATGAAACAGCAGAAAAAGAAATTAAGGAATCAATCCCATTTACAACTGCACCAAAAACAAGGAACCTGACTAAAGAGGTGAAAGATCTGTACTCTGAAAACTACAAAACACTGATGAAAGAAGTTGAAGATGACACAAAGAAATGGAAAGGCATTCCATGCTCATGGATTGGAAGAACAAATATTGTTAAAATGTCCATACTACCCAAAGCAATCTGCACATGTAATGCAATCCCTACTAAAATACCAACAGTATTTTTTAGAGCTAGAATTAACAATCCTAAAATTTGTATGGAAACACAAAAGACCCCAAATAGGCAAAGCAATCTTGAAAAAGAAAAGCAAAGGTGGAGGTACCACAATTCTGGACTTCAAGTTACATTACAAAACTGTAGTAATCAAAACAGTATGGTATTGGTACAAAAACAGACAGATCAATAGAAAAGAACTGAAAATCCTGAAATGAACTTAAAATTACATGGTCAATTAATCTTCAACAAAGCAGGAAATAACAACCAATGGGGAAAAGATAGTCTCTTCAACAAATGGTGTTGGGAAAACTGGACAGCTATATGCAAAAAAATGAAACTGGACCACTTTCTTACACCATATAAATTCAAAATGGATTAAAGACCTAAATGTGAGACCTGAAACCATAAAAATCCTAGAAGAGAACACAGGCAGTAACTTCCTTGACAATGACCATAGCAACTTCTTTTTAGAAATGTCTTCTGAAGCAAGGGAAACAAAACCAAAAATAAACTATTGGACTAAATAAAAATAAAGAGCTTCTGCACAGTGAAGGAAACAAAACTAAAAGGCAACCTACTGAATGGGAGAAGATATTTGCAAATGACGTATCTAATAAAGGGTTAGTCTCCAAAATATATAAAGAACTTATACAAATCAACACACAAAAAAACCCAAGTAATCCAATTTAAAAATGGGCAGAAGACATGAATGGACATTTTTCCAAAGAAGGCATCTAGATGGCCAACAGACACATGAAAAGATGCTTAACATCACTCACCTTCAAGGAGATGCAAATCAAAACTACAATGAAATCAAATGCAAATCAAAACTACATCACACTTGTCAGAATGGCTACTTCAACAACACACGAAACAACAGGTATTTGTGAGGATATGGAGAAAGGGGAATCCTCTTGTACTATTGGTAAGAATACAAACTGGTACAGCTGCTATGGAAAACAGGAAGGAGGTTCCTCAAAAAGTTAAAAACAGAACTACCCTATGATCCAGCAATTGCACTACTAAGTATTTACCCAAAGAATACAAAAATACTAATTTAAAGGGCTACATGCACCCTGATGTTTACAGCAGCGTTATCTACAATAGCCAGATTACGCAAACAGCCCAAGAGTCCATTGATCAACGAATGGATAAAGAAGAAGTAGTAAGGGGCGCCTGGGTGGCTCAGTTTGTTAAGTGTCTGCCTTTGGCTCAGGTCGTGATCTCAGGGTCCTGGAATCAAGCCCCATGTCGGGCTCCCTGCTCAGTGGGGAAGTGTTCAAGGGAAGTGTTTAGGGAAGCTCCTCCTTCTGCCTCAGCTCCTGCTTATGCTCTGTCTCTCGCAAACAAATTTTTTTAAAAAGAAGTGATATAGATATAGATATAGATACATACACATACATACACACACACACACACACACACACACTGGAATATTACTCATCCATAAAAAAGGAATGAAATCTTGTCACTTGCAACAATGTGGATGGAGCAGGAGAGTATTATGCTAAACGAAATAAGTCAGAGAGATGCATTCATACGTGGAATTCACTCATATGTGGATTTTCAGAAACAAAACAAAGAAGCAAAGGTGAGGAGAAAGAGAGACAAATCACGAAACAGACTCTTAACTGTAGAGAACAAACTGATGGTTACCAGAAGGGAGGGGGTGGGGGATGGGTGAAGTAGGTGATGAGGATGAAGGAGCACACTTGTGCTGACCACCGCATGTTGTAGGAAAGTGTTGAATCACTAAATTGTACATCTGAAACTGCTATTACACTGTATGTGAACTGGAATTTAAATAAAAACTTGAAAAAATAATATATATATAAAAAATATGTGAGTATATCGCACATATAGTACTAGACATTTACTAATCTATGTATTGATGTTTATTTTTGTATTGTATATTTTGTATTTTGTATTGTTCAAATGACAAATGATTGGCATATTAGTACTACATTATTTGCCATATTCAATTACTCACCTAACATATGTAAGATTAAATCTAATAGGTAGTTGGAAGTCCAGCTGAATTGTAGCGCATTGATGATATCTGCCAATAGCGTCCTTGATTTTTATATCAATCTGTAAGTTAAAATGATGTTTGCTTAAAGACAGCTTTCATTTTTCCTTTAAACTTTACTCTTTTTGAGGCATATGGTCTACTTACTTTAGGGCCATAAAATGCTCCATCTCCTGGGTTCATCTTCCATGGTTTTCCAAATTTCACCAAGCTGTTCTGTAGTTGCTGTTTTTTTTTTTTTTTAAAGAAGAGAATATTTAAAATTTATATGTCATTATACTCTTTATTTTTTCCCACATAGCTCAAAAAAGTAAGTTATTGTAAATCTCAATTATATTCTATTTTAGCTTAACATACATTTATTGAGTATGTTTTATATCCAATAAATTACTGAGCAGGGGCTACATAAAGATGATTAAGATGATACTTGCTCTCATACACATTGTAACTGGAAAAATTAAAAGACAATGTACTAAGTTGTTCCAGTGAATTCCAGACAAGTGTTTAGGGAAGCCAATGCAGGTCCCCTCTGCCTACACACTACAGCTCTTTGTAAGTGAAGCCTTCACTCATTAAAAGGCATGAAGACTTTGATCCTTCTCCTTTATCCACTGTGTGTTCCTCCTTCCACTCTGTGTTTAGGTGGGTAAGAAGGCCAAGGGGAAGGGTCTTGCCACTGTCTCTTGCTTTTCTATACTTCTGTACATGTAGCTGGGGAGAGGTGTCTTTTATGTTTTCTAGCAGGTGGGAGCAGGAGGCCCTCTTTGATATTCAGCCTAAGCCACATAAATTCTTTGATGTTAGCCTGTAGTGAAAACCCTCAGAACTGATGGTGATGGGGTATAAGTATTAATGTAAGTGTCTTTGAGTCTTCTGGCTCTTTCCTATGGATAGAGCTTCCCTGGGAAGCACCTGGGCATTCCTGGCCAGAACACTGCCAAACCAGTATCCACAGTCCTGTCATCACCTCAATCTACTGGTGCCCACGAAGGGGTTGACGTTTGGGAGTAGACTGCTGACATGAAGTCAAAGCAGTGGTGGTGCCTGGGGGCCGAAGCCAAAGTCACCATCATCACCATTTCAGACCTTACTGCTTCTTCTGTAATTCACTCAGGGAGCTAACCTTTGAAACTAGCCAAAAGGTGTTCCAGAGTCAAGCTTTGCGCCCTCTTTTCCTCTTCCTACTTCCACGTGGCCAGGCAGCGGAAGGCTGTCTAATTTGACTTTCTTCCTCCGTGCAACAGATATGGAGGTGCATTTAGGATGGGCATGGGACAGAGGGGAGGAGAAGGCCCTAATTAGACCTCAAGCCAAAACTGCTTCTACCCAGTCTCTGCCTGTCTCAGTACCTAACAGAAAACTAACTGTAACACTATCAATACAGTGTTCCTCTGATTCTTAAGTCCTTAACGATCTGTGTGATCAGTATTCCATGAAGAGGTGGACCAACAGGCGGGTCAAGATTTAGGCATTCCTGGAGTGTCTGACCATAATACCATCCTCGTTTCAAATAAAAACTGATGTAGGAAATGTACTGTATTCTTCTGACATTTAGTAAGAAGAAAAGAGAGAGAGAGAGGAGAGAAGCATGATGAGCTCCTTAATCTTTATTTTCTGAAGCTGAGATGTGACATGTGAGTCTCTGGGTGCCTCTAGATAGAAGACACTAGGGGCTGTGACTGTGGAGGGGATTCAGGCATCGTGTGTGTGCACCCATATCCATGAGTCACACTAAGACGGCTCAATAGGCAACAATTTAAAATGGGCTGCACACACACCAAGACTGCCTGCAAATCAGAGGATTCCTTGAAGACGTAGGAAATTGGTTATTGGTGACTGACACTGAAAGAATATAAACAAAAACCTGATATGAGCTTTAAACTATCTGAAACAAATGTATTGCTATTATCGCTGTTATGAAGAAAACTGGACAGCCACGTTCTCCAATCTGCGTATTTATCCCATAACTTCCAATGTAAACATTTCTATTGCAAAGCATGACATCCTCCTCATGCAAGGTAACTGCAGTCCCTCCGGCGGGGGGTGGGGGGGGGTGTTGGTCTGCGCTCACAGAAAGGAAGGTGTGCGCTTTGTCTCCCCCTACCTTTTCAGCTTCATCCCACATCGCAACCTCTCCTAGGAAGTTTTCAGGTCTTGTTGACAAATTTAATTGAAAGGAGAAGCCAAATGTTGAGTAAACAGATTGCAAAAACTGCAAACAGCCGTTTATTTCTTCTTCGATCTGAAATGAGAGCAAATGAAATATTTCAGAGTTAACACCAAATTAATTAAATTAAAAAGCACTTTTTTATGGTATAGTCGGTGACACTGTTTTGGTTGTTCCTCCACTCCTTACCTAAATATTCGGGGAATGCCCACCACATGCCAGGAGTGAGCAGGCCACCAGCAGCTCCCAGTCCAGTGCAGGGGGTGGACAAAGAAGCAGGCAAGGCTACCCCACCAGGAGCAGTGCCACACAATAGGGGTAACAGCGGCTGTCCAGAGGAAGTAGTAGCCAAGCTGTAGCCAGAGGGTAAGGAAGAGTTCTCCGTGGAAAGCTAGGGCACAGTTTTTGGAGCAGAGGAAATACTAAGAGTAAGGACCCAGAGGACAGAGGTGCAGGGTAGGGCAGGGAAGCCACAGGAAGCTGCCGTGGGACTGAGGTGTGTATGACAGGGAAGAAGGCACAGAAGGGTGGTAGGTGATCAGGTTAGAGGCAGGCAGAGGCCAGAGAAAATTAAGGGTCTTCGAAGCCAGCATAATGTCTGCACTTTTTAGCCTGAGAGCAATGGGAAACCACCGAAGGGTTCTTCAGCAAGAGGCTAACACAATCCAATCTGTTCCTTAAAGTATGGGAAATGGATTGGTAACGCCAGCAGGCAGGCCCGTTGGGAAGCTGGGAGGGTTGTATAAGAGTGAGGTGATGGTGGTTTGAACTGGAGACAAGTAGCTGGAAGGCAAGGGATTTGTGCTGGATGTTGGAAATTCTGGAATGAACAAAATTATTCAGGAATGGATAATACACTTAGGGAGAGCTAATACACTCAGGGATTGCACCTATTGATAGGGCTTGTGACTAAGTGGCCATGAGGAGTGAAGAGTAACAGGCACCTGGACTCTGGACAGTGAAGAGAATATTGGTGCATCCCCTGAGAAAGTGAACAGGGAAGGCAGAGGCAGTGGCGTGGGAGGCAGAAACAGGGGCTGATTTTAGACGTGGCAGATGTGAGGATGCTTTGATGGCCAGGCCGACAGGTCTACCAGGCCCTGTGAGGTGGAGATCTGGAGCTCAGGAAGGAGAGCTGAGATGCAGGTAAGCCTGGCAGCTGAGACTAGAACATAAATGAGGTCCCAGAGAGCGCAGCAGGATCAGAGCTAGGGGCTGTGGGGGTGGGGGGTAGGAGGGCATATTTAAATGCAAACAGAATGGGGCCGAGAAAACTAGAGCCCTTTAGGAAGGGGCAGGGGGCACAGGCAAGAACCTGCATTCTCTCACTACGGACCAGTTAGACTTTTTCAGAGTTTGTATCTGTGGAATCATGCAGCACATGCTCTATTTGTGGCTGGCTTTTTTTCACTCAGCATAATTATTTCGAGATAAGCCTGTGTTATATGTGTCAATATATCATTCCTCCCTGTTGCTGAGTAGTTTTCCACTGAATAGATGTACCACAGTTACTTTTTACATCCATCTGTTATTGGGCATTAGGGTTGTTTCTATATTTCAGCTATTTCAAATAAAGCTGCGATGAATGTTTGAGTTCAAGTCTTTGTATGGACGGGGGCTTTCTTTTTTGTGGGGGGGGGGCCTTTCTTTTTCTCTTGGGGAAAAAGAAAGGAGTAAGATGGCTGGGTCATATGGTAGGTGTGTGTTTAAGTTTTTAAGAAACTGCCCAAATGTGGGGCACATGGGTGGCTCAGTGGGTTGGGCTGCTGCCTTTGGCTCGGGTCATGGTCTCGTGGGTCCTGGGGTCGGGCCCCGCGTCGGGCTGCTTGGCGGGGGGCCTGCTTCTCCCTTTCCCTCTGCCTGCCTCTCAGCCTGCTTGTGGTCTCTTCCTCCCTGTCAAATACATGGATAAAATCTTTAAAAAAAAAAAAAAAAAAGAAATTGCCCAAATGTTTTTGAAAGTGATTGCACCATTTTATATTCCTACCAATGGGCCTGTCATATGGTGGATTACATTGACAGATTTTCTGACACTGAATCAGCCTCACATCCCTGAAGGCTAAACCTCAAGTGCTAATGATGTGTAATTATTTTAATATATTGTTGAATTCTATTTGCTAATATTATATTAAGGACTTTTGCATCTGTATGCATGTGGGATACTGGTCTGTAGTTCTGTCTGGTTTTAATATTGGCTAATACTAGCTTCATAAAATGAACTAGGAAGTATTCTCTTTTATTTCAGAACACTGTGAATAGAATTGGTACTAATTCTTCTTTAAATGTTCAATAGAATTCTTCAGTGAAAAAAAATCTGAGCCTGGAGATTTCTTTTGGGGGAGTTTTCAAATTACAAATTCAATTTCCTTAATAGTGTGATGGGGTTTTCAAATGATCTCTTTCCTATCAGGTGATTTATGGTAGTTGGTGCTTTTAAAGGAATTGGCACATTCAACTAAGTTATCAAACTAATGTACAGTTGTTTATTATATTAATTTATTATGCTTTTGATGTCTTCAAGGTGTGTAGTGATATCCCTTACTGATTCCTAATATTGGTAATTTGTGTCTTCACAACTTTTTTCATTAGTCTTGAAGGAAGTTTGCCAAATTTCTTAATCTTCTTAAGGAACCAGTATTTTGTCTCATTATTTTTTTTCCATTGTTTTTCTGTCTTCAATTTCATTGATTTCTGCTTTGGTCCTTAATCCTTCCTTCCTTATTATTTTGGGGTTTTTTTGCCCTTCTTTTTTCCTAGGTCTTGAGGTGGGATCCTAGATATTGATTTCAGACTTTTCTTCTTTTATAATATTTGCATTTAGTGCTGTTTACTTTTTAGCACTGCTTTTGCTGTGCCCCACCCCGTACATTTTGATATATTTCCATTTTAATTGATTATTTTAGCCATCTACATTTAAAAACGTTAGGATTTAAGTTTGTCTTTTTTGTTGCTTTTATTATTTCCTTCTTGTACTGTCTTATTATTCATTTCTGTTTTCTTTTTCCTGCCTTTCCTTGGCTTAAGGTAACATTTTTAGAATTCTGTTTTATCTATTTTTAAGCCTATATCTGTGTATCTTTTTTTAGTGGTTTCTCTAGGTGTTACATAACAGCCTGCTGATGTCATCACTTTGCCAATTCAAGTATAGAAACCTTACCTCCTTTACTCCATTTATAGTATAATTTTCTTACACATTTCCTCTTTCACATGCTCAGAACCGTATCAGACAGTGTTATAATTTTTGCTTCAACCATCAAGCATAATTCAGAAAACTCAAAAGGAAAAGGAAATTGTTCCACAATTTTTCTTTCTTCTTTCTGCATGTTCCAAGACTCTTTCTTGTATCACTTCCTTTCTGTTTAGAGAACTTCCAATGGCCATTATTTTAAGGTAGGCTTAATGTCTTGATTTCCTCTTCATTCCTGAAGGATATTTTTTCTGTATATAGAATTCTAGATTGACAGTTCTTTCAGCATTGGAAAAGTTTTTTCACTCCCTTCTGATATCCACAGTTTTTGATGAGAAATTTGCTCTTGTGCCAAAAAAAAAAAAAAAAAAACTTTTCTTAAAGATAATGTTTTTTTTTTCTCATTGCTTTCAAAAATTTTGTTTGTCAGAAGTTTGGTTATGTTTTATCTTGGTATGGATTTCTTTGGGCTTATCTGTTTTAGAGTACTCTCAGCTTCTTGAATCTGTAGGCTTATGTCTTTTGCCAAATTTGGCATGTTTTCAGCCATCTGTCTTTGAGTACTTTTCATCTCCACCTTTATATCTCTCTTCTCCCAGAACTCTGGGAACATAAATATTAAACATTTTGCTTCAGTCTCACCCATCTCTGAAGTTGTATTTATTTTTCTTTCAGTCCCTTTTCTCTTTGTTGTTCAAACTGGGTCATTTCTATTGTTGTCTTCAAGTTCACTGATTCTTTTCTTTGTCCCCTCCATTCTACACATGAATCTGCCCACTATTTTTTCAGTTGTCATATTTCTCAGTTCTAATATTTCCATTTGGCTCTTCTTTATAACTTTTCTTTTTTTTTTTTTTTAAGACGTACGTATTTGAGAGAGAAAGAGAGCAGGGGAATGAGTAAAGGGAGGGAATCCTCAAGCAGGTTCCACACCCAGCATGGAGCCCAATGTGGGGCTCAGTCCCAGGATCCTCAGATCATGACCTGAGCCAAAACCAAGAGTTGGCCACTTAACCAATTGAGCCACCACCCAGGGAGCCCTCTTTCATTTATTGCCTGATATTTTCTATTTCTTTCTGGAGGCTATTTTTTCATTTGTTTTCAAGTGTATTTGTACTTGCTTGGTAAGACATTCTTATGATGGCTTCTTTAAAATCTTAGTCAGATAATGCTAATATCCTTGTCATCTCCACATTAGTGTAGATTGTACTTTCTCATTAAATTGAGATTTTCCTAATTCTTGGCATGAGTGACTTTTGATTTATAAAATTTAAAATTTGGGCAGAATGTTGTAAGACCTTTGATTTTATTTAAACCTCTGTTTTAGCTGGCTCCCATAGACTCTACTCCAACAGAGGGGATAAAGTGCTTCCCGGGTACTGCAAAGTAGGAATAGATGGTCTAGGTTTTCCACTGGGGATCCATGAAAGAGTAGGAACCCCTCATTACTGATGGTGACAGTGGGATTTATGTCTCCCCACTAGGTTTTCTCTGATATTGGCAGGGAGAGGTAAGAATATCTTGTTACTGCTCCTTACATGGTCATTACTGACCACGTTGAATGCATGGCCTCATTATTATGGAGGGGTGGTAGTAAAAGCCCTATCTCTCCACTAGACATCCTCTGACAGCACTCAAACAGGGACTGGGAGAGGGACCTTGTTACTACCAGATGAGGGTGGAAGTCTAGGTCCACATGGTTTCTCCACGGACACTATGAAGTGTGTGGGAGGTCTTTGTTAATGCCTAGAAAGGATATGAAGAATTGGTATTCTTTTTTCTTTCACTGCTTGGTAGAATTCACCTAGAATTCCATTATGGCTTGCAGTTTTCTCTGTGCAAAGGCTGTTCACTACCAATTCAATTTCTTTAACAGACAAAGGGTACTCAGATTATCTATTACTTCTTCAGTGGAGTCAGTAGTTTGTCTTTCAAAGAATTTGTCCATTTTATCTAAGTTGTCAAATTTACTGGCATAAAATTGCTCATAATATTGTCTTACCATTCTTTTGCTATTTATAGAATCTGAAGTAATATCATATCTCTCATTTCTAATATTTTTAATTTGTATCTTCTTTTTTTCTGATCATTCTGACTGAAAGTTTATATTTTATTGATCTCAGAGAACTAGACTTTGGTTTTTACTGAAAGTTTGTATTGTTTTTCTTTTCTTCTATTTCATTGATTTCTGCTGTTATTTCTTATGGTTACTTCTGATGTAATTTGATATTTATTTCTAGTCTACTAAGTGGAAGCTGAGGTTACTGATTTGAAACCATTCTTTTCTGATATAGGCATTAAGTGCTGCAAATGTCCCTTGAAGTACCATTTTAATGGCATCCCATAAATTTTGATATATTGTATTTCATTTCATTTCATTTGATATATAATATTTTCTAATCTCTCCTTTGATTTCTTCTTTGATCCATGGATTATTTACAAATGTGTTATTTACTTCCCAGATATTTGGAGATTTTCCAGATAGTTTTCTATTACTGATTTCAACTTTAATTCCACTATAGGCAGAGAATGTATTTTGTATGCCTTGAATCCCTTTAAATTTATTGAGAATTCCTTTAGTTCCGGAGTATGGTCTATTTTGGTAAATGTTCTGTGCATACTTTCAAAGAATATATACTCTGCTGTTATTGGTTGAAGTGTTCTATGAATGTCAATTAGGTCAAATCATTTGATAGCAGACTCTTTTCATGGCAATTTTTATTTAAACTGACATGAAAACCTGAAAAAATAAAATCTCACTTCTACGTAATACTGAAAAACAAACAGAAAAAAACAAAATTCTACCAAATCCCTTACCATATTTAAGCTAACAAAACTGGAAGAAACTTGATAGAAAAAGATAATAAAATCATGATAAGAAATTACTGATCTATTACCAAATTAGAGGATCAAAAATGCTAGAGCTGAAGGAGACCTCAGAGATGAGAACAGACATCTTATTTTAAAGTGACTCTGAAACTAAGAGATGTGTGCAAGGCAACACACTGAATTTATGCCAACCATGCTTTACCCTGTATTACTGTTTACCTGCTCTACTGTGCAGAAGATGTGGGCGTCATCCTGCTGGAAGCGCCTAACTCGAGTTAAGCCACTCAAAGTTCCCGACAATTCATTCCTATGAAGAACTCCAAAATCAGCAAATCTGATAGGCATTTCCCTCCACGATCGTGGACGATGAGCAAACATTAGACTAGAAAAGATACAAAAGCACACAGCTTTTACTTAGCACAGAAAAGATTAAGTAATCATCTAAATATTAACAAATTGTAGTTAAGCCTCAAGATCTGTAAAGACATTAGTCTGGTTCTTAGATCACCAGTTTAAAAAAAAAATTCCTCGGGGGCACCTGGGTGGCTCAGTTGGTTAAGCATCTGACTCTTGATTTCGGCCTAGGTCATGATCTCAGGGTCGTAAGACTGAGCCCCAACGCTGGGGCTTAAGATTCTCGCTCCCTCTCCTGATCTTCCTCCCTGTGCTCTCGCTCTCTTAAAAAAAAAATCTTCTAGGAATTACTGAACTTACATCACTGCAGCACTCTGAGAAAGAATCTTGTCTGTTATATCTTCCAGAAATTCTGTTCCCTATTCTTATTCACCCAATGAATTTCCACTTACTGTGTACAATTCATTTCAAAGGCTACATTTTTCCTTTTTTAAAGAAGATTTTATTTATTTATTTGACAGACAGATAGCAAGAGAGAGAACACAAGTAGGGGGAGTGAGAGAGGGAGAAGCAGGCCTCCTGACAAGCAAGGGGTTTGATGTGGGGTTTGATCTCAGGACTCTGGGATCATGACCTGAACCGAAGGCAGACACTTAATAACTGAGCCACCCAGGCGCCCCACAAAGGCTATTTCTTAAGTGAAGCCCTCCTGGATACTTCCCCAAATGGGGCTAGGCAGTCTCTCCTCAGACTCTGAGATCACCCTGAACATGCCACTAATTTGACACTGAACTTACTTTTTTCATAACTGATTGTCTACATATCTGCTTCTGTCCTATTCTGCTCATGAGCTCCCTGAAGAAATGGACTGTGTCTTAATTTCCTTGGCATTTCTAGCACCAAGCATCATAAGCACTCAACAATTGTTCCCTGTTGAATAAAAGACCTCTCTTCTGCAAAACAAACAAACAAAAACAAGAACAACAACAACAACAAAAACAAAAACCCAACTACTCCTGGCTCTCCTCCCATCACCACCGACCCACCGTGATCCTATTTCCTTATTCCAAGGTATGAAAATCAGAATTTCATTCCCTACTTTCATTCAGACTAACTTATAATTATAGCTGAAATCATGGACTATAGCTTTAAATATTACCTAGTAGGAAATTGAGTTAAAAAGTTAACACAGTATTTTAGAGAATGCAAGACTCTAGGTCAGCTTCCACCTTCTGTTTAAAAAGAGAGCAAATGAATGTTTATACACTCGTTTTCACAAAATTAAAGGTAAATATATATTTTTTACATGCTGTCATCATAAAGTTGAACTTCTTTTTGTCTTTACTGAATAGGGCAAAGAATTTTGTTCAGTTTGTTTTGAGGTTTTATACTTACCTTCTAAGGCCAATTTACTTGAAACTATGTATGCTGATGATACAAAACTACAACAGTTGGGATATTTTTTTTTGTGGAGACTTATGTCTGTGCACATCCTATTGTGAAGTATGCTTGTCTTACCAGGTTGAATTTGCACACCAGCTTTATGATAATTACATTCTTTCAAAGAATCTACGACAACACTATAAGATGTATCAATGTATTATGTGCCACTAAAAAGGAAAATAACCATGAAGTTATGACATAAAGCTAAGATGCCCCCAATTATATGATGCATTCTAATTTCAGGGATGTTGAAATTTCAGAGAGGGGGTGGGAGGGTATCTTAGAATCAATGAAATCCAATAACCCATTGATTATGACTTCACTGGTCTTGTCAGTATGTAAGAACTACATGTTCTGCAAATATGTGTATTTGAAGTGTATTACTCTTACAAAAACAAATATAATAATTTTAATAAAACTGATATATAATTCTATCTCTAAGAGGTACGAAAACTAAATGGTTTCCAGCTAACATTCCACACCTGCCCAAGACCAAACATATCCTAAAGAGTAAATGCATTCTCCAGAATGAAATGGAGAAGATGAAAAGATGGAAAAGATTGGAAGATTGGAAAAGATGACTGGGAGCCATCGCTCCTCAGATTAAAGGAATCCCTTAACTCCAGAAAAGGAAACTAGTAATATTAAAAGCTGACTGTGATGAGGTGTGCTATGTGCTCTTATGCAAAGATCCACTTTACTTCTAATACTCACCAGTGCCCTGGACAGTTCATGGGTTTAAGGGCAAATGTGTCCTTTTCAACATCAAAGGTAAACATGTTCTCGCTATAATGCTGCCAGTGACCTGAGGTTTCCCAGAGTCTGCTGTTGTACATGTTGGGAGAGAGCACTTCTGTGAAGTTACGTCGGTGATATTCGTCCTTTAAGATCAACACAGTTAATGTTAAAATGTGGCATGACAGATCACAATTCCATGCAGAGTAACACTAGGAGTGAATATTTCTTAATTTGGGATTACTTCTTATATTAATTTGTGGTTAATGTGCCCTCAGTTTTAGGTGTGCTGCTTTCAGGATCATGAAAGAAAGATTAATGTATCATCTGTCTCATTTTCACATTAAAAATCCTTATTTTATACTATACAATAGTATATAGTACATAATCTGATAATTCTTTGAAAATTAGTAACTGAAATTATTTATATAATATGTCATATATAATATTATGTATATTATTATGTATTATTATGTATCTATAAACTTTCTATAACTGCAAATTCCAAAATCCTTATACATTCTAGATAAACAGCAGGTATTTTTCTATTACTTAAGAGGCAGAATCACTTTATAACTCAATAAGCCTGAATGCTATGTTGCATGCAAATTTAGTTTTGATCTACTTAGTTTTAAACAGAAATGAAGCTGAGAATTTTAATCTATAACACATTAAGTGGCCGGTATCTATAAAGTCATAAACTGGCTTCTCTTCCTCCCTACCTATCAACAGCATCCCTAATTCAATCACTTGGGACAGGAGAAGAGAGTCTTTCAACCAAAGTCCTTATTATACATAAACTTTTTTTTCTTTAAGATATCAATCAGATGATTTCTGTTGCTGGTTTCTTAGGTTCTCACCTAAGAGTGAGATCTCACCTAAGATTTCTTAATCACTTAAGGGATGTCTGGCACAGATCTAGACCAGAGTATTTTAATGAAGCAGAAAAAATTTTTTCTTACAATTAAAAAAGTATAAAACATAATACTTAATTTTTACTTAATACTTATTAATTTAATAATTAAACATTATAATACATTATGAACAACACTCATTTCCTATCACTTAAAAGGATTCCAGTGCTACTCTTTGGCAGAGCAACTTTTCAGTCCAGTTGTGGATAGCTGGGTCTCAGCCATTCAGTAAGCTGCTTTACCTATCCTTCGTTTTTACTAAATTAGAAAGTCTTAACAAAATTATCGATCATTGCAAAGAGCAGTAATTACTGTGGCTATGTTGGATGCCTCTATATATTCAGATTAAACGAGATCTTAAAAATTGAGGAATTTTTTGGGTTTGCTTGTTTGATTTGACTAGAGACTATTTTAAAGCTTGGCTCAGGAGATAATAATCAGTAGACTTTTGATTCACTCTGAATAATATTGCTAATCATGTTCACAATTCCTGCATTTGGGAATGATTTTAAAGTATGCCCTATGACAGGAAATGTCATTATGCTTACAGCTTACTTTGTGCAGTTTTGCTACTATAAATAGAGTTTCTGTGGATATTCAAACACGAGTCTCTGTATGGGCATGTTTTTATTTTTCTTGGGTAAATAACTAGGAGTGGCATTGATAGGTCACATGGTAAGCATATGTTTAACTGTGTAAGAAAATGCCACACTGTTTTACAAAGTAGCAGTACCATTTTGCATTCCCACCAATGGGAGTTAGAATTTATTCACATTCTTGCCAATCTCTGGTATTTTCAGGTTTGTTGTTGTTGTTTTGTCATGGAGTGTGGTGGGGGGATATTCTGGTGGACATAGAGCTCACTGCAGCTTTAATTTTCATTTCTTTCTTTTTTTGAGGGAGAGAGAGAGCAAGCAGGGGTAGGGGGAGAGGGAGAGAGAGAATCTTAAGTAGGCTCCACACCCAGTGCAGAGCCTGATGCGAGATTCAGTCTCACAACCCCGAGATCATGACCTGAGCCAAAATCAAGAGTCGGATGCTTAGCTGACTGAGCCACTCAGACATTTCCACTCAAAAAATTAAATGTCTAGGGACAAACCTGATGAAAGATGTGCAAGACCTCTAAAATAGAAGTTATAAAATATTGCCATGGGAAAAGAAAGAACTAAATGAACCAAGAAAATTTCCATGTTCATAGACTGGAAAACTCAATGTGGTTAAGGTGCCAATTATCTGCAAATTGATCTATAGAATATATGTAATTCTAAACAAAATCCTAGCAGTTCTTTTTTAGGAAATGAAAAGCATGATATAAAATTTATGTGGAAGCAAAAAGAATCTAGAGCAGCCAAAATAATCCTGAATAAGAATAAAGTTTTAAAATTTAAACTACTGATAATAAGACAATATATACTTACAGTAGGTTATGTTTGTCAAAGCAATGTGGTATTAATGCAAGGACAGACAACAAAGGGACCAAAAAACAAAATAAATATCCAGAAATATATAAGGGTTTAGGATAAAGTTTCCACTGCAGTAGTAAATGGTACTGAAGCTACTGGAAAACGCCGTGAGTAAAAATCAACCTTGACCCCTCTTCCACAAAACCTAAAAATGAATTTAAGATAGATCATGGCCTTGAGTCTGAAAACAAATACAGTCAAGCTTTTAGAATAAAATGAAGAAGACTACTTTCATGATTCCGAAATAGGCAAAGATTCCTTAAAGAAGGCATGAAAAGTCCTAACTAGAAAAGAAAAGAATAAGGGCGCCTGGGTGGCTCAGTTGGTTAAGCGACTGCCTTCGGCTCAGGTCATGATCCCGGAGTCCCGGGATCGAGTCCCATATCGGACTCCCGGCTCTGCGGGAGGTCTGCTTCTCCCTCTGACCTTCTCCCCTCTCATTCTCAGTCTCTCTCTCTCTAATAAATAAATAAAAATCTTTATAAAAAAAAAAAAAAAAAAAAAAAAAAAAAGAAAAGAAAAGAATAATAAACCAGACTTTGTTAAACAAGAAAACTGTTGGCTAAACGACATCACTAAGAAAGTGAATCAATAAGCCACAGGTCGAAAAAATGCACTCATAATATACACATTTAGCAAATGACTCATGTCAGAATAAAGAAAGAGCCCCTAAAAATCAATAATAATAAGACAATTCAGTTTTTTAAGATGAGGGAAAAACTTAAACAGGAACTTCACAAAAGAGGATATCCTAATGACCGACAAACACATGGAAAGGTTGTCACATCATTATTCATCAGGAAAATGCAGAATAATATCATGGTACCTACCCGAATAACAAACTGATAATACCAAGTGTTGAAGAGGAGGTAGAGTACCTAGAATCTTCATACATTTCTGGAAGGAACAGTATATGGCTCAACCACATAAAAACTATTCAGTATTTTCTTAAGTTAGTCATTACCACCCTATGACCTACCAATTCCACTCCTAGGTATATGCCCAAGAGAAGTGAGTACTTGGCCCACCAAAAGACATGTACAAAAACGTTTGTAACAGCTTCATGTATCATAGCTCCAAAGGGGAAACAACATACATGTAAATGTACACCTACAGGAGAACAAATAAATACCCTGTTCTACAATCACAAAATGAAATACCTCAAACAATAGAAAGAAAGTTATACACAAAACTTGGATGAATCTCATCCAAGACATTAAGTTGAACAAAAGAAGCCAGAAACACAATAGCTAATCCTGTATGAGTCCATTACATGAAGTTTAAGACCCTGCACAATTGATCTACGGTTAATAGACATCCGCAAGATCATCTCAGGTGAGAAGAAGGGAGACAGGTATTGACTGGGAAGACGCAAGAGGACCTTATGAAAGGATGGAAATGTCCTAGGGGTGTCTGGAGGCTCAGTCAGTTGAGCGTCCAACTCTTGATTTCGGCTCAGGTCATGATCTCAGGGTCATGGGATCAAGCCCTGCCATGGGCTCCCTGCTGAGGCGGGAGTCTGCTTGTCCCTCTCCATTTGTTCCTCCCCAGCTCATTCGCTCTCTCTCTCTCTCTCTATCAAATAAATAAATAAATAAAATCTTTTTTAAAAAGGATGGAACTGTTCTACGTCTTGATTTGGATGGTGATTGTATAGAGATGTACACACGTGTGAAAATTTCTTGCACTGTAAGCTTCATGTTTATGCATTTTAATAAATGTTAACTTAAACTTCAATCAGCAGTTCTGGCATCAGCCTCCACCTGAATACAGTCATATAAAAACTCAATGTGGAATCATCTTGATAAGCCTAACACTTAGACCATTAGAGATAATAACGAAAAAAGTGGGGGGCACCCAGGTGGCTCAGGTCATGATTGCAGGGTCCTGGGATTGAGCCCCACATCGGGCTCCCTGCTCGGCGGGAAGCCTGCTTCTCCCTTTCCCGCTCCCCTTGCTTGTGTTCCCTCTCTTGCTGTATCTCTCTCTGTCAAATAAATAAATAAAACCTTTAAAAAAAAAAAAAGAAAAGGTCATTTTAAGCAACTAAGCTTTGGGACACTCTGTTATGCTACAATAAACAACCAGAACAGAATTTGCACCAGATGTGAGTGAGTGCTGCTATAACAGCAACCTAAAATATGCAGCCTTGGCTTTGGAGCCAGATGGTGGGCGGGAGTTAGACGGCTAGAGGCTCTCAGGGAGGACTTGGAAGGACAGTGAGGAAAATATATTGGAGGATGAAGAAAAGGGGATTCTTGTTATGTGGTGCCAGAAAATTGGTAACACTATTGCCTGAGGTGATGAAAAACAGAAAGAGTACCCAAAGAATTCATGGACTACAGCTAGGATGTGTCCAGGCAGAAAGAAGAAAGGAACAACTGATTTCTTATGGTGCCTATGACAAAATACAAGAGAGACGTAAACTAAACAGGGTACTAGTAAGGCTTTTTTTAAAGATTTTATTTATTTATTTGACAGAGAGAGAGATCATAAGTAGGCAGAAAGGAAGGCAGACAGAGAGGAGGAAGCGGGCTCCCTGCTGGGCAGACAGCTTGATGCAGGGCTCGATCCCAGGACCCTGAGATCATGACCCGAGCCAAAGGCAGAGGCTTTAATCCACTGAGCCACCCAGGCATCCCTACTATTAAGTTTTTGAGAGGGAATATCAAAATGCCAGAACTTGCTGGATTCGAAAAATAAAACTATTGCATCCTTAGACTTTCACAGCCAAAGACTCACAAGGTAAGAATGGCTTCAGCACAAAGATAAAATACAACTTATCACCAAGAAAGCAAGGCCTAGGGTAAAGTTCTTAAGGGTATGACAGTATGCCACTTGTGAAGACCTCAGAATGATCAATGTGAGTAGCTGGGGGTTTCTGAGAGTCTTAAGACTGTGCTTGGTAGACTCTCTCAGCTAAACATTAAGGATTTTTTTTAAGATTTTATTTATTTATTTGAGAGAGAGAGTGCACATGAACTGGAGGCAGAGGGAGACAGAATCCAAAGCAGACTCTGCACTGACCCCAGAGCCCCATGTGGGGCTCAGTCTCACAACTTTGAGATCACGACCTGAGCCAAAACCAAAAGTCAGACGCTTAACTGACTGAGTCAACCAGGTGCCCCAAACATTAAGGCTTTTCAGAATTTTAAGTGTACTGCCTCATGTCAGCCTCACAGGTAGAGGCTGATCTAACCTCTTAGGTAGAGAACGATCTAGCTCATAAAGAGACAGACGCAGGTGTGATTTTCACCTAAGTGTTGATTATAAATGTATATACAAGACCCCGCGAAGCTTTTAAAGGAATTGCACTGGCTTAGACTAAAAGGGACAGAGACAGCACAAAATGAGATGAGGTCTTGGAACCTCTAAACTCCTACTGAAAGAAACAGATTGAGAATACTGAGAAAGCTACACAGAGGTCTACATGGGCTATTTCTCATGGTAAAAGAAGGATGATGCAAAGGGAAGAACCACAACCCGTGCAAAGACAAAAGTCTTAACCAAAGTGCATTTTCTGACCAGGGAGAAAGAACGAGTAGGTTGTCAGGATTTCTACAGATCAGTGACTACTGCTCTCCCCCCGCCCTTTTTGAATGCCAGTATGTACTGCATCCTATTTCTCTATCATTATTTTATAATGTTGGGGGGCCGGCGCACAGATAACTTGTCCCTTTAGTTCACAGATCTTACAATGAGCAGAACTGCACTTGGTGATCAGTATTTTGCTCCTGAGGAGTCTCCTCTGCACATACACCTGATTCGGATGACATATTATTAGGTGTTGAGTCAATGCGGTAACTGGATGATTGGATAATCTGGAATAGTTTGTTACCCAGTAGAACACATTCAAAGAGCAGAACTGACTCTCCTCCAGGCTTTTGGAGCTGAAGAGACCAGTCAACTGGACACCCCGTAGGGTTATGCCCTAGAAGTACTCACATAGAAGAGATAGACTATGTCTTATCAAAATGGAAGCCCAGCCCTAACTCAGCTCAATCTTTAACTGGATTAAGCAATTAGTCTTCAGTCTTGACAGGAGGTAAATGCTCTAGTGGGAGATGACATTATCTACAGCTTCTGAAGTTCTTTTTACACAATATTTAGATATAATAAACAATTACTAAATATGGGAAAAGGCTGGACCATACAACAGAAAATCAAGAGAAAAAATAGGGAAAGTCCCTGAGTGTTTTTTGGTTTTTGTTTTGTTTGCATGGAAAGGCCAATTTCTTCAGAAAAAGATATCTGGAAGTTCAAAGTCCTGTGCCTCATATGTGTCTGCCAAAAATTCTTATTCCGAAATTCAGGAATCCATTCTTTTCCCCAAGTGCTCTTACCTTAGCATAAGAGACCACTAGGGTTGTGGATTTAAATGACTTTACGATTCTGCAGCCCATACAATCAGGCCTTGGGTCTAATCATCAGTCATGTGTGTCTTGCATCTATAAAAATAAGAGATTACTTTCAAGCCACCATAGAGGGTTCCAGTTTATTCTCCACACACTCAGCCAGAAAGCTCCAGAGTTCAAGGTGCCAGGGGCTATACTGATTTTCCAGCAAAGATAGCCCACCCAAAATAGCACCTGCTGAAGTCTTGGATAATCTTCAGTGATTCTTCAAGGCCCTCTGGCCTACCATGGCTTCACACTGGCTGGTCCCTACTGGAAGGTATGTAGCCTGGGTGATAGAATCCACAGAACTTAGCCTCCAGGGACATAAAACAAGAAGAGAAGAAGGGAAATGAGACTGGTGAGGTGGACAGAGAATAACAAGCTCACTACACTAACTTTTCTCAGGGATGTTACTGAAGAAAGTGCTTCCCCAGATGAGAGGGATAAGGAAGGAAGAGGAGGATGTGGGATCAGGAAAGAGGAGAATCAACATAGCAGAGACATGAGGGGAGTAGCTAGACTGATGAAGAAAACAAGTCCTAAGACATCAGTTGGCAAGAACCCCTGGAGCAGGTTAATTCTAGAACAAGAGGACCACATTTTTAAAAGTACCGAGACATTACATGAATTATCAGAATACACTGTAAAGAGTTTGGCAGTTCTGAGGAAAAGTTTGAGGATGAATTAGTGATAAGAACTAAATAAGTTAGTGATATAAAACTGAGTAAATGAAAATTTTAGATAATTATTAATTACAGGAAAGACAACACACACACACAAAAAGGAAACGTAATTGTAATAGTCTACATGGATCGCCTCTGAACAGAATCTATAGTTCAAATGATACAAACTGAAGATTTTCTAATCTATAAGCTTTATTACGAGAAGGTATTTACACAGTTGTCTTTACCCTTGGCTCTGGATGGAGCTGCCAAGTCACCTGGGAGTCACACCATGGACAGTGGAGGGGGACCATGGACCATATTTTGAGAAGCAACCCTTCATCATTTAGCATTGTTTACCAGTTAGACACTTCCCTCTTTCTTCTCCTTCACAAGGAGTTCCACACTTAGTCTAATAGTGCTTATCTCTGTATTGTTCATGTTCTAGAAACTTCTATGGACGGGAGGTGCACTTATTAAAATCCCAAGAATGCATTTTATCTAGGGAATATAGAATTTATCTCGTTTTTTTCTGAGGCTCAACCCAGTATTTCTCTTTGCGGTTCAAAATTCTTATTAATATTACTAAACTAAAGTTAATGAAAATGCTTGGCCATCTCATTATGAAAGAAAATATAAAATGTAAAATGGGGCTGAATAAGAAAAACATTTTAAAGGTTCACTTACTCGTATGAAATCCATAAGTGTATTATAAATGAAGGCTCCTCTGGGAAGGAAAAAGCAGCTTCCGGGACTCAAATCATGGAAAAAGAACAGTTCTTGTTCCTAGATTAAAACAATAAATGCATCTCAAACCTCACTGCCATGGATCAATATTTACTATACGCATGTGATGTGCTAGGAATGACTCAGCTACCATTTCTATTTTCTAATGACTGACTTCCCAAAGCCCCTCAATACTTACCTCTAACTCTATGTACTAACGCACGTAAAATCACAGTTTGTATTTAAGGTTAGTTAGCTTTTCATTCACCTTTTATTTACTGCTTTCTGACTTTACTGATTTCTGACTTAGCACCTGGGAGTGTGGACCTTGTGGGCAGAGAACAGGGCACAAAGTTCAGAAAAGTTCACCTCAGGAAGTGGGCTCTATCTGGTGGTGATCATCAACATGGCTGTCACCCCTGAACACCTGCCCCATGGTGCCACCGCCATGGAGTGTCTGTCCTCGCATCAGCCCTGCCAGGGCTACCGAGCAAGAGATGAGCATGTGGAGTCCCCGAAGCAAATACCCACCCCCCACCTAACACAGCTCCTAAGTGGCCCGATGGAGACTGAAACCCCGCTCTCAAATCTCCTTTCTTTCCGCCCTGTTTCCCAAATACAAAGTACGTTATCAAGGACATACAATTCTTTAAAAACACTATTTTTGTATCATGGTAAGAATGAGAGAAGGGTGTACTTTCTAAATTTAAGAGAAGATACGGGAAGGCAAGAGGTGAGAAGACATTTGGGGGATTAACATGCAAGAACACAACAGCAAACTCGGAGTGCTAGAACACCAGACAAGACAAGAATACTCAACAATTTAATCAGAGGCCAACAAAAACGTCCCCATCCTGCTGGTGACTAGGACACGTGGCGTACCTTTCCAATCTTCCTGTGATCTCGGTTCTTGGCTTCCTCTTGGAACTTTTCCCAGGTCTTCATCATCTTGTTATCAGGGAAGGATATCCCATAGATCCTCTGTAGTGTTTCCATTTTGGGATTTCCCTCCCAATACGTTGAGGAATTCTACGCATCCAACAAGATTTAGGTAAACACACCAAACACATTTGGTGATAAATAAACCTGCTTTTAAATATGTGTATAATTTTCCGCTACATCATCAATGTAGCTTTACTTAAAGATGACTTTTGTAGCACTGGGAAGACTTTAAAATTAAAATTGAGTCTAAGCAAACTTGCCCAGCCCGAATACATCAGAAAATAATGGAGTCTGCTGTGGATTGTGGGAATGAAAAGTGAGGATGAAGGGGAAGGTGGGCAGGGCCAATAGTAATTGCACCACCAAAGGGAGGATCAGCAGAGGAACCAGGAACAGGGATGTGAAGATCCCAGTCAAGTGTTCTTGTTCACATCAGGGTGATTTGTAAAAACCATTATATGCAGAACAATATCTTAACACATCATACGAAAAAGAAAGACACTGTCACAGGTATAGTAAGTTTAGATAATAAAAAATTAAAAGCTACTTGTAAGGTGCTAATTATAAAAAAATGTAAAAAAAATTATAGTATTTTTAGAAGTTTATGTAAAAACTAAATAATGAAGTATTTTACAATACCGTGATGTTCAGATTAGAAGAGATATGATGGAAATTCCTTATAACCTGGGTCATTTTAAGTTTCCTGTATTAAAAAAAAAATCCTGGGGTTCTGGGTGGCTCAGTCAAGCCTCTGCCTTCAGCTCAGGTCATGATCCCAGGGTCCTGGGATTGAGCCCTGCATCGGGCTCCCTGCTCAGTGGGAAGCCTGCTTCTCCCTCTCCCACTCCCCCTGCTTGTGTTCCCTCTCTCACTGTGTCTCTCTCTGTCAAATAAATAAAATCTTTAAAAAAATCCTTACCTTGAAAATTTTTATGGTTTTAATTTTCCCAGTGTGTCTTACATGGGGGCCTTTGCAAAGGTCAATTAGCGGACCGCACCTATAATGAAATATTTCAGACATGCGCAGGTAACAGTTACAGCTTTTTGGATCATTCATTACAAACCGTGTTTTCATGTTTTAAGTGAAGGATCTCACTTACTTATACATCTTAGGTCAATTTTTAATTTGGGGACAACTTAAAGTAAAATTAATTTTTACTTTAGGATGAAGAGGCAATTTATCGAGCCTTAGATCCTGGTCTTTCCTCGTCTGCTCAAATTCAAAATTTACTTTATCTTCTGAAAGTAACTGTACGTAAAGACTCCACTTTTCATTGTCACATCCCAAGGCTCTTAAAAACCTACTTTCATAAAATCAAAAAGCCATTCCCCTGCTCTACACTAACTTTCATAAACCAAAATTACCTGCAATTTATACAAAATGCACTAACTTGATAACTTACTCTAAAAATAAACTTCACCAACCCCATAGCAGATACCCCAACAAGAGTGAACCATGATGCAGACTCTGGGCTCTGTGACTGTGATGTGCCCATCATTTGAAGGTCCATCACCTGTAACTAATGTGCCAGTCCGTTGGGGATGCTGATAGTGGGGGAGGCTGTGCATATATGGGGGAAAGGGTACAGAAGAAATCACTATACCTTCTCCATTTTGCTGTGGACCTAAACCTGTTCTAAAAAATCAGGTCTGGGTACACCTGGGTGGCTCAGTCAGTGAAACATCTGCCTTTTGGAATCGAGCCCCGAATCGGGGTCCCTGCTCAGCAGGGAGTCTGCTTCTCCCTCTGTCTCTGCTCCTCTCCCCTGCTTATGTGTGCGCTCTCTCTCCCTCTCTCTCAAGTAAATAAATAAAACGTTTAAAAAAAATCAGGTCTGTTTAAAAAGTAAATACATAAATTTCAAGAGTCTTCTATTTGTTTTTAGGCCCTCTGGCATTATGACAAAATGCTTAATTGTCTTTTGGTTTACTAAAACAGAAGACTGACTTATAATGCAACTCTCAGGCAAAAGTTCAGGTTAGAGATGACACCACTATTAAAACACACGGTGGGGCGCCTGGGTGGCTCAGTCGGTTAATCATCTGACTCTTGATTTCGGCTCAGGTCATGAACCCAGGGTCGAGTGATCAAGCCCCACATCAGGTGCTGGCTGGGCATGGAACCTACTTAAGACTCTCTCTCTCCCTCTGTCCCCTCCCCCCTGGCTGTGTATGCTCTCTCTTTCTCTCTCTCTCTCAGAAACAAAACAAAATATGATACTGTCGCTGGGAATTCACTTGCACCTCTAACAAACAAGGACCCCCAAGCCTCAATAAGCAGACTTCAAGGACAGAAACATTTAAGAAGTTAAAACACTAATGACACTGGTCAGAGGGGAGGTCCTTAAAATCAATTAATTTATGGAAAATTTAGTAAAGAAAGTGAGTTGTTCCTTAACTATTCCAACCAATTTTAAATATTTTTAAAGTTCACTGCTTAAAAAGTTAAAAATTACAATGGATACATAAAAGAGACTGGTTTATTCATCAAAGTGAAATAAGCTTTAAAGAAGAAAATATCATTTCTTTGAATGACCAGGCTTTATTGTTCTCTGCCCAAAATGCAAGTGGTAAATCAATGCTCAGAGGAACAGAAGGAATGTCTAGTTAGCACGAAAGACTTCAATACTCTAATCTTTAAATAACTCTATAGGAAGAAAAGCAATTCATTTTCCAAAAATTAAACTGGCAGAAGTGTTGGTGTTAACCTAAGTAAGGCTCAAAAAAATAACCACAAAGGCTCAAGTATTAGAAGTCAGAATTTTAAAACTTAGAGTATCTTTTCTATTTCTTCATGTATCATAAACTTTAAAATGCATATACTATTTGTTTGAATTACAAGTAATGAATAATAAAACCTTATCAGGTCATTAAAGAGTGGAAAAAAATAAAGTAAGCAAGGTCTCTATCCCGCTTCAATGTCAAAGGGCAATGAGTTCATATTATAACATAAGAGATGCCCTGTGCATAGCTTTGCTTAGAGGGGAGATGACTTGACTTACAGCACAATTAAACCCCAGAACCATAAATACTTGACCGTGGAAAGTAAATGCCCTTAGGAGGATATTTGTGATTTCAATTACACAGAAACCAGATCTTCTACGTTGGGACCATGAAGGTCACAGAAGCAGCCAGATGGCCAGAACACACAGACACGGAGGACAGCAATTACCTGTCAGACAGCTTAAAAAAATGCATGAATATAAAAGGGGCTCGGAGGTTAAAGGAACAGAACTAAGTCATGGTACTACTGACTGTACTTGCCTCTTCCTACCATTTGATTTGCCTTTGGTTCCCCAACATTGTCTTTCATTGTGTTTCATCATGAATATCCGGCTAAGGCATGAAAGTTAATGCTCTTGGACTCCAGGAAACGGGGAGTGTGGTGAGAGGCAGAAAATCACTGCGGGAGGAATATGGCCTCTGTCAACTCCTGCTGCCACAGTAATAAGAATGTGGGAGGACAACACAAAATTCCCTTCCCTAACAGCCCTCACTTAAACGTAAGGCACTGGGCAAACACAGCCTCACCCACACAGGGAAAGGTGCTGTCACCGCTAACGTCTGGAAAACAAAAATTGGGGGGTTAGTATCAGCCTGATAAATACAAATGAAGAGGGAATAATTTCCCTTTGATGATAACATTTTGGAGTCCCAAACCCAAGCAGTATATCAACTATGTGCATTTATAAATACACCACCCAAAGACCAACGGCTTCTACCTCCAACACCTTCAAGATTACCACAGAGCAGTGCTTAAAATTTACACACATTTTACCTGTAAACTGTCGTAGTTGGAGTGTTAACTTTCTCATTCAGGATGCGGCACTTAAATGGATTGTACTACAAAGAAAAATATATTTGAGTATTATTACGTAAAATGTTTAAGTGGGAAGAAAAAATTTTATTTTTTTTTGTTGAAAATTTTTTTCAACAAACACTGAATGGGTGTTTACTATGTTCTAGGTGCTGAGACCCGGGGAATACCAAGAGCTCACAGCTTGGAGCTGTAGTATCCAAACGAGGAACCACGAGCCCGAGGGGCTACTGAGCACTTGTAATGGAACCAGTCTGAAATGAAATGAGCTTAAGTGCAAAACACAAGGGATTTCTTACTGTGAAAGAAAGAATGTAAAATAACTCATTAAGTATTTTGATGTTGGAACAGGTTGAAGTGATATTTTTTATATAATGGGTCCAAATACGTTATAAAAATTAATTCCACTATTCTTCTACTGTTAAAATGTGGCTACCAGAAAACTTAAGATTATGTGTGTGGCTCAGATTTGTGGCTCACATTATATTTTTATTTTTTTTAATTTTTTATTTAAGTTCAATTAACCAACATCTAGTACATCATTATCACACTATATTTTTATTGAATAGAACTATTCTAGAAGATTCTGATTTTTTTCTCATTTTCAAAATGTATTTAAGTTTTTATTTAAATTTCAATAAGTAGTTTCAGGTGTACAATATAGTGATTCATCGCTTCCACACATCATCCAGTGCTCATCACAAGTGCTCTCCTTTATTCCCACCACCTATTTCACCCATCCCCCCACCCACCTCCCTCTGGTAACCACCAGTTTGCTCTCTGTAGTTAAGAGTCTCTCTTGGAAGGAAGGGAAGGGCGAATGGGGGGAAATCGGAGGGGGTGATGAATCAGGAGAGACTGTGAACTCTGAGCAACAAACTGAGGGTTTTGGAGGGGAGGGAGTGGGGGGGGGCGAGCCTGGTGGTGGGTATCGAGAAGGGCACGTATTGCATGGAGCACTGGGTGTGGTGCATGAACAATCAGTCTTGTAACACTGAAAAATTAAACATATTTGGGGAGAAAAAAAAAAGAGTCTGTCTCTTGGCTTGCCTCTCTGTCTCTCTCTCTTTTATTTTCCCTTTGCTCATTTGTTTTGTTTCTTAAATTCACATATGAGTGAAATTATACATTTGTCTTTCCCTGGCTTGTTTAGCTCCATTCCTGTCTTGCTAGGAAACATTTCATTCTTTTTTATGGCTGAATAATACTCCACTATAGATATATAAACCACATCTTCTTTATCCAATTATCAGTTGATGGATACTTGGGTTGTTTCTATACTTTGGCTATTGTAGATAATGCTTCTATGAACACTGGGATGCATGTATCTCTTTGAATTAGTATTTTTGTGTTCTTTGGGTAAACACCTAGTAGTGTGATTGCTGGATCCCAAAGTAGTTCTATTTTTAATTTTCTGAGGAACCCGCATACCATTTCCCAGAGTGGCTACGCCAGCTTACATTCCCCCCAACAGTACAAGAAGGATCCCCTTTCTCCACATGCTCCGCATGCTTGCCAACACTTGTTATTTCTTGTGCTGTTGATTTTAGTGATTCTGATAGGTGTGATGTGATATCTCACTGAAGTTTTGATTTGTATTTCACTGGTGGTGAGTTATGATGAGCATCTTTTCGTATGTCGGTTGGCCATCTGGATATCTTCTTTGGAAAAATGTCCATGCCTTCTGCCCATTTTTTAATGGGATTACTCTTTTTTGCGGTGTTGTTTGATAAGTTCTTTATATATTTTAGATACTAACCTTCTATCAGACATGTTATTTGCAAATATCTTCTCCCATTCAGTAGGTTGCCTTTTATTTTGTTGATTGTTTCTGCTGTTGTACAGAGCTTTTTATTTTGATGCAGTCCCAATAATTTATTTTTCCTTTTATATCCCTTGCCTCAGGTGACATAACTAGAAAAAAGCTGTTACAGCCTCTGTCAAAAAGGATACTGCCTGTGCTCTCCAGGATTTTTATGGTTTCAGGTCTCACATTCAGATTAGAAGATTCCAACTTTAACTACATGAAATAAAGAAAATTCTGAGGATATAGCTGCATTATTGCATAAAATGAAAACAAAGTTTATAGAAAATGATCCTATCGTTACATTAAAAACTCAGCACATACTTTTCCTTTTTTTCCTGCTTTCATCACTACTACCTTGGTGCCAGGTACTTTTTATTAAATTACTTTTTAAAGGGAATAGTTGCTGAGAGAAAAAAATAGATTTGTATGATTTAACTGTTTCATACTTATATGTTCAAATCAAATCATTTTTCTTCACAGAGATTTAAGTTTAGTTCTTAAGAGTAGCCGCGAAAAGGCAACCCACAGAATAGGAGAAAACAATTGCAAAGCACATATATGATACAGGATTAATATCCAGAATATATAAAGAACTCCTATAATTCAACAACAAAAAGCAAACAACCCAGTAACAAAATGAGCCAAGGACTAGAATAGATATTTCTCCAAAGAAGACACACAACATGGCTGATAAGTCTATGAAAATATGCTTAACATCACTCGTCATTCGGGAAATACAAATCAAAAGCACAATGAGATACCACCTCACATGCTTCAGGATGGCTACTATCAACAAAACAGAAAACTACAAGTGTGGGCGAGGATGTGGAGAAATTGGAACCCTTGTGCCCCACTGGTGGGAATGAAAGATGATGCGGCTCCTGTGGCGAACATTCTGGCAGTTGCCAAAACTGAGAATTTCCATATGATCCAGCAGCTTCTGGGTATATACCCCAAAGAACTGAAAGCAGGGACTAGAACAGATATTTGAACCGCCATGTTCACAGAGACACTTTTCACGATAGTCAAAAGGTGGAAACAACCCAAGTGTCCACCAAAAGATGAATGAATAAACAAATCACGGTCTACACACAACGGAGTATTATTCAGCCTTCAAAAGGAAGGAAATTCTGACATATGCTACAACATGGACAAACCTTGACGACATAACGCTAGTGAAATAAGGAGGTCACAAAAGGACAAATATTGTACGATTCCACCCATATGGTCCTTAGAGTAGTCAAATTCATAGGCAGAAAAAGGGGAAGTGGGAACAGTGAGTTAGTGTTCATTAGGCGCGGGGTTCCAAGTGGGAAGGGGGGAAGCTCTAGAGATGGATGGTGAGGATGGCTGCCCAATATGAATGTACCAAACGCCACAGAACCGTACACTTAAAAATGGTTAACATAATACATTTTTCTATTTTGCATATTTTACCATACACACACACACGAGTAACTTTACCAAGCTCAAATCTACTTTTTAATTCAAGCCCACAGAACTAACAATATTGTGTGTTCAAATCACGTGCTTTCTCTTATACAATTTAAAACAATAAAACCAGGGAGCACCTGGGTGGCTCAGTTGGTTAAGCATCTGGCTCTTGATTTCAGCTACAGTCATGGATCTCGGGGCTGTGAGATCGAGCCCCCCTGTCAGGCTCTACTCTGGGCTGGGCACAGAGCCAGCTGAAGATTCTCTCTCTGTGCCTCTGCCCCCTCCTTCCCCATCCCCCACCCCTGCTCACACGTGTGCATGCACACTCTCATTCTCTCTCAAAAATAAAAAAACAAAAATTAGATTCAGAATATATTTACAGGGTGCCTGGGTGGCTCAGTTGGTTAAGCGACTGCCTTTGGCTCAGGTCATGATCCTGAAGTCCCAGGATCAGCCTGCATCAGGCTTCCTGCTCATCGGGGAGTCTGCTTCTCCCTCTGACCTTCTTCCCTCTCATGCTCTCTCTCTCTCTCTCTCATTCTCTCTCTCTCTCAAACAAATAAGTAAAATCTTAAAAAAAATATATATATTTACATACATTGGTCAAAATAATATAAAGAGAAAGCAGAAGTGGCATTGAATTTAGTAGTCACAATATTAACAACACTCAAAATTAATCACATTTACAAACACACACATGAAATTATTCACTTGCTCCTCCACCTACATATATCTGCACTAAAATGTTCGGGACACAGTAGGGACATATCACATTGGGTGACTATGGTCACTAGTCACCTGGAACAAGGTTCCTGCTTGGAACAAGGTGGCAAGCAACACTCAATTATCTGTTCAAAAAAAAAAAAAAGCTGTCTGTGTCGATTGCTCGTTTTTAATATTCCTGGCAAAAGGTTTTCTTATTCTAAAGAGTTTCCCGAAATCACCTTAAACA
Organism: Nasua narica; assembly: GCA_028533885.1. Classification (NCBI taxonomy): domain Eukaryota; kingdom Metazoa; phylum Chordata; class Mammalia; order Carnivora; family Procyonidae; genus Nasua; species Nasua narica. The sequence continues at coordinate 16,507,656 of CM052797.1, forward strand.
TTTCAAGGAGCACTTCCTTGCTGACTTCCAGTCTTTCGAAAGGTTGCTTTTCTTTGATGATGGTCTTACAGATGTTCTCCAAGGCTGACAGTTCTGTGCCGGACACCGCCCTAAAAAGAAGAGCAAGCGACAGTCAACACAGATTTCTCAGCCGTCCTGCGATGTCCTTTCTGCGGACATTGGTCACTCAACGACACGCTGTCTGCACCAAGGAATTCCGTGTTTTATTGTACCAGGACTTCAGAGAGTTGGACACCCACAGGGAAGGCAGATTATCTCATTTCTCAAAGAAGAATCCTGAGGCCCCCGACAGAGGACATGATTTGCCTGCAGTTCTCTGCAAGGAGGTGTGCAATTTGAAAACCCCGGTTAGCATCCTCCTCGGTTAGACTGTAAGCTCCTTTGAGGCCTGTTCTTCGTGCAGTCTAGCTTGTACTTCACGCATCTACATTTTTGTTCAAAAGAGCTGTAGTAACTGCTCACGAATCCCTGCCTTCAGTGACTGTGGAATCCCGAGTTGGGGACAGATCGGTGGGTGGGAACTCCAGTGTCCAGTCTGGCTCTCGCAGGGAATGGGCCTCCGTGAGCCAGAGGCTGACCTCCTTCAGCTGTTCCCTCATTTACCCTCACTCCCCTCCACCCACGCTGGCTTCCTTGCCTTTCCTCCAACAAACCAGGCATAGGCCCACACCAGGGAGGTCCCAGAGGCCTAGAATGTTCTTCCCCCGAATGTCCATAAATACACTCCCCCCCACACACACACACACCAGTCTCAGAACTTGCTCCCTTCCTCCATCTCGGTCCCTTCTTCAGCATCACTTTCCCCTTTCCTGACCACCTGCCACGGCACACCTCCCCCCACCTGGCTTCTTCTCCATTGGACAAAATGTAACAAAGTCATCTGGCAGGCGATGTTATGGGTCTAAATGAGGCAGAAGTATGAAGGACAAAGGACGAGGGGAGGATGGGAGAACTATTTAGGAGATAGAATTGGAAGAACTGGATTCAGGGAGGGACAGAAACGGGAAGGGCCCTCAGGTTTCAGCTTTGGCATCCAGTCCTTAAGAGCTAGGGGGAATACAGCTGGGGGGGTGGGGCTGGGCCGGCTGCTAGAGATTTTAAGCACAGACCTACTGAAGGTGAGGCCTCGGTGCCCTACTCTGCCTGGTACTTATCTGCGTGAGATGTCTGGCCAGGGTGGGTAGCGCCCTTCATTATCATGGAGCAGAAACTGAACTGATCACTCTCTGGGGATTAAATTGGAGATTCTGTTCTTCATCTAGTGCAGGGCTCTAGCAGGTCTCATGTGAGATAAATGATGTATCACTTCCTTCTGGGGAGAAGAGAGAGTGTTGGAGAAGCTGTTCTAGAATCTAAACTCGTAAAAAAAAATAATTTTCCAACACAGCCAATCTATACTCAAGTTACAGAACACAGACACATTCCCTAAATTAATACGTCACCATGATACACGCATGCCTTCAGAAGTGACCGTGCAGTGGTATTACCTGTCTCCAGTGAACATGTCGTAATAAAATCCATTTTCGATGGGTGGACCATAGCACAGGTGGCCTCCGTAGTAGAGCTCCATGGCCTCCCCAAGGACGTGAGCACTGGAGTGCCAGTACACCTGTGGGGGACACAGAGGCCAGTGGCTATCGCAATTACGGCATGGAGAACCGTCAGTCCAATCGCACGAGGAAGCAAGTGGATTCCCTTTGACGGGACAAACGCGAGGACACAGAGCAACACCAATTTGAAAAGAAACGCTTCAATGCCCAGGTTAAAGAGAACATTTTCTGAGCAGTCCTGGCAATTATACCAGGGCCACAAGCTGGTTCTAGTGTGGACTGCTGTCCGGAGTCACAGCTGCCAGCCCAGCTCCGAAACCAACATCCTTCTGGGCATCTTCACTCTCAGAGAGCTTGTGAAAGCCTCCATCACCAGGTTGGGATGCTGAGTGGGGTGGCCGCACGGCAGCCCGGTTCAGCTCAGTGTGGAGGGAAGCCAGGAGTGACATATCGGTTTCCTTCCCATTTTGTTCAGGGACAGCCTCTAAGCTGAACACAGGGGACCAGAGTAGTTTGCGTCTACACGCCAGTCTTCACAAGTTGAACAGCTTTGGACAAGATGGCTCTGGAGGGAGACGAGTGTGGCCGGGGAATGCCGGCTGCTGCCTCAGAGCCCCGGGCAGCCCACGCCTGAGTTCACTGACCACCATCCAAGGGGTGCTCGTCAGGTCTACAAGGTCGGAAAGTTGGGTTTTGAATCCAGTTTTGAATGCCCAAGGAATCAATGGCTTACGGATAAACTAAAGCTAAATGAAGTCACCAAAGACAAAGACAGTGGAGTCCCCTGGCAGCACTTTCTTTCCCTTATTAAATAGGAAACATTACAGTGAGAAAGCTGTTTGACAAACAAAATCGATCGGAAAGGAGGGAGTTGACTGGCTGAGCAGGCTACACGCAATCCCAACCTGCAGCATGGGGCTGGGTAGGTCTGCAAACGGCCCTAGAGCGTCGGTCGCTGGGCAGAGTCCCTTGGCTTCGGATGGTGTCGGGAGGGCAGAGTAACTACCAACATGAACCCAAGTCTCTTCTCTGGTGCGTTGTCCACACCTAGATATTTGTTGAACTGAATACTCTGTTGGGTGCCGGGGATACAACAGTGAAAGAAAAGGAGTCACCGGCCTCATACAGTTTGCAGCGCAGTGTGGGAGAGACAGGCATCAACAAACTAGCTCAAGTGCGTAATCACAAGGTGAGAAGAGCATCTAAAAGGAGATGAATAGGGCACTGTCCTGAAGAGTAACAGAGTTGGGAAGGCCTGCGTGGCTAACATGTAAGGGGTAAAGCAGGGTAGCCTGAGAAAGGCTGCAGAGGGAAAAAAGGGCCAGCAACCATGCAAGCCTGGGGTGGGGCGGAGGTGGCTGGGGAAGAAGGGAAGCTGAGTTTTATTCTAAATGCAATGAGATGCAGTTAAGCAGAAAAGAAAGCATTCAATTTACATTTTAAAACATGGTTTGGGAGCAGTACAGGAATGGACTTTAGGGGAAGAGGACAGCAGGTGGGCAGTTTTCTTGGGTTGTGCTATAATAATACCACCGTAGACTCTTGGACGGTGGCCGTGGAGATGGGCGAAGTGCCCGATTCAAGATACAGTAGGAAAGTAATGGCTTACTAATGAATTCGAGACTAGGGTGGAGGGAGCAGGCAGTAATCACACACAGCCTCCGAGACTCTAGGTCGAGCAATCAGGTAGGTGGTGGAGTGGATGGGCACCTGAGATGGGCAGACCGGGAAGAAATCCGTTCTGGGTCTGCAATCCAGGGTTCCTCCGTGGACATAATAAGAATTCCTGTACCGTCTCTGGATGGAGACACCGTACAGGCAGCAGTGTCCACAAGACTGAGACGTGTCTTGTCTACCTACAGACAGAAGAACTGACAGCGAACGGTGAATAGACAGAACAGCTTGGAACGGGACTCTAAAGACAGAGGGTGCAATGACTGACCACCGAGGAACTCTCCACTCTGTGAGCAGAAGAAGAAGAAAAAGCCAGCAAAGGAGACTGAGAAAGAACCTATGGTGGGAATGAAGCCAGGAAAGCAATGTGGCATAAAGGACCTTAAAAGAAGGGTATGATTAAAAAAAAGGGGGGGGGGGGCATGATTCATCGTCACTTCTGCTAAGAGAATCCAGAGGATGGGGGGCGGGGGAGGGAGGAAGCAGCCATTGAAATTGTGGGTGAAGCCCGACTCACGCCCTGAGGTCCTAGAAGAGACCGCTATAAGCACAGAACTAGCAGCTTTGGTTCTTCCATAAATCTGCTTTCCTGGTTCACACCTCTAAGTCCCACCAAGTACCTTGTGTTTTCTTGAGCATGAAATCATAGCCGCACATCACCGGTTTCCCTGGGACTTCCCCCAAGGATTTAAAGTAGAATAATACACACCTACATACATTCTTTCACTGGACAATATGCTTACAAAAGGAAACACCATTGGCTATGTTTTAAACTTGCAAGATGTCACCATCTTATAAAATGCCCCTTGTTTCTGTTGTGCATATTTATCAGCTTTACGTGAATATTCTTCCTGTCATTTTCTATATGAACTTACCTAGAGGTCAGAGAGTTTCTTCTGTATGTTATGTTATGCTCTAACTATTCCTACAAGTCGAATCATCTTTTACGATATAAAGGAGTCTTGAATTTTTCCATAAGGCAAAACAAAATGCTTTTAAAAAATCATTAATTTCACATTATTTTAAATCTGAGTTTTCAAGATTTGCTTTTCTAAAGTTGAAAATAGAGCTACCCTACGACCCAGCAATCACACTACTGGTATTTACCCTAAACATACAAATGTAGTGATCCGAAGGGGTACGTGCACCCGAATGTTTATAGCAGCAATGTCCACAACAGCCAAACTATGGAAAGAACCTAGATGTCCATCAACACACAAATAAAGAAGATGTGGTGTACACACACATACATACAATATTATGTAGCCAGCAAAAGAAAGGAAATCTTGCCATTTGCAACGACATGGATGGAACTAGAAGGTATTATGCTGAGCGAAATAAGTCAATCAGAGAAAACAATTACCAGATGAGCTCTCGGATATGAGGAATTTGAGAGGCAGGGCAGGGGGTTGTGGGGGGTAGGGAAGAAAAAATGAAACAAGATAGGATCAGGAGGGAGACAAACCATAAGAGACTCTTAATCTCACGAAACAAACTGAGGGTGGCCAGGGGTGGGGGGTAGGGGGAGTAGGGATAGGGTGGCTGGGTTATGGAGGGTATGTGCTATGGTGAGCACTGTGAAATGTGTAAGCCTGATGATTCACAGACCTGTATCCCTGGGGCAAATAACACATTATATGTTAATAAAAAAAAAAGATTTGCTTTTCTATAGGGTTTCTTTTTCATGGATATGTGCTAAATATTCATAAGTTGGTTTATCTTAATGTATCTTAATGTGTTCATAGTAATAGGAAATAAATTCCCAGAACAACAACAACAACAACAAAAATCTTTGCTACAGGAGCACCTGGGTGGCTCAGCTGTTAAGCAGCTGCCTTCCACTTGGGTCAGGATCCCAGAGTCCTGGGATCGAGCCCCGCATCAGGGTCCCTGCTCGGCAGGTAACCTGCTTCTCCCTCTCCCACTCACCCTGCTTGTGTTCCTCTCTCGCTGTGTGTCTCTCCGTCATATAAATAAATAAAATCTTTAAAAAAAAAATCTTTGTTACTGAATTACATTAAAAGAAGCATCAAGATCTTGAAAAAGTTACTTTACCATTCTGAGGTCTGGTTGCTTCACCTGTAAAATAGGGATTAAATCCTACCTGTGTGCCAAGGTAATCGGGGACTCAAGGGGCCAGGATCACTCGGTAAATGTTTGGTAAATAAACATTTGGTGAATGCTTTTGCCTATTATCATTTGTATCAACTGCACATACTTATGGAAACCTTATAATCCGATGTTAGATACCATGTTCTAAGCATGGCACGCAGAGGGGCCTGCTGGTTCAGCACTCTAGAAAGATTTCCCATGATAACAAATGTTTTCCTTTTCATAAGGTCACTGAATGCAAGGAGGGAAGAACCTCAAAGATGCCCACATCTCCACAGAACATTAAAATTGGTAGTTCATCCATTGGTATCCATAAAATTGGTAGTTCACCCCAGTAGCTGGCAGATGGAAAGAGTTCAAAGAGTCTCACGAGTGACACCTTCAGATAAACCAAGAGCCAGCCAGCATGGGAAAGTGCAAGGATTGCAGGTGGGATCTGGGCCATTAGTTGAAAATCAAAACTAATTGCCCCAACAGCTATCATGGAGGCTCTTGGTTCCAGCCCCTATTTAACTTCTCCAGAAACTGACACTATTGGAAATCCTTAGTTGTTTTCTTGTTTACTACCTCCTCCCACTGAATGTAAACTCTCAAAACTCTTGGAAGTGGGAGTCTCCAGGCTTTGTCTATTGCAGCCCTATCGTGCCTATGCATGCCTCCAGGGCCTTAGATGCTGGTCATTTGACTGAGGAAACTTATCAGATTAAAGTCTAGGGATGACATCTAAGATAAAGTTAAGTGACAGCTGTTAACAACTCACAAGAAAAACTAAATAATACATCTATGTATTATTTTCTGCTATTTATAGCATAATTATATTATATTATAGCTATTTATAGCATAATTATATTATGCTATGTATTTCTTCTAAAAATTGCTCTTTCCGAATCACTTTTAAATGTGATTTTATTAATACTGTATTACTTAGCTATTGAACTGTTATACCTTGCATATTTTAAAAAGAAAATAATAATATGCTTCTTATAAGTTTGGGTTAATAAATTAAGAAATTTAGCCTAAGTTTCAAGATTAATGTAACCTAAACTAATCATAGGTTATGTTTTAGGTGGATAATGGGCTGCATGAAGGGAAAATTGCAAAGTTAAGGTAACGATGTATATCATGATGAATATCTACCTACATGAAAATCCAGTATCTATTTTACAGAATAGTACATTAATAACTATTTAAAGGATATCTGAGCTTTGATGTTTTTGAATTCTCCTACACATATATTATGTATAATATTTAATATTATGTATATTAAAAGTAGACCCATTTTTGAGAATCTATTAAACTTCATTTGGAATATACATTATAATAAAGAATTATAGCTTAAGGAAACAGTTATTTTGAAAATGACTGAAAATGAAAATAGGGCTACTATAAAAGCTGATATATATTTTTACATATTCATTCCATAGAAACTCATAAGATACATACTAAACACCAATAAACAAATTTTAAGTCTTAGAAGGTTACAAAACTCATCATTCTTGATTTCAATATGTGTCTTCATATATAATATCATTTATAATACAAACACCCAAAGTTTCGTTGATTGGATTTTAAATACTTACAGCTTGAGCTTCCTCATTATCAAATGTAAGCAGCTCTAGAGTGGAATCTCCTTCCAATGGTCGGTCCAAGTCCCATAATTCACCATTTACTTTGGCTACAACTGTGCTTTCAGCCAGTTCTGGACTAGTAAGAGAAAAGTCACTTGGGAGTTAACCTTATCACATGCTACGATGATTCACTAAAACAAAAGATTAGAATAATTTCCAGGGTTTTTTTTTTAAGTGAATAGAAAGTACAAATGTAAACTAATAGGACAGATTTTTTTATTCGTAACATTTATTTTAAATACAAAAGTAGTATACATCCACTGTAAAAAACAACAACAACATTTGTAAAAAAGAAAACACAAAGAACAAAATAAAAATCACATCTAAATTTACCAACCTGAAATAACTGTTCCTAACATTCTAGCACATGTCCTTCTAGTTTTTTTCTATATCCACCCCTCCTTCTCTCTCTCACACATTGCCCCCCACACACATTTATTGTTTGAAAATTATTGACAAAAATAACACATTAAGAACCCGGAGAGCACAGAAAAGCAAAGAAAAAAAAAAATCCTCAATCCCAGCACCCAGAAATTGCTGTTAACATTTTGTTGTATGTCCTTCCACAATTTTTGGTAAGTATATATACCAATATAAAAATGTAGTAATAACGCCATTCTGTTTATGTTATTTGGTAACGTACTTCTTTAACTTAGTAAGTCACACGCTTTCCCTGACAACAGACAGACCTGAGAAACACATTAGTAAGACTGACTTACTGAACCCTCTGTGGCTAGGCATTTTGGTTATTTCTTTGTGGGTTTTTTGTTTTTTTGTTGTTGTTGTTGTTTTTTTTTTTTTGCTTTGTTTTGTTTGGGGACAAATAACAATGCAGTAAACATTCTTGAACACACATCTTAGTTCCCAGTCATTTTCTCAGGAAAAATTCATGAAGACAGCTGGGTCAAGGGAAATGTGCTTTAACGACCTTTGTTGGAATACTCTGCCAAGTTTTCCAACTGGAGGAAGAGGCAAGGATACCTTTTTTCTTTCCCCTCATAATGTCAGGTACTATGAAACTGTGTCCTCTTTCCAGGGTGATGTTTGAACTTGCACTTGTGAGTACCGTGAGCGGCCTACAGGGCTGTGGCTTAAGAGCGCCTGCTCCGGTGTCGGACCAACCGGGGTTTGAACACTGAACCATGGACTCTCAGCTTTGGCTTTCTCATCTGTAAAACAGGGATCTGGAAGGCCTTCCTCATCCATTTATTCTAAGGATTAAATAAGGATTTTTTACGGATTAAGTAAGGCCATACTCACAATAAAAACTTCTCACTAAATGTTAGCTACTGTTATTAATAGAGTAGAATTTTATTTTCATTTTTACTGGCTGTGTAGACTGCTGAGGGTTCTTCAAATCCATTCTCTTCTTGGGGAAGAGTTTTGCAGCCTTCCTTGCAGCCAGATGTGGCCGTGTGACTAGGTTTGGAAGCGATGGAGGCAAGCAGCAGTGGCCAGTAGCACTCCCGCATCTCACCCTTAAGACCTCGGAGAGCCCCTCTCCATGCCCTCCCTGCCTTCTGCACACCACAGCGCAGGCACCATGTTCCCGTGGACCATGAAGACAGGGTGACACGGGACATACATACTGATGGTCCGCCCACCAAACGGAGGGAATTCAGGTCTCCAGATGACTTATGGAGATGAGTGCTGCCCTGCCAACCTGGCCCCCTACACCTCCAGTCGGCTACTGGAGACAGACTTCGATCCTATTTATGCCACTGAATTTTTTGAGGCCTTTGTCGCAGCAGCTTAGCCTGTATGGTAACTAATACAAAAGACTACAGACCTGGAGGTGAGGAACAAAAGCAAAACACGTGGTGCTGGCTTAGCAAATGGGCAGAGAGATGTGGAAAGCCAACGTCCCTTGCTGAGGCATCATTTGGTATTCAATATTTGAAAAATATCAAATATTGGGGCGCCTGAGTGGCTCAGTGGGTTAAAGCCTCTGCCTTCATCTCAGGTCATGATCTCAGGGTCCTGGGATCGAGCCCCACATCGGGCTCTCTGCTCAGCAGGGAGCCTGCTTCCACCTCTCCCTCTGCCTGCCTCTCTGCCTGCTTGTGATCTCTCTCTCTCTGTCAAATAAATAAAATCTTTTTTTTAAAAAAAGAAAAATATCAAATATTGATAGATATTTGATTAAATAGTTGAGAACGTATTTGTTAAGTCTGAAAGCAAACTAAGGTGTTTACAAAGTCTGCAGCACATAAGGAAGTGGGCATAAAAAGGCAGAATGTTGGGCGCCTGGGTGGCTCAGTTGGTTGAGCAACTGCCTTCGGCTCAGGTCATGATCCCGGACTCCTGGGATCGAGTCCATTATCGGACTCCCGGCTCTTCGGGAAGTCTGCTTCTCCCTCTGACCTTCTCCCCTCTCATTCTCAGTCTCTCTCTCTCTAATAAATAAATAAAATCTTAAAAAAAAAAAGGCAGAATGTTGGTAAATGCTGGACAGCTATTGTAGCTTTTGCAAAATACCACCTGACCGAGCTCAGCCCGGGTGAGAAGTATCCGGTTTGCAGGCGGAGATGGAAGGAACAGGACTTTGCCAAGAGAGGCTCTGCCTGTGGCCTGCAATCCAAACTGACTAAGAGTCCAGAAATGTGAGGCTATGCCAGGTTGCAGAAACAGTCTTTTGTCCCAAACGGCAGGAGGGACATTCTCGAAGGTCACAGTCAAGACTGACAATAGGGGCCAGGGCCCACGGCAGGGATCAGAGTAAAGGTGCTGCCCTCCCACAGCCTGTGGTTTCATAGGACGTCAGGCCATTACACTGAGGGACAGAGGAATGAGCCAAGGGCAAAAGCCAGAGAGAACAAGGGGGAGAAGTCTCTGTCTAGAAGAATTCCTTAAGCAAGATCACGTCACGTGGAGTGATTAGAAGCAAACAGCCGGGAAGCCTACTATGCTGGAAAGATTGGGGACTGCCAAAGAACGAGCCCAGCCTACACACGCCTGTGACTGTGGGATCCTTGAAAGGAGCTCTGAGCCCCCAGGTATGCACCAGCAGGAACTGGGCGCTGCCAACTGCTCTGGGACAAACTGTCTTGTGGCTAACGAGGATGACGGACCACCAGGAACCTCCCGAAGAGCAAAATCAGGGACTCCGGGGTGGGGGGTGGGGGGACTGTGGACCAAAAAAACAAAGGATGGCCGGAAGCGCTGATCCTAGCCCCACCCACCGCCAGGCTGCGGGCCTCCCGATCACTGGCAGCAGGATCTGATGGCTTCTCTACAGTAGCTCATGCCCTAGCGCTACTTCCTCTTTCTTCCAGATACACTTCAATCGTGATGGCCTCGCGTGTATTCCACCACTGTATACACACGTGGGGTGGGCAGGCCTGTCTATCAGCTTCTTTTCTGCCAGAGCGTAAGGGACCAACCTCACAGGGCGCTTTGCACATCACTTGGAAATCCCCCACTTTTGGCTGTTGGGGCCTACGGCTGTCTTGCCTGGGGAGGGATTGAGTGGGCAGCATGATGAAATAGGGATCTCCCAGATTCCTGGATGTCACGGGGGCACACTGTGGCAGACACTGTCCCCTAAACCATGATTTCCCTCTTCCATGGGGAGAATGCTTTAGCTGGACACGTGGCTGGCCAGCAGGGCGACATTTCCCATTCTCACTTACTGCTAGGGTGGCCAAGCTTGCCCCTCAAGGCAAGCTAATAGGATGTAAGAGGAAATTAGAGTGTGCCATTGTGGGGTCTAGCCCTCAAAGCGTCATCTGTCCTCAGCTGTCTTCCTCCTGCCTGCAAGTGAGTCCGTGAGTCCATGAATTCGGCTTCCGTCTGGACCAGAAAGGGATGGGAGATCAACAAGACAGAAGGGACTCGGGTCCAAAAATGAGTGCATGGACCAGGGATGTCCTCCAGGCTGGACTGGTCATCTCTGCACTGTCATATGAGAGTATGGGCTGTCTACCTTATTCAAGCAATGGTCTTCGGGGGGTGGGGCGGTTCTCTTGCAACAGCAGTTTAGCCTAGCTCAGTGGTTCTCAAACTTGGACTTGCATCAGAAACTCCTGGAGGGGCTCACAAACAGAGACTAATTAATTCAAGAGGCGTGGAGTAGGGCCCAAGAATTCGCTCTTCTAAGTTCCCAGGTAATGCTCATGCTATTGGTTTGGGGACCACACTCCGCGAACAATTCTTTCATGAACTACTATGAACTGTCCTTTGCCCCTTTTTCCTACAGGGGTATATTCTTTTCTTCTCTCTTTTTTACAGATTTTATTTATTTATTTGACAGAGAGAGAGAGTGCACTCACAAGCAAGGGGAAGCAGCAGAGGGAGAGGGAGAAGCAGGTTCCCCAGTGAGCAGGGAGCCCTACACCGGGCTCAAACCCGGGACCCCAGGATCATGACCTGAGCCAAAGGCAGACACTTAAACCAACTGGGCCACCCAGGTGCCCCTCTACAGGGGTATTTCCTTAGGATAAATGGCTATGTATAGAATTACTAGGTCCAAGGGTTAGGGTTTGCATGTTTTAATGGCTTTAAAAGTTGGACAGAGACTGGACCTATTTATCTACCCTCCAGCAGTGCCATTTCCCCAAGACCGTATCAATATGAACTGGTATTCATAAACCTCAGACAAATCGAGAACACATAATAATTTTCGTTTACACTTCCAAGATAATCTGTTCCTCTGTTGAAGTTTTCATCTTTTTCCTATTAATTTAAAAAACACTTAAAGAGCAATCATTTGTTTATAGGGTACATTTTTTTCACATCTGTCATTTCCCGTTTTATGTGTCATTTTTACAATGGCCATTTTTTTTAAGTGTTTTATTTTGTGTGCCGTTTGAATTTGTCCTTTTTCCTTAATGATTTCCACGTTACGTGTTATGCTTAGACTCCCTCAGAGCAGGAATAATCATCTATGCAATCAACTCTCAGTTACCCAAGAAAAACAGTAAAATTTAATAAAGCTATTAAATTTCTCATTTTATATCCAGCCACCTCACTGAACCCTTACTTATTCAAATAGTTTTCCAGTTAATACTTTTCTCTAATTCATTTTTTAATGTTATTTATTTATTTGACAGATAGACACAGTGAGAAAGGGAACACAAGCAGGGGGAGTGGGAGAGGGAGTAGCGGGCTTCCCGCTGAGCAGGGAGCCTGCTGTGGGGCTCGATCCCAGGACTCTGGAATTATGACCCTGAGCCGAAGGCAGACACTTAACGACTGAAACACCCAGGCACCCTCACGCCCCTGTTTTTTAAGTAGGAGCCCAACACAGAACCCTACTCACAACCCTGAGATCAAGAGCCTGACGCCCAACCAGTTGTGCCACCCAGGCGACCCTCTCTAGTCCATTTTAGAGCTCCCCCCTTTTTTCTAACTGCCTGAGTTGAAATCTTAGTCTGCTCCCTTTTCCTCTTTCTTATTAGAAAAGCCTTTGACACTACAGATCTGTTTCTGATCACTACTTTGGCTCTATTCCAGATTTCTGATATATATTCTCATTAAAGTATTTGCTAAAAATTCCGTGGTTTTTATTTCCTTTTACCTGAGTTATTTTGAATTTTTTTTTTTAATTTTCAAGTTTTATTTTGTTTTGTCTTGCTGTCACTTAATGTTTACTAAGTTCATGACGGATTTCATTTTACCTACAAAATATGTGAACTGTGTATTTCCACACGTAATTAAGGTTCTGAGGAGCCAAAAACAAGACCACGGGTGCTGAGAGATCTCTGTCTGCCGACCAGAGATTGGTGAGCTGCCAAGAAGCCCACCTCACAGTGTATTATTCAGACACATATAACCCTAATGTTTACCCATGAGATCTATCCAAAACCTGTCCAAAGACAGGTTAAAGCCTACCACTCCTGATGTCTATAATTTTGTACTTCTGATCTGATGCTACATTATTTAACTCATAAAGGTCCAAGACAAATCGTCATTGTGGATTACACTGTCTCTTTTTGAAATAAGCCTCCATATCCCATTGGATGATTTCAGCTCTGAATTCTGGTGTCTTATAGTAATATTATGATTGCTGCTTTCTTATCAAGTTTGCCTGATATACCAGCTTTGCTCATCTTTTGGTTTTGGCTAACTTTACTTTTTAGACACTCCTGCAATCCCTCTATCATGAAACTTGATTGTGGGGTTTGTTAAGCTGGTACCCTGTGGAAATGCAGATTATTAAGGGCACAATGAAGAACCCATCCTATAATCAAATAACTTTGTTTCCCAAGTTCAAACAGGGTTCTTTCGTTTCTAATATGCCAACATGCAAACTGACTCGCCATGAAGAAACATAAAATTATTTTTGCCTCGAAGCCCATTTTTCCCCAGCACACCTATTCATCTCTCCTGGAAAACACGGGAAGAGGTTGGGAGAGGCCGTCAGAGTGTGAGATATGATGGGATGGAAAAAATATATATATAATTTTAATCATTGTTTTCCAAGGAGATCTGAAGATTTCAATTGTTGAAAAAGTTTGCTTTTTAAATAGTGCAACTTTATTTACATGGCAGTCTTGAGCTATAGCTTCCATAGGATTATATTTAGTGCTGGGAATTAACATTGGTCAAAATAACATAACTTCACTAATGTATCTAATTTCTAGGAAAGTCAAAGTACTTATTCCAGGGTAGATAATAGCTCTAACACATACACCTTCAATCTATAATAAGGTGTTTAATACATTTCTAGAGGCATCTTAATTTTCAGAGTATTTTTCATATGCAGGATTTTCCTTAATTTTTACAACCTCATTAGGTAAATGGGAAAAGTATTATTATTCCATGGACATAAAAGGAATCAGGCTTGGAAACCTTCACGGATCTTCCCAACGTGATAACTACCCATGGTTATTTACTGGACTTGGAGTCAAGTCCAGCAAAAGATCAGTAAAATCTCATGGAAATATCTTGATGATGAACAAAGTCAATATAACATGACCTGTCAACTATTATATCTTTTTCTCTACTATATATTTTTCTTAGAACCTTAAAATATGGGGACACCTGGGTGGCTCAGTCAGTTGGGCAGCTGCCTTCAGCTCAGGTCATGATCCCAGGGTCCTGGGATTGAGTCCCGCTTTGGGCTCCTTGCTCAGTGGGGAGCCTGCTTCTGCCCCTGCCTGCTCTGACTATTGCTTCCCCCACATGCTCTCTCTCTCTCTCGCTGACAAATAAAATCTTTTAAAAAAAGAAAAGAACTTTAAAATATGGACATTTTAAAGAGGAAGAAATTTTATCCTGGTATTCAATTGCTTATCTAAATACCCTCTTTCGGGGTGCCTGAGTGGCTCAGTGGGTTGCCTCTGCCTTCGGCTCAGGTCATGATCTCAGAGTCCTGGGATCCAGGCCCCACATTGGGCTCTCTGCTCAGCAGGGAGCCTGCTTCCCCCTCTCTCTCTGACTGCCTCTCTGCCTACTTATGATCTCTCTCTCTCTCTCTCTCTCTCTCTGTTAAATAAATAAATAAATAAATAAATAAATAAATAAATAAATAAACAAATAAATAATTTAAATGCCCTCTTTCAAAGTCAGATGGGAAAAATTCATGCCAGTAATTTTTTCATGTAATAAAAAAATATTTTCGTGGTCCCTGGGAACATACTGTCACCAAGTTCTGGCACAACACTGAATAATGACTATCTTCTTCAAACTATGGTTTACCTAATTTCAGCGGCCACTTGATAAGGTGTTGTTTTCCAGACTTCCCCTTCCACTGTTTTCCCATCAGCCATTCTCACTGTGATCACATTGCTTGTATTCCCCTTTTTGTCTGTAACGGCAAATGAGAGCTGATGGTCTTTCTTCAATATTTCAAATAGCTTCAATCTTTCCTTCACAAAATCTGGTTGATTTATCACCTGAAAGTCATTATAATACAAGAAAGTTAACATACACAGCCCACTTTTTTCTACCTGTTCAACCTGCAGTAAGGCTCACCCCATTCTCTGCATATTCCAGGTCATTTCCAACTCTTCTCCCGGTCACTTTCCACCTCCTTATGTCTCAGGGTCCAGCTCAAAGCCCATCTCTTCTAACTACCCTATCTCACTCTATGTACGTTCAACGCCCACATATGCAAAGTACCACAATTCAGCAACTACCCATATGCGACCCTACTTTGTGCCCAGTTGTCTTTCCTGTTTGTGTGATCTCAACCAGACTGATCCCCCTGAGGCCAGGTTTTCCTCCTTTGCTCCCGCCAAGTGTTTCTGCTCAAAACCTACTCCGGTTTGTTTTCCTAATTTATCCGTTAGCTGATTTCCTTAACACAAAAGAAAAGCTCCGCTATCTCAACTTAAATAGAGGAAGAAGCACTTAAAGACATCTGTGTGCCTGGCTCACCTCGAAGTTAAGAAAACTTGTAGCTAAGGCTTGCTAGGTTTTGAATATACTACTAGTGCTGTAATTTAATAAGTAATTATGTTTTAATTTAAAATCCAGGCAATTAACTGTATCAGCATATTTAAATTACAAGGAGTATTTTACATTGTTTCCATAGCAACAACTCACCTCGCTTTCAGGCCTGCTTTCCTCCTTCATTTTAGCCTTCTTTTCTTGGGTTTGACTGGAAGGAGGCTGAGAAATGAAGGTAAGTTATAAATAACTCATACCAATGACCAGAAAAAGGAACACATGGGAAACAGAGGAGAGGGACATGCCAGCAGTCAGCTGGTGTCCCATGTTGGACTCTGGGCTTCCCTGACCACCACCTCCAACTCTAGATGGGTAAGTCATTTTCTGGGGTTCCATCCTTCCTGCCTGTGCATTTTCACACACTCTTGCTAAGTACATTTAACATATTTTGCTCTCTGAAGTTTCGTCCCCTAAACTTGAAACACAATATCGCTGGAAAATGGTTGTGTAGCTGCAGCCACACTTTAAAGGCACTATTTCAGGAAGGTGTTCCCAGAGCACCACAGTTATCCTTGGTAAAGGACTCAAGAACATCCCGCAGTCTGAGAAAGCTTTTAGAACTTCAGAAAATGTGTTATGTTACACGACGATAACTTGTCCTTCAATGGACCAAAATATTAAAACACTATTAAATAATAACGCTAAATACACAGATCTCAACAAGCGAACAAAAACAAAAACAAAACCACCTGTCGTAAATAGCTCAGAATCAGCCATTCATTAGACGGAATGGGTGAGTTTATTTACGGCAGCTGTTGGTCTTCCCACTAAGGAAAAAACAGGGAGTTTTAAACACGCCAGCATTTTTTTTTTTTTCAAACAAAGGAAAATGCTATTTCTGCTACTGAAGAAAATGCGTGGCAATTTACTGGAAGAGCTGAGAAATGACACCATTAAATCAGTCTGGCGACTGCCGGCAATACGGAGCTCCAAAGGGTGTCCAGGCCCCTCACTGGTTCCCCGGGCTGTCGCAGGTGCACAGAGCAGCGCTCCGTGAGGCTCGGGCCCTACAGCGCGCCAAGGCTGCACCCGTCCTTCCAGCGGGACCACCGCCACCCGTGCACCGTCGCTGCCCGCGGCGACACCCGCCCCGGGCTCTAGGCGGCACCCGGCCGCGTTCCCCGCAGCGACCCCGCCGCCCGGTTACCTGCGCGCCGGCAGCCGCGCGCCCGGCCTCCTGGGCGGCCACCGCCGCCCGCGCCGCGCTCTCCAGCTTCGCCTGCTGGCTTAGCTCCTCCGCGAGACACAGCCGAAGGCTGTAGAGGCGGTGGCGCAGGTCGCGGTTCTCCGCGCGGAGCTGGGCCACCTCCCGCGTCAGGCACGGCCCCTCGGCTTGGCCGCGGTCGGGGGCGTTCAGCTGCTCATCCCTTAGGCGCTGGACCTCCGCCCACAGCCAGCGGATGTCCTCCTCCTGCCGCGCCAGGCGTGAAGCCACGGCCTCCGCCGCCAGGGCCTCGGCCGCCATGGCCGCCGGCTCCCCAAGCCACCGACGCCACTCAAGGGGCAGCCGCTGCGGTGGAGACAGTGGCCGGGACAGCGAAAGGGAGACAGCGGCCCAACTAGAGAACCGCGGGGAGGCGGGGCGTCACGGGGAGGCGGGGCGTCGAGGAGGGGCGGGGCTTACTGCGGGGAGGAGACTATAGGAGGGCGGGGAGGCGGAGTTACAGGGAGGGGCGGGGCTCTCAGCAGGCCAGTCCCATAGAGGCTGCAGGGAAGCGGGGCGAGGAGGAGAGGCGGGGCAACAGAGAGGGGCAGAGCCGGGCACACCGCAGGGCGGGGGCTATAGGAGCCGCGGGGAGGCGGGGTGACGGGGAGAGGCAGGGTGACGAGGGGGGGAGGGGCGGGGCTCACTGCAGGGCTGGGATTGTAGGAGCCGCGGGGGCGCAGGGGTGGTGAATGCAGGGGTGGTGAATGCAGGGGTGGGGCCGAGGCTGGGATTGGTGCTCTCGTGCAGTGATTGGGTGGTCAGGGCGTGGAGAGTGACGTGGGGCCTGAACAGGCTGACCGCGCCTTCGGGGCTAGCCGCGAGTATCACCAGGTGTTGGTTGAAACGCAAATTGTCCAAAATCTTGGGAAGGTGAACATCTTCCTTCCCAGCGTGGCTCTGTCTTTTTCTGGCAGTCACCATCTTTCCAACTTGCAACTAGGTTCTGAAAAGTGACTATTGAATATCCACCATCTTTGGTTGTCATGCCAAAGCTGACCAAATAAGGGGAGACCGCCTGGCCAAGGAGCACAGAAGATCTCTAAGAAAATTTAAAGCTGACGGGCAATTGCTAGCTCCGTGCTCCAGGTTAAGGCAAACGCCACTGACATCCCTGTGTACCACATAACGGTGAGCGTGAACCTTCCTGTAATAGGAACACAAATTGATTTTTATTAACATTCTTAGGGCTTAGAATGTGGCAAATGCTGTTTTAAGCTCTTTATAAATGCTAACTCCTCTAAATACTTATAGCAAAAAATACTATTATTATGTCCATAAATTGATGGATAAACTGACGCACACAGAGAGGCTAAGTGACTTTTTTAAAAAAAAAGATTTTATTTATTTATTTGACTGAAAGAGACAGAGCGAGAGAGGGAGCGCAAGCAGGGGGGGTGGGAGAGGGAGAAGCAGGCTGGCAGACTGTCCACAGTGGTTCCCTGACCCATGGACTTAAAGCTAGTCTGGTAGGAAAGACCAAGTGGAACCACTAGAACTTTCTCAGTAATAAACCAAAAGCAATACCATAGTCCTGGAGGAATTGCAGAGATTACTGCCACCCTCAATGACTTGAAAGAAGCAGCGTGGTGATTCTCACCACACCTCGATTTACCTCCCCTATTTGGCCTGTGGGGAAGGCAAATGGATGAAGAATTAGAGTGGATTGTCATTAATTTAATTAGATGGCGGCTCTAGGAGCAGCTGCTTTTCCAGATATGCTCTCATGTGGAGTAATCAGCATAGTCCCTGGCACCTTATATGCACCTATTGATCTGGCTAATGCTTTTACTTTATACCTATTAGTTAAAAGCCATCAAAAGCAGTTTTCATTCAGTTAGCAAGACAAGCACTACATTCATCGTTTCACCCTAGGACTCTCTAGCTTTACGTCATAATTTAGTCCTCAAGGACTTGGCTGCTCTATTTCAAAGACATCTTGCCAATGTCCTATCATGAATAATATGCTGCTGATTCTACTTGGTGAGCAGGAAATAGCAAACACATTTGACCCCTAAACAATACGAGGGTTAGGGACATCTATGCCCTGTGCAGTGCAAAATCTGCATATAACTTGTGATTCCCCAAAAAGTTAACTGCAAATAACAGAAGGCTTGCGGTGGACCAGAAGCCTTACCAATAATGTAAAGCCAGTTAACACGTATTCTGTATGTTATGTGTATTATGTGCTATATTCTTACTATACAGTAAGCTAGAAAAAAGAAAATGTTATTAAGAAAATCATAAGGAAGAGAAAATACACTTTCAATACTCTACTGTATTTATCAAAAACAAAAACAAAAAATCCACAGGCAAGTGGACCCATGCATTTCAAGCCTGGGTTGTTCAAGGGTCAACTATACTATAGTCATCTTGAGAGGGCACGTGAAAGATATAGGGAGGGAAATAAATTCCAAAATTAAAAATTGCAGGAAAGTGCCATTCAGTTAAATTCTTAGGGGTCCAATAGGTCAAGGCATGTGGAGGTGTCATTTCCAAGATGAAAGAAAAGTTGCTGAATCTTGACTTGTCTCACTAAGAGACACAATGCCTAGGAGGCCTCTTTGGATTTTAGAGACAACATATACCTCATTTGAGCACATATGTTACCCTGACCCAATTACTGTGTGACTCAAAAGAGTTCCTGCAGTTTTAAGTAGGAACGAGAGCAGAAGGTTCTAAATAAGTCAAGCTGCTATGCAAGCTACTTTTACCCATGGAACACAATGATTCGACAGATTTGATGGTGTTTTGAAGTGTCCATTATAGGCAAGAGTAGTATATGTAACCTTTGACAGAACTTATAAAGGAATAGCACGGCATAGTCTTTTAGGATTGGGGTGGGGAAAATGTCATACCTTATTTCTGAGAAGCAGCTTCTGATTTGCTCCTGGACCGCAGTGGAGACTGATCTCTTCTTGATCATGGGCCATCAAATTACCAAGCTACCTAAGTTGTCCATCATGAACTGGGTGATGTCTGACTCACCAAGCCCTAAGTTTAGGCATGTATACTAGCACTCCATGATCAAATCAAGAGGTACATGTAGGGTCAGGCTCAAACAGAGTTTAAAGCACAAATTAGTTACACAATCACCCATATGAGCACAGCTCCAATGACCTCATGGGAAATTCTGTAGCACCAGTTCACTGACAAAGAAAAAATTTGAGCCTGATTTTTAGATGTCTCTGCACTCTTGTGGACTAGAAGCCTCTTCAAGTTGAACCCTGAGAAATTTCATTCCTGCCTTACTTTCTGATATGATAAAATATTCTAGACTCATCTGTGTACATGGGATCTGTCATATCTCCAAGGTGCCGTGGCTAGTTGCTTTTAGTGAGAACTGATATTTAGTTTGCACAGTCTGGGTACTGATGATGATCCTTATTTCTAGGACTTGTCTGTATTTCGCATTGCAGATAAAACATGATGCACAGTTAAATTTCAATTTCAGATAAATAATAAGTAATTGGGGGTGCAAGTATTCCCCATGCAATATTTGGAATATATTTATACTAAAAAGATCAAGCCAAAAAACATTCAGTGAGACAAATACACTTTATAATGTAAAAAATGTTACGTTCTGCAAGGAAAATACAGTAATTATAAATATGAATGAGGCAAACTACACAGGTCTCACCTATATAAAATATAAATTTCAGGAAATACAAGGAGAAGGATATCAAACACACTAATAATAGGAAAACTTTACACACTATTCAAGACAGGTCGAGTATACACACACACATAAGAATGCAAAAGATCCTCCAAAAAATATAATAAAAAGGTTAACATATATATCAAAAACTACTTAAGCACACACACATTCTTCACAAATATTAATAGTATACCAGGAGCTAAAGAAAACCTCAGTAGCTTCAATAAACTAGAAACATACATGCAACATTCTTGGATCCCGGTACAATGGAATTGGAAATTCGAAAGGAAACAACTTTTTATTTTTTTTTAAGATTCTATTTATTTGACACAGAGAGAGAGAGATGGCAAGTAGTCAGAGAGGAGGCAGAGAGAGAGGAGGAAGCAGGCTCCCTGCTGAGCAGAGAGCCTGATGTGGGGCTCTATCCCAGGACCCTGAGATCATGACCTGAGCCGAAGGCAGAGGCTTTAACCCACTGAGCCACCCAGGTGCCCCAGGAAACAACTTTTTAAAAAGCCTTTCCACAAGGAAATGAAATGACCTCTATTAAACAACTCTTTAGTAAAAGGAGAAAAAGAAATCACAGAATTTCTTTAAAATAATGATAATGAAAATACTCACACATAAGAAGCTATAGGATACATTTAAAGCAGTGATGAAAGAAAAATTCATAACCCTAATACCTGTGTCAATAAAAACAAAACAACAGGGCGCCTGGGTGGCTCAGTTGGTTAAGCAACTGCCTTCGGCTCAGGTCATGATCCCGGAGTCCTGGGATCAAGTCCCACATCGGGCTCCCAGCTCCATGGGGAATCTGCTTCTCCCTCTGACCTTCTCCCCTCTCATGTTCTCTCTCACTGTCTCTATCTCAAATAAATAAATAAAATATTAAAAAAAATAAAACAACGAAGGGGCACATGGGTGGCATGGTGGGTTAAGCTGTTGACTGGAGGTTTTGGTTCATGTTGTGATCTCAGGGTCCTGAGATTGAGCCCCATAGTCAGGCTCCACACATTCAGGGTAGAGTCTGTTGAAGACACTTTCCCCTCTTTCCCTCTCCCTTTGCCCCTCCCCCTGTGTGCTCTCTTTTTCTCTCTCTCAAATAAATAAATAAATCTTTTTAAAAAAATGAAAAGAAATAAATTCTTAATACAAAACCTAAAAAAAAAAAAAAAAACAAGAAAATAAAGGAAGGCAGGAAGCACAGGAAATAAGAAAAAAGAAATTCGTGAGATAGAGAACAGAAAACCTTTCAATCAGATTAGTAGACCAAGATCTCAAACCCTAAAAAATAAAATAGACAAGCACCGACTTCCACAATTAAAGAAAAAAGGAAAAAAGGGATAAATATGCAGGATAAGAAAGGATACAGAGAAAATAACTACTGATACATAAGGAATTTAATAATTTATAAGACACTACTTTCTATACCTCTACAAATAAACTTGGAAAACAAAAGGAAATGGATAATTTTTAAGCAAATAAAGTTTAGCCCAACAGAAATAGAAACCTCTGACATACCAGTTTCCATAGAAGAAGTAAAATTACACCAAAGAACTACCCCCCAAAAAACATCAGGCCCAGATGATTTTCAGGGGAATTCAATCAAACCGTTAAAGATCAGAGAGTCTCGGTGCTAACAAATTGTAGCAGAGCATGGAAAATAAAGAAAAATGCTTAAAGTGTTTTTTATGAAACAAATATAACATACCTACAGCTGATAAAGATGGCACTAAAAAGGAAAATTAATCAACATCACTTATGAATGCTAGTGTAAACATTTTAAATACAATGTTAATGAAAATGAACAGGGTTCCATACTATATAAAGAAAATATGTCATGATCAAGTGGGGTTTAGGCCAGAAATACAACAATGATTTGATAATGGAAAATATATTAATATAATTCATCATATTAACCTAAAAAGAAAAACCGAATGATTACTTCATAGATGCTGGAAAGGCTTTTGATAGAATACAGCACCCATTCCTAATAAAAGCTTGTGGAAAATTTTTTTTTTAATTCTATTTATTTGCCAGAGAGAGAGAGAGAGAGAGAGCACAAGGAGAGGGAGCGGCGGGTAGAGGGAGAAGCAGGCTCCCTGCTAAGCAGGGAGCCCAATATGGGACTCGATCCCAGGACCCTGAGATCATGACCTGAGCTGAAGGCAGAGGCTTAACCAACTGAGCTACCCAGGCGTCCCTGAAATGGGTGTATGTTTTTTAACGATCATAAAGCCACAGTTTTACTTAAGTTCTAGCTTAAGGGGGAGACCCAGAGATATTTGCCCCAAAGTCACAAACCAGGCCCGATTGCCCTCTCATTCCACGATCACTTAACTTTGCTATGGAGATGTGAAAAATGGAATCTGGCGGAGAAAAGAATAGAAGAATAAAGGAGAGAGAAAATAAATTATCTCTATTCAAGATGACATGATAGTATACCTTGAAAATTCTAAATAATCGATTGTAAAACCAACACAAAATCAAAAAGAATTTATCCAGATAAAAGGGTATAAAACTGGGTGTTTGGGTGGCTCGGTCAGTTAAGGGCCCCACTGTTGATTTCAGCTCACATCATGATCTCAGGGTTGTGAGATCAAGCCCTGCATGGGGCATGAAGCTGCTTAAGATCCTCTCTCTGCTTCTCCCACCCCCACTGCCTGTGGGCAAGCTTTTCCTCTCTCCCAATAAACAAACAAACAAACAAATAAACAAGCAAGCAAGCAAGCAATCTAATGTGCAAAAATCAGTAGTATTCACGCACATAAGTAATATCCAGTCAGAAAGTACAATGAATAAGAGAATCCTATACATGGTAAGAGCAATAAAGAGGAAATGTTAGAAATAAGGCAGCAAGGAACTTAGGCATATCTCAGAGATATCTGAGTTCCAGGCCATTCCAAAGGAGAGAACATTCCAATAAAGCAAGTCAAGTTTTTTTTTTTTATTTCCCAGCGCATATAATGGGTTTACACTATACTGTAGCCTATTTATTATGCAATAACATTATGTCTAATAAAAAACAGTGTCCACACCTCAATTTAAAAATGCTTTACTTCAGGGGCACCTGGGTGGCTCAGTGGGTTAAAGCCTCTGCCTTCGGATCAGGTCATGATCTCAGGGTCCTGGGATCGAGCCCCGCATCAGGCTCCCTGCTCAGCAGGGAGCCTGCTTCTCCCTCTCTCTCTGCCTGCCTTTCTGCCTACTTGCGATCTCTCTCTGTCAAATAAATAAATACAATATTAAAAAATAAAAATACTTTATTTCTGAAAAATGCTAACCATCGTCCTACCTCTCAATGAGTTATCACCTTTTTGCTGATGGAGGGTCTTGCCTTGACGTTGATGGAAGCTGATTGATCAAGGTGGTAGTAGCTGAAGGTTGGGTGGCTGTGGCGATTTCTTAAATTAAGACAACAGTCAAGTTTGCTGCTTCAATGAACTTGAACACTTAGTGTCAATAATTAAAACTATTCATTGGCCTAATTTCAATGTCATTGTGTCTCATGACATAGGGAGGCAGGAGGAGAGGGAGAGAGTCGGGGGACCAGCTTGTTGGTGGAGCAATCAGGACATTCACAACGTTTATCAGTTAAGTTCGCCGTCTTAATCTGGCTGCAGTTTTTGGTGCCCCCAAACGATTACAATAGTAACATCAAAAATTGCTGATCACAAGTCAGCATAACAAATATAATGATAATGAAGGAGCTGGAGGGGCGCCTGGGTGGCTTGGTCCGTGAAGCGTCTTGCCTTCAGCTCAGGTCATGATCCCACGGTCTTGGGATCAAGCCCCTCGTCGGGCTCCCTGCTCAGCGGAGAGTCTGCTTCTCCCTCCACCTGCTGTTCCCCTTGTTCGTGCTCTTTCTCTCTGTCAAATAATTAAATAAAATCTTTCTTTTAAAAAAAAAGTGAATTGCCATAAACATGGCATGCCTGTACTCGAGACTTATATGAAGAAAACCCTAAAACACTTCTGAAAATCACAGGAGACTTGAGCTAATGGGAAAACATCCTTGTTCTTGGTTAGGCTTTCTCAAGATCCTTACATATCAGCCCACCTCAGCTTATCTATAAATTTAATGTGACCCCAATAAAAATTCCGGTGACCATTTTCAGGAAACTAGAAAAGTCGATTCTAACATTCACGTGAAAAAATAAACACAAAAGACTATCTAGGAAAACAATGAAGAGAAAGAGCTGTAAGGAGAGGCTAGCCCTACTAGATATTAAAATATACTACAAGGCTCTAACGTGAAGAATATGGAACTGGTGTGTGAATCGACAGATATACCTAAAGAACAGAAAAGAAAGTCCAAAAGTAGACCAAATATCATACAAAAAAAACCCTAATAGACGATCGAGCTTGTATCTCAAGCAACTGGGCAAAGACGGTTGTTTTAAAAATTGTCTTGGGGCTTGTCAAAAGGTACAAGCTTCCATTAATAAAAATAAATCAGTCATGGGGATGCAATGTACAACATAACTGTAGTTAATAACACGGTATTGTATTTGTATTTGTACTTGTAAATTTCCAACAGTAGATCTTAAAAGTTCTCACAAGAATGAAATGTAACTACGTACAGGGAGGGATGTTGACTAAATTTATTGTAGTGATCATTCTGTAAGACATACGAATACTGAAGCTTAATGTTGTACACCTGAAACTAACATAATGTAGGTCAGTTATACCTCAATAAAAAAATAATTAAAAAATAAATTTTAAAACCTCAAATTGGACTGGGGGGGTTGGTTAAAAAATGTTATCGAGGGCGTTATTAGATCAGCCGGACAAAATCGAAACAGGAAGGATGTATTGGGTAAAATATCTAATATGATACTATGTTACTGTGAATTTAGAAGTTGATAATTGTTCCAAAGCTATGTAAGAGAACATTTCCAATCTTAATAAAATCAAGCTGATGGGGGCATGTGGGTGGCTCAGTGGGTCAAGCCTCTGCCTTCAGCTCAGGTCATGATCTCAGGGTCCTGGAATCGAGCCCCGCATCCGGCTCTCTGCTCAGCAGGGAGCCTGCTTCCCCCTCTCTCTGTGCCTGCCTCTCTGCCTACTGGTGATCTCTCTCTGTGTCAAATAAATAAATAAATAAATAAATAAAATCTTAAAAAAAAAAAAACCCAAGCAAACAAAAACAAACTAAAAAAAAAAAACAAACCACAAGCTGATGTTATTCAGAGGTAAAAGGTCACAATGATGTATGTAATTTAATGTCCAAATAGTTCAGGAAAAAAAATTATAGAAGAAAAGAGAGCAAGTGACAAAGCAAAGGGTAAAATGTTAGCTGCTTTGGAACCCATCCATCAGATGATATCCCTCCCCTGGGTAAAGCCTTCAGGAGGTTCCTATTACGAAGAGAAAAATCCAGATTTCTAATCAGGACCTAGCAGACCAGCAAGATTGAGCTCCTGATGGCCTCTGCAACATTATCCTTTGACCTCCATCCCTACAGCCCCCTCCTTTGGTTCACTGAGACCTTACTGTTTCTTGATACTGAGAGTTTACACCTCCTGGTGTTATCTTTTTTTCACGGTAATATCTGCCTTCTCATCATCCTGGTAGTTTTAGCTTACGCAAATTATCTGCTTTTTATTTAAGGTAGGCCTACCCTCATTTTCCCTCAGCTTCTTTTTCAGCTATATTGCAATTATTTTATTTGTCTACCTAATTTTTTTTTTTTTTAAATCTCTATCTGCGCCTTCTCTCCAGGGTAGGGATGTTGTCTTTCTTTACACACCATTATTCTACATCACGCACCAGCATGAAGTGGGCATCCAAATAAAGAAAATCTTACAGATCACCTGCGGCAAACTTTGGAACCAGTAAAAAGCTCAGTGGGTGCCAGAGGTTGGTGGTGGGGAGCAGTGATGAATGGGCGCATCACTGGATTTTTAGGGTACTGAAATTGTTCTATATGATGCTATAATGATGGATGTCATTATACATTTGTCCAAACGCATGAGGTATACAACACTGAGAGTGAGCAGCAGACTGTGGACTGTGAGTGATGATAACGTATCAATGCAGGTTCATAATTGTAAACAATGTACCATGTTGGTGGAACATGTTGACAGTGGGGAAGCTGTGTGTGGGGCCAGGAGGGATGAGAACTCTGTATTTTCTGTTCAACTTTGCTGTGGACCTAAATCCTGTTTTAAAAAAGTCTTGTTGCATCCCTAAAACAAATAATACATTTATGTTAATAAAAAATTTTTTTAAATAAATAAATAGGCTGAAAAAGAAAAAGAAAGGCCCTGAGAGACCACAACGCACCACAAGATGGCACTCTTTCCCTCCCAAGCTTCAACATGTGGCACATTTCCCTTAATTGCTGGTAGTGAAGCAACTGCCGGGGTTCTGTCACTGCCTGTACCCGTTCTTCAGGAGGCTCAGAGTGCTTCATGATAGTGTCCCAGCCCAGCCCCAGGTGTGTACTTTCAATGGATGTCTTAAAATGTTGAATTCAGGGGAGCCCGGGTGGCTCAGTTGGTTAAGCGTCTGCCTTCAGCTCAGGTCATGATCCCGGGGTCCTGGATGGAGCCCTGAGTCTAGCTCCCTGCTCAGCGGGCAGTTTGCTTCTCCCTCTCCTTCTGCCCCTTCCTCCTGCTCAAATTCTTCTTTCTTTCTCTCTGTGTGTCAGAGAGAGACAGATCACAAGTAGGCAGAGAGGCAGGCAGAGGGAGAGGGGGAAGCAGGCTCCCCACTGAGCAGAGAGCCAGATGCTCTGGGACATAGGGACTGTCCCTAGTCATCTGGCCCCTGGCCAGGGGTGATTAGGGAAGGTGGATAGTGGTCTGAAATGTGAGCCTCTGATAAAGAAGGTGCTTGGGGTTGGGGGCTCTGAATTGGCCGACGTGCACACTGGTTTCTCAAGGTCAACAGGAGGTCAGAAGAAAGCCAGGAGGAGTCTTTCCCTGTGGTTACCACAATCAGATCACTCCAAGGGAGCTGTGATTTCTGAAAAATAAGTCTCCCACCCAGATTCTGGAAGAATAGCTAATTGCTTCTATAAACCAAACCAAGTAGCACAATAACCACTCATCTTTTTTTGTCATTTTCCTAACTAGAAAATTATAAGAGAGCTTTGGACTTCTTTAAATCATTCCTCTTTACCTGCACCTGATCTTAGGGTGACATTTAGAGAGAAGGCACATATGATACAAGGAGGAGAAGGACCCCAAAGCCATAATTCATTCACACGTGCAGATGGAGAGACGGGTGGTCAAGCAAAGAATTGGTCACCTGAAGACCCAACCAGGGACACTGCAAGGTTACTCTGGGGCCTGGGAGGTTCTGGGCAGGTAAAAACATGAAGGCTCGCTTGGAGCAATTGAATTATATCTGTGCAATCTTCTATGAGGCGTCACTGATGGCAAAGGCCTCCCCTGAGCTGGCAATAATCCCTTCTTCTAATCTGGCTTCGTTAAGTGGACACCGGGGTCAGAACAGAGGAGAGGGGTTATTCATGGGATTGAATCATTGAACCAAGTGATCACATAGAAGTGTTTGAATTTCTTAGGAGGCAGGGGACGGTGTCATGAAGAAATAGTACTCTGTAGATAGTGGAATAAAACGGAAACACTGTTAAACAACTTCTGGCTTTGGCTACTTTCCTCTACAGTCTATAGGTCTGTAGTTTTACTGCAAGCCCAGGACTAACCCCAAACTAGGGTGGCAGGAGGAGAGGAGCCGCATGGTTCCTGCAACCACTTTCCAACATCGTGATGAGACAGTGAGCATGTAACAACCTTAACATTAAAAACAACCATTTGGGGGAACTGAAGGGGGAAATGAGCATCTGGGGCTGAGAGGAAGAATTCCAATGGAAAAGGCAGTAGCCAGGCTGTTTCTTCTTCATCGTTCAAAGTTAACGGCTGCAAGGGGCTAATCAGTGCAGCACAATCCTCTTAGGGCCACGCGGGTCAGCATGCGGGTTTAATCCGAGGCCTTCCCTCTCCCCACAGATCTATAATAATTCCAGACACCAGGTGAGTCTGCTCCAGATGTCCGTGCAGTGCCGACGTTGCCTGCGGAGGCCGCCGAGCAGCCAGGCCCAGGAGGGAGACATTTCACGGGCTCTCTCCACACCAGGATGGGTGAGGGAGGGGCCGGGTCGTGGTTCTATTACTGCGAGTCAACAGCGCAGAGAGAAAAGGAGAAGAGGAACAAGCAGCTCTCGGAAATACTCACGAGTTACAGAGAGAGGATACTGAAGGATTTCAACGTGAGCCAGGTGCTCCCGCATTTGGTGTATGACGGTGTGTTCTCCCTGAGGGAGTACAGCGAGATCCTCTCTTGGGATTGCTCCTGGAAGAGAGTGGAGTCTTTTTTTCTGAAGCTTTGCTCCAAAGGCCCAAAGGCTTTCTGTGCTCTCTGCTCTCATCTGGAGGAATTCTGTCCTTACCTGCTCACCTGCTTTTTCCTTTATTATCAAGGTAAGAACATAGTTTGCTCTGGGAGGTAGTGAGCTTAATGAGAGGTGCAGCAAAAATCTCTGGCGCCCCACCCTCACGATGTAAGAGTGAGCTTCGACACAGCATTTGATTAAAAACTCCGATGCTTCTCTCTCAAATCTCCTGATACAGAGGTAAACATTCGTGGTGCCAAGTAAGACCTGATGTAACCCCTGAACGACCGGGGGGACGATTTCAGTTGAGTAATAGAAAACTATGCACCTTTCTTGTTTTAACGAGGACTTTAAGTGCGAGGCAGAAACATAGTAATACGGTAAGAAGGTTGGACTGAACTTGCATTCTATAGGTGAAGGCACAGAAATGATCATGGTTCCTCCAAATGTCATATGATCCAGGAGTTCCACTCCTAGGTATAAACCCAAGGGAAATGAAAATATATACCCACATGAAACCCGTGCAGGAGTGTTCATAATGGAGGGGCTCCTGGGGGGCTCCGTTGGTTAAGTGTCTGACTTCAGCTTAGGTCATCATCTCCGGGTCCTATGGTCAAGCCCCATGTCTGGCTCCTGGCTCCTCAGGGAACCTGCTTCTCCTTCTCCCTCTGCCCCCACCCTCTTGTGCTCTTTCTCTCTCTTTTTCTCTCATATAAATTATTAAAATCTTTTTAAAAAAGTTTATCAATTAAGAAAAAGAGTGTTCATAACAGCATTACTTAAAATAGCCCCAAAGTAGAAACAATTCAAATGTTAGTCAACTGATACATGGATAAACAGTGTGTGGTCTATCCCTAACTGGAATATTATTCTGCCCTAAAAAGGGATGAAGACCTGACACATGCTACAAGACAACATGGGTGAACCTTGAAAACCTCTTGTTAAGATAAAGAAGCCAGTCACAAAAGGCCACAAAAGGTACAATTCCTTTCACTAAAATGTCCAGAGTGATAAATCCATAGAAACAGGGAATAGATGAGGGGTTCGGTTCCAGGGGCTGGAATTGGGGGGAATGCACAGTGACTGCTAGTGAGTACAGGATACATCTGTAGGGGACAGTGAAAATGCTGCGAAATTGGTAGTTGAGCGCATCTATGAAAACACTAAAAACCACCAAATTGTATTACTTTAGAAGTTGAATTTTTGATATGTGCACTATATCTCAATAAAGCTGTTATTTTTTTTAAGATTTTTAGAAATTTATTCATTTGACAAAAAGAGAGAGCACAAACAAGGGGAGCGGCAGGCAGAGGAAGAGGGAGAAGCAGGCTCCCCACTGAGCAAAGAGCCCGATGCGGAGCTTGATCCCAGGACCCCTGAACTGAAGGCAGACGATTAACAGACTGAGCCACCCAGACACCCCAACACTGTTATTTATTTATTTTATTTATTTTAAAGATCTTATTTATTTATTTATTTATTTATTTATTTATTTAACAGAGAGAGAGAGAGAGAGAGAGATCACAAGTAGGCAGAGAGGCAGGCAGAGAGAGAGGGGGAAGCAGGCTCCCCACTGAGCAAAGAGCCTGATGCAGGGCTTGATCCCAGGACCCCGGGATCATGACCTGAGCCGAAGGCAGAGACTCAACCCACTGAGCCAGTTTTTTTTTTTCTATTTAAAAAAAAAAAACTAGCACAGTGATCTTCTTAGCTATTTCTCTTCTCCTAGCCTTCAAAGAGAGCCCTGTAATTGCCTCGCACAATTTCCCTATCTCCTAATGTTGAAAGAGAAGGGACCCTTCCCTGCTACAAAAGGGTTTGGGTTGGGCCATAGGAAAAGAAATAAAGAGTAGGGGAGGGGAAGGTGAGCGTGGGTGAGAAAAACAGCACAGAGCTGAATGCAAGAGGAGTTGGACACACGTGGGGACAGCAGGTGTTGAGGCTGTGATAGGAGTCGTGGGGCAGAGGCTAAAGAAAGGAATCTCTCTCGTGATGCTGTGGCCTGTGGGGGGGGGGGGTTACTCACTCACATCTTTGAAAATTGCAGGGCGAGATTTGAGCTGTTTTAAAGCAGTGTTCAGTTGTTGGTCTATAACACTTCCTCAAGACTGAACCATCAGGGGCCCAACTGGACATGCATTACATGTATTTTAAGATTTGTCTTAATGGCTGGGACGCCTGGGTGGCTCAGTTGGTTAAGCAGCTGCCTTTGGCTCAGGTCATGATCCCGCCATCCTGGGATCAAGTCCCGCATCGGGCTCCTTGCTCCGCGGGGAGCCTGCTCCTCTCTCTGTCTCTGCCTGCCTCTCCACCTGCTTGTGTTCTCTCTCTGTTAAATAAATAAATAAAATCTTTAAAAAAAAAAGATTTGTCTTAATGGAGAAATTATCCTTGGTTATTAACATCGTTGCTGTGAATCATAGTTTTATTGCAACCTCACCCCTACCATAGCCCCCATAACCTTCAGCAAAATGTCCTGTCCACTGAAAAAGTCAAGTGGGTGAAAATGAATATTTATACATAGCTTTTTACTTGTACACTATTTTAGGCTGTCATGTAATACATTCTTATAGCCCGTAACGTAATGTGTTTATTGGAGAAGTATTCATCTATGCATTTTATTAATTCCGTACAATTCATAGAGTACTGTGATAAACAAGATTACTGCAGAACTTTATTTTTATTGCCAAATTCTGTATTTCTATTAAAGATCTATAATACATTTTTTTAAACTTTGATGAATATTTTTTACAATGTAACTTAAAATTCTGGTAAGTCAAACTGAGCCTGAATATCTATCGTAGTAATCATTTCAGTTTTTAGGTAAGGGACAATTGCAGAATGAGGTTTGTTTCCTGGGTTTACCAGCTAATTTTGCTTCTAAAGAGACAACTATGGCTGAGAAGGAAGAGGTGAAGGGAAGCGATCAGGTGGCATTTAGCTGCATCTTTAATATTTTAATTCTTTAATAGATTCTGAAGTGTATGTGTCAAAATGTTATCACCTGTTAAATCCAGAGTTAGAAACATAGATATCTCTTATAACACTTTTTAAACTTTTCTGCATATTTGAAAATGTTTATAAGTAAAAATAATATAAAAATATTTCATTTGAAAAAACATTACCCGATTGGGATGGCGGTCGCAGAAATCTATACCAACGATAGCACGTTATGGAACTACACAACAACCACACACACACACACAATGAATGCATATAAAAACCAGTACAGTGTGAATCAATCTATAGTTTAGTGTTGCACCAATATCAATTTCTGGGTTTTGATTAATGGACCAGGGTTATGTAACATGCTATCTGCAGGGGAAAACTGAGTGAAAGATATGTGGGAACTTTCTGTTCCACTTTTGCGACTTTATATGAGCCTAAAACTATTTAGAAATTAAATATTATGGGGGTGCCTGGCTGGCTTAGTTAGTAGAGCATGGGACTCTTGATCTCTGGGTTGTGAGTTCCAGCCACAAGTTATGTGTAGAGATTACTTAATAAAAAATAAAAATTGTAAAAATAGATATCCATAGAGCACTGACATCGTCAAAATGTAGCCAGCGAGATTATGTTTTAAATTATTTTTTTAAGGGCGCCTGAGTGGCTCAGTTGGTTGAGCAACTGCCTTCAGTTCAGGTCATGATCCTTGAGTTCCGGGATCGAGTCCCACATCGGGCTCCCAGCTCCACGGGGAGTCTGCTTCTTCCTCTGACCTTCTCTCCTCTCATGCTCTCTCTCACTTTCTCTGTCTCTCAAATAAATAAATAAAATCTTTAAAAAAATTATTTTTTTAAATAAAATTCTAGAATATTCCAGATATTTTGCCACTTGCACATCAGATCCATGGGCAGCCTTTTGAGTTTGAGGTTGACCTTTGTAGGTGATTCCCTAGGTAATAATTCCAGGCTTTTAAGTAAAGGCTTGCTTCCCTCCAGCGTTGGGTGATCCATCTGTGCTCCGTGGAACTCCACCTTTGTGGGTGCCCCAGAAGGGGCTGCTTTATGATGAGCTATAATGACATCCACCTTTCAGAAGGAAATCCACTTCCTCTCACTGTGTGGGGGTACATTCAGCTTGTGTAAGCACCAAGGAGGGCTTGCAGCTCTGAGAATACAAAAGGAGCCAACTGCCATCATTAGAAATACATCCTGTTAAATAAATGTATCCCAGAGTGACCAAGCTGGAAAGGCTCCATATTAGCAGTTATGCTTTGGAACACTCTGTGCAAGGCAAAATGATCTAATCAGTAGAAAGGAAGAGGCAAGAGGTTATTGCATTTCACTCCACAGTACCAGGTCACGGGGCCCAGGAGCACCATAGTGTCTCAAGTTTTATGCCCACATTTTAATACTGTTTGTGGACAACCTGGGCTGTTATGACAGGTTACTTATGCCATCAGGAATGAAAAGAATGCCCAAAGTCCCTGATTATGGAGGAGAATCCATCACACTGGGGCAGGAGGCTCATCCCAGTGGCAATTCCCATCCCTTAAGGTGGCTACTGCTTTTCTCTTGTTCCCACCCCTATCCCATTGGGAGAAGGCAAGATGTACAGCTGGATGGACAATTAAAGACTGGAGCATAATAAGAGACCTCAGGGAGAGACAGCCCAATGCCACCCTTCCCATAGCCTGTCTCTTGGGGTAAGCCTTTCCACCACAATGTGGTTCAATGTGACAACATAGATCATGGCATGTCTGTACCTCACAGGTTCAGAACCGGGCATGGGGCACACGTGGATGGGAGGAAGGGGGCTGCCTTCCAGAAGCTCAAGGAGGAAAGGGACATAACAGAGGGGGGATATGTGAAGGTGAGGATAGTGCAGGACAGGGGTGGGCCAAGAGATTGGTGGGATGGACTTGGATGATAAAGCGGCCCCAGAAGTTTCTAATCAAGGTGACATCAGTCCTTTGCTAGGGAACATCACCCCTTGTGACTGTTGCAAGGTGGGGTGAAGAGGCTCATGAGTCTCAGGGGTTTAGGACCAGATGTATGGAGAAGCTGCTGCCCCAAACTAAGGCAGCTGTCATGGTCCATGGTTGAGTCCTAGAGAGGATGAAAATGAGCTTTACTGGGGAGTGTTAAAAGTCAATAAACAAACAAACAAAGGGGTAAAAAAAAAAGAAAGAAAAAAAATTCATTAGAAACTGCTGTGACTCTGGTTCCCAAACCCAAGAGAAACCCAATCCAAACCAAAACCCAAACCTGAGGTAGGGAAGTCATTGGCCAGTAGTTTAGGAAGATGCTACATTTGAAAGGGATTCTGCTTCCTCCCTTTCCTTCCATCTTTCTTTCCATGAAACCCATTTTTATCTATTACAAAGAAGGGGGCCACTTACTGCAACACCCATGACCAGAAAAATACCAACACGCACCTTTGAAAAATGGCCACTATATTCCTAGCCAAAACAAGCAATTATTTATTTTGAATGGCTTGTAATGAATCATTTTCTCAATGAACTAGTGGTTGTTTGTTTAGAAAAACGTGAAATATG
The DNA here is from genome assembly GCA_028533885.1 of Nasua narica. Lineage (NCBI taxonomy): Eukaryota > Metazoa > Chordata > Mammalia > Carnivora > Procyonidae > Nasua > Nasua narica. Next base: position 16,541,759 of record CM052797.1, read on the forward strand.
AACTGAAGAAGCATCCTTTGGTAGACAATTTGGAATAAACAAATCCCCAGCAACAAATAACTTTAGGGAAGAAAAGAAAGGCAGCAAGAAGTAGGTGAGCTTTTCTTGCCAGAGCTGATACCTCTTTATGTTACAATGCAGAACAAACCCACAGGATCTTACAAGATGCATCCGCTGCAGTCGAAAAAGCAAGGATTGGAACACAGCCCGAACCCAGCAATGCCCTTGAGAATGAAGATCAAGAACAAGGTCTTCAATTATTTAACAAGTATGTTAACATTAAAAGGCCCTATCTTTTTGCTTTTTGTTTTCTTTCTCCCCTTCTCTTTCCACAGTGTCCTCTGGCCACTTACAAATTGTTTTGCTCATGCCTCTGTTTTCTGGGACATGCCCAGACTACTGTGTGACTTCTTGGCTTGCTCTGGAATATATAAAGAATGGTACTTGAAATTCAATATCACTTTATTTCAGGCAGTTGATGTGAGGCTGTTAACTGTGAGCCTGACTGTTCTTGCTTTGTGTTCTTTGTTGGAGCCCAAAACAGGCTGATGTTGTTCATTTCTCACCGGCCGAGATAATTATGCACTTCAGGTGTAGTACATACTTACAATGGAATATTACTCAACCATCAAAAAGAATGAAATCTTGCCATTTGCAGTGACGTGGGTGGAGCTAGAGTGTACTATGCTACGCAAAGTAGTCAGTCAGAAAAAGACAAATACCATATGATCTCACTCATATGTGGAATTTAAGAAACAAAAAAGATGAACATAGGGAAAGGAAGAAAAAAAGGAAGGCAAACCATAGAGACTCTCAACTACAGAGAACAAATGGAGGGTTGCTGGAGGGGAGGTAGATGGGGGATGGGCTAAATGGGTGATGGGGATGAAGGAGGGCATGGGATGAGCACCAGGTGTTGTATGTAGGTGATTAATCTCTAAATTCTACTCTTGAAACCAATATTGTGCTGTATGTTAAGTAGCTAGAATTTAAATAAAAACTTGAAACAAAAAAAAATTATGCACTTCAGTAGTAAAACTCTAAAATCTAAGAATTGTTTACTGGTCCTCTAAAAATCTACGCTCATGCTTCTCTCCCCCAAAACACCTGCATTCTCAACTCATTGTGGGATGCTCTGGAGTTGCTCAAATATGAGTTGCCTTCACCTGCATTTCTGGCTCACAAATTATGTATTTTATGGACCAGAATAAAACTTGAACTGTAGTAAGCCTTTATGGCCATTTCTGATCAGAAGGATTTGAATAAATCAAAAACTCAAATCAACCATAGAAATAGTCCCTACTCCATTCAATGTCCTTCCCCCAACCCCAAAGGCTTGAAAAATGTAAACCATCAGTTTTCTTTGATTTTTTAATGGCTTGCTTATAAATATCTAAGTTATGGTAATTAGTAAGTATTGTAGAAAAGTGCACGAGCCAACATTTACTGTGTTTAATTAGCATATATAATTGATTTTCTATTCATCAGACTTATTAACTCAAATATGTGCTTGGGGTCCCATTATCACGGTCTATACACATCCTGCTTTCTGTCCCTTTTCTGGCTGCATGGAGAACCGTGTACTCTTGGGGCAAAGCTCTCAGAGGTCCCTTAGATTGACCTGAGTGGTCTTGGGTTCCCTATAATAATGGCCCCTCCGGCAGACTCCTCCTGGCTCTCTCTGGCTGGGTTTGGCGGAGTTGGTGGTTCTGGAGTAAATCCCCTACAGGGAGAGCACGACCTCCTGCCTGCCCTGTTCAGGAGGCTGAGGTCTGGCCCCATTGATCACAGCCCTTCCTAGTGTAGGATTCTGCACTAACAGGTACTTCTGGTATTTTTTGTTTTGTTTTGTTTTTTTATTTGTTTGACAGACAGGTAGAAAACACAAGTAGGCAGAGCAGCGGGCAGAGGGAGAGAGAGAAGCAGGCTCTCCGCTGAGCAGGGAGACCAATTCGGGACTTGATTCCAGGACCGTGGGATCATGACCTGAGCTGAAGGCAAGGTCAACCTTAACTGGTTGAGCCACCCAGGCACCCTGGCATTTGTTAAAAAGGTGATTTTTCCCTTCTAGGTTTTTGGTTTGGGTAAGGAGAAAGATAGATAGATAATAGATAGATAGATAGATAGATAGATAGATTAGATAGACAGACACATATGTGGAGAAAGAGAGATAGAAAGTTATTTTAAGGAATTAATCCATGCAACAGTTTGGGCTGGCAAGTCCAAAATTCACAGGCAAACCCCACCAGGGTAGAAATTCAAATAAGAGTTGATGTTGCAGCCTTGAGTCTGGATTCCACAGGGCAGCAAGCTGGAAACTCTGCCAAGTTTCCTTCCTTCCTTCCTTCCTTCCTTCCTTCTTTCCTTCCTTCCTTCCTTCCTTCTTTCCTTCCTCCCTTCCTTCCTTCCTTCTTTCTCTTTTAAGATTTTATTTATTTATTTGAGAGAGAGAGCGAGAGAGAGCACGAGCAGTGGGTACAGGAAGGGGCAAAGGGAGAGGGAGAGGCAGGCTCTCCACTGAGCAGGGAGCCTGATGTGGGGCTTGATTCCAGGACCCCAGGATCACAGCTGGGGTAGCTGACTGAGCCACCCAGATGCTCTACTGGCAGGTTTCTATGTTGCAGTCTTGAGGAGAGTTCCTTCTATTTTGAGAAACTTCAGTCTCTACTCTTAAGGCCTTCAAGTGATTGGGCACGGCCCACCCACACTTTGGAACATAATCTGCTTTACTCAATGTCTGTTGGTTTAGATGTTACTCTCATCCCCAAATACCTTCACAGCAACATCTAGACTGGCGTGTGAGCAGACAAGTGGATACTGTGGCCCAGCCGCGTTCCCACATACAAACAAGCATTGCAGGTATTGCATAGCCTTGGGCAAGCTGCTGTTAACCTCTATCCCTGCATTTCTCTTGTGGAAAATGAGGGGATAATGAACCGTCGGTGTGGGGAAGAAATGCACAATAACATGTCAAGCACCCTGCCCTGACCTATTCTTTCTTTCCTGTGCCCGAGACTACTCTGTGCATGGCATATAGTTGGCACCCAATGCCTGCTACATAGTTGTTGACTGAGCAGTCTGCACACTGAATTTCCTGACTTAGCTCCTATACACACAATTAAGTCCCAGGTCACCAGCATTTTCTCTATGCAACTAGTCCCTGCACACTAGACCTGCTAACTCAGCTCGTCCCACCACTTTTGCTTCCTGTTTCTCTGGGTCTGGCCACACACCAGCCCCGGGGCACCCGTGATACCCTCGCTGCATTAATAAGGGTGGCAGATCGTCCTGGATTTTTACTTTCTGTCCCCTGGATTATTATTTCTTGGCCCTTCCTACCTTTCCCCAAGTCCCAGATCCTTCTTTCCTCTCTCCCTTCCCTTGTTCAGCCCCTATCTAGGGATCATGTAAGGACAGAAAGAATACTTCTCAGAGGATAACTCTGTTAGATACCAAGAGAGTAGGAAGGCTGGGCTCCAAAGTAGCCACCCTGATGTAGTCAGCTTTCTTTGAGTTTCTGAGGCACTTAGTTTTCCTGATTCCTGGGAAGAGCATCCCAAGGTCCACATCTGCCACCAAGCTTTCCTTCAGATTCTACACATGGGGTAAGACACACCCTGAAGTGGTCTAAGAGTAGAGGTCATCTTCCCTTGCCTCCTGTTCCCAGCCTCAGGCCCTTCTGAGTTTAAGACTAAGCTAATGTTATTCCTGCACTTTCATTTGCCAGGCAAAAGTTGCAGCCAACCCTAGCCATGTCCCTAGGTTGGCGTTTCTCTGCATGGCAACGACCTACACTCTCACCAGCTTCCCCAACCCGTTCTACCCTCACAACTCATGCTTCTCTTCTCTCTGACTTCACTATCCTTTTTAGGCTAAAATCCTAAACAGGATACCCACAACTCTGCTGGAGAACATGTGGAGAACCTTCCATGCAGGGGTCATCACTGGACATTCTATCCAGTTGGTTTATCCTTACAGTCTCACTCCCTCTGAGCTCACTGTGTCTATTGCTAACAATTTCTGCATATTTTCCTGTACACTCCCAACTGTATCCTGCCATACTGTCTTATGTATGGGATATATTCTAGAACAATAGTTAAGTCTGTTTGGTTAACCTACAGGGTGCATGATGTAAGCCCTATTTTGTTCATAAAAACAACCCGTGACATGTAAATTGTTCTGCATCCATGAAACATTGACCTAAAATTATAATTAATCATCTCATACTCATGTTGAAATGTAAGCCTGTGAAAAATGCACCTTGTTAGGTTATTTTAGCACACCAGGAAAATAGTACGGTATTGTTAAGCACCAATACGGTCAGCTCTTAAACCTGCCTCTTAAGCAGAGCAGTAATATAGATAATAGCAAACATAATTTATATTTGGATTCTCTGAGTTAATGAATAGATTAGAGAGGCACCATAGGGTTTTATCAGGAGGTGAGAAAAATTTCTCTCCTGAATGGGTTTTGCCACGCTCCTGTCAAAACCCACTTTGATTCCACAGGCTGTTAGAAGACATTTCTATGGCACAAATATTGGCTGAATGGCTGTCATGTGAAAGTCTTGCTCTACGTCCCGTGGGATCCCATGATTTTCCCTCATCCTCACGCTCGTCAATGGAGGACAAGGCGGGATGGAATACGACCTCTCCCACATGACGGGCTGAAATGTAGGTCCTCGAAGTGGATCACCCCCACTCAGCCTTGAGAGCTGATATCAGAAAAATGATGGTGCATGCTTTGTAATTTTTATCTCTCCTCTCCAGGAAGGCCTGGAGTGGGCAAACAACTGGGACACAGGAGCTACTTGCTTTCCCTCATTTTTTATGCTCATTTAGCTGTCAATAAAAGAACATTACTTGCTCACGGAAGCATACATTGAAGAAAAATAAAACAGTGGAGGGAGAAAGTCATAATTTATTTTAAGCTTCATCTGGGGATAACCTCAACTTTTCAGAGCAGAGGATTAAATCAGAGAAGCTTCTGCCCCTACCTACACATGATGTTGCGAATTCACCAAGGCAACCGTATCCAGGACCTATGATCAGCCAATGAGAAGCCAGCGGCAGTGGTCCTGAGGAACCTGAGGAAAGGCAGGTGGCAGTGGGAACACCAGCATCCTGCTCCACGAAGACAAGGCTATAAGACGCAGGGAGAAGTCAAGCCAACGGTGTGTTTCTATTTACACACGTTAAATGCATGGGAAAAGGAACGATGTTGGACAAATGTAAAAAAAAAAAATACTGGTCTTTTTTTCATACCTAAAATTTTTCACTCATGGAGAATGGCCTTCAGCTGTCTGTTTAAAATTCTCAATGGGTTGGGTGCTTCCATGGAATGCAGAGAACATTCTCGTCACACCCACGACCCTCAGGGTTCACAAGCAGTTTCCACATGTTATCTTAAATCATCTCTGAGGAATCATGCAGTGTGAATACCTCAAGTCACAGATATAGAAACTAAGGCACAACAATGGGTTCTATGCCCTTTCCAGAGCCCTGCTGCCTCCAAGGACTTGGTGTTCCTCATTTACAGACAGAAACCTAAGGATGCGGCCAGCCTGGATCTTAACACCTTTGGATGGAAAGAAGTAGGTCTTCCTCTCACCCTTGCCCACCAAGCCTCCACCATAGAACAGAGAGGGATGAACCTATGAAAAAACCCATACTCATTCAAATGGCCTGGTAGACCCTGGCCCTGAATCCTGGATGATCCTTCCATCTCCCAACTCCACTGCTGTGGCCACATCAGCCTTTGGCTGGTCTCCTTCCTGGCTTGGGACTTTGAACTCCTCTCTTTCCAGGAACAGCTCCCGACTGTCTCCCCACTGTATAGCACATCCTCAGCCTCTTTCTGATGGTCACATACCTCTCAGGGAGGCTTTCTTACCACCCTTTCTAAAACTGTGCTATCCCCACCTCTTGTACTCTCTATCTCTATTTTATTTCCTTCATCGTAATTATTAATCCCTGATGTATTTTATTTTTTACTTGCACATTGTCCATTTTCTCCCAGTAGAATGCAACCTCCCTGAGGACAGTGACTGTTCGGTTCACTGCTGTATCCCTAGTCCTGATAGCAGTGCCTGGAACATAATAGGTGCTCAATAAATGTTTGTTAAGTGAACCCAATATTGGATGGAGGCTTAATAAAATGCATCAACATACCAATTTCCCCATTTCTGATAGAGATCAGGGTTTGCAAAGTGTAGCAGAGGACCAAATCCAACCTATAGCCTGTTTCTGTGAAAAAAAAATTTTATTAGGACGCAGCTGCATCTATTCATTTATGTTATAGTTTGTGGTTGCCTTTGTGTTAGCCACTAAAGTTGAACAGTTGTGAGAGAGATTGTATGGGTCCCAAAAGGCCCATATTTACTAAATACTAAGTATTTACTAACTGGCCCTGCACAAAAAAAAAATTTGCCAACTTCTGATATAGACGGTACTCCTACCTATTCTTTTGGCTGAAAAAGTAATAATAAATAAAATAATGAATGCTTTAAAATTATTATGTAGTTAATGAATCAATGTGTATTTATTGAGGAAAAAACACACCCCAGAAATGTGTAGGGTAGAAATTGAAAGTCCAGGGCTTCACCTAGCCCTGGACCCCATCCTTCCCAGGAGGAAGCCTGCTAGGCTTTGGATTCCTTCTAGATCATTTGTATGTATGCACATGCAAACCTATACACCTCTCAAATGCAAATGAGTTTTGATATTAGGATTTTGCTAGACTTTTAGGATGAGAAGGGAAATGTTCCATCTGTTCCTGTGCTCTGAAACAGTTTGAATAATAAGAACCATGTGTTTCTTGCAAGGTCACAAGCATTCCCCCCCAAACACTGCCTGACTTTGGGGGCTATTTTAGGACCAGACCTCTGACTACCTCTGACTAACTTTATAATTATTTTCAATGGAACCATCAAAGATTTAGGTCTTCTGACCCTGTAGTTAATTTTAGTAATGTATACTTTCCTAAAAATATTCACTTCATTCAGATTTTCAAATTTATAAAGTTGATTACAATTTTGAAAGTATCTCCTCCTTTGATAGTGATTTTTCTCATTCTTTTTTGTGGATCAAGACTGCTCATTAGCAGTCATTTGTCATTGTCATTTGTCATTGTATTGGTTATTAGTATTCGTTATTTTCAAAGAACTTGATTTTGGTCTTAGCAAAGTTCATTGTTTGCCCTGTTTCATGAATGTCTGCTTCTTTTATCTGTTAAATTTTCTTTTTTCTTTTCTTTTTTTTTTTCATTCTGAGTCATTTGCTAGCTTTTGGAGTTGATTTCCTTTCCCCTTGTCTTCTCTATGACTTTACTGTACAGTCTTCATTGTCCAAGTAGAAACTGGGCAGTGCCAACCATGACTTTCTGCTTTACCCAAGAGTAACAGAATGCCACTATGTGTTGCTTTGATTTCCAAGGACATACATCCTTTTCTTATTTTTTTGACTGGGGTATTCTTTTCTGTGTTCTTTCTTTTTTTTTTTTTTTTAAGCTTTTATTCAAGTTCCAGTTAGTTAATATACAGTGTATGTTTCTGTTACAATTTAGTGATTCAACACTTCCATACATTCTGTGTTATTTCTAATCTCTGGTTTTATTGCATTATCATTAGAAAATTAGCCTGACCATCTTCCACTTTTTGAAGTTTATCGAAACTTTTTGGTTTAAAACTATATCCATTTTTTTAGATATTCCATGTGTATTCTTTACTGGGTTCAAAATCCTAAATGTTACTATTGAATCCAGCTTTTGATTTCAAAATTTGAAACTGTATGTCAGGGGTGCCTGTGGGGTTGGTTAATGTCTGCCTTTGGCTCAGGTCATGATCTTGGGGTCTTGGGATGGAGCCCCACATTGGGCTCTCTGCTCAGCAGGGAGTCTGCTTCTCCCTCCCCCTCTCCCTCTGTGCTTTCCCTCTCCCAAATAAAGAAATAAAATCTTAAAAGAAAATAAAAATAAAATACCATGGCACTTATTTTTGTCTATTTCAGTAGTCATCTTAGAAATTTGCTAAATTCTCTGATTTTGACTCAATTTGTTTTTCTTTATATATTTCAATTCCATGTTATTTGATACCATGTTGTTCAGGCATAAGGGCTTATTTCCATTGTTTGCACTTTTTTATCATAAAGATAAAATGTGCCCTATTTAATACGTTTGGCTTAGAATTCTATCTTCTGGCTTCACTGTTTCTTGCCTTCTGTTGTTTTTGGAAGCGTGCAACCACCCGTGTTAGCATTACTTTTGACGATTTCTGTATCACTTTGTTTTCGGCATATATTCAAACATGGAATGTGGTAGCACATTTATTTATAACATAGCTGATGGTCTGTTCGTATTAATAGTGATAGAAACTTCGCTAAGCTGATCTGAGTCTTACTCCATTCAGGCATCTTTTGAGCACTTTACCTGTATCAGGTATATAATGCTCAAATATACCCGATACAGTGGTTCCTCTGGTTGTCCCCTGTCCATAGCTGAAGAAACTAAGGAGCTGTGATGTGGCTTATCCAAGATCAGAGAGCTAATAAAGGATTAGGCAGGATTTGAACCTGGGGACTGCCCGAGTCACTACACTGAATGGTGTTCATCTTACTTGCATTCAGTTTTATCCTTGACAAAGGATAAAACTGTTTTGGACTGCATTCTGGGAGAATTCATCTGCTGAGGCTGTCAGCTCCCACTTAGACCTTGAGGCAGGTCCATTGTGGATGAAGCACATCTGCTCAATTTTTCACTTAAGAACTTATTTCTAATTTTCCAGAACTTGTGACTTTTTGGATATAGCAACTTATTGCTTTTTAGTAGGCCTTGTGACTAGACAGGCTGACATTTAGGTTCTGAAGGTCACTTGACTTCTTAGTGTGGGTTCTCTTTGTCCCTCAAAGCAGCTGACAATGCAGGGCACTGACCTTTTACTCTCTCCCCAGTACCCACTCTGGACACCACCTGTAGCATAATTTCTTCTTTTATTTGGGAGCAACGTTAGAAGATGGAACCTGAAGACATATTCTAGAACTGTCACCAACCTGATGCATCCATCAGCTTTATATCTTAGGGAATATTTCTGTGCGTCTTCCGATCTCTTAAAAGCATCTTTCCCGGATTCCCAATGCTACTATGAATTTTCTCTTTTATGTTTCTTTGGTCATTGCAATAGGACTCTCAGAGGGAGGAGGGGTAAATTCATGTGTTTGGTGGGTCGTCTTCAACTGGAAATCTTTCCATTCTCATTACTCACTAGATAGAGTCATTGCTATCGAAGATATCAAAAGGGAATTTCTTTGTTTCTCTGCTATTCCTCTGGACTATATCAGCATAGGAAGCCAAAACCCACACTGTTGTTTTATGGTGGACAGGGCCATGACACTTGCCCACAGTACAAGGGGTGTTCCGAAAACCTCCAGCAGAGATCAGACTGCAGGTGAAGTCCCTCACACATGTGTGTGAGCTATGACCTGACCAGCTGCAGGTGAGATGCTTGTCACTGAAGGGGCTATGTGACCATTGATGCAGAAAGATAAGTCGCAAGTGCCCCAAATCTTCCCTTCAAATCTTCTCTCTCAATTTTAACTATTTCTATTTTTTAACAGATATATTCACTGGGTTCAAAAATTTAAGGGGTTCAAAGTGATACATGGTAAAAATTCTCTCTTCCCCCCACCACCAACCAGTTCCCTTCCCATGAACAGCCACAATGACCAGATTTTTATACTTCATTCCAGAGATGTTTTGTGCATGTAGAAACTTTATACATTTTCCTCTTTAAAAAAAAAAAAGTCCCACGCAATTAGTACAGTACATTGCACACATGTTTGGCAACTTTTTCACTTGATCGGATACACTGGAAACAAATCAATGTTTGTTCTTGAGCTTCTTCATTCTTTTTTTTAAAGATTTTATTTATTTATTTATTTGACAGAGAGAGATCACAAGTAGGAAGAGAGGCAGGCAGAGAAAGAGGGGGAAGCAGGCTCCCTGCTGAGCAGAGAGCCTGATGCGGGGCTTGATCCCAGGACCCTGGGATCCTGACCTGAGCTCAAGGCAGAGGCTTAACTCACTGAGCCACCCAGGCCCTCTGAGCTTCTTCATTCTTTGTTACAGTTATGGAATACTTTATTGTGTGGCTGTCCCATTGTTTAAGCAATCCCCTGTTGGCCCACGTTGGGAAGGAAGACCTTCCTCTGCCCTTTGAGGTCATTCTAGGTGGACTTAGAGTCAAATTGACATGACATGAATTAACAGGAGAAAATCAAATTTAATAGCATACCTATGGGGAATCCACATAAACATGGAAATTTTAAAGACATTAAGGCAATTTGAAGCTTGTATGAGCTAAGGAAAAGGGTAGAATCTGAGGAAAAGACAATCAAGAGGAAGGCCATAACAGGAAGCTGAAAGCCTTTGAAAAACAAAGGCTTGCCCTATTAGATAAGTTTCTAAAGTAAAAGGGAATCTGTCAATAGTTCTCTTTCTGGTACAGGCTCTCCTTCCCAATGTACATTTAGGCAGTGGAGGACCAGGAAGAGAACTTCACCTCCATCTGCGGGGTTTTGATTACTTTGAGCTCAAAAGAGCACACATGGTAAAGTGGCAGCCATCTTGGGGCAGCCTGTCCCTGGCCCCTACATTGACACTTAGCTTGTCTCTTGTCTCTACTGTTACAAGCCATGTTGCCAGGCTCTGCTGATACCCTTTCACATATCTGCAGATACGGAGAAAGTCCTAAGAGAGGAATTGCTGGGTCAAAGGGTATTTGCAAAGATGTTGTCAAATTGTACTCTATAAGGATTGTCATAATTTACACACCCACGAGTAATTTATGACACTGCTCATTTCCTGTATCCTCAATAATACAACATGCTATCAAACTCTGGGATCTTTGCCAGTATCTGATAGGTGAAAAATGATGTCCCTTTGTAGTTTCAATGTGAAAGGACTTACTAAGAGTGAGACTGAGCATCATTTCATCTTTTAAGATCCATGTATGTTTCCTTCTATCTCTGTTCATGTCATTTGCACATTTTGTTGCTAAGTTATTGGTCTTTCTCTCGCAGATTTGCAGGAGCAGTTTGCGTATTAGGGAAATTATTCTTTAGAAGTCAATTGAGTTGCAAATACTTTCCCAGTTTATTGTTTGTCTTCTGGCTTTCTTGTGGGGGGGGGGGGTGTTTCACATATAGATTTTTTTTCCCCCCTTTACCTTTTAATAATGGAATTTACCAATATCTTCTCCATGGCTATAAGGTGTTTATGTCATACCTTGAAAAGGTATCCCCAGTACTTGGTCCTAAACAATTATCACTATTTCCTCTAATTTTATGGTATCCTGTTTTACATTTCATTATTCAACCAACTAGAATGTATCCTGGAGTCATGTGCGAGATCTGAATTTCACTTTATTTTTTTTTAATTTTCTTTTCCATATTAACTTTAGAAAGAGATTGTTTAATTTGCCCCTCAAAAAAATAATATGATGTTGGCATATTTATAGGGATGACATCACCTTCATAATTAATACACTTTCCACTTACTGGTACTGTTATGACCATGAATCTTCTTTTCCAGGAGTACAGATTTCCATTTGTTTGAGTTTCCTTTTTGTCCCTCAGAGGTGCTCTAAATTTTTCTTCAAGTGAATCATGCACCTAAGAAATGCTTATTCCACTGAGGGCGGTTGCAATTTAAAAAGAAGAAAGAAACCCTGACATCTTAGATTAGCACAACAATGTTTACTCTATACTCTTGTAAAAACAGGTTGGCAAGTGGTTCTCCATCATGTGATTCAGGTTTCCAAACTCTTTTAACACAAGTCCTCCAAAGTTCCTATGGCGGTGGGGGTGGGGGGGCAGGCGGTGGACAGAGCATGCAGGGGCACCCCAGCTCTCAATCCCCTGGTCCTGGAAGTGATATACTTCTTCTATCACAATTCATTGGCTGAATTTATCACACTGCTACCTCACTGCAAAGGATCTAGAAGAGTACTCAGGAGAGAGAGGAGGACAAGGTGTAGATAACATCGGGAGTCTCTCATTCCAGCAAAGCTACTAATCAAGCATGAAGGTAAACTAAAGAAACATTCTGGTCTTACAAAATCTCGGAAGAGAACATTTATTTTTAGACATCTCCTCTCAAGAAGCTACTAGAGGGGATGTTCCGCCAAAATGGAGAATAAACCAGGGAAGATGGTAACATAGGATAAAGAAACAAAACTCTAACCCAAGACTGAGTCCAAGAGTATCGCCAGGAAGATGGTGAACATTCCAGGAGAGTAGCTGGGCTTTTTAACTGAAAGCCTAGGGCAACCGCTTTGCCTTTTTGAGGGATGACCCACAAGAGAAGGAAGAGACAGAGGAAGCTGGCCACGGGGCAGACCAGCGCTGGGCCAGATGATGTGGGGAACAGCCTGGATCCAGCCTTCCCTGAAGCTGCACCTATTCTTAGAGAATTCTGTCACACAAGCCAACAACTTTCCCTTGTGCGTTAGCTAGCAGCTTCTGATTTTCTGTCACTTGTAACAAAACAAAAAAGAAATTCAGACTGAGAGCAGAAAACAATAGAAATAGAAGAAACAACCCATATCCTCAAAGAATTTTAAATCTTGTTGGGGAAATTTTATCTAGCATCACCCACTAGACACTGCCTCTGCTTCTAGACTCTTGTCTCTGCAAGAACCACGTCATATTTTTAGCTAATTTCCTTGCATGTGGCAGGCCTTAGGAGCTGGGCAGTTTTCAGAAATTAAAACTACCTTGTCTTGATGTTGTTGTTCTTTTATGAAAGCATTTAATATTTAAACATTTGTAACATTTTTTTCATTTAAATGAAAATTTCATTTTTTTAATCCCAAGGTAATAAACAGAGATGTTTCCAGAGGTTTATTTTAGACAGAAACATTAGGAGCAACTTAAAAGTTCAACATTGTGGAGCTAATGGAGAAAATTATTGTATCATGGAAAACTAAATTATTTTAGAAAACTTCATAAAAAATATCTTTCTGGCATGGAAGTTTACTCACAAATTATTACTAGGTGAAAGAGGTCAGGTGGCAGAGAAGTTTACTAGTTTTTAAAAATGGGGAAAATGGGGTGCCTGGATGGCTCAGTCGTTAAGCGTCTGCCTTCGGCTCGGGTCATGATTTCAGGGTCCTGGGATTGAGTTCCCCATCAGGCTCCTTGTTCAGCGGGAAGGCTGCTTCTCCCTCTCCCACTCCCCCTGCTTGTGTTCCCCTCTCTCACTGTGTCTCTCTCTGTCAAATAAATAAAATCTTAAAAAATAAATAAAATAAAAAAGAAAAATGGGGAAAGTAGTTTAAGTAGTTTTCTGAATGTTGAGATTTCATGTGGAGTTTTTTTGGTTTTTTGTTTGTTTGTTTGGGAGGGGCTTGATTGCCAGTGGGGTAGGAGGGACAGAGGAAGAGAGAGACAGAATCTTAAGCAGGTTCCACGCTTAGCACAGAGCCCAGCATGGGGCTTGATCTCACAAGCCCAAGATTATGAGCTGAGCAGAAATCAAGAGTTAGATGCTTAACCATCTGAGCCACCCAGGTGCCCTGCTGGGAACATTTTTAAATGTACCTTTAAAACAATTTAATTAATTAATTAATCTCTACCCCCAATATTGGGCTCAAACTCATGACCCTAAGTTCAAGAGTCACATACTCTTCCAACTGAGCCAGCCAGGCACCCCCAGAACATCTTTAAATTTAATATCACAGCATATGCGCTGCTAATACTTTGCTTACTTTATATTAATTCATTTTATCCTCTGAAACATGTTCTGATGATAAGACGTTTCTCCTGTCACACTTTTAGTAGTTTACAGTCACAGATTGTGTAATTGACTACTGACCTGTAGTTGCTAGTTTCAGGCTAAGTAAGATAAACTACAATCCATATTTAACATAAGGATGGTGCCATATCACCACTAGGTGGTACTGTAAAATAGGCATTAAATTCCACACTGCTTAAACTTGATGTTGACGGCGATTTTTTTTCTTCAACGAATAAATCACTCTGAAGGCCTATTTGTCACTCCCATTAGCTCTATCTACTCCTCTCCTGACTAATTTGTTAAATCACCCTATGGTGAAGGAATGACAGCCTTTGATTCATAACAAAATCTCTTCTGTGAAAGTTCTTTGGGTTAAATAAAATGAGGGCTTCCGAGAAGTGATATTAATTCTCTATGTCCTCTCACAGTTACCTTCAAGCTCTAAACAATATTGTAAAAGAATGCAAATAATAGCTTTCATAGCCAACTAAGCAGAAAAACCAAAATAGCATTAACAACAAAACTTCACCATTCTTCATGGTATATGTAGTTGACGAGCTAAAGCTTGTTTATTTTCATTGCTAAATCTTGCATGGGAAGAATGTTTCTGGTAGGTACGGTGAATTTTGTCTTTATCAGTGTGGTTCAAGCACTCAGACTCTGGTTAACACACAATTTAATTAAAGCTTTGGTCTTCCCAGCCGCTTCTCTGATGGGCATTCCTGGTGGACTCGGTCCCCCAGGAGAACACGATGGTTTCACTCCAGACAGCATTTGCCAACTTTACTCTGTGCTGTTGAAGGGTTCCACTATTCCATTGGGAAAAAAGAATTCTACACCATTTATGCATGAAGGTCACTCTGGTGCCAATTTGTAATATGTAGATATAGATCCTCTCTCATTTGTGGTTAATGGTAAGAATGATTCCATTCTCAGGTTACCCAACTGGCTCGGGCCATGGAGCGTGTGATGGTTGATCTCAGTGTTGTAGGTTTGAGCCCCACGTTGGGTGTAGAGAGTACTTAAAAATAAAATTTTTTTGAAGAATGATTCCATTCTCCAAGGCCTGGGTCAGTTCACCTCAGCACTGGAATGATATGCATGAGGTCAGATAGCAAAAATAATATAGATAGAAATCTGTTGAATAGGAGATAACATAGAATTGCAAGTCCCAATGAAATAACTAAAAAAAGTACGTTTACATTTATACTTAGTTTTATATTTCTTTCATGAAAGAACACATCCCAGCGACAATCTTGCAGTTCAGTACCTTGAGAAAAAATTCCTGGCATATTTATAAATGTAAAAATATGTCTTATTCCATTTGAGTTGTTATAACAAAATACCACAGACTGGATGGCTTATAACAATAAACATTTATTTCTCACAGTCCGGGAGGCTAGGAAGTCCACGATCATGGTGTCCACACATTTGCTGTCTGGTGAGGGCTTCCTGGTTCACAGACAGCCATCTTTCTACCTCTTCACTTGGCAGAAGGAACTCTCTGGTTCTCTTTTATAAAGATACTAATCTTTTATAGGAGTTCCACCGACCCTCATGATCTAATCCCCTCTCAAAGGCCCCACTTCCAAATACCCTCACATGGAGAGTTAGGATTTCCAAATATGAATTTAGAGGGTACACAAAGATTGAGACCATAAAACCATATATATGGGGAGGGGGGAAGAGAAAGAATACAGTCAATTTTTAGTAAGAAAATAGCCCATTAGTTCCTAAATAAGAATCTGAACAATTGTCTACCGAACACCATGGTTCTAAGTGTTGTGAGGAATGCAAAGAAGTTAAGGATGGATTCTACCTCAAGAACACAGATCCACACATTCTCACTGAAGAAAGCAAAACAAGAATTTAAAACAGCTTAAAATAGTACAAAGCCCCATATAACTAGAAAGCAGACTGAAAGTCAGCCATGTTGAGGGGTTGGATAAAAGAAAGTCTTCTCAAGCCAGCACAGAGAGAGATGACTTCCTGGAAGGGAAGTGACTTAAGCAGTTCATATGCTTCACATAATGTCTTGTGAGGTTCATCCATTCAATAAACATTTCTTCAATTAAAGCATTCTGGTTTAGAAAGTGGTAGGAGCAGAGGGCTTGTGATGAGGAATAGACTGGACGAGCAGGTTGGTGTCAGCCTACGGCACACAGTTCTTGAAAGCCAGAAAAAGGAAATTTTACTCTATTTTCCTGGCCCCAAGTCAACAGCCTGCTTCGTCATTGCTGAGAGGGGCTGGGAGCTGATTCTCTGCCGCCACCTTCCACTCCCCACTGCTTCCATGAGTTAACGTTGTGCTAGTGAGTGGCGGTGCCTGTTGCCAAACTCTACATGGGGCTGGTACATCCATATCTCCTCCTGAAGAGCTGGCACTTTCACAAGTCCCATCCCACATCCCCTGGAAAGATAGCAAGAGCAAACTCAGAACTTGGCTCATTCCTCTGTTCACACTGCCTCAAGGTGATGGAGCTGGAAAGGTCAGGGTTACAAAAAGCCTGAGAGGGGCATCCAGGGGGCTATGGACCAGGACTGAACACTGGGAGATAGTCGAGGTCTTGATTTGGTAACTTATATTGTTGGGGGAGGGACTCAAACCTTCCTGCAGAGCTGCCAAGGTGGTTTTGATTTGCGTGGGTGCAATACAAGGTCAGGAACGCCACAAACCAACAACGAAATGCTGCAGTAATAAAAGATTTGCTGACCAAGTCAGGCTCAGAAACACAGCAATCAGGCTGTGGAATTGGTGAGGGATGCAGAAAGATACAGTTTGACCCCAAGCCACATTTTTGGACATAGGACATACAAGGAAGAATGAGGACAGCGTTTTTTTTCCCCCAGTGAAAAACTGGGAAAGGGATAGACAGGAGAAACAATTGTCCAACAGAGGAAAGAATGCTTGGAGATGCCATATCCTGAAAGATCTCTTCCTACCTAAGAAGCACATTCCTTTCCATAAAATTCTAAAAAAAAGCAAAATTTAAGGGTCTTAGAAAGGGCAGGAGAACATCTAGGTGCCTTATTATAATCGATAGGATCAAAGATAGCTCCAAGTATTGGAATATAGATGTATTAGTTATCTACTGCTGCATAACAAGTTACCCCCAAAACTTAGTGGCTTAAAAAAACATATATTTTTTTTCTCAGTATGTGTGGGTCAGTGATCTGGGCACAGTTTAATTGAGTTATCCATTCAAGGTTTCTTTTTTTTTTTTTTTAGATTTTTTTTTTTATTTATTTGAGATAGAGACAGTGAGAGAGAACATGAGAAGGGAGAAGGTCAGAGGGAGAAGCAGACTCCCCGCGGAGCCGGGAGCCCGATGTGGGACTCGATCCCAGGACTCTGGGATCATGACCTGAGCCGAAGGCTGTCGCTTAACCAACTGAGCCACTCAGGCGCCCCATTCAAGGTTTCTAATAAGGCTTCAATCAAGCTGTCAGGCAGATCTGTGGTTTTATCTGAAGGTTCAATGGGAGAAGGATCTACTTCCAAGGTCACTCACACAGTTGTTGGCAGGATTCCTTATGAGATAGTAGAATGAGGGTCTTGATTTCTCACTGGCAGATGGTCAGAAGCTGCCCTCATTTTCTTGCCATATGAGCTTCACCAGCTTGCTTTATCAGAGTAAACATGCAGAAAGAGTCAGAAAGAAACAGCATACAAAAAAAAAGATGGAAACTGGTCTCATATAACCTAATCACAAAAGTGGCATCCCATCACCTCTGCTATATTTTATTCATTAAAGTCAAGTCACTAAGTTCAGCTCAGATACACAAGGGAAGGGAACTACAGGGTGTTAATACCAGGAAGTGGGAATCATCAGGAGCCCTGTGAGAAACTGCCTACCACTAGGGGACTGGAAGAAGAGAAATATTACGGACCACAGTAGGGTAGGTAGGATGGAAGTCATTTAGGTGCTCGGATGATGAGCTGAGTTGTATTCCTGGTGAATGTGAGTAGTGGTGCCGGATGCAGATCCACAACCCACCACCATTTGGACCATAGAGCTCCAGCAAGAAGGCAAGTTGGAGACCTAGATTAGGAAGCATCCCATTTTGACCATGTGTAGGACTGGTATACTTAATTTCATTGCACACATCTGCACAATAAACTGGTCTGCTCTCTGGACAATCAGGTCTGTCCTTGAGAACTCTAAAAACCCCTCCTTGGGATGTGTATTTTTCATCAATTCCCTCCTGATTCTCAGAGAACTGACTGATGAAACTGACCTTGGCCACGATGTTGAACCACACAGGCAAAGGAAGCCACTTAGATGTTGGGGTTTTTTTTTTTTTGAAACAGAATAAGGCCTAAAAATTGTTTTGCCTTGATTGCTGTTGTTACTTTTCTAGAAATGGTTTCTTCCTATTTTAGACAAGGATGTAACATCTGCCTGTTCTATCTCAAAGCTCTTGTGGAAGCCAAATGCAATAATGTTCATAAATGCATTTTGAAAAGTTTTTTTAAAAGGACAAATGTCAGATATTCAAACCACATAGTGGTACTATCATGGTTGTTGCTTTACCTTTTTTAAAGTTTTTAAAATTTATGTAGGTAATCTCAACACCCAGCATGGGGCTTGAACTCAGGACCCCAGAATCAAGAGTCACATGCTTTTCCAACGGAGCCAGCCAGACCTGTCACATTACTATCGCTTTAAAAAACTGTTTATCAGAAAAGATCAAAGCCTTCAAGATTCATTTTGGCTTCTTCTATTCCTTCTGTTCCCAGGATAGCTAATCCCTACATCCCAAGGGGAGGCCTCTTCTTTATGACTTTGAGATCTGTACCTTCGTCTCCCTCTCCTGGTCCCTGAGTTCAGGCCCTTCTCTTCTCAGGCCAAGGACACAGACAGCCCTCATGCTTGTCTCCATGTGCCAATTAGTTTTGCCATGTCTTCTTTCTGAAACACTTCTTACCATCACGTCACTCTGTGTGAGGCACAGAGCTCTCAGCCCACACTGGGGGCCTCCTGTCACCATGGCAGTGACCGATTCCCCACGCCACCACCAGCCCGTGGCCCCCCTGCCCAGACCCATGGCCTTCCTGAGGTCTTGCCCCCATGCTCCTTCTCCCTCTGTGCCTAGAATCAGAGGACATGGGTTTATTCTCTGATTCTTGTACTTACTATTACTGCTCACTCCAACTTTCCTCAGCACATTTGGGCTGGATATATTGCATCCCTCTTCCTGTCTTGAATATTGACTTGAAATCATTATCTGGCCATTTTTTAAAATCATAGATTTGGGGGACCTGGGTGGCTCAATTGGTTAAGTGTCTACCTTTGGCTCCGGTCATGATCCCAGGGTTGTGGGGTCAAGCATCGCATGGGGCTCCCTGCTCAGCCAGGAGCCTGCTTCTCCCTCTCCTCCCCACTTGTGCTTTCTCTCACTACCTCTGTCACTATATGTCTCTCTCTCTCTCTCTCTCTCTCTCACTTAAAGTTTTTTTTTTTAAAATAAAATAAATAAAATCATAGATTTTTATCACTAACCAGATGCATTTAATCCTCACAATTGCTCAACAAAGGAAATATAATAATCCTCATTTTATGGTTGACAAACGCAAAGCTCAAAGCTACACAGTAAAGGTCAGAGCCAATACCCAAACCCCGGTCCATGTGCTTCTTCTACCCAGGGTGCCCCATGATGTCTCCTCTATTAGATTGTGAGACGCCATGTTCCCTGAGTTTTTTTGACTTCCCACAATAACTGGGGATTTTGCCGCAGGGTAGAAAACAAAGTGACATGTACAAACTCCTGACAGACACACACATATCTGCCACTATTTATTAAATGTTGATAAATTCCAGTGGATAAAAAAGGTTAACTTGTATTTTGTGAAAAAAAAAAAAAAAAAAAACCACCCAGAAATGTTAATGAAACTGCTCTAGTTCTGGTAATAATGCATGTCCATATTAAATATAAAGGCTGAAGATATTCCATTTCCAGTAGGCTGAGTCTGACTCTGTGCCATTAAATATCTACATTAAAAGAAGTATTATACCATCTTAAGATTTCTTCATTTACATGAAGCAACTCCAGGGTGTAACACTTTAATCTATAAAAAGTACTAACTAAAAGTAACTGTTA
The DNA here is from genome assembly GCA_028533885.1 of Nasua narica. NCBI lineage: Eukaryota > Metazoa > Chordata > Mammalia > Carnivora > Procyonidae > Nasua > Nasua narica. The sequence goes on from CM052797.1 coordinate 16,561,649, forward strand.
CCATAGCAACACACTGCATGCATTAGTAGCCTCCAAAGGCAAAGCACTTTGGAAATGAGCATTTAAAGACACCCCAGACTAACCTAAACTCCAGGGAATGGATTTTAAATCACTGCTAATACTTGGGAGTTTCATTCTTAAGTTCAGAAATAGATCACAGAGCTTGCCCCACACATACACTATTTTTTAATTAAAAGGCATTATTCCATTAGCAACTGCTACTTTTCTACATGTATTTTTTTTTAGGAACTCAAAAAATGGATTTTAAAATGGGTCTTGATGTGTAAGGTCCACAAATAGTTGTGACAATTAGGCAGAAGAAGAGCCAGGGGGTTGTATGGTGCTCCCTCTATGTGAAGTCATACCACAAAGTTGGAGCAAAAAGAAATCTGGTTCTGGCAGAAGAAACACAAAGAGATAAATGCAGCCTATGGGTGAGCCCACAAACTACCACATGCAGGCCTGGGACAGGCGCAGGAGACCAGCGGAACTCCAGACCAAAGGGGAAAGACTGATGTGTTAGCAGCAATGATTGGGAAAACCATCTCAATAAATGGATGGCATTGAGTTGGATCCCTACCTCACACTATGCAAAAAAGGCAAAGCCCTATTGAATTCAATACCTAAATATGAATAGTAAAACCGTAAAACTTTACAAAAAGGTGACAGAAAATGTCTTAGAGACTTCAGGGAGGAAATTATTTGAACAAAATCTGGGTTTTTTTTTTAAGTTTTATATATTTAAGTAATCTCTACACGCAACATGGGGCTTGAACTCACAACCTCACAACAAGAGTTGTGATCAAGAGTCACACACTCTTCCGACTGAGCCAGCCAGGTGACCCTTTATTTATTTATTTTTTTTAAGATTTCCTTTACTTATTTGACAGAGATTCACATAGTGAGAGAGGGGAACACAAGCAAGGGGGAGGGGGAGAGGGAGAAACAGACTTCTCACTGAGCAGGGAGCTGGATGCTTAAAGGCTGAGCTACCCAAGTGCCCCACCAGGCGACCTGCCAGGTTCCCATTTAAACAAGATCTTAAATGCACAAATGAAAGGGCAAAATATGATGGATAAGAGTACATAAAAACTAAAAAAATTCCTGTGCAGTGAAATCATCTTAGTCAGAGTTAGCAGAAAACAATAATCTAGGAGAGGACATCTGAAATGAATAAAATCGACAAGGGATTAAATATAGAACAATTCTGTCTGAGTGAGCTTACTGCAATGATGGAAATGTTCTAGGTCTGTGCTGGCCATTAGCTACTTGTGGCTACTGAGCACATGAAATGTGATTGGTGTAACTGACTAGTGTAACTGAGCCACTGAATTCTTAATTTTAAATTATAATTCTAGTAACAGCATGGGTCTAGTGGCTATTCTGTTGGATGGCACGTATCTAAAATATACAAGAAACTCTACAAATCAATAAGACAGAAAACTCAAAATATGAATGGAGAAAAAGAAATGAAAATGGCCTTACCTAAACTTTTTACCTTAATTCTCCTCCATTCCCATTTCTTTGCTTATTCTATTTTTATTTTGTTTTAGGCATGTATTTCTATATTGCGCCCAAATCCCTTTCTGGCAGTGAAATGGAACATACATACCCAGCAACATCTCTCTCCCAGGGACCAACTCCTCTGGCTGAGGCTGGCCTTACGGCATCTTTGAGTTTCTCCAAGTTGGGGCAGCACTGGCCAGGGATGAAGCTCCACATTCTTATGCATTGTGTACAGGCCCCCCGCTTTGTGAAAACTTGTTTCTTCAATTTCATTTTAAAGAAGAAATAGATTTATCAACTGCTTAATGAGAATCTAAGACAGTAAACAGGAATGTTTCCAACTCCAAACAAACTAACGCTTTGGGCGTTACATTCTTTCGATAAGTATACTCTTTAATCCCCATCACCTATTTGACTCATTCCTCCACTCACTGTCCCTCTGGTCACCATCAGTTTGTTTTCTAGAGTTAAGAGTCTGTTTCTTGTCTTCTCTCTGTCTTTCTCCCGACTTTGTTCTTTTGTTTGGTTTCTTAGATTCCACATATGAGTGAAATCATACGGTATTTGTCTTTCTCTAACTGACTTATTTTGCTTAGCATATACTTTCTAGCTCCATCTGTGTCATTAGAAATGGCAAGATTTCATCATTTTTTATGACTGAGTAGTATTCCATTATATAATACACACACATAAACATATATATACACATACACATATATATATACATACCACCTCTTTATCCATTCATCTGTTGATGGACACTTGGGCTGCTTCCATAGCTTGGCTGTTGTAAATAACAATGCAATAAACACAGGCTTATATGTATCCCTTTGAATTACTGTTTTTGAATTTGAGGGTAAATACCCAGAAGTATGATTACATTACAGTAGTATAATCACCACCCACAAAAATAAACTCAAAGTGGATTAAAGACCTAAGAGTAACACCTGAAACCATAAAAATCCTTGGAGAGAGCACAGGCAGTAATTTCCCTAACATTGGCAATAGCAACATTTTTCTGGATATGTCTCCTGAGGCAAGGGAAACAAAAGCAAAAATAAACTACTTGAACTACATCAAAACAAAAAAACTTCTGCACCATGAAGGAAGCAGTCAACAAAACTAAAAGGCAACCTATGGAATGGGAGAAGATATTTGGAAATGACATATCTGATAAAGGGTTAGTCTCCAAACTATATAAAGAATTGATACAACCAGACACCCAAAAAACAAAGAACCCTTATGTTACATTCTTTTTACTGTTTACCTAATTAAGAAGAAATTTTAACATCGTATAAAGCTTTCAGGAAAGAGAAAATGGAAGAAAGTATAATTTACTACTTAAGCTGAACAGGAACATTATTTTGGATTATTCTTGTCATCACACCCTCAGAGACAGATAATCCAGGTAGAGTGACCCAGAGGAAGGGAATTATTCACAAAGAGGAGAAGGAGGGAAGGTAGGGGAGGGTTCAGTCCTCCATGCCAAGAAACCGGCATTGAAGCCTTGCGACTGTACCATACATGTCACCGATGAAGAAATATGGATAAAACTAACATTGTTTTGCTCAGAAGAACACTCTGAGGGAGGAACTATTTGTTCCCTGTATTAAGTCACAAAAGCAAGTAGATAGATTACCATGCCAGAGGTATTACAACGAAGGATATGAAATTGTCCTTTTTCCAGGACAAAAATGACAACTTAAGATGGTTCCACTATACAGCTCTCAACTGGAAAAGACATAGGAAGCTCACTAAGAGATGAGAAGAGAGGTCATATGCTCCGATTTCAGGGACGAATAGGACAGACAAGTTTCAGGTACAAAAGGGTGTGAATGGAGAGGCAAGAACAGCCAAGAATCTGCACAGAAATTTAGCACAGTAGAGTGAGCTGTACTGTGCAGAACGCCCTGAGGCATCCGTACTACCCAAAAAAAAAAAAAAAAAAAGTCAATAAAAAAGAAGCCGGAAAGCCCCACAACTATCCTGACAATAGATGCCACTGATCTTCAAAGCTCCAATCCAAGCATTGCGGCTTAAACATATTTTTGTTGAATTGATGAATCTTTAGAGTAAATAAAGCGGTTCTGGCAACAAGCCCCAGTGTTTTCCACATCACCTGGAAAAGGATACTACTCCCTGCAGTTGCCCCAGGCTGAGCACATAGGCAGCACCCCCTGGTGGTCCTGGGTGCTCAGGGGTGCTGGGAAGCCTGCAGAAGGGGGCGCTTTGACCCAAGTGTGGTGAACAGTGCAGGGGCATCCAATTCTAAACTCTGGTTTGACTGGCTTGTGAAATCGTTTCTGGTGTATATTTCATGATAAATAATAATGATTTATGTTTTCTTTCATTAAAAATGCATCATAAAGTTCAGGGGAAGAATAAGACAAATATACTGAGGGATTTCAAAATTAAAGCTCTGCATCTGTGTAGTTTAAAAAAAAATGTATCATAAAGAAATATCCCATTTGGTCTCATTTGTGAAACATTTCCCATTTGTTGTGAAATTTTCCCAAACGTTGTGAAACATTTCCCAAACATTCCCAAACAAAATCCCATTTGTAAAATATCACAAAGTGATTTAATAACTGTTTGTGGTACTGAGATACCACCTTACACCAGTTAGAATGGCCCAAATCAACAAGACAGTAAACAACATATGCTGGAGAGGATGTGGAGAAAGGGGAACCCTCCTCCACTGTTGGTGGGGATGCAAGTTGGTGCAGCCACTTTGGAAAACAGTATGGAGATTCCTCAGGAAATTAAATATACAGCTACCCTATGACCCTGCAATTGCACTACTCGGTGTTTACCCCAAAGAAGCAGATGCAGTACAAAGAAGGGCCACATGTACCCCA
>CM052797.1:16575282-16591682 GCA_028533885.1 Nasua narica
AATCAACAAGACAGTAAACAACAAATGCTGGAGAGGATGTGGAGAAAGGGGAACCCTCCTCCACTGTTGGTGGGGATGCAAGTTGGTGCAGCCACTTTGGAAAACAGTATGGAGATTCCTCAAGAAATTAAATATACAGCTACCCTATGACCCTGCAATTGCACTACTTGGTGTTTACCCCAAAGAAGCAGTTGCAGTACAAAGAGGGGCCACATGTACCCCAATATTCATAGCAGCAATGGCCACAATCGCCAAACTATGGAAAGAACCAAAATGCCCTTCAACAGATGAATGGATAAGGAAGATGTGGTCCATCTATACAATGGAATATTATGCCTCCATCAGAAAGGATGAATATCCAACTTTTGTATCAACATGGAGAGGACTAGAAGAGATTATGTGGAGTGAAATAAGTCAAGTGGAAAAAGTTGATTATCTATGGTCTCACTTACTTGTGGAGTATAAACAAAATCATGGAGGGCATCGTGAGAAGGAAGGGAAGGGTGAATGGGGGGAAATCGGAGGGGGTGATGAACCAGGAGAGACTGGGGACTCTGAGCAACAAACTAAGGGTTTTGGAGGGGAAGGGGGGTGGGCGAGCCTGGTGGTGGGTATTGAGAAGGACACGAATTGCATGGAGCACTGGGTGTGGTGCATGAACAATCAATCTTGTAACACTGAAAAATTAAAACAAACATATTTGGTGAGAAAAACAGTGTGTTCAAAATAGTAACATATATTATATCATAATTATATAATAATATAATCAATATGTTAGATTAGTTTAAATATGAAAAGTTATTTAATAGTATAATAATTGTATAACAATATATATAATAATAGATGATTAGAGCTCCCCGTGAGGAGCTGCTTTTCCCTCTGTCTGTGCTCCCTTTGCTTGTGATCTCTCTCTCTCCGACAAATAAATAAATAAAATTTTAAAACAAAACAACAAAGCAAGAGAAGGTGCAGAGAAATTAGAACCTTTGTGCATTTTTGGTAGGAATGTTTAATAGTGCTGCCATTGTGCCAAACAGTATGGCATTCCTGAAAAAATTAAATATATAATTACCATTTGATCCAGCAATTCCCCTTCTAGGTATATACTTAAAAGAATTGAAAGTAAGGACTCAAACAGATATTTGTGTATCAATATTTATAGCATTATTCACAATAGCCAAAAGATAGAAACAATCCAAACGTCTATCAATAGACAAATGGATTTTTTAATGTGATAAATACATACAATGGAATATTATTCAGCTTTAAAAAGAAATGAAATTCTGATACACGACACAACATGGAAAACTTCCTAAGCAAAATAAGCCAGACAGAAAATGACAAATATTGTATGATTCCACTTATATTAAGTGGAATACTTATGTATAGGATCACTTATGTTAGGTCTGGCTGCTGTAACAAAATACCATCAACTAGGTGGCTTATAAACAAGGGAAATGTATTTTTCACAGTTTTGGAGGCTGGAAAGTCTGAGATCAGGGTGCCAGCATGATTTGTTTCTGGTAAGAGCCACCTTCCAGGTTGCAAACTTCTGACTTCTCATTGTGTCTTCATGCAGTAGAGAGCAGAGAAGGGTAAGTAGGCTCCCTCATGACTCATAAGGGCACTAATCTCATTCATGTGGGCTCCACTTATACGACCTCATCTAATCCTAATCACCTCCCAAGATCTCTCGCTCCTAATACCATCACACTAGGAGGTAGGATTTAACATATAAATCTTAAGGGAACATAAAAATTGAATCCATAACATTGAGATACCTAGAATAGGCAAATATGCTCACAGATTTGATAAGTTCGATGAAATGAGCCAACTCCTTAAAAGACAAAAATCTACCCAAACTCACACAATGAGAAATAGATACCTGAGTAGTGGCACATCTATAAAAGAAGTTGAGTTCATAATTAATAACCTTCAAAACAGAAAGCATCCAATTCAGATGGTTTCATGGGTGAATTCTATTGATTATTTAAGTAAGAAGTGATATCAGTACTCTATAATCTATTTCAGAAAATCAAAACAAAGAGAACACTTCCTAACTCATTCTATGAAACCAGCATAACACTAATACCAAAACTAGACAAAGATATCATAAGATTGTAAAATTACAGATCAACATCCCTCATAAACATACATGCAAAAATACTAAAAAAATCCGCCAGTCAAATTCAAAAATGTGTAGAAAGAATTATACACCATCACCAATTGGCATTTATCCCAGAATGCAATACTGACTCAGTATTTGAAAATCAATTAATGTAACCTATCACATCAACAGGCTAAAGAAGAAAAAAACATGATCATATCAATAGATGTAGAAGAAGCATCTGACAAAATCCAACATCCATTCAAGATAAAAATTCTCGGCAAACTAGGAATAAAGGGAACTTCCTCAAACTGATAAAGAATATCTACAGAAATTCTACACAATACTCAATGGTGAGAAACAAGATACTTTTCCCCTAAGACAGGGGAAAAAAACATAAATGTCCCCTCTTTCCACTCCTATTCAACATCATACTGGAAGCCCTCACTGATGCAATAAGATGAGAAAGAAAAATAGAAAGTCTACAGATTGGAAAGGAAGAAATAAAATTGTCTTTGTTTACAGATGATGTGATTATTTATGTAGAAAAATCTCAGTTAATTAACAACAACAACAAAACAGATTCTTAGAACAAAGTAGTGATTGTAAGAAGCTTGCAGGGCATAAACTTAGTATATGACTTTTGAGTCAATTGCTTTTCTATACACCAGGAATTAAGAATTGGGATTTATTTTGAGATATAGTTGACTTGTGACATTACATTCATTTCAGGTGCAATATAATAATTCAATATTTGTATATATTGCAAAATGATCATCACAATAAGTCTAGTTAATATCCATTACCACTCAGAGGGACAAATATTTCATAATAAGAAATTTTAAGATCTACTCTATTAGCAATTTTCAAATATACAACACAGTATTACTAACTATAGTCACCATGCTGTACATTACACCCCCATGACTTATTTTATAAGAGGAAGTTCATACCTTTTGACCACTTTCACCCATTTCACTCACCCCACACCACCCATCTCTGGCAACCCCCAATCTCTGCATCCTATAGTTTGCTTTTAGGTTTTTGGTTTTGGTCTGCTTTGTTTTAGACTCCACATACAAGCGAGACCATACAGTATTCGTCTTTATCTGCTTAACCTATTTAGCATAAAGCCCTCAAGATCCATCCATGTTGGCCAAACCAGAGAAGTGGGGTAAGAGGGAGCAGTATGTCTGCAGAAGTCACCAAGCCTCTGTGGAGGAGCAAAAGGAAATAGAAGATAGAGTCACTAGTCCAGAGAAAGCTGAAGAAGCAAAATTAAAAGCAAAATCCCCATCTGGAACAAAAATCTGGAGGTTCATATTTCTTAAGGAGACAATTGCAGAACAGGCAAAACTGTTTTGATTCTGGTAATTACAACATATCTAAAGCAAAAATGAACAAGCAACTTCCTACTGCAGTTCTGGACAAGACAGAGGTCACTGGTGACCACATTCCCACTCCACAGGACCTTCCTTAGCAGAAACTATCCCTTGTTGCTAGCAAGCTGGCTGGTGATTAAAAGAGCTGAACAAGAAAGAAAGAAAAAAGGAAAGAAAGAAAGAAAGAAAGAAAGAAAGAAAGAAAGAAAGAAAGAAAGAAAGAAAGAAAGAAAGAAAGAAAGGAAGGAAGGAAGAAAGAAAGGAAGGGAAGGAAGGGAGAGGGGGAGGGAAGGAGAGAGGAAGGAAGGGAGGATGGGAAGGAAGGAAGGAAGGAAGGAAGGAAGGAAGAAATGGATAGAGGGGGGATGGAGGAAGGAAAGAAGGAAGGAAGAGAGGGATGGAGGGAAGGAGGAGGAAGGAATGAGGGATGGAAAGGAAGGAAGGAAGGAAAGAAGGAAGGAGAGAGATAGGAAGGAAGAAAGAGAGGAAGGAAGGGAGGGAGGGAGGAGAGAAAGATCTATCCATGTTGTTGCAAATGGCAAGCTTTCATTCTTTTTCATGGTTACATAATATTCCACTACATGTGTGTATATGATTTCCTTTTGCAGTCACTGACTATGATCCCAAAGCTTTCTGATCTTTGAGCAGCCCTACTTATTCTACTAAAAGTCAAGTAAACTTTTCCAGGTACAGAAAGCAGAGATCTGAACCAGATAATCTTGAAGTTTCTTTCATATTCCATTATTCCCTGGTTGCCTGCAAATGGTTTTGGAAACGTTTCTTAGCTTCTATGGTTCCCATGCATTATCTCATTAAATCTCTACAAAGTATCAGGTGTGTGCTTTAAACAACTTTCTGCCTGATTTCAGATAAACTGCTACTGAAATTATAACCCTTTTATGATATGATTGTTTAGTGTTCAATTTTTGTATTATAAAACTACAGAATATCTTAAATACGTTTTCTGATAGATCTAGGGCAGCAAATCCCTTCTGGATATTTTCCTCTGAAATTACATTGAAAGAAATAAACAGCTGTCAGGAGTATGAAGCCTAAACCATGAGATTGCTGAGTCAGTGCTCTGGAAGTTACAATATGTCCTAGAATGCAAGTCACATGCCCTGATATTCAAGTCCTCATTTTCTGTTTTGAGGGTCAACATAAATTAGTAGTGGGAGGTAGAGAAGAGGACAGGAGAATTACTGGCAAATCCAAATGCTTGTATGAGTGGCAAACAACATTCTAATTGTGCAGGCAGAGTCAAACATACGGATGATATTCAAAATATGATTACTACCTAATTGGTGATGGGAAGACTGTTCTTTAGGAAATGGTTCTCTTTGTCCATTATAGGTGCTGAATTATATATTTATTTGTTGCTTGGTCTTATTTTCTCCTGCAAAACCCTAAAAAAACCTGCAAATATAAAACCAATGCATTTTATCCTTAAACCATATTCCATTCAGACCTCTCAGGCCTCAAAGGAGAGAAAAAAGGCTTACTGTCAGGTGTATGCCCTCTTTGGCAAGATGCTAAGCTTGAAATACAGGCTTTGTGGATTTGGTTGATTTTTTAAATTTTTTTGCCTGCCATTTAAATGGCCTACACCTGACTTGCATCTTAAACCATGTCCTAAAGTGAAGAGAGAAGAGAGTCCTACCATCTGTCTCTGCTGAGCCTTGGGGCTTTGTTCAGTCAGGCAGAAAAAAGCTCTCAGAGAGGAGATGCAAAAGAAACCCAACCTTCTTCCCTCTGAAGGAGGGTGGTAGAAGAAGAGCAAGAAGGGTCTGGCCAAATGGTCAACCTGATGTAGGTGCTGACCCTGCTTCATGAAGTTCAGCAGGAAGGGATGCAGAATGCCTGGGCTCTGCAAGAAGCAGCCAAGTGGGGTCCCTTGAACCAACATGAGGTGGCCCAGCCTACTTAAGAGCACCGAGCAGAGTGGTCAACCAGAGAGTTTTCCAATCCTAGCAGGCCCCTGAGCTGAGGTCCACTAGGCTGGCCCTGAGTCAGTGGTGGCGGGATGAGGCCAGGCTGCAGAGGGCCCAAAGGGGTTGCATGGAGGGCACTATGGGCTCTTAGAGAGGCCTCGGCCAGTGAGATGGAGGAGAAGCAGGGCCTCAGGGACCATGGCCCATGAGAATAGTTCCTGAGCTTGCAGTTCCCACCACAAATCTACCAGCTCAGGCTACAGCTCAGAAGCCAGCAGGGAACCAAGCAATCAGGCAGCCAAGGGTATCACCAGGACCCAGAGGAAGACCATAGCAGACAAGAATATCTGGTCAGAAGGAAACTGGAAGGCTGAGCAGTACCCACAGGGTAGTTAAAAATAATGTGTGTGTCTAAGGTTTACACTTGGTGGGCCTTTTAGCTGGGTTCTGTGGGTTTGTTTGCTTTGTTTCCCTGCGAGAAATGGGAAGTATTTAAAGAAGGCAAGAAATTATGCAAAATAAGAAAGAAATGTTCTCTGCCCTCCCAAACTGTGGCTTGTATCATTACAGGTAGTTTACAGGTTGACAGGAAGGCTGCATGTGCACACACACACACACACACATACCCCTGTTGTACGCAGGTACAGAACTTAACAGAAGTAAACCTTGAAGCAGAGCAATGCAGACACAGCCTTCTCTGCATGCCTTTCTCCAGGGCTCACAGCTGCTGGTGAAAGCTTTTCTGGCAAAAGAAGTTCTGTCAAATTTTTGTTAAGGCTCATGCAGTGTGGCTCACAGCACCATCTCAGAAGAACTTCCATGGGCCATTTTAAGAGAATTTTCACCAATATGGAGAGCTCCTGGTTCTTGAAGCCAAGTTGGCCTCAGTGCAGCCAATTCTCATCCAGGGCCAGTGCCCAGGGCCCTGAAAATCAGCCAGCTTTCCAGCGTGCCAGGGAACCTGTGTTAAGGAATTATTTTTTTAAGTAAGCTCTGCACCAGGATGGAGCCCAGTGCGGGGCTTGAGCTCACAACCTTGAGATCAAGATCTGAACCAAGATCAAGAGTTGGATGCTTAATCAAGTGAGCTACATAGGCACCCCGTAAGAATTGTTATTGTTGTTACTGTTGTTTAATAACACTTGAAATACTGAACATTTTCATGTGTACAGATGATTATAGGTGTTTTGTGTGCATTATTTTACTTACGTAACTAATTTTTTATCAGGTCAACATGTACTGATCTTAGAGTTTTTAGAATGTAGTCATCAATGACAGGGTATCTCCTTCAGGTCATTGCAGTGTGGTCACGGGGGACTTGGGGTCTTGGCACAGAAACTGCTCCCCAGGGGTGCCAGACACATTTCCCGTCTATCTAGAAATGTCCAAGACCAAGCCAGGATGAAGAAAGCTTTTCCCAGATGGAATCGGACTTGACTCTGCCAAATTCTGTCAGAAGTTGCCCATCTCTTGAACTTTATATGGAAGCTCAAAAAGCTATACAATTTTTCCCGTTTACTGTAATGAATATTCACAATATCTATTATTTCATCCTTTTTCCAATTAGTCTATGAAATAACAATTGTGAAGGCCTCCTTTCTACCATGTTAAGTTGATTTGGGTTTTCCTTCCTTTCTTTCTTGAACACAGCCCTAGTTCACTTCTTTATTTCTCTATTTTATTTCTCATATCTGTATCTTTTTGGGTTTTTTTGCCATAACTGAGTTACCACAGGAATTTCTAATACATTCATGGTAATATTCAACAGTATCTGTTGGGATCAGAGATCAGAATTTGTTTTAACCTTAGAAAAGCTTTTTATGGCCAACAAATCTAGGACTGTGGGACTCTCCCTTTTGCAGAAGAATTTGGTGGGAATTTGATAGACCCGGAAGACTTGGAGGCATTTGTGTTTGGAGTTAGGCACACTGATCGTGGCCCCATATTTGGAGAAAGGTGAGCACCATCAGCAGCAGAGTATCATTACCTCAAGGGGGACCCTGGAAGTTCCCTTTTCTGATGTTTCACACAGAGTGTTGATGGATCCAGACTCTGTAGGACTTTCTGAAGTCCTTCCTGTTGGGCTCATTCTCTGTTGTGAAAATGGCCATGACTTTATTAAGCTACGGTACTGCATGTGAAACACTGGACAGAAAGGCCTTGCTTCCCACCTGAAAATCCCAAAGGCAGCCAAAACTCTCAAAAGATGAAATAAAACACATGGGTAGTGTGTACTGTTCCAGGCTCTGCATTTTAAAATACGTTCAAAGAACTAATTGGCTGAGGTTTTGGGTATGGATACAGCACTTGTCTCTACTAGTATTTGTCAGATCTCTTAATGGGGGCTCTCTTGATATTTTGGATAGGATAATTCTTTGCTCAGAACTCTCCTACACATTATCAGACGATGAGAGTCTTGGGCCCCCAGGCACTAAATCACAGTAGTGTTTCTATGTTATCATAACAAATGATAACACTCTCTATACATTTCTGAAAACCCTGTTGGAAATCATTCTTCTTCCATCTGAAATCTACTAGCTCTAGCCTAAGACAGATGCATGAATGATTTCAGAGCACTTTGTTAAAGTTAGAATTTCATGTTTGTAATCAATTCTCTCGATCCAATGTTAGATTTTTAAACTTTCAATCCATTAGTAGAAATACTAGATCCAGCTGAAATCATGCTAGTCTCCCCCTAGTTGGCCCTAAGTTTTTTAGAGTCTTTCTACATGAAGTGTGATCCTCAGACCAACAGCATGAGCATCACCTAGAAGCTTGTTAGGAATGTACAATCTATAGAATCAAAGACTGTATTTTGACAGGATCCTCACGTACATTGAAGTTTGAGACACAGTGCTTTAGAGAATACCCCAGAATACCCCCAGACAAACTTGTGATGGCCTCTTGTAGTTAGACTGTCCCCCCTAGTGGCACAACTGATTAGCATCCCAACCCCCAATGATACAAACCCTTCTTATCTGTACTTTCCCAATACGGTGAACATAGAAACTTCTCTACCCAAGAACTGTCATGTTCCTCCCCAACCTGGGTTCCAACCACATCAACTGAGCTGCCTGGTAATTATGAGAAAACCAGAAACTCAGGTGATTGCAATTATTCCTATTACAGTCTGTGATAGTATAATAGAGTCTGTCACCAGGCCTGGAGTTATGCTAGGTCAGCCTACATTTTAAGATAAAAGCTGGAATTATTTGCTCAGGGTATACACTGCCTGGTGTGTCTATCTTTTCCATTTGATGCTGTTGTTATTTTATTTTTAACCTGACTTTTTTCCTAAAGAAAATCCTACTGTCAGATTCACCCATTCCTATTTTCTGTCATCTGCAGCAATGAAAATCCAAAAGGCCCCAAGACCACAAACATCCAAAGGAACAAATGAATGGGGGATTGTGCTTCTGTGTGGCCAGCAGGGACTCACATAAAGGGCCACTTGTCCCAGTCTCATTTACAATCAGCTGACTGTCTGTACACTCTGAGCATCAGTAGCCCTTGAACTTGCCTGCTCCTGTCTGCAACTGGTTCAACAGTGAACTCAGACCAATTAAATTTCCAAAGATACCCTGAGAACAAGTCTGCCTGGGCCCAAGTGCACATCACTTCTTTGTTGCTTGTGCCAACGGAACTCACACTTGCCCAGAAGTTAGCAAACATTTTGCAGGTTGTCAAAAAAGAAGAGGATGGGCCATCCCAGCAAATTCAATATAGGATTATACTTTTTCCTTTCTGCCTAAAATCTGCTAGATTTTAGGGTCCTACCCAAGCAGGTTTTTAGGCATATTTAGACATGTTATGGGTTTTATTTTGAAGGGGCATTTTTTATTTTTTCCCAAATATGTTTATTTTATTTTTTTCAGTGTTTCAAGATTAATTGTTCATGCATCATACCCAGTGCTCCATGCAATACGTGCCCTTCTCGATACCCACCACCAGGCTCATCCAACCCCCCAACATCCTCCCCTCCAAAACCCTAAGTTTGTTCCTCAGAGTCCACAGTCTCTCATAATTCATCTCTCCCTCCGATTCCCCCCATTCACACTTCCTTTACTTCTCACAATGCCCTCCATGTTTTTCCTTATGCTCCACACATAAGTGAGACCATAAGACAATTGACTCTCGCCACTTCATTTATTTCACTCCGCATAATCTCTTCCAGTCCCGTCCATGTTGATACAAAAGTTGGGTATTTCATTCCTCTGATGGAGGAATAATATTCCATTGTATAGATGTACCACATCTTCTTTATCTATTCATCTGTTGAAGGGCATCTTCGTTCTTTCCACAGTTTGCAATTTTGGCCATTGCTGCTATGAATGTTGGGGTACATGTGGCGCTTCTTTTTACTGCATCTGCTTCTTTGGGGTAAACACCAAGTAGTGCAATTACAGGGTCATAGGGTAGCTGTATTTTTAATTTCTTGAGGAATCTCCACACTGGTTTCCAAAGTGGCTGCACCAACTTGCATTCCTACCAACAGTGGAGGAGGGTTCCCCTTTCTCCACATCCTCTCCAACATTTGTTGTTTACTGTCTTGTTGATTTTGGCCATTCTAACTGGTGTAAGGTGGTATTTCAGTGTGGTTTTGATTTGAATCTCTCTGATGGCTAAAGATGATGAACATTTTTTCATGTGTCTGTTAGCCATTTGTATTTCTTCTTTGGAAAAGTGTCCGCTCATGTCTTCTGCCCATTTTTTGACGTGATTATCTGTTTTGTGAGTGTTGAGTTTGAGGAGTTCTTTATAGATCTTAGATATCAGACATCTGTCTGTAGTGTCATTTGCAAATATCTCCTCTCATTCTGTGGGTTGCCTGTTTGTTTTGTTGACTGTTTCCTTCGCTGTGCAGAAGCTTTTTATCTTGATGAAGTCTGAGGGCATTTTTAAAATTATGGTAAAAATACATAAAACAAACTTACCATTTTAACTATTTTAAAGTACACAATTCAGAGGCATTTAGTACATTCATGTTGTTGTACAAACATCACCACTGTTTTCAGAATCAATTTTTAGAAAGATTTCTGTAATTCTGACAATCTTCTATCCTCTATGATGTATTTAGGAAAATTATGCTTTCTTACTTTTTTGTGTTCAACCAGGATGCATTTGGTTTATCCAATTTTAAAGATCTTCTCACATTACTTATGCACTGATGAGAGGTGAATGCAGAGAACTATCTGGAACTGTCTTCAGACTAATTGTATACACAGGACTATTTTTGATTCTCTAATAGTCCCCATTATATCCTTATTATTACTTATGCACACTGTTTTTTTCCCCTTTATATAGCCTTTTTACCAAGACTAAACAAATCTAAGCAAGTACAATACAAATAGAAGAGGAAAGTCATTAATTATATATGTGTTAGTCTTCATAAATTCAAAGCAACTGTCCCACTTTAATGCTTTAAAAACCGTTATACAACAATGAATATTTTTAAAGTCCTTTACTGTGTGGTGAGATAAATACTTTGTTCCCTTCATACATTCCGAAATATATTTCTATTTATAAAACAGATGCACATATTTGAAAGCTTTCTGATTTTATTAGGGAGCTGGTACTAAAAGGCAAAAGAAAACCCCAAAATATGGGCACCAAAAAAAAATTGTTGTCAGGAAAATTTGGGGTTGTTGTCTTAATGAGATAAGACAGAACTAAGACATATCATACATGACCCCTTGTTGTGGGTCAACAAGGCTGTGATTAAGTTCTTGTTCTACTTGTTGGTTGTAGTTTTTCATTATTCTTATCTTTTTATAGCCACCTGCCCTGACTAGTAAAAGCTTCATCCTAATTTTGGGTCTGAGACACCTTACATAAGCACTACCCACAGAGAGAAATGATTCTTCAACCAGTCATACATGCTCCCTATTTTCATTTTGGCGTACAAAGCATCAAACCAACTTTGTTGTATCTGGGCAGGTTTTTCATCAGTTATGACAGCAAATTTGCTTTCAGCTTTTCTTAGAATTTGTGAGTTACTACTCAGCTGCTTTTACCATCTACTGAATCCCAGCTATAGAAGATGCCACATTTAGATCATTACTTTGGTAAATAGCAAGTAAGTTATGAAAAAGTTGTGACAAGATAAATTTCAAGCACCCGATTTCCCGAAGATTAAACTGAATAGTTAAGCCAGGCAAACATTTCATCCACTTTCAATAAATGGCTTGTTTACTTGCATTGTCAGATATTTTTAAATTTTCTATGATCTTTTATATAATCTTTCTATAACCTTTTTCTATAATCTTTTATACTCTTATATAATTTTCTATAAATCTATCTATAATCTATAACCTAAAATCTTTAATCTTCTTTATAATATAAAAGATTATAAAAACATATCATACTGGGCAAAATTCATTCCATGAGTTATATGTTATACACATAAACACATGTTTCTAGAAGCCACGATTTGGGATAGACAAGTAAAGAAGTTGGTGGATGTGGAGTCAAGAAGATGATTTTAAAATGTCTAAATCTAAAATCTTAAGATATCTAAATCTGAAGATCATCAGCCATACTTGTAAGGGGCTAAGTTTTCTGTGAGGGGCTCCAGGGGACAGATACCTTAACCTGGGTTGAGTCCAGAAAGGCAGCCTCACCTCCGCAAATGGAAGAATTCTTTAGAATTTAGAGCTGTTCAACAAGGTCGTGTTCTGAGGCGGTTGGTCTTTCGAAATGTTTGAACAAGTACATATAGGTATATTATAAAAGGAGTCTGTGTTGGCTATTTAACGCCTTACTGCCCTGCTGACCTCACTTGGCTTAATGAGCCAGGCTGCTAAAGGTAACTTGAACATCAGGTTTATTGTTGGATTAGGAAATACAGTGGCCTCAGAGACTACTTGGTTTCATGATCGTTTCGCTTCTATCTTTGAGGTAGGTTGTTTCCAAAGATGCTCACCCTCATCCATCCCATCCTGTATGCCCTTCACATTGTGACATTGCCAACAAAGAAATAAAGTCTCTTTCTTCTTTCCTTGAACCTGGACTGACCCTGTGACTTTCTCTGACCAAGAGAATGCAGTGCAAATTATACTGTGATTTCTTGGTCTTAGGACACCTTGCAGTTTCTGTTTCTGTCCTCTTGGAAGGCAACTGCTCTCTAGACAATTCCAGGCGACCCTGTTGGAGAAACCTTCTGGAAAGAAATTGGTCTAGACGATAAGAGGTCAAACAAAGGAGAGCCAAGATGCCCAAGCTGACAGCCAGCACCAGCTGGCAGGCAGCACGGATATTCCAAACTTATCTGCACCACCTGACCCCACCAAAGCTGAGATCAACTGTTCCCGCCAACCCTTGCCCAAATTCCTGACTCACAGAATTGTGAGCAATAAAATGGGCATTGATTTAAACTACTAAATGCTAGGCTGGTTTATTACACAGCAATAACAACAGATATCCAAATAGAATTGGCACCTGGAAGTGGGTTACTACTATAACAAAAACCCAAAACCCCTGTCATTAGTTTTGATGCAGGGTGGCAAGACAAAGTTCAGACAGGAAGCTGTCAGGTCAGCCTGGAATAACAGTGTGAAAATTGCCCTTGGAGGCTCAAAAAACAAAAAACAAAACAAAACAAACAAAAAAACCAGTAAGCTATGTTACAGAATGGTAGAATTTTTTTGACCACACTATCACCTGTACGATCATGGAAGATAGGAGATGCAGCTGATGAACTCACTGTTTTGAGCAAATGAGGGTATCACCTATCTAGTTGATGTACCACTGGCCCAGCCCCAGAACTGTTTGGTTTCATCACTCTCTCTCACCTCCTAGGCCTGAATTTGCTGCTGTGGATATGGAGATTTCCAGGCAAAATATTGAAAAGTACAATTGGCTTCTCTTAGCCACACTGAAAAAGCCAGGGAGAGATTAACTAAACAAGGAACTGTTTCATTTTTAGGCAGGATAAAGAAGAAATTTGGAAAAACCAGGACAGATTCTCAGGCCAGCAAAACATTAGCAAAGTAAGAAATGGCCTCAGAATAAAGATTAAATCAAGGGTTTGGTTAAAAATCTATGGTTAAGGGCGCCTGGGTGGCTCAGTGGGTTAAAGCCTCTGCCTTTGGCTCAGGTCATGATCTCAGGGTCCTGGGATCAAGCCCCGAGTTGGGCTCTCTGCTCATCAGGGAGCCTGCTTCCCCCTCTCTCTCTCTGCCTACCTCTCTGCCTGCTTGTGATCTCTCTCTCTCTCTGTCAAATAAATAAATAAAATTTAAAAAAATCAATGGTTAAAACCTCTATAAGACTGATGGCAGCATCTAGTAGACCCTCCCATCTAGACACTTTCTAAGAATCTTAGGGGCATATTTTCCCACAACGGCCTTGCCTGTGGCCCAAAGGGAAGCCCATTTTAGAAAAATTTATGGATATAGTTTTGTTGTTGTTTGTTTGTTTGTGCTATGGTGTGATACCCAATAACATTCATAGGGAACCCAAAACATTTTAAGACAAATACTTACTAAAGTACCATAAATTTTAGCTAAAATGTATAGCGATGGCTCAAAATGAATAGAGCTTTCTAGGTCCCCATTTTTTATGGGCAGGAAGCAGGTTGACAGAACATCTTCTAATGAAAATAAAAAACAAAAGGGTAGAACCAAGAACAGAGAGGATAGATTCAAGAGCTTCAAACAAGTAATGACCAGGGAACCAACATTTGTTGCCACCTGTAGGTATGTGCCTGACTGGACTTCAGAACTACAAGGACAAGTGACCGCTATATGCTTCCTCTTCTTTTCCTTAGTGTGTATCCCTGAGATGACAGGAGATCCTAATAACATTGCCTGAGCCTGCCCCACCCCCCAAAATTGCCTGAGCCCCTTGCTGAAGGTGATTGAAGGCACACATTCTTCTCAATGTCTTTGAGGAGCACAAAGCCACGCAATTCCTATTTGTATGTATCATCTCACAGCTGAATTGTTTCAGTAGGATCATCTCATTATCCCACACATGTTGTCCTTGTTACACCTTGCATCACATAAAACAGATTTCCTTTCCTCAAAAGCATTGTTCACACAAGATATGTGTATATAAAGCAGATTATAATAAAGATCTGAATTAATAGTGAGAGTGGAGTCATCTCGAATCCTCAATCTTTTTCTTTAAAAAGTTCCTTGAACATATTTTACCAGCTTAGGCTCCAGGCTTCTGCCAAACTACTTAGCCCTCTCTTCCACTCTTTCTTCTTCTCTGTCCTCCACCCCCAAATCTCTGGCCCTTGGTCTGGAGAACTCAGCTCTGGGACTCCATTTAAATATCCAAAGGCTCTGCTTAAGTGGAATTTCTGGAACCCTTCTCTCTCTTCCACTAGGGTATGTTAGGAGAAAAATGCCATAGACAGATTTCTTTCTTTGCTGATATGAATTATATTGCTTTCTTCAGAAAGCAGAGGTAGTTATGGTTAATTTGAGCTCCATAGTTTTCCTTTTCCACTACTTTTAGATAGCACTAAGCAAAAACAACGATTTAGATAAGAGTTTACATAATTATATTTAAGACTAAAGTAGAAATTACTAAGAACAGTAAGATGCTGAGAATATGAAGTTTTATTCCACATGAAATTTAGTACTATTTTTAAGCTTTTTAAGATTATGATTATAAAGAAAATAACATAATCTCAAATTGAGATAAATATCTGTTATGAAAGACAAAAATAGGGTGGGATGGAGGAAAAGGCTGAGATTCTCCAAGGTTGCCACCCACAAGCATCAGATAATTGCTTCACTCTGGCCATTGATTTCAGTAGCTCAAAAGCTAAATAAATACCAAAGTGAAATTTTTTTAAACCGTTGGCTTACATGCTTATTTTAATTGTACAATTTTAATTACAACATTTAAAGCTAGTCACAGCTGTATAATTTAGTCATATTTATTATTTTGACATATTTGTATACATGTATATAAAATGCATTGTGTTATATAGGCAAAACTGTTGAAATATTGCCAAAATGGTTCTTGGTATTTCAAAAACTAAGCACAAACTATAAAGGGGTAGGCTTAATAGATTGAACTACATGAAAATATGAAACTTCTACTCATCGAAATATGCACTTAGAGCCTTGGAAACATGGTGGAGCGAGAGCAAAGATAAAAGATCCCTTTGGTTCCAGAAAATCTCCTGAAAAAGAGGAAGGCTTATTAGGCCCTTTAAAGCCACTCAAGCAAAGCAGGTACTTTTGGACAAGAAGGAGCAGAATAAAGTAAAAGAGTTCAAGTTCAAGTGACTGGAATGGTTCCTACCTGGTTCCTGGCAGTGGCAATGTGATAAGGTATGCCTCAGACATCTAGAAGTGAAACCTCATGGCTTAGAAATGCCAGATAAACATTCCTTGGGCTTTGTAGTTCACATCCAGAGGATTAACGGGTGCAGAGGACCACTGCAAGGTTTGCCTGAAGATTTGCAGTGGTGTCTTTGTCAGAGTGATCCCCCCAGACCACAAAAAAGCTGCGTATATAAAAATGAACCTTGGGCGCCTGGGTGGCTCAGTTGGTTGAGCAACTGCCTTCGGCTCAGGTCATGATCCTTGAATTCCGGGATCGAGTACCACATCCGGCTCCCAGCTCCATGGGGAGTCTGCTTCTTCCTCTAACCTTCTCTCCTCTCATGCTCTCTCTCACTTTCTCTGTCTCTCAAATAAATAAATAAATAAATAAAATCTTTTTAAAAAATAAATAAAATAAAATAAAATAAAAATGAACCTTATGTGACCTGGGGCTTTCTAAATCTGAAGTCTGTCTGGGAACTCATCTTGAAATGTGGACAAGCCAAGGTCAAGAATAAAACCATCCTGGGACTCCTGGTTGGCTCAGTGGGTTAAGCTTCCAACTCTTGATCTCAGCTCAGATCTCGATCTCAGGGGCCTGAGTTCAAACCCTCTGTTGGGCTCCACACTGAGCATAGAGGGAAGGAAGGAAGGAAGGAAGGAAGGAAGGAAGGAAGGAAGGAAGGAAGGAAGG
>CM052797.1:16591782-16740186 GCA_028533885.1 Nasua narica
CAATTCTCAAGGGCCCCTCCAGCTGCCAAGAATAAGGTGGGTTTCCTCAAGGCGGGGGGGCTTACCTGGCTATTGAGGTGAATGCATCAATCAGCTCATTCGGCAGGTAAATTAAATCACGTTATCTGAAAGCACTGCGCATTGGGGGCATGTGTTTTGCCTTTTGGAGTTGTTATCAGTCCTTTCCCAGAAGATTATTTTCTAGCCTATCTTCAGAAACCAGACGGAGGGGCCAAGGAAAAGATGATGATGTTCCTGGCAGGTATTTCTCATCATAGCCCAGTTCAAGGACAAATTCCAGTCCTTTTTCTACATTGGCTATCACTGCCACCTCTGAAGTCAGCAAAGGACTCATGCCACGGAAGAGGGGGACTGGCTATGTCACATCTTCTATCCTGGGGATTAATGTTGGTGGACAAATATCCAAGCATGAATACAAGACAGCAGTGGGTCAAGCTCAGGGATGTATTTGAACCTGGGGGGCCTTATTTTGGAAGGAACTTGAAATATAATTACAAAGAAGAGCACAAAAACATTGGGGAAAAAACACAAACTTAAAAAAAAGAAAAGAAAAATTTTAAAAAATCAGTGTAAACTAGGAGAAAGTCTTCACAACACATATAAACCTCAAGGGATTAATTCAGAATATATGCATATCAATAAGAAAAAGCTAACAGAATAGAAAAATTATAAGAGACAAATGGGTCATTAATGAAAGAGAAAACAGGCACGGCTCAATTCTGCTAATCAGGAAAATGCAAGTTAAAACCCCAAGTGCTTACAAAGCCAGGTAAGTCCAGGGAAGTAATGTTAGGGCATAAAGCAAACCAAGTGTTTCTTTCTTTCTCTCTCTCTCTCTTTCTTTCTCTTTCTTTCTTTCTTTCTTTCTTTCTTTCTTTCTTTCTTTCTTTCTTTCTTTCTTTCTTTCTTTCTTTCTTTCTTTCTTTCTTTCTTCTTTCTGACTTTATTTCTTTGAGAGAGAGAGAGTACATGCAAGGGGAAGGGACAGAGGGAGAGGGAGAAGCAGACTCCCAGCTGAGCAGGGAGCCCAATGTGGGACTTGGTCTCAGGATCCTGGGATCATGACTGGGGCCAAAGGCAGATGCCTAATTGACTGAACGCCCACAAGTGTTTCAAAATAAGAAGTGATGCTAACTGGCAAATTGGAACATGCAGGTTCTAAGGACAACTTCTACCCAGCTCCAGTGGTTGACATGAGGGAGTGATTTCTTGTCTTTCAAAAGGTGCCAGGCTTTTATATGAAACCTCAAAATTTTTAAAATACTGTACAAAGCAAAGGTGTTTGTGACATGATACAGCCCTTAGAGCATGAATTTGCAGACTGTAATCTAAACCCATTTGGAAAAAATATGCTCTATTAGCAAGAGTCTAAACTTATTCTCAAAGGCAGTGGGTCCCCAATTATCATGTTGCAAGGCTCTTGGTACTTTCCCCTTCCTACAAGGTTGTAGGCACCACAAGATCACTTTGATGACTGTTTGGTACCCAACAACAAGCATTACTTGTTAATTCTATTAGTATTTCTTCATTGGGTAATTTGTCTCATTAACAACAGTTCATCCCAACTATGCTTTTTTTTTTACAAGTTTTTCTTATCAACATTATGTTGTAATACAACCCTAATTCTTGGAGTAGATCAATGGCTCAGAGCTGTTCATGAAAACTTAAAAGCAGAGTTCAAAAAGAAAAAAAAATATATATATATATACCTTAAAAATGTAAGAATAGATGAAGATGTGGTATAGATATACAAGGGAATATTGCTCAGACATAAAAAAATGGAATTTTTCTATTTGCAACAATGTGAGTGAGTGAGCTAGAGAGTATTATGCTAAGTGAAATAAGTCAGTCAGAGAAACGCAAATACTGTATGATCTCGCTTGTATGTGCAACTCAAGAAATAAAACAAACGAGCATGGGGGTGAAAGAGAGAGAGCCAAACCAAGAAACAGACTCTTACTTAAGTGTAGAGAATAAACTGATGGTTATCGGAGGGGAGGTGGGGTGGGTGTTGGGTAAAATGGGTGATAGGAATTAAGGAGAGCATTTGTGATGAGCACTGGGTGATGTATGGAAGTGCTGAATCACTAAATTATATACCTGAAACCAATATTACACTGTATGTCGACTAACTGGAATTTAAATAAAAAACTTTTTTTAAAATGTAAGGTTAAATTTTGACTAGGACTCCAATGTAAATTTAAAACATGAATCAATGCATGCTCAGAATCTATTATCTGCCAGTGTAGAGAATTCAAAGAAATGCCATAAATAAAAAAAGTATGAAAATTGGGATTTTTTGGACTGGCAGTCTATTCCTCCAATAATCCCCATTTATAAAAATTTTACAAATAATGACATGATCCATCAATGTTTTTATCTAATTTTCAAGGTAAGCATAGTGAGCTACTATCTGGTAAAACAATAGTTTTTACAAAACCAATAATGCTGTTCAGCACAAACTTGATGAATTGTGTCTTTAAAGAAAAATCATACTAATGATCATCACTGCAGTCTTTAAAATCAGGTATAGGCCACTGTATTTCCAAGAGACATAAAAAGAGCTTCGGGGCACCTGGGTGGCTCAGTCACTGACTGAGCGTCCAACTCTTGATTGTGGCTCAGGTCATGATCTCAGGGTTGTAGGATCGAGCCCAGCTTCAGGCTTTCAGCATGGAATCTGTTTGTCCCTCTCTCTCTGCTCTTCCCCCTACTCACTCTCTCTATCTCCCAAATAAAGAAATAATATTTTTTAAAAATAGCCTCAAAGTTAAAGGCAAATATTATGTTGGGAGAGAATACAAAACAAATATGGGAAATCCTTTATCAGATGACTTTTCTGTTGGACATTTGTAATATCAATATTATATAGTATGAGAGAGCAACTGTTATTGTGTGTGCTGGTTATTGTATGTATAAAAGAGGTCAAAAGCCTAGGAGAGCCAAACCTACATAGCCCAAAACGGCTCAACCCCTGATTGGATTGAAGTAATCAGCCTTTCAGCTCTGCCTCATGGAGCAAATGAGGAACCATCTCCTGAGAAAAATAAATATAAACTTTCTCAGTCAGTCACTATGGTTCATTTATATACAATAGCCAGCATGTATTAAAAAATATGAGACATAAAGAAAATGCAGAAAACATGACTGATAAATTAAGAGAAAAAAGATAATAAAGAAACTCACAAGTATTCTAGCTACTTGAATTAGTACAAAAGGATTTTAACTACCATGAACATGGTAAAGAATATAAAGGAAAATATGGATTAAATGAGTTTTTTCTGTTTTTATTGCGATGTAATTGACATAATATTGTATAAGTTTAAGGCATACAACATAATGATTTCATATATGTGCATATTATGAAATCATTACTACAATAGGTTTACTTAACATCCATTGCCTTATATAACTACAAAATTTTTTGTGTGTGATGAGAACTTTTAAGATCTACTCTCTTAGCAATTTTCAAATATCCAATATATAGTCACCATGCTGTACACTTACATACTCAGAATTTATTTCTCTTTTATTTTTTAAAGATTTTATTTATTTGATAGAGAGAGAGAGAGTCAGGCAGAGGGAGAGAGGGAAGCAGGGTCCCCGCTGAGCAGAGCGCCCGATGCGGGGCTTGATCCCAAGATCCTGAGATCATGACCTGAGCCGAGGCAGAGGCTTTAACCCACTGAGCCACCCAGGTGCCCCTTATTTCTCTTTTAGATAGAAGTTTGTACCTTTTGCTCACCTTCACCCATTCTCCCACCCCTTAAGGAAGTAGTAGGAGAAAACATAGTGAATCTCTCTACTATGTTGAAGAAAATTGTTTCTTTACATTGACATATGTTAAAATTCATAAAGAAAAGGACATCTTTGATTTGCCCAAAATTAAAAACTTACAATAGATAACAAATACCATATGATTTCATTCATATGTGGAATTTAAGAAACAAAGGAATGAACATAGAGGAAGGGAAAGGAAAATAAAATAAGATAAACACAGAGAGAGAGGCAAACCATAGAGACTCTTAAATATAGAGAACAAACTGAAGGTTGCTGGAGGGGAGGTGGGTAGGGGTGGGGTAGTTGGGTGATGGGGCTTAAAGAAGGTACTTGATGTAATGAGCACAGGATGTTATATGCAACTTATGAATCACTGAATTCTACCCCTGAAACAAATGCTACACTATAGGGGAACTAGTTTGAATTTAAATAAAATCTTGAAAGAAAAAAAAAGAACTTATGATAGAAAAGATAGTACCAAAACCAGCAAAGGACAAGGAGGAAACTCCATATAGTTTTCCATAGTGACTAAATCAATTTGTGATCCTACCAACAGTCCAAAAGTGTTCCCTTTTCTTCTCAGCCTTGCCAGCATTTATTATCTTTTGTCTTTTTGGTAGTAGCCATTCTGACTGCTGTAAGGTGATATCTCATTGTGGTTTTGATTTGTATCTCCCTAATAATTGGTAATGTTGAGCACCTATTCATGCACCTGTTGACTATCTGAATATCTTGTTTGGAAAAAATGTCTATTCAAGCCCTCTGCCTACTTTTTTTTAATTGAATTGCTTGCTTTTTTGCTATTGAGTTGTAGGAGTTCCTTACATATTTTGGACTTATCAGATATGTAGTTTGCAAATATTTTCTGCCGTTCCTAGGTTGCCTTTTCATTTGGTCAATTGTTTCATTTGCTGTGTAGATGCTTTTTAGTACAGTGTAGTCCCACTTGTTTGTTTTTGCTTTTGTTGCTTGTGCTTTAAGTGTCATAGCCCAAAAATCATTGCAAAGACCGATGACAGAGAGCATTTTCCCTATATTTTCTTCTAGGAGTTTTATGGTTTCAGGTCTTGCATTTAAGTCTGTAATCCATTTTTAGTTAATTTTTGTGAGTGATATAAGATAGTATTCCCGTTTCCTTCTTTTGCATGTATGTATCCAATTTCTCAAGCACCATTTATTGAACAGACTGTCCTTTTCCTCCTTTGAGTATACTTAGTGTACTTGTCAAATATTGGTTGACTGTATATATGAGGGTTTATTTGGGGGAACTCTCAATTTTGCTCCACTGGTCTATATGTTTGTTTTTATGCCAATATCTACTGTTTTGAGTAATACCGTTTTAGAATACAGTTTGAAATCAAGGAGTATGATGTCTCCAGCTTCGTTCGTCTTTCTCAGGATTACTTTGGCTATTCAGGATCTCTGTCATTCCAAATGAATTTTAGGAATGTCTGTCTTTATATCTGTAAAAAAAATGCCATTGGAATATTTATAGGAATTACAGTGAATCTATAGGTGGCTTTGGGTAGTATGAATATTTTAACAGTGTTAGTTCTTCCAATCCATGAACATGGGATATCTTTCTGTTTAAATCCCCTTCTATTTCTTTCAAAGTCTTGTAGTTTTTAATATACAGACTTTACCTACCTAGTTTATTCCTAAGAATTTTATTGTTTTTTATGCTATCGTAAGTGGGAATGTTTATTTCTTTTTCAGATATTTTACTATAAGTGTACAGAAATGCAACTGATTTCTGTATGTTGATTTTATATTCTAAAACTTTACTGAATTTGTTGATTAGTTCTAACAGATTTGTGGGAGGTTTTGGTGGAGACTCTAGGATATTTTATTTCTTAAAATCACATCATCTGCAAACAGAGACAACTTACTTCTTCCTTTCTAACTTGGATGCCTTTTATTTCTTTTCCTTGCCTGATTATTCTGTCTAGGACTTCCAGTACTATGTTAAATAAGAGTGGTGAGAGTGGACACCCTTGTCTTGTTCCTGATCTTGGAGGAAAATCTTCCAACCTTTCAACATCAAGTATAATGTTAACTGTGGGTTTGTCATATATGACATTTATTATATTGAGGTATGCTCCCCCATATCCACCCAGTTTGTTAAGTTTTTAATCATGAATGAATGCTGATTTTTTTCAAAAAATTTTTCTGCGTCTATTGAAATGATCATATGATTTTGATCTTTTATTCTATTAATGTGATGTATCATATTTGTTGATTTACATATGTTGAAGCATCTTTGCATCCCAGGGATAAATCCAACTTGATCGTGGTATATGATCCTTTTAATGTGCTGTTGAGTTCAGTGTGCTAGTATTTTGTTAAGAATTTTTACCCCTATATTCATCAAGGATATTGGCCTCTAGTTATCCTATGTCTCTTCTGGATTCAGTATCAGGATAATACTGGCCTTGTAAAATGAATTTGGAGTTTTCCCTCCTCTTCAATTATTTTAGAAATGTTTGAGAAGAATCATGTTAATTTTTCTTTAAATGTTTGGTAAAATTCACAATGAAACCATCTGGTCTTGAGTTTTCCTTTGTTGAGAGGTGACGTTTTGTTTTGTTTTTTAGATTTCTGATTCAGTTTCCTTACTTGTTATTGGCTGTTAAGATTTTTCATTTCTTCATGATTTAGTCTTGGTAAGTTGTATGTTTCTGAGGATTTATCCATTTATCCTAGGTTATTCAATTTTTTTAGTTTGTAATTGTTCAGAATAGTCTCATGATCCTTTGTATTACTGCGATATCACTTGTTATGTCTCTAGTTTCATTTGTAATTTTATTTGAGTTTTCCCCATTTTTGCTGAGTCTAGCTAAAGATTTGCTAGTTTCTTTTTTCAAAGAATCAGCTCTTAGTTTCATTGATCTTTTCTATTGTCTTTTTAGTCTCTATTCATTTTTTTCCTCTGTGATCTGTTATTTCCTTCCTTCTGCTAATTTGGGCTTAATTTTTTCTCATTTTCCTAGTTCTTTGAAGTGTAAAGTTATGTTATTTATTTAAGATTATTCTTTTTTTAAAATGTGTTTGTTCTTATAAACTTCCCTCTGAAAATTGCTTTCACTACATCCCATAAGTGTTAGTATGTTGTGTTTCTTTTTTTGTTTTTCTCAAGTTTTTTTTTACCTTTTCTTTGGCCCATTGATTGCTTAGAAATATGTGCTTAATTTCCGTCTGTTTGTGAATGTTCAAGTTTTCTTCCTGCTGTTAATTTATAGTTTCATGCTAGTTTGATAAGAAAAGATACCTGGCATGATTTCAATCTCCTTAAACTTGCTAAGACATTTTTGTGACCTCTCATATTATCTATCCTGAAGAATGTTTCATATATGCTTGAGGAGAATGTGCATTCTGCTGCTGTTGGATGAAGTATTCTGTAAATGGGTGGTAGGTCCATTTGATCTAAAGTATGGTTCAAGTCCAACATTTCCTTATTCTTCTTCTGTCTGAATAACCTATCTATTGTTGAAAGTGGAGTTTTGAAGTCCCCTACTACTATTGTATTTTAGTCTGTTTCTCCCTTCAGATCTCAGTATTTGCTTAATTTATTTAGGTACAGGTTTCTCCCACTATTTGTAAGTAGAGCATTTCTATGAAAACTTTCATAAGCTGAAATGGTGTAGAGCAAAAAGGTAATTGTCATTAATTTATATGGAAAAATTTAGAGCATTTTTAGACTCCAAAAATGAGTTCTCTTATGTTTTTCTGATACCTTAGGACACATCTTGCTAATGAATGCACAAAACAAACCTGGATAAAGCATAGGTGCTCACAGACATAGTTCAAAGCTATGGAGGCTTGATGCTGAGATGCTAAGTGCAGTTTCCAGGGAGGTAGATTGGTGGTCCCACTCTCATTGCTCAGGCTCTTCCTCTATCATGGCTCACTGCAAAACAAATACTGAACACTATTTTTGCTTTTTGCCTTTTTTTTTATAAAAGTGAAAATCCTCTTTGGCTGTCTTTCAGTTAGCAAAACAGGTACTAATGTAAGTCTTTTATAAAAACAAAGTGCCTGTACTCTGATGTTGGGTGCATATATATTTACAATTTTTATATTCTCTTTGATGCATTTATCATTATCCTTCTTTATCATTATACAGTGAACTTCTTTGTCTCTTGTTTCACCTTCTGAGTTAAAGTCTATTTTGTCTGATATATGTATAGCTGCCCCTGCTCTCTTTTAGTTTCCATTTGCACGGAGTATTGTTATTCCATCTTTCAACTTAAGCCTATGTGGGTCCTCAATGCTGAAGTGAATCTCTCATAGACAGCATAGAGTTGGATCCTTTTTTAAAATCCATCCAGCCCTCTGTACACATTTTGATGGAAGAATTTAATCCATTTGCATTTACAGTAATTATTGATAGGTAAAGACTTACTAATGCCATCTTATTATTTTTTGGCTGTCTTATAGTTCCCTTGTTCCTTTCATCCTCTCATGCCATCTTCCTTTCTGAATTGATGGTTTTCCATAGCAGTATGCTTTGATTCCCTGGTTTTTACTTTTTGTGAATCTAATGGAGGTTTTTCCTTTGTGGTTACATGCAAATGGTACATAAAACATCTTATAGATATAACAGCCTATTTTACACTGGTAACAACCTAACCCTGATCACATACAAACACTATGTTTTTAGTCCCCCATCTTTTATGTTTTTGATGTCATAGCTTAGCTTTTTTTTAATATTGTATATTCCTTAACAAATTATTGTACCTGTAGTTTTTTAAACTACATTTGCCTTTGACCTTTATACCAGAGTGCAGTGTTTAACACACTACCGTATCACAGTATTAGAGTATATTTAATTTGGCTATATACTTACCTTTACCAATGTAATGTATATTTTCCATGTTTTCATGTTACTAATTAGCACCCTTTCATTTCCACTTGAAGAACTCCTTTCAGCATTTCTTTTTTTTTTTTTAAGATTTTATTTATTTATTAGAAAAGAGAGAGAGTGAGAGAGAGAAGGTCAGAGTGAGAAGCGGACTCCCCATGGAGCTGGGAGCCCGATGTGGGACTCGATCCCAGGACTCCGGGATCATGACCTGAGCCAAAGGCAGTCGCTCAACCAACTGCGCCACCCAGGGGCCCTCCTTTCAGCATTTCTTAAAAGGCAGGTCTGCTCATGATGGACTCCCTCAGCTTTGGTTTGTCCTGGAAATATTTCTCCTCATTTATGAAGAACAGCTTTGCTGAATAGAGTGAATAGAGTATTCTCAGCAGTTTTCTTTTTCTTTCTTTCTTTCTTTCTTTCTTTCTTTCTTTCTTTCTTTCTTTCTTTCTTTCTTTCTTTCTTTCTTTCTTTCTTTCTTTCTTTCTTTCTTTCTTATTTTGAATATATTGCCAACTTTCTCCTAGCCTGTAAGGTCTCTGCTGAGAAATCTGCTAATACCATTATGGGAGTTCCCTTGTAAGTTATGAGCTTCTTTTTTCTTGCTGCTTTTAAGATTCTCTTTGTCTTTTATTTTTGACAGTTTTATCTAATTTATCATGGAAAAGATCTCTTTACATTGAGTTTGTTTGGAGACCTATGAGTTTCATGAACTTAGATATCTAAATCTCTTACCAGATTTGGGAAATTCTTCACTATTATTTCTTTAAACAAGTTTTCTGACCCCTTCTCTCTCTGTTTTCTTTCTGAGACTCCAGTAATTCACAGACTGTTTCTTCTGATGGTATTATGCAGATCACATAGGGTTTATTTTCCTTTTTTCATTCTTTGTTCTTTGTTCTCCTCTGACTGGATAATTTTGAAGGTCCTATTGTCTAATCCACAGATTCTTTCTTCAGTTTGATCCATTTTGTTATTGATGTTCTCAATTACATGTTTTCATTACATTGTTTTCTTCTGCTTCACAATTTCCATTTGGTCTTTTATATGATTTCTAAGTATTTGTTAAAGTTCTCATTTTGTGTTTCTTATTTACTTGAATTGTCTGCATTTTCTTGTAGC
Organism: Nasua narica; assembly: GCA_028533885.1. NCBI lineage: Eukaryota > Metazoa > Chordata > Mammalia > Carnivora > Procyonidae > Nasua > Nasua narica. The sequence goes on from CM052797.1 coordinate 16,601,564, forward strand.
TCATACAGCTTCTTTGGAACAGCTCTTTTCAGATTTTTATCAGGTAATTGCAGATCTCCATGTCTTTGGGGTAGGAACAGGAATTTTACTGTGATCCTTAGGTGGTGTAATGTTTCTTTGATTTTTCATGTTCTTTGAAGTCTTGTGTTGCTGTTTTAACATTTGAAGTAGCAATCACCTCCTTCAGTCTTTACTCACTGACATTGGGAAACACCTTCCATCAGCCCTGTTAGGGATGCTCAGGCTTTCTCAGAACTTCTATAGATACACCTGTTCCACACTTCTTGCTCCCCCTTGTGGCAGAATTCTTAAGCTTGTATGAACTTTTCCCAATCCTACAATGCATCAGGCTGGGTACCGACTACTCTAGGAGCCTCATATGATTGAAAATGTACAATATTTGTTTGTGTTTGACTTACTTCACTTAACATAAATTTTTATCACCCTAGTGTTTTTTTAATTCTTTAAAAAAAATTTATTTTTTTATTTTTTAAGATTTTATTTGTTTGTCAGAGAGATAGAGATAGAGCATGCACAAGCAGGGCAAGCGGCAGGCAGAGGAAGAAGCAGGCTCCCTGCTGAGCAAGGAGCCCGATGTGGGACTTGATCCCAGGATCCTGGGATCATGACCTGAGCTAAAGGCAGATGCTTAACCAACTGAGCCACCCAGGCATCCCCACCCTGGTCTTTTTAATGCTGCTAGGTTTTGTTCAGTGTCTAGTAATACGAGGGTCAGTTCATTGTTATGCATAAATGATCAGGATGATTAGTAAAGGGACTTGCAGCTTCCCAAAGGCCTCCCCATCACCAGGAGGCCTAAATGTATCCTCTGTGCCAGTGGACAAGGAAATTACCCAGCAGCTTTGAGGGTGGTGGGTATGGTGAAGGTGGACAGCCTGGAAATTCCACAAGTCAAAGTTAGGAGGGTTTTATTCTAGAGATGAAGTACTTTAGTGGTCTCTGTTTCTTGTCCACCTTAATGTCTGATGTAAACACTTTTGGAGTTATCTTAAGCCTTGCTTGGCCTCTTGCTCTGATTCCAGACTTCACACCTGGATCCCCTCTCCATGCAGATTGTCTTTCTACAAAGAGCAGTCCTCTGGCATTATTCTTCTGCCAGTTTGTATGCTATATATAAATGGGGAGGCAGGGTGTGTGTGGAGACCCACTGACCTTGGCTAGGGATGCAGATCTTTCTTAAAGCATCCTAGTAATTGATTCACAGTCCACACTTCCACTTTTGTTATTGGTTAAATCTGAATTGGGCTCTTACTGTCCTAGTTAAGATTTTGTGCACAAAAAGAAATCCTTACAATTATTTATTTAAGTTAATATTATGTTATAGTTTAAAAGGTAAAAATCTTATTTCCTGTAAACATTTAAGCTTAATGTGCACTCTTAATTTATTTGCCAATTTTATGATTTTAATCAAAATAAGAATAATCATTTTCACTTGTCCTTTTTTAGTTAACCCATACATTTAATATATTTACATATTTAATCACATTCCCTTGGCTATTTCAAAGTACAATTTTAATATAATTGACTCTCTCAAACATTTCAAATACAACAAAAGAAGATGATAAATGTAAACACAAAAGCTCGCTAAGCATTTAAACCACCCTTGACAATCTACTAAATTATCATCCTTATAAATTTCGTAGATAAAATCCTTTTAAGCCTTTCAAAATCATTTAAAAAATTAACAGAGTGTGTACAGGACATCATAATGGTTATATTTAAACACAACTTACGTAAGAGTACACTGAGTTTTAGAGATTATAAATAATTCATCCCACTAAGGGGAACAAAACAAGCACGTCAGATCAACTGAATTTCCAAGGTCAATAGCTCCGGACAGTGGGCTGAGCTCCAAGTGAAATACATGAGAGACCCATGGGGCAGAAGACCCCCATGCCTCTGGGCTGGATGTATTTTTATAAGCAAGTTTTGCCTACCATAGCATCAGCAGTCTCTAAATTCATGACTTTCAGCTGAGACTTGACCAATTGTATCAATTAGTCAATTAGAATTAATCAATTTCAGGGTAGCTTAGTCGGTTAAGTGTCTTCCTTTGGCTCAGATCACGATCCCAGGGTCGTGGGATCGAGTCTTACACTGGGTTCCCTGATTAGCTGGAGCCTGCTTTTCCTTCTCCCTCTGCCTACTGCTCCCCCGCCTTGTGCTCTCTCCCTCTTCTCTCTGTCAAGAAAGAAAAGGATTAACCAATTTCAATTTCTGACAATCCAGTGATTTAAAAAAAAAAAAGGCCTGCCCTTGAATTAATGAGTCCTTTCCAGATCTTGGTTTTAAATTTAATTTTCTATAACTCTCGTGTAAATTCTTCCTAAGAATATTCTAATTGAACATTGAGCCACATACTCAGATGTAACCTGTTAAAACTTCTTATCTTTCAAGCCGATTAGTTGACTTCTAGGACACCTCATTTCTATATCATACTGTATAAGTGAGTCACTCTATTTCTTTTCTTTATTCATTAAGATTGTCTAATTTGCACATGTCAAAATCTCATATTAAAAATCTATGCCTAAATCTTCTGAGAATTTATAATTTAATTTCATGTGGCTAGAAGAGAATTACAAAATGTCCAAGCCTACTTTCTGCAGCTAATTTTCTAGAATTATTAGTCTATGGCAGGTGATTTCAGATTACTCATTGCAGTTTCCTGCTGTCAATTTTAGCCTTTCAACCTATCTTTACCTCTGAAATGTCTACATTTAAAAAACTCTCATTTAGACCTCTAGCAGCTAGCGCAGTGCCTAGAAAATAATATACATTCAAAAATTTTTGATTGAATGGAATAGATGATTAAATAGATCAATAATTTTCTTTCATTACTTGTACCACGGTCATCCAAATTATTTAGCAGAATTTTTTAAATTGTTATTTATTATGTATTATTATTTTGGAGGAATTTAACATATATGAGAAAAGTAGGCCAAAAATGAGCACACAATAAATGTTCTTTAACTACCCCTTTGGTTATCTTTTTATTTTTTGTTTGTTCGTTTTAAAGATTTTATTTATTTATTTGACATAGAGAGATCACAAGTAGGCAGAGAGGTAGGCAGAGAGAGAGGGGGAAGCAGGCTCCCTGCTGAACAGAGACCGATGTGGGGCTCGATCCCAGGACCCCGAGATCATGACCCGAGCTGAAGGCAGAGGCTTTAACCCACTGAGCCACCCAGGTGCCCCTTTGGTTATCTTTTTGAAACTTAACATTTTATATCAGCCATAGCACCAAGCTGTCAATTAGACTCACATTATGAGCTTCTAATTGCTGATGATTAACAACAGAATTTTATTAAAATCCCTCAATGGATATTTTATTGTGCAAGGAGCAAATATTATAACCAATGAGTATTTAATTACCAAGTGGTTTGTGTCACTAACTCATTCCTGACCCATCCCCTCCCAACTCTTGATTAGTCTGATGATGCCAGCCATCGCTCTGGGTCAAAAGCTGAAAACACCAGATGGTGTCATATCTACTTAGAGATAGAGGAAACAAACAAAGCTCATTTGATGAGTGGAGGGTATTGAGTAGATTGTATTGCATTAAAACCCTGGATATGAAGGCTGGAGTCTGAATAAATTTCAATAATTTCCTTATAGATTTTGAAGAAAAATGTAAAAATCTTAAAGAAGCAACACTTGTGAAAAAAAATGTTAATACTTGCAGACAAATAATTAGAGCCTTTAATGGCAAAGATTGCAGGTGCTTCACCAATTATCTTCTCTCCCATGCTTCCTTAGTAACATAACTCAGATTTTGTTCAGAGTGCCAGTGTGCCAAACTAAAAAACTTTACTTCCCAGACTCCCTTAGAGTTAAGGGTGTATTCGATGAAATTTAAGTAGAAATCTTTGGTTGGTGTTTTCGAAAACTCTTTAAAGGGAGAGAAGAGCCTGTTTGTCCCTTTCTATTCTCCTAAAATGCACACATGCTGGTAGGAGCTCTAGTGGCTATTTTGTGACCTCTAAGATGGAAGCGACCTGCTAAAGAATGCAGAGCAGAAATTTAAAAATGCCTATGAGTCATGGCTTCATGGAAACACTTTTCCAACACCAGAGTAGCAGACCATGACATTTTTTTCACATGAGATGAAAAAAAAGATACTTACTGAGCACCGACTATGTACCAGAAACTGGAAAAGGCATTGTGGAGAACTAAAAATGGATCTGACAAGCATTCTGTTTCCCAAGAGATCTCCTGAAGGAGCTAAAACATGTATGCCTACCATAGTCAAACAAGATAGGAAGTAAAAAAGGTCAGAGAAGAGCTGGCAGTAAGACATTAGCTTAGGAGAGTTTCCTAAAGAAGGTGAAGTGTGTAGGTTTTAAACTGAGCGTGTTGGGGGGAAAAACACCATCACAGTCTTCAGAAGAAACAAAAATGGTGTGTTTCCTTCAGAAAGAGAGGCTCATCTGATTGATAATCCCTTCTTTCTAGCTGCTTTCTTTCTTTTTTTTTTTTCCATATTATCCTCAAGTCTAACTGCTTTCTACATAATTCATCCAAATGTAAGAGCCACAAGAGGCTAAAACTGAAGGATGCCATTGGGAGTTTTGCCAACTCTCAAGCATTCTCATAGAAGAAATTCCTCATTTCATGTCAGTGGAAGGAAACTATTAAAGCAATATGACAGCTGTTACCACCACTAAATGGTAGCTGAACAATTTAGCACTGAGACTGACTAGAGCCAGAATTAATTGTCCTGCTCCTCATCAAATCGTCAATGCAGGAAGTGAGCAAGTGTGCCTACCAGCCCTCCGCCAAATCCCTGGACTCTTCCACTACAGTAAATTCCTGTTTTTATTCCAATTTTTCTGGTATTGTGTATGAAAATATTCCCTAGAGCCTCTTCCAAACTTATTTTAGATTTCATAATTTTGGCCAGTCTAATAGGATTATAAGGGGGTCTCACTGTGGTTTTAAGGTATATTTCCATGAATACAAATGATGCTGAACACCTTTGATATGTTTATTAGACATTTGGAATTCCTCTTTTTGAAGGAGCAGCCTGCTCAAATACTATGTGCATTTTTATTTTGAATTATCTGTCTTTTTCTCATTGATTGGCAGGCATCTGAAAAAATATATATAGTCTTGATATAAACCAGTTGTATCTATTGTAAATATATTCTAATCTCTGGTCTTATGATGATGTGGATGGTGTCTTTCGATGATGAGAAATTCTTAATTTTAATCTTGTCCTATTTACTAATCTTTTCTTTTATGGTTAAAAAGTTTTTTTATATAATATTTAAGAAATTCTCACTCCCAGGTCTTGAAGATATCCTTCTCTATTATCTTCTAAAAGTGTCATAGTTTGGGTTTTCCCCTATAATTTGCCTTTTAGTGTTTTTTGTGTGTAATGTAAGATATAGGACCATTTTCATTCTTTTTTCCATATGAAATCCCAGTTGTTTTAGCAGCCGCTAATGAAAAAATCCATCATTTCATCACTTATTTGCAACACTAACTGTCATACATCAAGTATTCATATGTGTCTAAGGTTTATTTCTGTGCACTCTCTATGATCCATGGATCTATCTCTCTATCCCTGAGCTAATGCCACACCTTCTTAATTATTACAGTGTTGCATTAAGTCTTGACATCTTATAGGGCAAATATTCCAACCTTGTTTGTTTCAGCTTTCTAAGCCCTTTCCAGTTCCATATAAACTTTAGACTGTTTGCCAAGTTCAACAACTTAAACTGTTATTTTTTACTATGAATAATATATTATAAATACACTGAATGTTCACTATAACTAATAATTATATAATTAATCTATGTTTTATTCAATTATATTATAAACTATATTAACCTATAGATTAAGGAAATAGATTAGGAAAACTGATATATTTACAATATTCAGTCTTCTGATCCACAAATTGTTATAATTCTGTTTAAATCTCCTTTGATATCTCTCAACTAAGTTTTATAATTTTATGTATAACATTTTTATTAGATTTTCTTCCTAAATACATCTAACATTTTGGTGCTATTGCAAATGGAATCTTTTTTTTTTTTCATTTCCCAATATTTCGTTGTTGGTATATAGAAATGCAATGGATCTTTTTCATATCCAGCAAATTTGTTCATCTCTCTTATTAATTCTAATAGTATCTTTAGTTTTAATTTGAATTTTCTATTATAAAAGAATATTATTTTCCACTTTTCCACCATTTGTTTCTTTTTATTATCTTACTTTATTGGCTCAGAACACACTACTATATCAAGAACCCTTGTCTTGTGCTGATGTCAAAATATCACCATTAAGAATATTTGCTGGGAAAAAAAAAGAATATTTGCTGGGGTGCCTGGGTAGCTCAATAGGTTAAGCATCTGTCTTTGGCTCATGTCAAGATCCTGGAGTCCTGGCATCAAGCCTCAAGTTGGGCTCCCTGCTCAGTGGGAGTCTGCTTCTCCCCCTGCCCCTTCCCTCCACTTGTGTGTGTGCTCTCTCTCTCACTCACTCTCTGTCTCTCAAATAAATAAAATCTTTAAAAAAAAAACTACTAATTTTTTTAAAAATGATATTTTCTGTATAATTTTGTTTTTATTTTTATTGAATAGACAGGTAACATTGTATAAGTTTAAGATTTACAGCATATTATATGATACATTTATATATTGCAATGTGATTGCCGATATATGTATCACATCACATAATTATAGTACACTATTGTCTATGTTCATTATACCAATGCATTATAATGCATTCTTTATCTCATTTATTTGAGTTCTTCAGTTCCAGAATTCCTTTTTTTTTAAAGATTTTATTTATTTATTTGATAGTGAGAAAGATCACAAGTAGGCAGAGAGGTAGGCAGAGAGAGGGGGAGAAAGCAGGCTCCCTGCTGAGCAGAGAGCCCGATGCGGGGCTCGATCCCAGGACCCTGAGATTATGACCTGAGCCAAAGGCAGAGGCTTTAACCCACTAAGCACCCAGGCACCCCCAGTTCCAGAATTTCTATTGGATTTTTTGTTAGAATTTTAATCGGTAAAGTACTCCTTCTGTTTGTTAATTTTATTCCTGATATCTTTTTATTGCCTTTCTGAGTTTTCTTGTAGCTTATTGAATTTCTTCATAACAGCTATTTTGAATTCTTTATCTGTTAGATAACTAGTAAACAATAGATAACAATATGCCATGTCTTTGGGTTTGGATGCTGGAAAACTATCAGCCCCTGAAGTTGAGAAGCTGCACATAAAGAAAAATAAAGCTGGTGGAGAAAAGAAAAAGGTACTGGTAAACTGGGGTGAGGTGCATACTTAGTACATAGGGCTTTAGATATGCCCACAGCTAGATAAAGGGATCTTCCTCTTAGGGTGGTGGTGATGGTCCCAGAGTTCCATGGGTGGTCATCTTGCCAGAATCCCAGGGCAGACAGCAAGAGACATCTATCTTTAGTTCTCTTTGCCTGCTTTTCCCCCTTCTTCAACTCTAGTCACTGTGGTGTCTCCTCAGAGAGAACAATGGGTCCCTCAAAGCCACAGTGTACATAGCCAGACTGACCTCCCACTCACCCCCACCTCCTCTGCCAAAATGGTCATGGTGGCCAGTTGCCAGACCTTCCACCACCTTCTCTGCTGCTGCCTCTGCCACCACTCCCCTTGCTTCCCAGTCTCCTCCCCAGTTCAATCCACCCGCTTTGGGGTGCACAGACGGATGGGCCTCTCAGGTGTCCTGGTGTGCTATGCAGAGGCACCTTTTTTTAAAAGATTTTATTTATTTATTTATTTATTTATTTATTTATTTATTTGAGAGAGAGAGAGAGAGAGATCACAAGTAGGCAGAGAGGCAGGCAGAGAGAGAGGGGGAAGCAGGCTCCCTGCTGAGCCAGGACCCTGAGACCATGACCTGAGCTGAAGGCAGAGGCTTGAACCCACTGAGCCACCCAGGTGCTCCTAAGTGCAGACGCACTTTTTCCAGTTGTGGATGCCTGATTAGTTGTAAATAAAAAGGGAGAGGGAAAAAAAAAAAAAAAACAATTTACAAGTGCCATGATATTGACATCAGCCTTCCGTGTGATTTTTGAAAATAACTTTCTTCGTAGAAGTTCCCTTTCAGTCTTGCTTTGGTAAGACGTTTTTTTAAAAATCACACATGTGGGGTCCCTGGGTAGCTCAGTCGGTTAAGCATCCAACTCCTGATTTTAGCTCAGGTCATGATCTCAGGGTCCTGAGATGGAACCCCACATGGGACTCCCCACTCAATGGGGAGTCTGCTGGCAATTCTGTCTGTGCCTCCTTCCTGCTTGTTTGTGCATGCATGCACATGCTCTCTCTTTCTCTCTTTCTCGAATAGATGACTAAATCTTTTTTAAAAATCGTGAACGGGTGTTAAGTTTTATCAAATGCTTTTTTTATCTACTGAGAAGATGTTATGATTTTATTTTTTAATATGGTAACACAGTGGACTATATTTGTTGATGTTCTAATGTTAAACTAACCTTGAATTCCTGGGACATGATGTATTGTCCTTTTATATGCTACTAGATTCAGTTTGCAGACATTTTGGCTTAGAATTTTGCATCTGTGTTCATGAGTGAGATGTCCCGTAACTTTTCTTTTCATGCATTGCCTTTGCCATATTTTAGTATCAAGGTTAAACTAGTCTCAAGAGTTGGGAAGTGTTTCTTCTTTTTCTACTTTCTGAAAAAGTTGGTCTAAGATTAAAATTATTCCTTCCATTGGTAGAACTTGCTGGTGAATCTGGATGTGGAATTGTTTTAGGAGAAACATTTAGATTATGGATTTAGTTTCTTTAATTATTATAAGTAAAAAGGATAAACATAAAGCTTCTCTCCCAAACTGGAAAATTTTCGCGAATTAAAGGGGTTAGGAAAATAATTAATGGATTTTCATCTATAACAGGTGTACAGTTGGACTTTCTTGTGCAAAATGGGATATATGGGCACCATAATGATAACATTGCCTATTACTTTTTTTAAAGATTTTTATTTATTTATTTGTTATATAGAGAGAGACAGCAAGAGAGGGAACACAAGCAGGGGGAGTGGGAGAAGGAGAAGCAGGCTTCCTGATGAGCGGGGAGCCCGATGCGGTGCTCAGATCCTAGGACTCTGGAATCATGACCTGAGCCAAAGGCAGACACTTAATGACTGAGCCACCCAAGCGTCCAAGATTGCCTATTTCTGACTATAAATTTCCTACTTCTTCCTGAGTAAACTTTGATAAGCTGTATTTTTCAGGAATTTGTATGTTTTACCTTAATTTTTAAGTTTATTGATATAAAGATTTCATGTTAATTTTTTTCTTTTCAATGTGCTTTTTTCTAACTTTGTTGATTGTGTTAACCCTTTTTTTTTAAAGATTTTATTTATTTATTAGACAGAGAGAGATATCACAAGTAGGCAGAGAGAGAGGCAGAGAGAGAGGGGGAAGCAGGTTCCCCGCTGAGCAAAGAGCCCGTCGCAAGGCTCGATCCCATGACCCCGAGATCATGACCTGAGCCGAAGGCAGAGGCCTCAACCCACTGAGCCACCCAGGCGCCTAATTGTGTTAATCTTACATTGTCTTTTTAATACCTGTAATATCTGTAAGTGTGTCTCCTTTTTGTTTCTAGAAGTTGATTATTTGTGCCTTCTCAGTTTCTTCATCATTCTTGAAAGAGATAGTTTAATTTTGTTAAAATAAATGAGCAACTTTTGGCTTTGTTGAGCTTCTCTATCTTATAATTGTTTTGTATTTCAAAATGTCTCCTTTAATCTTCATTATTTTCTTCTTCCTGGTATACCTATAATTTTTTCAAATGAATGTTTAGTTAAGTTTCATATTTTCTAAACATACATATTTTGAGGTTATAAATTTCCCTTTTTGTACTCATGTCATAAATTTTGATATGCAATTATTTTGTTACTATTCTGCTAAATGTATTTTCTAATATTTTAATGCTCTTGTTTTGATGCATGATTTTTTTAGTCTCTAATATATGGGTTTTTTTTAACCTCATTCTAATTTTTGCAGATTTCTAGTTTGTCTCATGATCTAAGAACATGCTCTGTATAATTTTAAATTTTCTAAATGTATTAATATTTGTTTTATGGTTTGTTTACATTTAGTAAATGTTCTATATGCCTAAAAATATGTATTCTGGGGCACCTAGGTGGCTCAGTGGGTTAAAGCCTCTGCCTTCTGCTCAGGTCTTGATCTCAGGGTCCTGCAATCGAGCCCCACATTGGGCTCTCTGCTCAGTGGGGAGCCTGCTTCCCCCTCTCTCTCTGCCTGCCTCTCTGCCTACTTGTGATCTCTCTCTCTCTCTGTCAAATAAATTTTTAAAAAATTTAAAAAAATATGTATTCTGCAGTTATTAGGTGATCACACTATGTCGATTTTATTATATTATTAAAATCTTTTACATCTTTACTGATTTTTTGCTTGCTTTTTCTATTAGTAACTGAGAGATGTATTATGAAAAAACACTCCATCTATCCTTGTGTATTTGTTTATTTCTCCTTGAAGTTCTGTCATTGTTTGCCTTATATATCTTGAGGGTATATATTGGAAATAGAAAAAAAATTTTTAACACTTTATTTATTTAATTGTCAGAGAGAGAGAGAGAGAACAAGAGAGCAAGCACAAGCAGGGAGAACAGTAGGCAGAGGCAGAAGCAGGCTCTCTGCTGAGCAAGGAGCCCGAAGCGGGACTCAATCCCAGGACTCTGGGATCATGACCTGAGCTGAAGGCAGACGCTTTAACCAACTGAGCCACCTAGGCATCCAGAAAACATACAAATTTAAAACTGTCATATAGTTCCCTTCATCAACACAAAATGACCTTCTTTACTCCTTTAATTTTATTTTCTTTAAATTGTATTTTTAAATATAGATAACATCTTTTTTTGGCTTAGGATGTTTTGGTATATCTTTTTTTTCTTTGTTTTTTTAAAGATTTTATTTACTTATTTGACAGAGAGAGGGAGAGAGAGAAGAGAGAGAATGAGTGGGGGGAGGGCAGAGGGAAAGGGAGAAAGTGCTGCTCAGACACTGAGCAGAGTCCTCAATCCCAGGACCTTGAGATTATTACCTGAGCCAAACGAAGGCAGACTTAGCTGACTGAGCCACCCAGGCATTCTGTTTTGGTATGTCTTATCTAATCATTCAACTTTCAACATTTTTGTATAAGGATACAGAAAGACAGGTTTCTTATAAATAGCACAAGATACTATTTGTTATTATCAAGTTTGAAAGTCTTTGTTTTTTAACTGGAGCATTTAGTTCCTTACATGAAACATAATTAATACTACATTGTTAAGGCCACGGACATTGCACTACTCCTAAAGACATAATTCACATTGTATGTATATTTGGGTTTAAATCTGCAAGTGTATTTTGTACTTTCCATTTTTCATATCTGTTTCATTTTTTTTCTCCTTTCTTACCTTATTTTGGACTTGCCAAATGTTTTAGTCATATCAGTGTTTTCCCCTCTAAGTAGTTTAAGAGTTATGCATTTTGTTCATTTATTTTAGTAGTTGTCTTAGACGTTGTAATATGCTTACTTAGCATAATAAAGTCTAAACTTAATAATTATCACTTAAATTTCTCTGGCATAATAAAAGAAACTTGGAACAGTTTAATTCTTTTTACCTACTTCAAAACTTACAAATTATTTTTCCTTATATTTCAACTATTTTTTAATCCTTTAAGAGACTATTGTTTTATTTATCAGTATTTTCTTAGGTTCATTCACCTATTTACTACTTTCTATACTCTTCAGTCCTTGTTTCTCATACTATCATCTGGGAAAACTTCCCTTCTGACTAATGTATATGATTCAGAATTTTCTCTGTTGAGACTCATCTAGGGATAAACTGTACATTTTCACATGTCTGAAAATGTCTTTATTTCACCATAATTCTTAAAAGATATTTTCAGTGGTTATAAGATTCTAGTTGGCTGTTATTTTCTTCCAGCACATCAAATATCATCCCCCTGTTTTCTGGCTTCCATTACTGCTCTTGAGAAACCAGATTCAGTTTAATTGCTGCTTCTTTGAATGTAAACTTTCTTTTTTCTCTGGTTTATTAAAGATTTTCTCTTTTTCTATGGTGCTCTGCAATTTCACTATGATGTATTTTAGTGTGGATTTCTTATTTATCCTATATGGAGTTTACTGGGCTATCTGAAACCATGAATTGGTCCTTTCATCAGTTCTAGAAGATACTGATGAATATCTCCTTTTATGTGGCATCTGCCCCATATATCCCTTTCCTCTGCTTCAGGTGTCTACCATGTTAGACCTTCTCACTCCAGTTTGCAGGTCTCTTAATTGCTTTTTCATATTGTCCATCCTTTTTTCTCTTTGTGCTACTTCTAGTTTACTAATAATTCTCTCTTTAGCTACATCTAATCTTCTGTTAACATTTTTATTTCAGGGGCACATGGGTGGCTCAGTTGGTTAAGCAACTGCCTTCGGCTCAGGTCATGATACCGGAGTCCCGGAATTGAGTCCTGCATTGGGCTCCCAGCTCTGTGGGGAGTCTGCTTCTCCCTCTGACCTTCTCCCTGCCGCTCTCTCAAATAAATAAAATCTTAAAAAAAAAAAAAAAGGATAACAGAAAGGAATTTTTGTGAAATTTACAGCAAAAGAGAAAACCAGGAATAGAAGAGCCACTACTTGAATAAAATGACATGTTTAAAAGTATTTCTAAATGGTTACTAAAAAAATTTTTTTATTTCAATTTTCAATGTATTACATCCCTCTATCTATCTATCTATCATCTATCTATTTATAAGTTGGCTCTATCATCACTGTGGGGCTTGAACTTAAAACTTGGAGATCAAGAGTCACCTAACTATTAACTGAGCCAGCCAGGCACCCCTCAATGTATTATTTTTAAATGTTTTGTTTGGTTGATTTTCAAATATGTCTTGTCATTTGTCATTTTTATTACTTGTATCACTATTACTGTCATTGGACCATTTGAGAGTTAGTTGCAGAGGTAATAATCCTGCCCTAAATATTTCAGGAATCAAGGACATTCTCCTCCATAACTATAGTGAAATGGCCAAATTAAGAAATTTTAACATTGATATGATACCATCATCTAATATGTAGTTCATATTCAAATTAGACAATTATTCCAGTGCTAGCTTTCACTGTATCTTTATTTTTACCTCTTTGTCTCTTAATCTGGAGCAGTTCTGTGGTCCTTCTTTGTTATATGATATTGACAATTTCAATAGTGTAGGCTTATTGTTTTGTAGAGTATCGTTCATGAATCAATTCCCGCCTCCCCCCCTCAATTTTTTATTGTAGTAAAATAGACATGATACATGTTTATCATCTTAACCACTTTTAAGTGTGCAGTGCAGGGGCATTAATAAATTCATAATGTTGTGAAACCATCACCACCATCTGTCTCCAGAACCCTTTTATCTCATAAGTGAAATTCTCTATTAACATTAACTTCTTATTCCCTGCCTCTCCCTAGCCCCTGGCACCACTATTTTACTCTCTGTTTCTATGATTTTGACTATTCGAAGTGCTTTTTATAAGTGGAATATTATAGTATTTGTATTTTTGTGACTGGCTTATTTCACTTAGCATTATGTCCTCAAGGTTCATCCACATTATATCATGTGTCAGAATTTCCTTCCTTCCTAAGGCTGAATAATATTCCATTGTATAGACCATATTTTGCTTATCTATTCATCAGCTGATGGACATGGGTTGCTAGCACATTTTAGCTATTGGATGTAATGCTGCTATGAACACGGGTGTAGAAATCTCTCTTCAAGACCCTGCTTTTTGGTATATGTCCAGAGTAGAATTGCTGGATCCTATGGGTAATTCTGTATTTAATTTTCTGAAGACCACCATACTGTTTTACATAGCCCCTATACTACTTTACATTCCAACAACAGTACGTAGAGTTTCCAATTTCTCCACGTCCTCGCCAATATCTTATTTTCTACTTTTTTTTATAGTAGCCGTCTTAACGTATGTGAGAATTCCTACATTTTTGGCATGAATACTACAGGACTGGTGTTATTCCCTTTTCATTCCATCATATCAGGAGGCACGTGATGTCAGTTTGTCTCATTATTGGTAAGGTTAAGTTTGACAATCTAGTTAAGATGATTGATTCATTCCGCCACTGTAAAAGCAGATTTTTCATCCTTTATAACATTGAAGTGATGTGTGGGGAAATACCTTGGGATTACATAAATTAGGTTGTCTCTATACTTTTCATCACATATTTGTAAGCTTTTCTTTTATTCCTTTTAACAGAATAAACATGGTTATTTTACAAGTTGTATATGTTAATTCCAATTTCTGAAGACTTTGTGCTTCTGTTTTGCTATTTGTTGTTCCTATGATTCTCACTCATGGTAACTTGTCTCCTAGTCTATAAGTAATTTTTAATGTGAACTATGATTTGTTCTGGAAAAATCACTTGTAATTTTTTTTAAAGATTTTTTTATTTATTAGAGAGAGAGAGAGAGATCACAAGCAGGCAGAGAGGCAGGCAGAGAGACAGGGGGAAGCAGGCTCCCTGCTGAGCAGAGAGCCCGATGCGGGGCTGGATCCCAGGACCCCGAGACCACGACCTGAGCCGAAGGCAGAGGCCTTAACCCACTGAGCCACCCAGGTGCCCCATCACTTGTAATTTTTTAAGGCCTGGTATGGAGGTCTATTCTGAAAAGATTCGCATTTGCTCCTGCCAAGCAGCCAGAGCTTACCATTCTGGGACTACCTTTCTTTTCTTTTTTTTTTTTTTTTTTATCTCTCTCTCTCTCTCTTTTAAAGATTTTATTTATTTATTTGACAGAGAGCAGAAAGATCACAAGTAGGCAGAGAGGCAGGCAGAGAGAGGGGGGTAAGCAGGCTCTCCGCTGAGCAGAGAGCCGGATGCGGGGCTCCATCCCAGGACGCTGAGATCATGACCTGAGCCGAAGGCAGAGGCTTTAACCCACTGAGCTACCCAGGCGCCCCTCTTTTTTTTTTTAAGGTTTTATTTATGTATTTGGGAGAGAGAGGGAGAGAATGAGCTGCTGTGTGAGGGGAAGAAGCAGACTCCTTATTGAGCGGGGGGCCCAATACAGGACTCAGTCCTAGGACTGCAGGATCATGACCTGAGCCAAAGGCAGATTCTTAACCGATGGAGCCACCCAGACTCTGGAGCCACTTAAAGCCAAATTCATACTTCAAAGTATTTCAGATTACCCAGGTGAATTGGACTGTACATTCATGCGAAGGATGTATTTTTTCTTGTCGTTTTTTGCCCCATTTTATTCAGCATCCAAATAACTTCCCCTGAGCATGGATATAGGGTAGGTTTAAATGTAGTATACCCTTGGGATTCCTGGGTGGCTCATTCAGTTGAGTGTCTGCTTTCAGCTCGTGTCATGATCCCAGGGTCCTGGGATTGAGTGCCTCATCAGGCTCCTTGCTCTCAGGGAGCCTGCTTCTCCCTCTGCCTACCACTCCCCCTGCTTGTGCTCTCTTGCTCTGGCAAATAAATAAATAAATAAATCTTTAAAAATTTTTTTGGTATACCCCACAATGAGAATGTAGCCATTTGGGGTCCTAGCATGCTTTTGTGGGGAAAGTCTTCTATTACACAAACCACCTTGAGTTTACTGAAATTATATTCCAGTGGGAGAGACAAAAGCAATCACATATATAAAATGAAAAATAACCAGAAAAGAGAGAGAATTATAGACTATGAGAAGTAGGAAATACATGGGCTTCCATTTCAGAAGAATACACAGGAAGGGAGACATTTATTTATTTATTTATTTATTTATTTATTTATTTATTTATTTATTTTTAGAGATTTTATTTATTTATTTGAGAGACAGAGAAAGTGAGAGAGAGCATGAGGGGAGAGAAGGTCAGAGGACGAAGCAGACTCCCCGTGGAGCTGGGAGCCCAATGTGGGACTCGACCCTGGAACTCAAGGATCATGACCCGAGCCGAAGGCAGTCTCTCAACCAACTGAGCCACCCAGGCGCCCCAGGAAGGGAGACATTTAAATAGAAGATTCAGGGAAGGCATCTACAGGGAGATGATATTTGACGGATAAGTAGGAGCCAATCAAACAGAAACTATAGTAAGAGAAAAGGAGAGTGATGGGAGATGAGATCAAAATGGGTAGTAGCCAGATCATGCTGGTCCTCCTAGGCCATGGGCAAGAGTGTGGGTTGTATTCTAAATGTAATGGAAAGACTTTGGAAAGTATTTGAGTAGGGGAATAACATGATCTGATTTTTTTTTGCATGTAACTTTTATTTTTTAATATTATTTATGAAACTACTTTTTTTTAAGATTGATTGATTGATTGATTGATTGATTTGACAGAGAGAGAGAGATCAAAAGTAGGCAGAGAGACAGGCATAGAGAGGGGGAAGCAGGCTTCCAGCTGAGCAGAGAGCCTGATTGGAGGCTAGATCCAAAGACCCTGAGATCATGACTTGAGCTGAAGGCAGAGGCTTTAACCCAATGAGCCATCCAGGTGCCCCTACTGTTACTTATAATACTAACATTAAATGAGGATTAAGGGGTGAAAGGATCAAATTATGTAACAGCTCTATGATGTAGATATACTAAAAAAAAATTCTTGAGCTTCTTCATTCTTTTTTTTTAAGATTTTATTTATTTATTTGACAGAGAGAGAGAGAGAGATCACAAGCAGGCAGAGAGGCAGGCAGAGAGAGAGGGGAAAGCAGACTCCCTGCTGAGCATAAAGCCCAACGCGGGACTTGATCCCAGGACCCTGAGATCATGACCTGAGTTGAAGGCAGAGGCTTTTGCCCACTGAGCCACTCAGGCACCCCATGAAACTACTTTTTAATTGAAATATAGTTGACATACAATGTAACATTAGTTTTAGGTATACCCCAGTGGTTTTATAACTCTATAGTTATGCTGTGCTCACCACAAGTGTGGCTCCCATCGGTCATTACACAACATTATTACAATACTATTGACCATATTCCCTATACTGCCCCTTTCATCCCCATGACTATCCATCCATTCCATAACTGGAAGCCTGTACCTATCTCTCGCCTTCACCCATTTTGCCCATCCTCCTACCTCCTTCCCTCTGGAAACCACCAGTTTGTTCTCTGTATTTTTGGACCCATTTCTGCTTTGTTTGTTTTGGGTTTTTTTAGAATACACATCTAAGTGAAATCATATATTTGTCTTTCTCTGTACAGGTTATTTCACTTAGCATAATATCCTTTAGGTCTATCCATATTGTCACACAAAATCTATTTTTTTTCTTTATGGCTGAGTAATATTCCAGTGTGTGTGTGTGTGTGTGTGTGTGTGTGTGTGTGTGTGTGTGTAAAATCACATTTTCTTTATCCATTCATCTACTGATGAACACTTAGGTTGTCTCCATATTTGGGCTATTATAAATGATGCTGCAATAAACATAGGGTACATATATCTGATTTTTGGATTGGTGCTTTCATTTACTTTGGGTAAATCCTGAAGTGGAAATTAATGGATCATATGGTATTTCTACTTTAAATTTTTGGGTAAACTCCATACTCTTTTCTATAGTGGCCGCAACAATTTACATTCCCATCAACAGGGTGTGAGAATTCCTTTTTCTCCACATCCTTGCCAACATTTATTTCTTGTCTTTTTTGTTACTCGCCATTTGGACAGATGTAAGGTGACAACTCATTATGGTTTGATTTACATTTTCCTGATGATTAGTGATGTTGAGCATTTTTTCATGTGTCTGTTGTATGTATGTCTTCTTTGGAAAAATGTGTATTCAGGTCCTCTGCCCATTTTTAATCAGATTATTTGGGGGGTTGTATAAGTTCTTAAATATTTTGAATATTAACCCCTTATTGGATATATCATTTCAAATATCTTCTCCCATTCAGTAGGTTGCATTATCATTGATGGTTTCCTTTGCTGTACAACAGCTTTTTATTTTGATGTAGTCCCAGTAGTTTACTTTTACTTTTCTTTCCTTTGCCTGAGGAGACATATCCATAATTATTTTGTGAAAGCTAATGTCAAAGTGATTCCTGCCTGTGCTTTCTTCTAGGATTTTCATGGTTTCAGGTGTCACATTTAGGTCTTTGATCCATTTTGAGCTTGTGTTTGTATATGGTATAAGAAAGTGGTCCAGTTTCATTCTTCTACATGTAGCTGTTCTGTCTTCCACTTATTTATTTTAGAGACTGTATTTTCCCCATTGCAAATTTTGCCTTATTTGTTGAAGATTAATTGACTGTATAAGCATAGATTTATTTCTGGGTTACCTATTCTGTTCTATTGATCTATGTGTCTATTTTTGTGCCCATACCATATTATTCTCATTATTATAGCTTTGTAGTATATCTTGAAATCTGGAATTGTTATGCCTCCACTTTGTTCTTCTTTCTAAAAATTACTTTGGCTATGGATTCTTTTGTGGTTCTATACAAATTTTAGTATTATTTTTTTTGGTTCTGTGAAAATTTTGTTTGTATTTTGATTGTAGGGATTGTATTAAATCTCTAGATTGCTTTGGATAATATAGACATTTTAACAATATGAACTCTTCCAATTCATTAGCATGGGCTATTGTCCTATTTGTGTTGTTTTCAATTTCTTTCTTCAATGTTTTATAGTTTCCATGGTATAGGTCTTTCACCTCCTTGGTTAAGTTTATCCCTAGGTATTTCACTATTTTTGGTGCAATCGTAAATGGAATTGTTTTCTTAATTTCTTTTTCAGCTTCTTTGTTATTAGATATGATTAAGTTTTAAAAGTTTATTTGAATGTTTAAAAATCACTCACAAGCTTTAATCTTGGGTGCTGGGTGGCTCAGTCAGTTAAGCATCTGCCTTTGGCTCAGGAATCCCAGGACCGAGCCCCGCATTTGGCTCCCTGCTCAATGGGGAGCCTGCTTCTCCCTCTCCCGCTCCCCTTGTGTGTGCTGTCTCTCTATCAAATGAATAAATAAAATCTTAAAAAAAACCTTTAGTCAAAGGGGCTGTGGGTCTCTCTGTTGGTTAAGGGTCCAACTCTTGGTTTTGGCTCAGGTCATGATCTCAAAGTCGTGGGTCAATTCCCACATTGACTCCTGCATACAGCAAGGAGTCTGCTTCAGATTCTCTCTCCCTCTCCTTCCTGCTTATGTTCTCTCTTTCTCTTAAATAAATAAATAAAATCTTTCCAAAAATAAAAAATTAAAACTTTAATCACAATACAAGTATAATCATGTTAAAAGCTTTAGAAGGAAACAACCCTATCAGTACTCTGTCCCATCCCACTCCAAAAGGGTAGCCTTTCAATTTTAAGCTTTTTAAAAAAGTATTTATCTTCCTATTTCTAAACATATGCAGATGTTTCCATTTCTTGATTCAATTATTTATTTACTTTCTGCTATAGAATATGCGCACTTTTAGTATTCTCACAACTCCTTTCCCTCTTTTTAGAGGTTCCTTTTCTGGGTAAGTGGAAGTGTTCTGGAGAAGAAAATATCTATAGATTATGATCTTTGTGGGGAGGGGAGAGAAGGATGTAAAATTATAAAGATTTCCCTCAATAAAGTCCACCAGTAAATAAAATACACCCCACCAGGATTTTCATGCCTCACAGTTAAATATGAATGAAAAGACAAGTGTTATCAAATATACGAGCAAAAACCTTCAATACGAGCTAAAGAGACTGAAACAAATAACAGAAAATGGGAAGAATAAATTGTAACTACTATCCCAGAGAGATGATAAGAGATATTTTTAAAATATCCGTATGGGACTCCTGGGTGGCTCAGTCAGTTAAGAGGAGACTGATTTTCCCTCTCCCTTCACTCCTTCTCCAGCCTCCCACTTGTGCTTTCTCTCACTTTCAAATAATAAATAAATAAATATCTTTAAAAATAAATAAAAGATATGCATACATGAAATAAAATTATATACACACACAATCAATCAAAACAAGAAAAAGTTTAAGCTACGTAATAGCAAAATTTTAAATTCAGTAAAAGGTTTGAAGGATAAAGCCGAAGAAGTTTCCCAGAAAGTCGAATGAATAGACAAAGCAACAACAATAATCACTAAGAAATAAAGATAATATAATTAGAGGATTGAACCAGAACATCTGCCATTTAAGTAATAAGAAGTTAGTTCCAAAGAGTTAAGAAAGAAAAGAATAAAGAGGACAATATAAGAAATAAGTAATATAAGAAATATATAAGTAATATAAGAAAATACCCCAGAACCAGAGAATATACACTTTTCTAATGAAAGGGCCACAGTGCCTGACCAGAGACCCACTCCAAGAAATATCATTATGAAATGTAAGAACAATGAAATGAACAGATGATTTGAAAGCTTCTAAAGCATGGGAAAACAAGCAAACAATGTATTCAGGACACAGAGTACACTAGATTTCTCAACAGCAACATTGGAAACTAGAGGACAATAAAGCAAGGACTAAAATTTTGAGTTAAATTATTCACAGTCTAGAATTCTATATTCAGCCAAATAATAAATCAAAGTGATAGTAAAATCCTAACTTTTCAGATATGCAAGGTCTATCGAGATCTCATGTATTCTTCATCCAGAAGTTATTAGAAGAGATTATCCATCAAAACAAGGAAGTAAAAAAAACAAACAAGGAAGTAAACCAAGATATGAGGTCCAGAATACAGGAGACCCAACAAAGAAGAGAAACGAAGAAGATACACATGACAACAGTTGGGCAGAAACCTAGAGAGCAAATCTTTACAGACTGGAGCAGCAGAATGGAGGGCTTCAAGATTGCTGGATCCAGGAAATAATGAAATCTATAAACTCTCTGTCCAGTCTGAGTGTATGGAAAACTGTATTGCAATGCATTTCATATAGCAGTTGCAGATGTGAGGGGGTGCCTGAGTGACTCAGTGGGTTAAAGCCTCTGCCTTTGGCTCAGGTCATGATCTCAGGGTCCTGGGATGGAGCTCTGCATCGGGCCCTCTGCTCAGCGGGGAGCCTGCTTCTCCCTCTCTCTCTGCCCGCCTCTCTGCCTACTTGTGATCTCTCTCTCTCTCTCTGTCAAATAAATAAATAAAATCTAAAAAAAAAAAACACAACAGTTGCAGATGTGAGAACACTTAGCCATGTGTTCTAGGAAAATTAAACAAGTTGAAAAACAAGGCAATTATTAACTTCAGATAAAATAAAAAGTTGTATAAGAAATGAAATAAAATAATGGTATAATACTAGGGTCAGTACTAAACTATTTTTAGTCACAATAAACAAATACATGGATTTAACCAAATATGTTGATCCGCATGGGAGGATAAAGAAATCTCTTGCCTGAAGTTGCAAGCATCCTGGAACTAGGTGAAAGAAGAGAGTTTAATGTCTCATCACTCAATACACAGACTCTCCCATACCCCACCCTCTTTTCAGTCTGTCAGTCTACCCTATTTTTCTGATTCTACTCTCCAGTTGCTCTCCAGAGAATATACCTCCATTTCTGCAGGATAGGGGAAAGGTAGTTGCCTAACTAATGGAGTAGGAGAGGATATAAGAGAAAACAGACAGTTTCTGTTCCAGCTTTCAGATAAAACCCTATTCTCAGTGCTTCCCATCTCCTTCAATTTATATACATCTCCTGTGGTACCTGGTCCCTCCAATTTAGTACTTAGCATCTCTGCAGTTCTGCAGAAATAATGAGCTTGCTTCTCCGTGGCATTGCCCTAAATAGCCACTTAGATTTGTCCTCTCTCTTCTGCTACAACATTTACTATTTTTCCACTGCTTTCTTCTGAAATAGGTTTTCCAATATTTCCATGTTTCCACGAAGATGGTATTTTTATTTCTCTTCATGGGGCTTGTTTTTTGAACTGATTTTCAAGAGAAGAAAGGGAAAGAATGTTTTTAATGTCAC
The DNA here is from genome assembly GCA_028533885.1 of Nasua narica. NCBI lineage: Eukaryota > Metazoa > Chordata > Mammalia > Carnivora > Procyonidae > Nasua > Nasua narica. Next base: position 16,623,460 of record CM052797.1, read on the forward strand.
TGTCTTAAAACTGAAAGTCCATATTGTTGCTAATATTTAAGACTTAAGAGACAGGACATGAAAAATTTGTGTTTACGTGAATTGGAAGGAGTGGAAATACTGGTCTAATATTTTCATGAGACAATAGTTGGGAGGTGTTGGGTAGTGGCTGCTCCTTTCTAAAAGGATAGGCAGGTCAAAGATTCCCCCAATCCCTGGTGACTAACACCTGGCCTGCTTGACTGTTTTTAATGCCTTACCCTATTGGGTTTTGAGTTTGTGAACCCAGTTTTCTAAGGTAAGACCACGGGAGAGGGAGGCTGAGGTGGAACAGAGGAAAAAGTCACTGTAAGGGATGAGGCCGGGGAACTGAGAGGCCAGAGTGTTTGATGGTCCATCCACATGGATGTTGAAGTCATTAAAAAGTATGCCAGAATAGAAAAAGAGAGCAAGTCACTATGTGATAATGAAGAGAGGGGGAGAAGATGGTATAGATTAAGAATGTAAAATTCAGAGGGTCCAATTTTTTAGGTTTTTCTTATTTGTTTTGTTTTTGGTATGAGGAGCAAGAAATGGTTTAAAAGAGGCAGTATGGCAAGGAGGAAACTTACCCCAGCTTCTGGCCTTCCTTGAGGAATGTGAGGTCCAAGAGAGAAAACACCTTTTGCTGTAGAGGGCTGCAAGAAGCAGCACTGACTTGAGGGATAGCTGGACAAGGATAGGAGCTAAAGAGAATATTCCAACAAGGTGCTAAGGTCACGGGGGAGTGGGGCTTGCTCACAGATAGGGCATTCCAGATAACAGATAGATAGCTTTGGGAGGGATGGAAATTAGGTCACCTTAACCTGAGATGAATGAAGCAATAACTCTGGATGCTACTGGCTGACTGGAGGGCTTGGGCCTTAGGTGATTGCTGAGGTAAACAAGGATGTGAAGCATGATGGCATTAGTCACAGGTATCTCTTAGAGAAGTGCTATATAAGCCACAGCTTCATTCTATTAGACAGGTGGAAAATAAATTGGGTGGTTCAGTCAGTTATGCATCTGCCTTTGGCTCAGGTCATGATCCCAAGGTCCTCGTATTGAGTCCCACATTCAGCTCCCTGCTCAGCGGGGAGCCTACTTCTTCCTCTCCCTCTGCCTGCCATTCCCCCTGCTTGTGCTCTCTCTGTCAAATAAATACATAAAATCTTAAAAAGAAAACTCATGAAGTCTTTCACTTTGCTTATATGCCCTCATTCAACTTCAACAAATATCTATTGAGTGCTACTATATAACAGGCACTGTTTTGGGCACTAGAGATGCAGTGAACAACACTGACATAACCTCTCTCCTCTGGTCCTGGGCATTTTTGGGTGGGAAGATTTTTTTTTAATCCAAGTTTTTTATTTGTTATGGTTATCTTCAGATTTTCTGTGTGCATTTGAGTTAGTGTCAATAGTCTGGTCTTTCTAGGAATTTTTCCATTTCACCTAGGTTATTTAACTTGTTGCCATACAATCATATTATTCCCTTATAAAACTTTTTATTTCTGCAAGATTGGTAGTAATATCTTCTCTTCCATCCCAAATTTTACTGATTTAAATCTTTTCTCTTTATCTTCCTTCGTCAGTTTAGCTAAAGGTTCATCTAAAATTTTATTGAACTCTTCCAAGAACCAACTTTTGTTTTATTGATTTTCTGTATCATTTTTCTGGTCTCTTCATTTATTTACACTCTAATCATTATTTTCCTTCTTTTTGCTTGCTCTGGGCTTAATCTGCTCTTCTTTTTTAATTTGTTAAGGTGGAAGAATGAGCTATACATTTGAGCTCTTTTATCTTTTCCAATATTGTGTTCACAGTATATATTTCCTTCTAAGCACTGCCTTTGCTGCATCTAGGTTTTATGTTATGCTTTTTTTCATTCATCAAAAGTTTTTTTCTAATTTCTTGCATTATTTCTTCATTTCATTGGTTATTTAGGAGTGTTTCATTTAATTTCTGTATATTTGTGAATTTCCCAAATTTTCTTCTATTGCTGGAAGAAGAACATAGTGGTTGGAGAACACATTTTGTATGATTCCAACACTTGTAAATTTGTTAAGGGCTTGTTTTGTGGCTGAATGTATAATCCTACCCTAAAGAATGTTCTATGTGCACTTGAGAAGAATACCTATTTCGCAGTTGTTGGGTGTGATACAGATGTGTTGGATCTATTTGATTTACAGTGGTGTCCAAGTCTTTCAGTTCCTTGCTGATCTTCTCCCTTGCTCTAGCCATCATAGAAAGTGGATTTGTTGAAATCCTCAATTATTAATGTTTAATTCCCTATTTTTCCCCTTCAATATTGTTAATTTTTACTATTTTGGTGCTCAATTGTTATGTGAATATATGTGTCTAATTGTTATGTTTTCTCGAAAGATGGACCCTTTTGTCAGTATAAATGGTCTTTGTGTTTAGTAACAATTTATTCTAAAAGTCTATTTTGTTTGATATTGGTATAGTCACTCCTTTTTTTACTTTTTGCATGATACAGGTCTTTTTATCCTTTTACTTTCAACACATTTGTGTCTTTAAAGTTGTCTCTCGTAGATAGCATACAGTTGGATTGTGGTTTTTTGTTTGTTTTTGTTTTGATTTCAGAAAGGGAAAGAGAAAGAAATAGCAGTACTGGGAGAGGAAGAGAGAGAACCTCAAGCAGGCTCCATCCATGCCCAGGGTGGAGCCAGACACAGGGCTTGAGCCCATGACCCTGAGACTATGACCTGAGCTGAAATCAAAAGTCAGATGCTGAACCAACTGAGCTACCCAGGTGCCCCTGGGTCATGTTTTTATATTCATTCTGCCATCTCTTGCCTTTTGATTGGAATGTTTAGTAATTCACATTTACAGTAATTATTGATAAGGTAGGATTTATGGCTGCCATTTTACTATTTGTTTTTTACATGTCTTATGTCATTTTTGTTCTTCCATTTCTCTATTACTTCCTTCTTTTGTGCTATGTGTTTAGAATGTACCATTTTAATTTTCTTCTTGCCTCTTTTCTATAGTCTAAAAAGTTATTTTCTTAATAGTTTTCCTGAGGATTATAATTAATTTCTTTTTTTTAAAGATTTTATTTGTTTGAGAGAAAGTGAGCAAGAAAGAGACAGAGAGAGAGAGCACGAGCGGGGGGGGGGAAGGGTCAGAGGGAGAGGGAGAACCAGACTCCCCACTGAGCAGGGAGTCTGATATGGGGCTTGATCCTGGGACTCTGGGATCATGACCTGAGCCAAAAGCAGATGCTTTAACTGTCTGAGCCACTCAGGTGTCCTACAATTAACTTCTTAACTTGAAATAATCTAAGTGAATTAGTACCAACTTCATTTCAATCATATGCCAAACTATGCTCCAATACAGCTCCATTCTCTCCCACCTCCTTTGTGCTATTATTGCCATAAAATTATGTATTTATACATTATAAATGTAAATGTATAAATGTAAAGAAGTTCCAAATAAAAATATTTTAATTAAAATATTTTAAAAATTAAAAAAAATTATATTCTCTTTTATATTCAACTATGCAGTTATCTTTACCAGTGCTCTTCATTTCTCTGTATGGATTGAAGTTACTGTATCATATCCTCTCATTTCAGCCTAAAGTACTTTTTTGGTATTTCTTGTAATGCATGTATGTTGGTGATGATTTGTTAGTTTTTGTTTTTCTGGAAATGCCTTAATTTCTCCATATTTGAAGGATAATGTTGCTAGATATATAATTCTTCACCTGGAGTCTTTTTCTTGCAGCTCTTTAAATGTCTTCCCTTCTGACCTCCATGACTTCTTTTTTTTTTTAAAGACTTTATCCATTTATTTGGCAGAGAGAAAGAGATCACAGGTAGGCAGAGAGGCAGGCAGAGAGAGAGGGGGAAGCAGGCTCCCCACCAAGCAGAGAGCCCGATGCAGGGCTCGATCCCAGGACCCCAAGATCATGACCCGAGCTGAGAGCGGAGGCTTTAGCCCACTGAGCCACCCAGGCGCCCCTGACCTCCATGACTTCTGATGAGAAGTCAGATATTAATCTTAGAGAGAATCCCTTGTATGTGATAAGTTGTTTTTTTCTTGTTTTCAAGATTCTCTTATTGTCTTTGGCTTTCAATAATTTGACTATTACGTATCTAGGTACAGATTGCCTCGAGTCTATCATACTTGGAATCCTTTGAGCTCCTTAGATATGCAGATTAATATAATTTCACAAAATCTGAGAATTTTTCAGTTATTTCTTCAAATACTCTTTGTGTCCCTTTCTCTCTCCTTTCCTTCTGGGACCTTATGCATATGTTGGTATGCTTAATGGCTCCTCAGTTTTCTGAGGCTCTATTCATTTTGCTTGTTTTGTCTTTCTGTTCATCACACTGGATAATCTCAATTGACTTATCTTCAAATTCACTGACTCTTTTTATTTCGAATCTGCCGTTGAGTCCTTTTTTATTTTTGTTTTTTTAAGATTTTATTTATTTATTTGACAGAGAGAGACACAGTGAAAGAGGGAATACAAGCAGGGGGAGTGTGAGAGGGAGAAGCAGGGGGAGTGTGAGAGGGAGAAGCAGGCTTCCCGCAGAGCAGGGAGCCCGACGTGGGGCTCGATCCCAGGACCCTGGAGCCATGACCCAAGCCAAAGACACCCAATGACTGAGCCACCCAGGTGCCCCTGCTGTTGGGTCCTTCTTTTTTTTTTTTTTAAAGATTTTATTTATTTATTTAACAGAGAGAGAGAACACAAGCAGGCAGAGAGGCAGGCAGAGGCAGAGAGAGGAGCAGGCTCCCTGCCGAGCAAGGAGCCCGATGCGGGACTCGATCCCAGGATGTCAGGATCATGACCTGAGCCGAAGGCAGCCGCTCAACCAACTGAGCCACCCAGGCGTCCCGGGTCCTTCTAATGAATACTTTATTTCAGTGTTATTTTTCAACTCCAAAATTTCTATTTTTAAAAATTTCTACCTTCTTTTATATTATGAATTTGGTGAGACATTGTTCTCAGACTTCCCTTTATTTTTTTAAAGATTTTAATTATTTGTCAGAGAGAGAGAGCACGCACAAGCAGAGGAAGCAGCAGGAAGAACAGGCAGAAGGAGAAGCAGGCTCCTAGCTGGCAGGATTTAATCTTAGGACCTCGGGATCATGACCTGAGGCGAAGGCAGATGCTTAACTGACTGAACCACCCAGATGGCCCTCAGACTTCCCTTTAATTCTTTAAACATGATTTCCTTTAGTGAACATATTTATAATAGATGATTTAAAGTTTTTGTCCAATAAATCCATGCCTGGGTTTTCTTAAAGAAAAACTTTCTTCTCAAAGAAAAACTTTTCTTCTGTTGCTTTCCAAGTCCTTTAATTTTCTGTTGGAATCTGGATATTTTGAATAAAAGAATATGGCAATTCTAGAAATTATATCCTTCCCATCCCATTCCAAGTTTTATTGGTGATATTTGTTGTTGTTATTTTGTTTGTTCAGTGACTGCTGTGAAGTCTGAATTCTTTGTCATGTTTGGCTACCAAAATTTCTTCTCGGGTGTTTAGTGTCAGCAATTATTGGACAAAAATTTTCCTAAATGTTTTTGAACCAATAAGTGTCCCCATGTTTGCTGAGAGGCTGTGTCAATGTGCACCTTCAACATTCTGATAAGTAGTTTACAACTCTTCCTTAGCCTTCATTTTTTGCTTGCTACTGAACCTTAATGTTAGCCAGTTGTGAGAGAATAGGGCCTTACCAGGCACTTTGTGAATATGTGCACAGTCCTTCATCCTCTGGACTCTCATTTCCCATCTGTCCTTTAAGTTTTTTTTGGTTGGCTTCTTGTTAGCCCCAACTAGTTTCACTCCCTCAGGCAGCTGTGATGTTAAACAATTGCTACCGATTGTTTCTGACAAATGCCCTAGGAATAGGGCTGTTTGCACAAAGTGAGTTCTAAACCAGGTCAAACAAAGACAAGCCCTATGGATGGAGCTTTTCAAGTCAAATAATGACAGTTCTCTGGGGATAGGGCTTTTGGGGAGCTCTGAACCCATTCTGCCACCTCCAGTGGCTGCTAACATACTGGTTTTCAAAACTACTGTAATTATAAGACTGTTGGTTTACAAGGCTACCACAGAGCTGGAGAGGAGATGTGAATTAAGCAAGTCAAATGCTATAAAGCTCACTGCTCTAACCAAGATTCAATCCTTTTTCTTGTATATACACTTTACACTCTCTGGACGGTTGCAAGTCTTTGGTTAATTTCTGGAGTTCTGAGAAGGTTGATTTTGACAATTTTAGCCAGTGTTCCCTTTTTATGGAGAAGCAGATTTTCTGCCATTCTGGAAGTGCTTCTACCAGATTTATTTTTGTCTTTCATTATCCTGAATTGATCCCCTCAGCCTCCAGTTGTCTAAATCCTTGAGTACAGTGCAGTATTTTCATCAAATATCCTACAAGCAATATGAGAAGATGGCACATCATACATAAAAATGATGAATACATAAATATATACCCTGATGCTTTTTCAAACTACTGCTCTAAGGTCCTCTCCCATGTTTGGATATAAATTTGAAATGTCAAAGATCTGCCAACTCTTCATTTTATGCAAGAGTTAAATCTTCTGGATACCTAAAAGTGAGGTAGATTCAGATGAGCTTTACTATCAAAGCGAATGTGAAATCATGTTGGGAGCCCACTAGAAGGAGATTTTCATTTTGTTCTATTTTTTGTTTGTTTTGTTTTTATTTGTTCTAATCTTCTTACATACTAATTAACTTGAAAATGCAGTGTTTAAATAAAGGTACAGGAGGAATGTACTGTGGAGGAGGGCATTAACATTTGATAATTCTGCCTGAGGGTGCACAGGTTATCTTGTTATCTGTACTCTTCATATATACATATTATACGCATACACACACAGAGGCAGTCTTTGCTTTGCGGGTTCAGATATGATGTTAGGTTCAGATATGATGTTAGCTATGTTAGCTACTACGGTTTAGTTAAATAACACCAGTAGCTCAACAATATGGTTCAAAATTCAGTTATCATAGCATATTAACTATGAGAAAATGCATAGAGTATAAACTTCCGAGGTAGCTCCTTAGTCCACAAATCCCTACGTAAATAACATGTGCGTCAGGATCAGTGAGCAATCACAGCAGTTCTTGCAAAGTCTGTCAGTGATTACTGCACATCTCTGTACAGTTTAGGTAATGACAGCAAAGTGTGCAGTTGTGTTGCCTCCTTTTCTCCCAGTGATAAACCCACATAGCATTGTATAAAAATGGGTAACTAAAAGAGAGAATTGGTCGACAAAGATGATAGTACAGCAAAGGAAAAAATGAAAACGATGGAAGTGAAGTGAAATTTGAATGGAATGCAAATGGTGTTATAGAAAAAATAGGCAACTGTGAAAATACTGACACTGTCATCTTTCCAGAGACTCTAGATTTGCAGCCAGAAGAACTTACTGAATATAAACTAGGATGAGGAGAGTGGTTATGACAAAAAGGATGAGGATGTCCCAGAGAATGTCACATTAAAGGAACTCTGATATATCTCACAATATTGAAAGCTTAGAGGATAAACCGTAGAAAGTGATCCAGACATGATCCATTACCAAGGCTCAGTAAAGATGCTCTATATAACAATTCTACCAGAAGACCAGCACTATTCAAGTTACTTTTGATAAGTTTCTCTTATAAAGAAATAAAACAGTCTAATTCTCAATATTTGTAATATTTCAAACTATAGTGTATTAAATGAGTTTTACTTTTTTTTTCCTTATACATTTCCTTATACATTTCCTACCATCAATGAAGAGAGTTCAGAATGTTTTGACAAAATTTTTAAAGGTCATGGAACAATCTTAATTTGATGATTAAGATAGTTTTGCATGGTTCACGGTCATTCCCACAATTTCAAACTACCGTGCAAGAGAATACTGAGCACACATCATGTATGTGGTATATATACCATATATATCATATACAGTATGTGTACGTGTATACGCATACGTGCATTTTGTATACATGCATTTTATGTAAACATAAAATCTTCAGGTACTTAGTCTAGAATACATAAATGACGATTACAAACCATTAACCTGTAATTATAAATTAAAACATTTTTTTTTTCCCTCTTCTGGAAGCTTATCATGGGATTCTCTTGGACTCTAGGTGGTTGAAACGAGCTGCTGGCAGCCGTAGAGGAAACTGAGGCAAGCGCGAAGCGGGGCCGGCGGGCAGGGGCGGGGCCTCGGGGCGGTGGTCCGACCGCTCCCGCCTCTCCGCCAGAGCGAGACCCGCAAGACCCGCCGCCCGGGACCCCCTGGGCGCCCGCCCTGGGCGCACGCGGGGGCCGCGCCGGTCGAGCGGAGGGGGCGGTGCGGGCGGCGGCGGCGGCGGCGGGAGCGGCGGGCCACGCACGGCGGCGGCGGGAGCGGCCGGGCACGCACGGCGACGGCGTCGGCGGGAGCGGGAGCCCCGGCCACGCGCGGCCGCGGTGGCGAGGGCGGCGGCGGCGGCGGCAGCGGCTGGAGCGGGAGCCGGGCGCGCACGGCCGCGGCGGCGGGAGCGGCGGGAGCTGTAGCGGCGGCGGATGGCCCAGAGCTGATCTATGCGGCGCTTGGAGGGGCTGTGTCTGCGGCGCCGGCGGCGGCGGCGGGGCCCTGCCCGCGAGCGGAGCGGGGACAAGATGAAGTACCAGAAATACCTGACGGTGCTGCAGATGGCCATCGGCGTCACCCCCTCCAACCGCGGCAGCCTCCTGCCGCTCAAGAGGAAGCTGTGGTGAGGGCGCGGCGGGCGCAGGTCGGGCGGGCAGCGAGGCCGCCGGCGGCCCGGCCGGACGGGCGCAGAGAGCCGGGGGGCGCAGCAGCCATTTCGGAGCCCGTAGGGCCGAGCGCCGCCACGTCCCGCGTCCACGCGGACATGTTCGGCCGCGACCCTCCGCGGTGCCCCGTTACGCGGAGAACGGCGCGCGGCCGGGAGGGAGGGGCGGGGACCCGGCGGCTTACGGGCGCCCGGGCACCGGTCTCCCGCCCCGGACTGTCCTTCCAGCCGCCTCCCCGCGAGTTCAGGCTCGGAATTTCCAGCCAGGCTTCCTTGCGGGCAGAGAACAATTGGTTAGCGCCGCGTTTTCTGCTGTTTCTCAAAACCCATCTGCTGTGGGTACATAGGGAAGGGCGATCCGCTCCCACGGTGAGGGGACTAAGTTGCGAAATTTTAATGGCATTAACAGGGACTACATTTTATCTGCACGCGTTCCAGTTCCTCTGACCTGGAAATTGTTATTGGGGTAACGGGGAAAATGGCCCTTAAAAGAAAAATGTCTGGAAGTTTTCCAGATCTGGTTTACACAGTTGATTAATCATCTATCGGGTTGTATGGCGTTTTATTCGATTGCAATGTGGCATGTGGAATCCCCGTGGGCTGCCTGGGCATTCCGTCGCCTTGAGACTTAAGTGTAGGGTTCTGTCACAAAAGAAATAGTCCAGTAAAGGGATAGTGATTACAGAAAAAAAAATATGCCAGACTTCTTTGGTGTTCAGCGGTTATTTTAATTTTAAAATTTGTGGTCGGCGAGGTTCGTAGAGATTTACGCACTTTAATTTTAATTGAATTTAATTTCAAGGTTATAGAGAAAAGGAAGTGAGGCTGCTTTTAGGCATTTGAGGAAAACAAATTTCTGCTATCTAAGGCAAAATGAGTGATCCAAGGAATCTAAAGACGGAGCAACCAAGAAAAAGAGTTTTCTTTAAAAAAAAATGCCAATAGGGCGCCTGGGTGGCTCAGTTGGTTGAGCAACTGCCTTCGGCTTAGGTCATGATCCCAGAGTCCCTGGATCGAGTCCCATATCGGACTCCCGGCTCTGCGGGAAGTCTGCTTCTCCCTCTGACCTTCTCCCCTCTCATTCTCAGTCTCTCGCTCTCTAATAAAAAAAATAAAAAAAAAATCTTAAAAAAAATGCCAATAATGGAGAATTTTGGAGGTAAGACCAAAAAATATGGGCAGGGAAGTTCAGATTTCAGCTGTGCCACTTACCGTGTGACCTTAAGCGAGTTACTGGAGTATCTGTTTCTTGGTCTGTAGGGTGAGAATGATACTATCTACCTCACGGGGTCATAACCCAGATCAATTGAGATAATGAATACAAAGTACCTACCACTATGTCTGACTGAATAATGAGTGCTTAGTGAATATTAGTGTCTTCTTCACTGCCCTCCCCCACCAATTTGTTTAAAAAAGAGAGAGATATTGGGGTGCCTTAGTGGTGCAGTTGGTTAAGCCTCCAACTCTTCCTTTCCACTGGGGTGCTGACCTGTGGGTGATGGGATGGAGTCCCACGTCTGCCTCTGCACTCAGTGTGGAGTCTGCTTGAGTGTCCCTCTCCCCCTCTGCCTCGCCCAGACTTTCTCTCAGTTGAGTAAATAAATTTAAAAAAAAATTTATGCTGCAAAAGGTATTTTAATTTGAAGAGCAGCAAGTGACAACACATCAAAGACTAGACTGGGAATAGTTGGCAGTAATTAGGAAATCTCCATGGAAGAAGATTTTAGCAAATATATGAAGACTGTGCCACTATTATGAAGCAAGAAGTAGTAATATTTGAAGATGGCTTTTCAGGTTAATGGTGGACAGAAAGAAAAAAGAGGTCAGCACCAACAGTCTTTCCCCTCACTCTGCTTTTCTTCTGAGCGCTTAACTAATATCTAAAGCACTGCATATTTTACTTAATTGTCATACATGTTACCCCTCCCTCCCCAACTGGAATGTAAGTTGCATGGGGGCAGGACTTTTTATCTGTTTAGCTCATTACTAAGTTCCCTGTAACGGGTATCTGGTACAAAATAGTTTCTGAAAAGATAGATTTTGACTAAATTAATTGTAAGTAATGTGTAACTGGGAAGGAGATTTTCTTGATGTTAAATTTAAAAACTAATATGTGGGAATAATGTTTGAGGAGCTGTTAAGCAGGAATATTAGCACCGGTTGGCCACCAAGTCAGGATACTAGGTTTATTCTTTTTCGCTGGAGTGCTGCTTCTGAATACATTCCCTGGTACAGTTTGTGAAGACGGGACACAAAGAAATAAAATCGAGGTAACTTTTATACTCCAGAGATTCATATTTCAGGCACGCTGTAAACTGAGGCCACGGTTAAAAACCATCTTACTAACAGACAGCCTGGAAAAGGCAGGAGGATTTTGTTTAACTCTTCCACGATATTAAGTGAACATTTCAGAATTTCTGTTCAGTGTTAAGGGAATTTGCAAATGTTAATCTAGTTTCTATAGTGGCCAAGTGAAGAGCATATGCTACAGAAACTCTAGAATGAATAGTACATTAAACATAGATATATATAGTCCTTTTTTTTTTAAGTTGAAGAATATTATTGGCTTATGCCAATGGAAGTAAAGCGTAGGGGTGAATGATCCAGTGTTTTGGTCCCACACTTCTTTCTAGTTTGACCATTTCTGCTCCTTAGCTTTCTTTTGTGCAGTATCTTTCTGTCTTTCTGATTGGCTCTGCAGATCCTTTAAGGAGTATTATGTGTACACACTGGTTTAGGTGGAAACTAAAGCAGACAAACGGCCAGACCTGCATCAGTGGAGCCTGCAATTCTTCTCTTTGTCTCCTTCTCCAAGATATTTAGGAAGTAGGATTGTTTGCAGGATTTGGTTCTGAATCATTAGTGTTCAGGAACCTGGAATTCAGGCCTGTTACCTCTACCTGCAGGAGGTGTTAGTTTGTGCGGCTTGCTTCCTGTGGGGGGTCTTCTGTAATTGCTGGTTATGAAAAGAAGCAGAAGGGCACTGTATTTCCCAGAGCTGCTGTAACATTACTACTGATTCAGTAGCTTAAAACAACAGCAGTTTATTCTCTCTAGTTCTGGAGGTCAGAAGTCTGAAATCAAGGTGTCAGCAGAGCCATGTTCCCTTGAAGTGTCTTGGGGAGAATGCTCCCTTACCTCTTCTAGCTCCTGGTGGCTGTGGGCATTCCTTGTGGTTGAATCACTCCCTTCTCTCTCTACATCTTCACATCGTTGTCTTTGTGTCTGTGTCTTCTCGGCTTCTTCTCTTATAAGGATATTTGTCATTGGATTTAGGGTCCACCTGGATAATCCAGGATGATCTCATCTCAAGACCCTTCAATATATCTGCAAAAACCCTTCTTCTAAATGGGGTCACATTCACAGGTTCCTGGGGTTAGGAAGAGTGGAGAGGAAGGGTACCATTCAATCCAGTACAAGTACGGAGGCCAACTCTTTGCTCTTTAGTGGGTGTGAAGCCTGAATAATTGTTTCATCATAATTTTACGTTGTCAGTCCTGATTTTTGCATTCAGTGCTGTTAGGGATGTTTACACTGATCTTAGGGGGGAAAGAGTGTCATTTCATTTTCTTCACGCCTCTAAATATATTTCTCCCAGTTATTTGATTCAGTAATTATTGAAGGCCATGTGGCATCAATTCACTCATTCAAGTAGTTTAGTTGTCCAGTAATCAGATTCTGGAAATAAGAGGAGCTGCCATTCATTGAGCTTATTACCTGTTGGGCCCAGTATAAGTGCTTTCCAAGCAACTGTCATGTAACCTGCAGCACTCCTATGAGGTAGGTGCTGTATTTTCCCAGTTTTACAAATGAGGTCATTGACTTGCCCAGAGTCACACAGCAAGATTTATACCATTTGTTGGGGTTAAAAACACGTTTGAGCAGGGACACGACAGTCTAGAAAGGAAGAACAACTGAAAACAGGTACAAATCAACTGGAAAGTGCCTTGTGGAATGTTGTCTGTCCAAGGGTGGCGCAGAGCCCCGTCATGGGTCCCAGAGGTTGCCCTGAAGGGATGGGTACGGCTTCAATATCCAAGCCCTTTTTTGGTTTCTTTTTTTCTTTTTTTATTTGTTGAGGTATAATTGATAATATGACATAATTACTTTCAGGGTACAACATAACGATTTAATATTCATGTATATAGCAAAATGATCAGTACAACAGGTCTAGTTAACATCCATCCCTCTCTTTCTTTAAAGAGCAAATTATAGGCAATTATGCACATTATTATTTACAAATACAACTAAAGGCTGGCCATTTATGTAAACCTTTTAAGTGAACTCTGGAGGTTTCTGAAGTCTGTTACTTAATAGACAAAAGTTAGCATTTTACTAGCTTCTACTGAAGCATCCTTCACAAGGACTCAGTATCCTTCTAAAGTCAGCTGCCCTGCTGTACTTAGCATTATGTCAAGGCCTCTGTTCTTATACCCTTGTTTGTAATTCCCCTTGTTTGGGGGAAAGATGCTTTGCTATCACCCATTAGTATTAATCTTGACTGGTTATGGCTATCAATTCCTGATATTTTAAAATTAGTGTCTTGTAGAAAGATTGTTAAGTGTTACTTTTGTTGGTAATTTGTTCTTGTGTAAATGCTTTCTTTTTACCATCTTGATTATTTTTGCCCAATCCTTTGTTATTATTGAGATCTTTTCCACTGGAAATTAGAGATGGGTGAGGTAGGTAAGTTTGGGATTTGTTTGTTCCAAGTGAACAATGGTCAAAAATAGTTGTGAGCCAAAACTTCTGGGTTAGAAACAAAATGAGAGGGTGGACCCTGGATTTCTGCCTTTGAAGCACACCAGCCATGCCCACAAGTCCCACATGGTCCCATTAGGAAAGTTATGAAGGGAGTGGAGAGAAGGAGAAATTTTCTCCCCAAACATCCCCTGGGGATGATCGAATGGAATTAAGAATTAGGAAAAGAAAAACTTCATTGTAAGCTAAATACTGATTTCCTCAGAGTTCAAGGGAAAATATCCAAAATGCTTGTATCTCAGCATTTTCTGTTGTCAAGGGCCATTCTCCTAAATATTTGGGAAATAAATCCCAGAGTCTGAGTTATTCAGTACGGACCACACCATCAGGTTGAGGAGTGTGGGTCCTTGGGATTAAAAATACTCCTCAGGTGCCTGGGTGGTTCAATCAATTAAGCATTTGAGTCTTGACTTTGGATCAGGTCATGATCTCAGGGTCATGAGATCCAGCCCCACATCAGGCTCCACCCTGGGCACAGAGCCTGCTTAAAATTCTCTCTCTCCCACTCCCTCTGTCCCTCCCTCTGCTTGCTAGCACACACTCACTCTCTCTCAAAAAGCACCAACAATAAAAAAGAAAAGGAAAATACTCCTTATACTTCATTAGGAAGAACTGTCTTTGGTGGGCTTTTTGTATCCCCATATAGCTCCTCTTACCTGAGTTGTAAATATTCCTCTGTATTCTTATGAGTGCCCAGTGGAAAAGTATTTGAACACACATATTCCTGCCCCAAGAGAAATACTAATTCCAAAAAGAGTAGTAAAACAAAAGAGAAGTGACATCTTAAATTCCCCTATATCTCAGTACCCCTTCTACTTATGTATGAGATAACATTGAACATTGTCATCTGGAACCATGTCTATTCGTTTTTTTCCCCACCAAAGAAGAGAGGCTCGTTACTGAACCATATGCTTTTTAACAGTTGACCTCTTAGCTTCCCAAAGGCCTGGTCAAAACTTTAAAGTTACTGAAATTACCCTGTAGGAGCCTGGTTCTATGCCTAGAGAAGGCACCTTCCTTCTGAGGAGTCTGGGTAGGGTGGCTACAGACCTAATATTCACCTGCTATATATCAATTCAGCTCTACTCTTTAGTAAATGTTTTTATTATGATCCCAGTGGGGAAGCAGAGGGTTTTTTTTTTCCTGTTTTTTGTCACTGGACTTGGTATTACATTGAATTAAGTCTGATAAATTTCTTGGTTGTCGGTCATTTATAAATTTGGTGGATATAATTCTTATCACAGACTTTAGGTTTTAGGTTTGGAAAAAAGGTAAATAATGATACCTTTCTAAGTCAAATGAGAGAAAAACTTGTGAAAAATGTCTTTGTCAAAAAGTTTATATTAATTTCTTAAGATTATGCCACATCATGCGATCAAAGTAAAGTGAGAGAAAGGAAGCATAATTTAAGACTTGCATATTGTTTTACAGCTCTGTTTTTCTTTCCCATATGTTCATTTTTCTTAAATGAAATTCTTCATTATTTCCATGGAAACTTTTAGAGCAAAACTGTACAATGTACAACTTTTTTTCATATGGAGAATAATGAAAGTGACATCAGAATTTTACTCTGGGAGGTGACTCGAAAGGGTGCACTCATTGGCAATTCAATGAAATAACAAAAATGAGAATTAAAAAAGCCGCAACAAAAATACTAAGAGTCTGAGTAAACAATACCAAATGCCATCAGTGGACCAGCAGTTTTGTGGAATCTCAGAAATGTATTTACTAGATAGAGATAGTTCTACTCAGAGAAAAGTCGTGTAAGAACCATCGTCCAGGAAATGTTCAGGAGGTTTCTGCACAAAGAGAGTTTGATAGCTTGCAGCAGCATTCTAGGGATGGAAGAAGCAGAGGACACTTTGGGGGAATTATTCAGATTCTATGCACTAGGTTGGTTGACACCTTGTCTTGCCAGTTTGTGACAAGTTGTGGACAACAGTGTTGCTTTCTCACTTACCAAAGCAGTGAATGTGGGTCTCTTGGGCCAGAGGGACAGGGCTGTACCTAAGATCGCTACCGAGTCCTCTGATCCAGAAGAGAAGTGACTTCGTAGCAGCATGTCTCATCTCTCTGGCAGAGTTGCCAAAGGCAGGCCACAGTACATGCAACAGTGCAGAAACAGATGTTTGCTAATACAAATATAAGTAGACATTAAAAATCACCAGCCAGTTGGAGAAAGCCAGTATTAAAAGAATTACCATACTCAACAAACAAAAGAACTAATCCCTGAGAAAATAGAAAAACCTTGGATTAAGATGGTTATTTTCAGAAAGATGCCAGAGAATATCATATGAATAAAACACCATACTAGACACTTGAGAAATTTAACCTTTGCTCACTAAGGTGAAAGAGAATGGCCGAATTGACAAAACTGAGTAGCAAGTGAGCAATCTGCAGGAGTAAGCTAAAGAATCAAAAGAATGGGCGCCTGGGTGGCTCAGTGGGTTAAAGCCTCTGCCTTTGGCTCAGGTCATGATCTCGGGTCCTGGGATCGAGCCCCGCATCGAGCCCCGCATCGAGCCCCGCATCGAGCCCCGCATCGAGCCCCCTGCTCAGCAGGGGGCCTGCTTCTCCCTCTCTCTCTGCCCGCCTCTCGGCCTACTTGTGATCTCTCTCTCTCTCTCTCTCTGTCAAATAAATAAATAAAATCTTTTTAAAAAAATCATGAAAAGAATCACAAAAGAACAAAGGGATCAAAAGTAGGAAAGAGAAATTAGGAGACCTTGAAACTATTTCCAAGAAAGGGTGGCCCTTTTGGTAGGGTTGCACTGGTGCTGGAAAAGAGGAGAAACAAAGGCATGTTAAATGTCATTTCTGTGTAACAGGAGACAAGACTACCACTGAACTCTAGATGTTGATAGAAGTATTTCAGTTTAAAATAAGTATGTGTGTATATGTGTATTGTGGAAATCTAGAGGTACGTATATATGCATATATACATGTATATGTAAATGTCTAAATGTAACTATATAAATGTACACATAAATATATAAATACATGTGTATGTATGGTTAGCTAGAGTTAGAGTTGCCCTAATAAGATATATAACTTTGAACTACGAGTTGGAGGGGAGAAATCCAGGGGTGGGTAGAGAGAAAGAAAACCCAGTCATACTAAAAAGGTGGGGAAAGAAAAAGAAGAAAGCATTTAAATTTGAAAAAACAAACTATAAAACAGCATGGCAGAGGCACAAATCTAAACATCAGTAAACACAACAAATTTGAATGGATTAAGTTTCTCTCAAACAATATGGATTCTCAAATTGGGTATAAAAGAAAAGCATCCAGTCACATGCTGGTGAAGAATTAACATGAGTTAAGGTACAGCTAAAAGAAGGGGGTTGGAGGGAGGGTGGAGACAGTTAGGGACTTGGAAAGGTTGAAAATATAAGCACAGAAACATTACATAAGCCAAGAAAAAGATAATATGAAAATGTAGTTGGGGAAATTATTAGAATCGCATTTAAGGTATAGTCTTTAATTGGAAGAGACTTTTAAATGTAATAAAAGGTTAAATCCCTAAAAAAGATATGAGCACTGGACGTTACATGTAACTAATGAATGATTCAATACCCCATCAAAAACTAATGATGGCTAACTGCACATAATAATAAAAAAAGAATAAAAGGTATGAGTTACAAACATTAAGGCATCTAATACAACAGATTTGAAATATGTAAAGAAAAAACTGATATATAAAAATCCATCGTCAAATCCATGTTCATGGTGGGAAACTCTGTAAATCATCTTTTTTAAAAGAAATCAGCCCTTCAGCAAGACAAATATAATGAAGGACACAGAGAAGTTGAGTTATAAAAGAAAATAAAGTGATAAAGTCACCCTTCCATTTAAGGACATGCTCACCTGCACATGAACATTTTTCTGTGCTGTTGATGGAAGTGTAAATTGGGGAAGCCTTTTAGAAAGGTAGTACTTAGCAAAACCCGAAACCTCTGACTCTGCATTTTCCTTCTAGTGCTCTTTCTTAAGTAAATACTGTGTTTGTACCCAGAGATGTCAAATATGTTCATTGCTTTAAAGTTTCATAGCAAACATTTGAAAATGAAATGCCTATTGGTAGGGGAGTGGTTGAATAAATTGTGGTATGCCTGTACAATGGAATACTGTTTAACCACTAAAAAGAATGAAACACACGAGTTCAAGCCCCACACTGGATATAGGATTACTGAAAAATCTTTTAAAAAATAGACTGAAATGGATCTGGGGGTTATTATGGGAAGAGCTTCAAGATATATTATTATGTGAAAAAAATGAGATGTAGGGCAATATGAATCGGTTTGCTAAAAAGTTTTAAAAGGAGATTAGCACATATATAGATAAGCATGAGCATTTCTTTGGGAGGTTATACAAAGAACTGTTAGTGGTGATTATCTTTGGGGAAAGGGATGGGGATTGGTGATGAGGGGGGAGGGAGGCTTTACTTTTCAGTTTTGCATCTTTTCATACTCTTTAAATCTTTTGACTATAGGGACATAGTACTTTTCAACTTCAGCCATACCTAGTCTATTTCATGATACTCATTCCCATCTTATTATTATATAAATCAAATTTACTTGCTATTAGTCCATCATGTGTGTCCTTTTCAAGCAATGAGAGACCCTTTTCTTTCTTTTTTTTGAGAGAGAGAGAATGCGCACACACGGGGGGGGGGGGCGGGGGGAGCAAAGGGAGAGGGAGAGAAACACAGAATCTTCAGCAGGCTCTATTCTCAGCCCTGAACCTGTTGCAGAGCTCAATCTTATGACCCTGAGATCATGACTGGAGCTGAAATGAAGAGTTGGATACCTAACTGAACCACCCAGGCGCCCCATGAGAGACCTACGCCTTTCAGACAACAACATTTTCAGTATAAAATATTAAGTAGGTCAGGATATTTGAAAAGTGTACAAACGTGGAACATATACAAGCAGGAAATCTGATTGTAAAATAAGGAAACTGATTTTCATAAGCCATCCTTAACAAATCAGTCTTACTACTTAAGTCTTTGTCATCTCTAAGACGATAATCCACCAAGCAGTTTCCTCCCAGGTTCCCAGGGCACCTCCTAAGGCTGCCAGCAGTTAGTGGCACAGAAAGATTGAACACATAACGGTCTTGAGTGTGTATTTGTGTGTATGAGCATGTACCCCGGTGTGCATATATTGAGATGGCTTAGATTATTTACCATTTCTTCTTATCTGTATTTTCTTGGTTCTCTAATCATGCTGAATTAAGTGTTGACTGTCATGTTTAAATCTTTAAAAGTCATGCTCACGCTTAAAAAAGCATGCCGAATGGTATTTGTGGTTGTACACAATGATAGCTGACTTGGACTGAGTGTGCGGGGCACTGGGCTGAGCGCTTGAGAAAGAACCACCCAGGGGGGAGCAGATGCCTCCCAGTTACCTAGGAAACTTCAGTCTGGCCTTAATTGCTTCTTTGATGGTCACAGAGTTGACTTTCCGTGAATCTTAATGTAGAAATGTTTGAACCCTCTCAAGAGAAATTTCTAAACCAGCAAGCTACTAAGAAATGCTTAGAAAGGTTATCTTCCCAAAGGTAGCTCCACTGTGGTTCTTTGCTTCTTGGTTGAAAAAGGAGCACGACATTTCCAGAGCTCTCCTCAAGTAAATCCTTCTCTCATGCTTGAGAAATGTATCTGTCTGCAAACCCGTCTTTGAAGTTTTTTCCACTTCTTGCAGGGTAACGCCGTCCTCTGAAAATCCGAATGGTGCTACTTCTAGCGTCAGCCAAGGAAAACCTTCTTTAAGACGAATAAAAGGGAGACTGCACAGAAGCAAAAGCCTTGATAGCATCGATTTCTGTGAACTCACTGTAAGTGGACTGTGCAGTAGTTTGTTCTTTTATTTTCAAAGAATATGAAAATTTTGATTCCATTATTTTGGTTTTCAAAAAAACATAACAGTCTTATTTTGTCGTGAGCATCTTTTTGCAGTAGTAATTGGTTTATCCAACAGGTTACCAACCAGAATGCTTTGTTAACTGATATCCATATGAAACATTTAGAATAAATGATTCTGATTCAAAGACCTAGATAAAGAAATGTTTCCTGAACTCTGCAGCAAAAAATTGAAATAAGTTCAGTGGAGTATTAATGTAAACTTCTTAGAAAATTACAAATCTGAATGTTAATGTAAGTAGAGATCAAAACACACCCTCCTGGCAGTGCCAGAAAATAAAGTTACTTAGATATTCTAAGAACAGATCCTGATTCAGTTAACATTGGTGCTTTCTTTCTACTCTAAGTGATTAACATTAGTGGTCATGTCCTTTTTATATTTTTTCAAGGCCAAGTGACAGGTTTTCATGTGGATATGTGATACATTCATGCATGTTTTTAGAGGAGCAGGAACACTGGCACTTTCAGTCCCCACTGTCCTTTGTTAGTAATTATATTGTCCTAGTTCATAAGAGATATTGCAGTGCTATAAAGGATATAATAGAATTTTCTTTATGGTAGGAAGATTTTATTCACATTTATGCATTATATGGTTCAGTGGCAAATTAATGAATATTTAGGATGTTTAGGAGACCAGATGTGTTTACTTCTCCCCTTTGAGCTTTGCAAACTTCTGAATTATAAAAGTACCATTGACCAAACCTGTTTCAAACAGTGGTGACAGTGCCCTTCTTTTTTGAGAATATGACTTCTGCACCTTAAACAGAAGTTCAGTAGATGTGGATACGCTATTCTTTAAATTATTCATATTAAAGTAATTATACTCAATTTTGCGTAAAAGTGTGCTTGACCGTTTTGTGACACAGGACAGCAGAAGGTGAAATGCGACCTGTCAGAAGACATGTAAGCAATAACTGAGAAAAGACAGTAAATTTTTGCTAAGTAAACCTAGCAATTAAAATGACTAAAGGAAACATAAACATGGTTTAAAAGAAATAATTGCTTTGCTGTAGTGAAACACTGAATTGAGAAGCAGATTTGAATTACTTTTTGGAATATAAAAATGGAAATTGGAATTTTATCAGGTTCTTTTTATGGTATTAAACATTGTCATTGTGAAAGGTAGTCCAGTAACAAATAAACTTGGCATGTCATAAAATATGTTTGCTTGCTAAATCACGGTCTCTGTGGTTGGGGAAGAGGTTAAAATATCTGTAGAATGTGACAGAATAAAAAGCTTTCCTTCATGTATTATTGCTTTCAGTTTCCCAGCAATAGAAGTAGATTACTTCGGCTGTGAGGAAAAGTTGGCAAATAGAACTCTCTTTTTATCATGCCAAATATGTCTTAAAATTATTGGTAATTCATTCTCTTCCTTGTGCCGTGCAACAGTTGATCTGGCTCCAGTGAGTACGCGGTTCAGATGAGGAAAAAATAACACTACCCCGGTGCACTTAACATCTGCAGAACTAGTTTCTTTTTGATGACCTTTCCTATTTGACTTTATCTCAAAAGTGAAATGTCTTAGCATCCCTGGAGCGAAGACATTTGACACTGAGGTTAAGCAGGAGAGGTAAAGTTGAGGTTGATGGAAGGTCCATTCTCTTTCAGTAATGAGAATATATTAATGAAATGTAATTACAGTTCACCCTTGAAGATAGCAGGGGTTAGAGGCATCCACCGTCCATGCAATCGAAAATCCACATATAACCTGAATCCCCCCCGCCAAACTTAACTACTGATAGCCTACTGTTGGCCAGAAGCCTTACCAATGATTAACACATGTTCTATATGTTACATGTATTATATACTTTATTCTTAAAATAAGCTAAACTAGAGAAAAAATATTAAGAAAATCACAAGGGAGAGAAAACGCATTTATAGTACCGTATTTTTAAAAATCTGCATATAAGTAGATCATCAGTTCAAACCTATACTGTTCAAGGGTCAGGAGCACTGCAGTCGTTAGACTATTGTTATAGGTGGAGTTCCTTTTCCTTCTCAGGTTTTTGCAGTCATGGAGTAGGACAGCAATCTTTGAAGACTTTTAGATTCTTAGAAATTTTTACAAAGAACATGTTCCATTTTTAGGAAAGCAGTAAACTGATTTTCCAAACAATAGAAAAATTTTTTTAAACAGCCTGACAGGCTGGCTATTTCCACTGTCTACCGTAAACTATGGCAATTAATATTGTAATATTCAAAATACACAGGGGCATACAACATCTTTAGCATGGGGACGAGAAGGATATTTTCCCCTCCAGTTCTTAAATTCTGTCTTTTTAAAAGAAGGAAGTGCAGGCCTGCCTGGGTGACTCAGTCAGTTAAGCGTCTGCCTTCCGCTCAGGTCATGATCCCAGGGTCCGGGGATCAAGCCTCATGTCGGGTTCCCTGCTCAGTAGGGAGTCTGCTTCTCCTTCTGCTTCTGCCTGCGGTTCCCCCTGCTTGTGCTCTCTCTCTCTCCCAAATAAATAATAAAATCTTCATAAATAAATAGATAGATAGATAGATAGATAGATAGAGCAAGGAAGTGCTACTCTGGAAAAGTAGATTAGAAAAGACTCTTACTGGAGGAGAAAGGGATTCAGAGCTGATTCTCTCACACAGCTGACTGCAATGTAATCATGGAAAACCACATTTTAAAGCCTTAGCCACAATGTCTAAAGGGCAATTACTTGGGAAATGATGGTCAATTACATTGGAATAGATACTTCTCATCCCCTTTAGGAAATAGTTTAGCCACCATAGGTATCTCTTGTTCAGAAAAACTGAAAATTCTGTCATACACTATTTTTCAAATCTGTAAAAATTTTTATTAGATGTATGACTTCCTTTGACTGCCAAAGTAACTGGCAAACCTTAAAGTAGGAAGATTTAAACTTAGTTCATTATCTCCAGTCATGTGCATATATCAAATTTGCATGACTAGCAGAATAACATGCATGTTTTATTTTCACATTTTACTTTTAACTTTGCCTAAGAAGAAAAAAAAAATTTATTGCTCTTGGAAGAACATAGCAAACAGAGCAAGAGGTCTACTTGCTATGCATTCAAGGTCCCAATTTCTGGCTGAGAAACCTCAGGTTCCAGCTGAGATGGTTGGCTTTGGTCCCGGGTGTCAGATTGATGCCATTTCATTCCTGGGGAGAGGTGATTGTTTCAGCTTTCTCTGTGGGGATTAAATGGGATGGCCATTCTAGTTCCTTTTGTAAACTCTACAGCATAAATGACTGACTTCCTAGTTCACTGGAGGAGACTGGAATCCATCCAGTCTCACTAGTCCATGAGACAGTGTCCCAGAGATCCGTGGCACAGTTTTCTTAGGCAAGGCCTGGACTGGACAAGTCAGTAGTGAATGTTTTGCCTGGAAAACCTAAGCCTTTCTTCAACATGTTTTCGCGGGCAAAATGCTATAAAACCAAGTGACAAGTTGTTTTTTTTCCCCTCGAAGTAATGGAGTGATATATTGATAATGGATATGAAGAAGAAAAGTGACCATTTGTCTTTGGACTCAGTTAATGGTGTTTATATGCTTAGCTGTTCCATTTCACTCTGTCCTTGCCTGTTTGGAGTGATCAGGTGGCATCAACTCTTGTCTCTTCCTCTCTCTCAGATTCTAAGTGTATAGTCAAAACATTTTTAGTGATAATTTAAAAATGCAACAGATTGCTTGAAATGTTACAGCTTCTCTTGATTATACATCCTTCCTAAAACAGAAAAATGGAGCCAGTTGAGTAGGATTCATTCAGTGGGGGGAGGCTATCCTGAATATAGACTTACGCAATTTATTTCCTCCTTCGTGGGTGTAAATCTAGTTGCTAATTTTCTCTTTCTGCCAACAGAAAAATACTACAAAAAGTTTTATGCCCAATAAAGAGAAACAATGAACCAATTAATAGTTTATGGCTGTGTTCCCTTAGCCTTGGATAGGAGACAGTTTAAATCGTCACCAAGAACCATTAGGCAAAAACGATATATTTCAAAATCTTCGGTGGATTTTTTGCCATTAGTGGAAAAACCTATGATAAAATATTATTTGGAGTATTACAGTTGTGTACATTTCTGGGCTAATAAGTCACATTTCACTGCTGCCTGAGTATAAGGTAGTTCTATGGGGTTCTTTTAATAATCAGCCATTTTTCACATTTGAAAATCTACTTTTTTCTCCTGATAAAGAGGAGTCTCCATGTATGCTCTTAGAAAATACTCATAACCTATGGAGATATTGGTGATAGTAATGTTCTCCTTCTCCCTCTACCCTTCGAGACCTTCTCCATGAGATCTGTGGACCCCGAGAGATTCTAGAGCCCTGTTTTAAAAACTAAATATCTATTTGACTTTGAAGACTTACCAAGTTTGCTTTCTTCTTGGCCTGATGGGGTGTCTGACTGGTGAATAAGGAGCTGGGCACTCCAAGGTGAGAAAATGGTGGAAAGTGAACATGAGGGGACACTGAACATCCAAGTTAACCCACCTCCCATTTTGTTGGGAGGGAGCCAGCCACTTCTCCCCTTTCTCACTCCCACTCGAATACCACTGCCCCCTCACCATTGGTATGAGAACCTAGAAGGAACAGTAGTGAGCATTGGGGGCCCCTTTGCTCTGGGTGCACAGCTGTTTTTTCTAACCTGAGCTCTAGTGACATGGGCATCTTTCTGTTCACTTTTACAAATCTCTGTGTTGTTTGTAGTTGTTGACCCTAAGAGCACCAGCAGATCTTCTCACTGTGCCTTCAACTCTTAGTGCACTCTTTGTTCCTGATTGTATCATGTGCTTCAGTTCCTCAGAGACAGGGAACATGTCTTTTATATTCCTCTGAATGCTAGCATGACAGATTTTACGCCCATTCAGGATTTGTAGGTTGATTGTTGGTTTACCAATTGTTTCATGGGCTGACTGTGGCAGCACCGTAGAGAAAAGCTTAGAGACCAGAGGAGATATCAAATGATGTAACTCATTTGATACAGAGTCAAGTAAAATCAATGACCAGCTCACTCTGTTGACTTTTCTTATGGGAAAGATGCCTGAATACCAAGAAATAAGGGGGATATTTTTGGAATAGCCAAAGTAGATCTCATGGTGCCCTTGGAGGTATTGGAGGCAATGATGGGATTAGAGGTGGTGATGAAGGTGGAGGTGGTGGAGGTAGAGGTCTACGTACCCATTATCATTAGTCTTTTGTTGAACCTTTTGAGAGCAAACTGTAGATCGCTTCTCGGCCTTTTGGCTAAGATCAAGTGTAGAGCAAACTGTAGAGATGATGTTCCACAACCCCTAAATCTTGAAGCATTAAGTTCCCCCAAGCAGGGTCATTCTCCACGTAACCACCATGTAACCAAATCAGGAAATCAACACTGACATGATGATTCAGTCCAGTCTGCAGTTCCCATCCCAGCTTCACTACTGTCACAGTAGTCCCTTTCCTTTCTGGTGCAAGATTCCATCCAGGAACATGCATCGGTTTTAGGTGTCTTGTTTTCTCCTTGACAGTTTTAAAGAATCCTCAACTGGAGCCCTTCAGTGTTTCTCATGACTAGATTTAGGTCATGCATTCTTGGCAGGAACAGAGGACCTAACCTCACTAGTCTGCGTTCACTGAGCATCTGGCCTCCTCGCTGGCTTGGGTGTCAGTGAACTGGACATAGGAGCGTGCTGTGGCTCACTCCCAACCCTCCCTGGGGATACACATTGTTCTAGAGTACGGGAATCTATCAGAATTATCACCCTCATTAATTTTCCAAAGTGAGGGCAATCAGGTAGAGTTTTGAGGTTCTTATGCAGAACAAAGGAGTCTGGCTACTTATATACATTTAGGACTTCCAGAGGCCAACCTGAACCCAGTTTGCTAATTGACAACCAGCTAGTAGTAGCTGGTGTGCCCTTAATGGTTACTGTCTTCATTAAACTGAACATCCAGGTATTTGTAAGGGACTCTTACAGACAGCCTTGCAAGGACTCTTGTTTTTTTAAAAGATTATAAGCATATGGCTATAAGCTGTCTATTTCCGTGAGTGTTATCAGCCTCCACCTTCATCTAACAGGCGTTTTAGATTGGCTCTGCAGGTCAGAATTTTGTCTCTATGTTACACCTATGCCAACATCTCTCTTCTTTTTCATTAGCAACTGCTGCTTGAGAAGTTTATTGGCAGGATTTTTAGTCATCAAAACTGAATAGAAAATATAGATAGGCCTTTTAGAAATTTAGATCTAATGAAATCAATATAGAAGTATTATTTTAAAAAAGAATATGAGGTCTTCGGTATTCTACCTTAGCGCATATTTCATAGTCTGTTTTGAAAGCAGTTCTTTGATTTTGCCTCTTTTTCTAGGACGGGCTTCGATCCCATCCTTGTTGGGCTGGAGAGCGGCCAGCCACTGTCCTCTCCCTGTCTCCAGCCGCAGTCTTGCTTCTCTTTATGCAGATCGAGGCGCCAGCCCCACAGTCAGAACATACCCAGGTCTCATCTGAGGTTCATCTGAGACCCCTCTCCTTCATATCTTTCACACACACCACTACCATTATCATCTTGTCTGCTGTTCCAGTGGGCTAATCTAGTACAGCGAGCAGAAACATAAAGTATGAACAATAGTGGAGGCAGTCCAAGGTACCTCCAGGGAGTGTGGAGTGCTCTCGGCCTCTTACAGCAAAGAATCACAAGAAGGTTGCCCTCGAACTGAACCTGGGAAGGATGCGTCTGACTTTGTTTGGGGGGGTAGTGGGGACGAGGTCATCAGGTTGAAGGAGCAGAATCAGGAGTGGAGACGGGGCTGAGAACTACAAGGGGTGTGGAAAGACATTATGCTTTGTTCTGAACCCCAGAGATGTCCAGGGCTGGGCTGGGTGTGTCTTGGGCTCCCATCCTCCTCTCCAGCAGAAGTAGTTCTGTTTAATCTGTTCTACTGGAAGGTGGGAGAGACACACAGCATTTTATCTGGGAAAAAAAAGATTCTGCCCCTATGATGGCTTTTTGAACTAAGAAGGCTAATACCAGAGAATCAGGGAACACTAGTTCAAGGGCGGTCAAAAAGTAGAACAGTAATCCATAGAAGTTCATGGATAGATGTTAGAGAAGCTGAGGAGGGTAGTTTCCAGAAGGGAGTGAGTGATCCACAGATACATGTGCCCTCAAATAGCCGGGGGAGGGCAAAGCAACTTGGACCTGCCCATGGGCAGAGAAGGTCATTGGAGGAGCAAGAACAAGAGCTTATCTTTTCCTTTGTTTTTTTATCTTGAAAGGAGAAATAATGTAATTTTTTCATACAGACACAGAACAAAGAGAGCCATCAGCACTTTGAAAGCTACAGAGCTGATGTCATGGACTCTGATAGTTATGTCACATTTCTGACAGTTACAGCCCCTACTCCCCCAAATCGGTGAATGGGGCACACGACAGTGGAACTCTCACCCTCCGGGTGCTATGCCCATGGTGGTGAGCGGGCACAAGGTGGGGAGGGGACGTTTGGAGATGGTTGGTGACATTAGCCAAGGTCAACAGGGCGGCCGGCAGGCCAGAGAAGGTTGAAAATACAGAAATAGAAAGAATATATCCTTGTGTGCTAAATGAGTAAATGTGTGGAAACAATTCTTCTTTAGCCTAAATGAATCTGCTTTAGGTTCTCAGAGATGATCTTGTATTATTTCGTTATTTTTCACTCAATGGACAGAGTCATTAGATTTCCCCATTTGTTATGGAGCAGAATAAATAACCTCTGAGGAACGCAACGGATAACACAGTGTTTGTGTGTGTCTGTGGGCACACACATAATTTCCAGCGTGGAGAAAACTGGTCGCTTTTCTCTTTGAAACAGACACCATTGTGTTCCTGGATGAGAGCATGTTAACTCATCTGGTCGTTACGTGACTTCTGAGCATTAGAACAAAAGCAGAAATCTCAGAACGTGTTGTTTGCCGTCTCTCTAACGTGTTCTATTTTGGGGAAGCCACAGGAATCGTAGTAGCTAACATTCAGTGCGGACTGACTACACCTGGTGAAGAGATGGAGTGAGGGCCACACACAGCAAGTGCACCTGCTCTTCACCCTGGCTCAGGGGGGCCTGAGAAAGTCAACCCAGGAGGAAGGGAATCCTTTCATTTCCTCAGTGCCTTCCTGTTTTCATTCCTGTAGCCAATAGGGGCAGGAAATATTGATTTCTCTTCAGTGATGACTTCAGAGCTTGCAGGAAGCCTCCTTCCTTCAGAGCCTGCTTTGGGTGCTATCATGAGACCCAGTCTTCCCCAGATCTCCTTGTGGCCTGTTTGTTCTGGATGTCCCTCACATTCCGCGTGTTCAGAAGTCCCACTCTGAGAGTCACTATAATAAGCTTGAACAACAGCACTGTTTCCAGATTATTCGAACTAGCTTTCCCCTTCGGAAGCACTGAGAGCCTGCCCCCACGACTGAGAAACAATATGAGCTTGGGAAGCGGCCCTGCCTTGGAAAGTGCATGGGGTGGAAGCCAGAGAGGACGGGAGCATTCCAGGATAGACCCCACGTAGCCGGGGCTGGGAAGGAAGAGTCCCAGACCACAGAGAGGGTACCAGACACAGAAGGAATACCAAAAGCCCAAAGCACTGAGATGCCCCATTTGCCCCAGGACCTAAGAAAGTCGTATGTAACCTTTATATACAACTTTAATAGTAACTAAAAGACCACATGCAGTGAAGCATTACCAGCAAAATACAGCTGTGACCAGGAAAGATGTCATTTAAACTGAGCCTCAGCATTGTCTTAAAATATGAACGTCCCTGTTGGCGGAAGCCACACCTGAGAACTTCTGTAAGTCCGAGGCAGACACTGCACGAGTCATTATAATTAATTGTTGCATGTTATCATCCAAGGCACTGAGCCTGGAAAGGGTAGAGTTTCTGCTTAGGAGGCTTTATTCTGAATTTTCAACAGTCAGAGGTGGGCACAGGATTATTTTAGAGCGGAATCTTCCCACTTCTGCCCCAAGGCCAGTGGCCTGGCTACACAGGCACGCAGCCAGCCACATGGGGGCAGGGCCTTCTAGCAAGTGCACTTTGGTAACCAGATCAAGGCAGTCCGGCTGGGGTCATTCTTGGCTAAAAACTTCGCTTCATGCTCCCTAGTGGTCACCCAGGGTAATTCTACTGAAATTTGTGGTACACGGACTTCCATGTGGAGACGAAGTGGACAACCTGTTAGAATTTGAAGTTATTTTGGATGTTTGAATTGCTGGAGGCGGTTGATACTTGGAGAGGTGCCCCCTAGGGCAGAGTGGACTTTTGAACCACTCTGCTTTCTGCGATGTCTTAGTCACAAGCTTTGATGATTGGAGGACATCCGATAGTGGAGGCTCTGCTTTATTCTTTGGGATGAAAAACAAAAGTGCTTCTACCCTTCTGGAAGGACTTCTGTGTTACCAGAATGAAATCAAGCTTTTTTGTTGGTGGTTTTTGTTTTTTGGGTTTTTTTTTAAGTAACCTTGTTGAAATTCTTTTTTTTTTTTTAAAGATTTTATTTATTTGACAGAGAGAGATCACAAGCAGGCAGAAAGGCAGACAGAGAGAGAGGAGGAAACAGGCTCCCTGCTGAGCAGAGAGCCCGATGTGGGGCTCGATCCCAGGACCCTGAGATCATGACCCGAGCTGAAGGCAGAGGCCTTAACCCACTGAGCCACCCAGGCACCCCACCTTGTTGAAATTCTTTAAAACTACCTATATTCCTGTACACCAAACAGGGTTTTAGTTCGTGATTTTTTAAAATTCTTGTTTTGGTATTTTTTGTTTTGGTATTTATTTATTTGGTATTTACTTCCTGAGCCACATTTGTAAGCATTAACTTTGTTTCTCCATTCTCTGTTATGCACTAAATTTTGAAAGATTTATTATAATTAGAGAATGAAAACCATAAACTAGCCTTTAACATATATTTTTTCTTCCTCTGATCCAACTATATACTTTGGGTTATTGCATTTTATGTAGATAACTCATAATCACTGGCATTTTCCTACTATTTAGGCATGAAAATTCATTTTCAACATTTTGGAAATTATATAATTCAGTATATTACTGTTGCTACTACTTACATTTTAAAAACCTGTTCTACCTTTGGCTTCCACTGTATGTTCCATGTTCACATCAGAATGTTTAAAATGGACTATTTAATTGG
This sequence comes from Nasua narica, assembly GCA_028533885.1. NCBI lineage: Eukaryota > Metazoa > Chordata > Mammalia > Carnivora > Procyonidae > Nasua > Nasua narica. The sequence goes on from CM052797.1 coordinate 16,653,065, forward strand.
CTTATAAGTGTTGATTTTTTTCTCCCTTGAAAATGTTAGCAAGGTACAGTAAGATTGGAAAGACATGCTCATGCTTTGAGGCAAGGCCATATTTTAATTCATCTAAACTGTTTTAGTATAACAGTAGATTTGCCATCTGATAGTTAGATTTTTTTCTGATAAAGAGAAATGTTTTCCATTGTACTTTCTCATATCTAGGTGCTTTTTGGACCAGGGCAAAAGAACAGCCTCGTTAGAGCTGTTTAACCTTGTTAGAGTTATCAAGAGTGTCATTTAGGAAAGGATTCCAGAGTCAGGCTTTGCCCCTCTTGACTTATTGTCCAGATGATGAATGTGTTAAATATATCTTGCATGTCATTTTCTACCTTGGACTGGGTCCGTAGTGTTTATGTTAGGTTACATACAGACAGTCCCCAACTTAGGATGGCTCAACATAATAACTCTTCATCTTTACAGTGGTGCAAAAGTGATGTGCATTTCAGTAGAAACCACACTTCACATTTTGAATTTTGATCTTTACCCAGGCTGGTAATGCACTACTGTCTCGTGATGCTAGGTAGTGACAGTGGGCCACAGTGCCCAGTCCGCCACATGATCACGAGAGTAAACAAGCAATGCCCTTGCAACCATTTCGTCCCTATACATACATTTTGTCCTTCTCCTTCTGTACGGTACTCAATAAAGTACAGGAGAGATTCAGCACTTTATTATAGAATGGGCTTTGTGTTAGATTATTTTGCCCAACCGTAGGCTACTGTGAGTACTCTGAGCACATTTAAAATAACACTAGGGTGGGGCGACTGGATGGCTCAGTTGGTTGGGTGTCTGCCTTCAGCTCAGGTCATGATCCCTAGGGTCCTGGAATCGAGCCCCACATGGGGCTTCCTGCTCAATGGGGAACCTGCTTCTCCCTCTCCCACTCCCCCTGGCTTGTGTTTCCTCCCTTGCTGTCTCTCTCTGTCAAATAAGTAAATAAAATCTTAAAAAAAAAAAATTAACGCTAGACTAAGCAGTGATGTTTGGTAGGTTAGGTTAAGTGCATTTTTGACTTATGATCTTTTCAATGTACAATGTGTTTATTAGGAATATAACCCTACTATAATGGATTACTGACAATAAGTCAAGCCTACTGTAAGTCAAGAAAGAACTGTATTATTATCTTTGCACATCGTGTGCAAATGGGTATCTGATAACTGCTTTTTAAAGTTATTTTTTTAAAGATTTATTTATTTTTAGGGGTAGGCAGAGGGAGAGCGTCTCAGACAGATTCCACACTGAGCGTGGAGCCTGCCATGGGGCTGTATCTCATGACCCTGAGATCATGATCTGAGCCAAAACCAAGAGTCAGATGCTCAACTGACTGAGCCACCCTGGTGCCCCTGCTTTCCAAATTTAAGTACTTCTGTGTTGTACATTCATGAGGAAATACTGTAGTACCAGTTGGTTTTAGCTGTTTCTTAGTTTTCATTTCAGAATATACAATATATAAGTGTACTGCTATTTTTTGGTATGTTTTCTTAGATTCATTTTGGATCATTTTTTTTTAACATGGAATCAGTTCTTTTGGATGGTGTAAAATGAGAAAGTCAAAAACTTATCCGCTAGAAACCAGCACATTTGGAAGGCTCAGAATCCCCAAATCTTTGTTCAAGATTTGATTTTCCAGCATATTACTACCTGATATTAACCTTTTTTTCTTGGTTTTTGACTGATTGAACAGTTTTCGAAATAGTTTAGTCTTAGAATGGCAATCTTTTCTGAGCATAAATCCTGTAGCATTCATGTTATATAAAATCTATAATTATGAAATATCATAGAGTCTGTAACAATATTGTTTGCTTACCCACTGAAAGCGTTGTGTGAATTTCAGAATTTGGTTTTAACATTTAAAACTACTTAAAAGAAGTAGTAAATGAAATGAACCACCTGTTAACAGCATGAGTGTTTGTTCATAGATTTGATGTGAGGTTGGTTGGAGATTAGTAGAAAATGAGAGGAAATTATAAACAAGGGAGTGGGGCTTCAAGTGACAGACCAGCTATCCAGCTGGACTCCACCTGTGCAGACAGCGTTCCTGGTGTATTCATTGACATCCCTGGAGTACAGATCCTAGGTGGACAAACTGAAACTAAGCCCGGAGCTGGTGATCAGAGTTGTAGATGTGAGAAAGCAAGCCTCAACTTGGACAGCCAGCGGGTGGCCCTCTAGACCCAGACATAGGAAGGTTGGAGGCTTGGTCTGGATGGCTTAGGAACTTGCTGGAGTTGAAGCAATAGAAATGAGCATCAGTGTCTACAATAAGTTGGGCCAGGGAAGGCAGGTACTGACAACATGAAGTAATATAATGAAAATTGAGCAGACCACTATATTCAGTACATAGTGGAGTGGTGACTATACAGACATTTATAATTTTTAATATATGCTATTTAAAAAAAATGGAAACATATTAAGCATCTTTATTTGCCTAGGGGAGCCTTTGAAGATACCAGAGGGAGAAGGAGGTGGATGGAGGGCTCTGCTGCTGCAGGGGTGGAGAGGGAAGGGAATTCAAGGCATCTGATGGGGAGCTCCCCGCCTCATAGAGGAGGAACCATGTAGTTGCCTATAGAGATAAGTTCCAGGTTAGGAGGCAGCTTCATTTTCTAAGTGGGCTCTGAGATTGCCACTTGAGGAAGAGGTGAAGATTCTATGGAGAGGTGACAACATAGAATTGCTACTGAAGTCAAAGGAGAGGAAATGACTAGGAACATGAGTAGAGACTGCCAGGCACGGTTGAGGGGCCAGCAGAAGTCAGAGACCATGACTTAGTCTTGGAACAGCAGTGAGGGCTGGCCCTGCTGGCAATGCAGGGTGTGGGCAGTGAGATGAGGGAAGAGAGACTCGAGATGAAAGGTGAGAGGGTGATTGAAGTGATGTCCCACGCAGACTGCACTGATGATGCAAGGAAGTGAAATCAGAAGGGACTGGGGAAGCTGGGGCCTTGATGCAGAAAATAAGAGCTTTGGCCTGAATGCTGGATGTGCACGGTCAAACTGTCAGGGGACTGGTGCTGGCATTGGGTGTAGACTGATAGATCAGGGGTGGGGAGTCAGGGTCATTCCAGGACTGGTGAAGCCAGGAATTTTGAAGTCATTTGGAATGACTATGGCCACGGGTGAAGAAATGGGCATTCGTGTGTTCATGATCCCCCACTGTGGAAAGCCTCATCACTGGCATGTTGCTCTGGGAGGTCCTCCTGAAGTCATAGCACCTCACAGAAGACAAAAGAATTTTAAGAAAATACCTAACAGTCATTGCTGAAAGATACAGGGACTTAGAGAGTCGAGTCATTACTGATAATTGGAATAGATGAAGGGAGTACAGAGTTTGAGTCATTACTGATAATTGGAATAGATGAAGGGAGTACAGAGTTTAGAAGGTAAAGATAAAGAATTTAAAATTAAATGAAATTTGAGGAGAAACTTGAGAATAAGGAATCTTTGAAGGATGAGAAAAGAAATGCTTTGTGGAGGCAGTTTGAACTAATTGGAGAGTTACATGCTTGATATTAAGAACACCTAGGAGATCTGGAAGTGTTGCTGGGGGTGTGCCAAAGAGCAAATGGTTCGTGTAAGCAAATAGCAGAAACATCCGTGGAATGTGGAAGAATGTGGGTATAGTAATTTCTCTGTGCCTTCATTTCTGACAATCATTTTCCAGACACTTCTGAGAGTAATAATTCGCAGTTTCCCTCTAATGGCACTGCTTTGATATTACCTCAAAGACATCCATACATAACTTACTAATTTATTTTAACTTACAGGAAGGTAAAAGCTATTTCAGAAAGTAGAATTGTTGAACATTTTGTAAATCCACAGTCAAATGAAAATCTTTGCCAGCTTTACTTCCTCAAATCATCGTTAACTCTTTACACACTGCTAATAACAAAGCTAATTAGCTTTGCCTCCAATAAATGTTTGTATTTGAAGTTGAAAACCACTTCAGAGGTTCCAAATATTTCAGTCATAGCTTTGGTTATTCATATACTTAGAACATAACCTTTTAAAAAAAATTTATTACTCATAAATTGTAGATCTCTTTTTAAGGAATAAAGAGGTCAGTAAGCGTTCTTGTTTCTCCAGTTTGTTGGGTTTGTGGCACAAAGAAGTCTAATTCGGGTTTTATCTTGGCGTCACTCAAGGTGGGGCTGACTTTGGATAGGTGAGGAGAGCGTGGAGCTTGGATGTTGAAGGAGTTGAGGAAATCACGGTGACAGCCCAGCCCTACTTCTCTGAGACAGAGGAACAACTTCATTATAACTTAATACCGGTACCATGAATCATCACATTCCTTGTTTGATCACAGATGTTTAGGAAAACATGAGCTGAGTTCTTTCACCTTGAATTGTTTTGCTTTTAATCCTGTATGTTAAACTAGCAATTGCTCAATTGCTATGTCATACAGAAACATTCATTACGTACAGTTTTCACCAATAGTGTGAATAGACACTTGTATATCAAAGGATAATGTTAAAATAAATAAAGATTTTCCTCCTCTTGAGGAAACAAGAGCTTCCCAGTCTATTTGGGTCAGCGGTTAAGTTGTTTTAAAAATTCCCCTTAGCCTCAGTTTTTATGATATTTCACTCAAATACTTGTCTTGGTTCTCATGCCATGAATGACTTGAAGCAAAGATGTAATGAGGGATTTGGTTTTTTATTTCTAGTAAGCTCTCAAATACAGCTTAATGGACATGCTTCTTGATTTTAATAGAATTTTGTCCCATGCCAGGTCTTGGTACTAAACCACCAGGTTTACCTCCTGAAGGTTCCCACTGTCATCACCAACTTGAAACATCAATTCTTGGGGCGCCTGGGTGGCTCAGTGGGTTAAAGCCTCTGCCTTCGGCTCAGGTCATGATCTCAGGATCCTGGGATCGAGCCCCACATCGGGCTCTGTGCTCAGCAAGGAGTCTGCTTCCCCCTCTCTCTCTCTGCCTGCCTCTCTGCCTACTTGTGATCTCTCTCTCTCTCTCTGTCAAATAAATAAAATCTTAAAAAAAAAAAAAAAAGAAACATCGATTCTTTTCTTCTGTGTCAGACCATGAATCATGTTTCCCCTTTCCCAACTTCATTGTCTCCCACTGCCTTCAGGTTTTTGTGTCCCGTTTTCTTCTCTTCCAGCATCTTCAGTCTTGTAGTGTATTGGGCTTCATTCCCTAGAGCTAAACCGATTTCTCCCATCTTGAAAAGCATTTCCATTGATTTGTCACCTTCTCTTTCCTGCTACATTTGTTGAGTATATGGTCCACATACACATGCCTTTATCTCCCACTTTCTTTGCATTCCAGTAGTCTGATATTTTCACCACAGCCCTCTTGATTGTCTTTTCTTAGCACTTATTCTCCTTAAGTGTTCTCCTTTGCAGGCTTCAGCAGTTGAGCAGTATTCTCCTGAAATTCTTCTGCGATATCCCCCTCTCGAAATTCTTCCGCAATATCACCATTCTCCTCCTACCTCTCTGACCATACCTTTTCTTTTTTAGAGAGTTCTTTAACCCAACATCTCAGTATAGTCTTTATCCCAACATTTAGTTTTCATTCTTATTTTCCTCCTAGTGTCTGCCTCCAAAAGTCATTCATTTGTTGCTCCAAGAATGATCTTCCCAGTCAGCATTCTCAGACCTAACCTTTTTAAATGTTAGTTTGCATCTCCAAATTGATGGATGTCACTGGAATGACCCGCCCTCACTCTAGATCCAACTTGTCATGTGTATGTACATATATATATATATATATATATATATATATGACGTGTCATAGTGTACATGTATATCTCTGTGTCTAATAATGGAAACAAAGTATAGGAAAAATTCCAAATTCTTAACAAGGATGTTTGTATGCATGAAGGATTATTCATGATTCTCCTTTCTCTATAGTTGTTTCTTTTTAATTCTTTTTTAAAGATTTTTTTAAAAATTTATTTATTTGACAGAGAGAGAGACAGCAAGAGACGGAACACAAGCAGGGGGAGTAGGAGAGGGAGAAATAAGCTTCCTGATGAGCAGGGAGCCCAAGGCGGAGCTCGATCCCAGGACCTAGGATCATGACATGAACTGAAGGCAGACCCTTAATGACTGAGCCACCCAGGTGCCCCTCTTTTTAATTTTAACATTTTAATTATTTAATACTTTAAATGTGTATTTTAAAATACTTTTACAAAATTTCTACAGTTATAATCATTAAACTATTAAGCTATATTAATTTAAAAATATTTTTCAACAGTTCTAATACTATTCAAATCAGCATTAGAATTCTGCGTTGCAAATAACAAAAAAGAGAAAAAGGATAGTCTTAGAGAAACTAAATATTTATTTTTCAAAATGGAAACAAAAAGTGGAGACGTTTCACACTTTTCACACATATCTCATTTATTAGGAGAAAAGATTGAGTATTGATTTATAGGAGTTCTTTGTATATTGTAGTTATTAGTCCTTTGATGGTAAGATGCATTGCAAATACCTTATCCTTCCTTGTCTGTGGTTTATCTTTCACTTTCTGTTTCATGTTCTTAATTTGAATGTAGTCATGTTTAGTGGTCTTTTCCTTATGATTTTTACTCTTAATGTCTTATTTTAAAAACCCTTTCTTCAATTCATAAAGATGTTCCCCCTTATATTTTTAGAAATGTTTTAAGGTTTACTTTTCACATTTGGTTCTTTAATCTTGAAATTTATGTTTGAATGTGGTGGGAGGTAGAAATTGCTTTATTATTTTCAAGGTGGACAATCAGTTGTCTCAGTACTGTATATTGAGTGTTTCAATCTTTCCATATTAATCTATAATACTTTGTCAAAAGTAAACTTTCCTTATATGTGTGGATATGTTTCTTTTTTCTTTTCCATTGCTCTGTTTACCTATTCCTGTGTTGTAACTAAACTGTCTTAATTACTAGAACTTAATAACAAATGTTTTAAAACTGGTAGGGCAGGTATCTTCCCTCCCCACACTGGTTATTTAATTTGCTTTGGGCTATGCTTGTCCCTTTGATCTTCCTTATATATTTTATAATAAATCTGTCAAATTCCAGACAAAACACCTTGTCAGGAGTTTGACTGGAATTAATTTGAAGTATAAAATTAGAATAGGGAGAATTAATATCTTTATAATCTGGACTCTTATACTTGGATAGAGCACATCTCTCTATGCTAAAATTACTTTCAGTAAAGTTTTATCTTGTATAACCTATTAGATTGATACAATATGGTTTTAGACCATTATAAATGGCTTGTATTCTCATTTTCCAACTATGCCAGTATATAGATATATAATTGACTTTTGTGTTTTCATATGATAAGTAGCAACCTGTCATTTTAATTCTAATAATTTAAGATTTCCTTGATTATTCTCTATACTTTCCTAGTCTCTACTTGTACAAAACCAAATTTATCTTGTTTTCCAATCCTTATGCCTGTCCTGTTTGTATTCCTTGTTGGGCATTCCAGTAGTCTGGAATGGAGGTGGTGATAGTGAGCATCCATATCTTCTAATGTTTCATCATTCAGTATGGTGTTTGTTGTATATTATTTTAAGTCATCTTTATCAGGTTAGAAAAATCCTCTTCTGGTCTTAGTTTGCTAAGAGTTTATATCATGAGTGAGTGTTAAATTTTTTAGAGCACCTTTTCTACACTTGTTGAGATAATGTAGTTTTTTTCTCCTTTAGTCTTAATTGCCATGTGCATGTCAATGTGGTGAATTCCAAAATTATACTAATGGATTATTGCTTCTTTTTTGGTCTTAGTTTCATTGTTTTGCTCATATCCTCAACTCTGCTTGTACTTCCTTTAATGTTTCGAGTTGCACATCTAAATCACTGGTTTTCAGTCTTCTTGTTTTTAAGATTTTTTTTTAAAAAAGATTTATTTATTTGAGGGGGGAAGTGAGCACAAGTGGGAGGGGAGAGGGAGAGGGAGAGAGAAAATCAAGCAGACTCCACACTGAGCACGGAGCCTGATGGGGGTCTCAATCCCACAACCCTGGGATCATGACCTGAGCTAAAAGCAAGAATCTGAGGCTCAAACAGCTGTGCCACCCAGGCAAACCCACTCTTTAAAGTGATCATGGGGCGCCTGGGTGGCGCAGTTGGTTGAGCGACTGCCTTCGGCTCAGGTCATGATCCCGGAGTCCCGGGATCGAGTCCCACATCGGGCTCCCATCTCCATGGGGAGTCCGCGTCTCACTCTGACCTTCTCCCTTCTCATGCTCTCTCTCACTCTCTCTCTTTCCTAATAAAAAAAAAAAAAAAAAAAAAATCTTTAAAGTGATCTTTACACCCAGTACGGAGCTTGAACTCACAACCCCAAGATCAAGAGTCCCATGCTCTTCCAACTGAGCCAGGCAGGTGCCCCCAGTCTTTCTTCCTTTCAAATATACTCTTAAAACATGACATTTTTTTATGGGGCGCCTGGGTGGCTCAGTCGTTAAGCATCTGCCTTTAGCTCAGGTCATGATCCCAGTGTCCTGGAGTTGAGCCCCACATTGGGCTCCCTGCTCAGTGGGAAGCCTGCTTCTCCTCCCACTCCCCCTGCTTATGTTCCCTCTCTTGCTGTCTCTCTGTCTGTCAAATAAATAAAATCTTTAAAAACAAAACAAAAACATGACATTTTTCTCTAAGTAGTGACTTATCTAAATCTCATGTATTTAATATTTAATGCTTTCATTGTTACTAAAGCTTTAAGTATTTTCTAATATCCTTTATGGTTTTTCTCTTGACCTAACTGTTATTTAGAACTATGTTCATAAATTTCCAAGAAGATAGGCACAGATTGATTACTCTTCCCCATTGATTTCTGACTTTGCTGTGGTAAGATAAGGCAGTCTATATGACAGTGATTCTTTGATAATTGTTGAAATTCGCATTATTGCCTAATAGAATCAGGGTCTTTTTTTTTTAATATTATCTGTAGGGTTGAAAATAATGGGTTCTCTAATAAGATCTTATATTTCTTTTAGGCTTGTTAGTTGTTATTCAGATTTTGTGTATTTGATCAATTTAGTGAAATGAGTATGTTAAAATCTGCTACTGGGGCACCTGGTGGCTCAGTCGGTTGAGTGGCCAGCTCTTGGTTTCAGGTCATGATCTCAGGGTTCTGTTTGTATTTGTATTTGTATTTCTGCTGGGTACTTGTCAACCGTAGTGATCTGGGATCACTTCAGTCTAGTTTCCAGGACTGAGGTGATTCAGAACTAAGCTTTAGTGCCTAAAAAGATCTGCTGATTCTGGTTCATCTTTATTTGTAGGGAGCACTCCTTTAGAATTCCAACCCAAATTAAGGAGGATTCACCAGGCTCCCTGAATTTGGTGGGCCTTGGACTCAAAGTTCTTGAAACTCGAAAACTCAAGTTTCTGAACTCAAGAATTCAAATTTCTTAAATTTCTGAACTCAAGTTTCTTTCTCTTAATTCCTGGATGAAATCGCAGTGCTGTTTAGCCACACTCCAGAATCAGAGCATACCCCAAAGGGAAGGTGGCCCTTGTATGCTTGTCTCACTTCTTGGACCTCCATCTTCCTAGGATTTGGCTTGGTAGTTCTTTGTTGGTTTGTGTTGCCATCAAGAAAATGTCCTTTATATTTTTCCAGTTATGTTCAGAAGGAGACTTCATCTGAATTACCTAGTCTCTCATTCCCAGAATCTAAATTCCTCCCATAGATATGTTTTTCTTGCTTGTATTCTTAGTCTCTCTGTATGTGTATATATCTCTGTGGATTTTGTGGGGTTTTCCTTTTTACACAATCTAAATTTTTTTCCCAATGAAATTGACACATTTTATTTATTTATATTCTGATTTGTGATATTATTTGGGTGTATTTCTATATTGTTTTTCTTTTTCTTAAGATTTTATTTATTTATTTGACAAAGACACAATGAGAGAGGGAACACAAGGTGGGGGAGTAGGAGAAGGAGAAGCAGGCTTCCCACAGAGAAGGGAGCCTGATGCAGGACTTGATCCCAGGACTCTGGGATCATGACCTGAGCCGAAGGAAGGCAGATGCTTAATGACTGAGCCACCCAAGCGTCCCATCTATATTGTTTTTCTATGCATTGTGTTGACCCTGCTTTTTCCGGGGTTTTTATTTCTTTGGGTCTTTTATTGTCCATCACACATACAAATTTTTTTTTCTTGTCCCAAATAATTATTTACTCTTTGATGGGTCCCCATGGTTATTTCTGGGCTTTTGATTATTTGTGGGAATCGGGGAAAAGGTTATATAAGAAATCTCTTTTTAAAAAAAGCTCCCAGCTTTTGCTTATCAATAGTCAACTTGCTATCCATACGTTAGAAGTACACCAAAATATTTTTCTTTTTTTCTCCTTCTTTTTGATCTTTATTTCCTAGATTTTCAGTAAGATCACATATTCTGAACCAAGAGCTTATTCTGCTGGGGGGAGTGTTGGGGTCATGGTGAACTAAGCCTGCTGCCCCAGCCTGTGGCTTCCCTCCCAGACTTACGGGCCACAGAAAGTGCTGCTGAGGGGCCAAAGGTAGCCATGGGTTAAATGGGGGACCCAGGAAAACACAGTAGAGGAGAGGAAGATGAAAATGTGGCTGAGAACAGAGGATGCCAGTTTACTTTTTTTATCTTCTTCTGTATGCTGGTCCAGATCCACCTGTCAATAATAGAAACCACTGAACTTTACCTTTTAAATAAATGAATTTAATGGTTTGTGAAATATACCTCAATAAAGCTGTAAAAAGAAGATCAGCCTGTCTGAAGAGTTAAAGGAGAATGTGTCAGAAATTGCTGACCCTCTCATGGGTTCCAGAAGCCTGCTGATTCCGTGTGATGGATCAAGTATGATACAAACAAGAAAAGTGTATGTATGTATGTGTATATAGGAACAATTTCATGGACTCTTGGTGAATGCCATGGTTTACAGGTTGTAATTATTATGTCCACAGCAGCAAATTGACATTTTTTTTTGTTTTGAAAATTTTTTAAAGACTTTATTTCGGAGGGAGAGCGCACCAAGAGAGAGCATGAGCAGGGGGAGGTGAAGAGGAAGGAGAAGCCAATTCCCCAGTGAGCAGGGAACCCGATGTGGGCTGGGATCACAACCTGAGCGGAAGGCAGATGCTTAACCAACTAAGCCACCCAGGTGCCCCTAAATTTTTTTTAATAGAAAAGGAAGTAGCACAGAAGAGGGACCAGAAATGAATTGGATGAATGCCTTCAGTGAAGTGAATGTTGTGATGCCTCCACATTACAGATGAGAAAATGTTGGCATGGAGGTGTTAGTAACCAGGGGCTTTAATAACCAGGGGCGAGAGAGGAGGAAGTCTTCATGGACCCGAATGTCTGCCTCTTTCCCTCACTATGTACCTAGGGCAGATTTGTCAGAGTTGTTAGGTGCCCCTCTATCCTCAAAACGTTTGGATGCTATTGGAGAAAGGTGCTCAGCTTGGAGGATCCTGAGAAGATTCAGCTTGGTAGATTCCCCTTCATGTTGTGTGGTATTGCTTGCTGTTTCTGCAGTGGGGTCGTGTACTAGCTTAGAGGGCAGCTGAGCAGATATTGGAGTGCAGCCCTGAAATGTTGAGAGGCCAGCCCCTGGGTCAGGGAGCGCTTGATTCTCGCAGTGTGCAGGAAAGGCTGCAGTCGTGATGACTAGGATCTGTGGCTAGACCTACAAAACATGCTTTAGACAGCAATTAGAAATTCTAGACTGGCCCATGTGTGTAGCAGGATCAGCTCTTAGATTATTGGCTGTGCTTGGAACAGGTTAAACAAGAAGATGCTACAGGAAACTGCTGACACAGGGCGTGTTTAACCTGCTCCAAGCAGCTGCTGACACACGTGGATACCAACCGGCAGGGCTCCCATGGGATTAGCTTTGCTGTTTCCAGCCAGTGTGTGCTGGGAGAATTCCTGCTTCTGTATTCCAGCCAGTTAAGAATGATGGGATTTAGGTGCAGCTAGAAGTCAGAGCTGCCCTAGTGGGCCGAGATCCTAGCAGCATTCTTCAGATAACGGCAATCTGCAGCAGACTTGCAAACTGGGCCTGGGCTTAGATCTCTTCAGCTCAGAAGAGCAGCCAGTTTGAATCGTTTGAATCTCATGATTTCAATTGCACATTTCTAGGGAAGGGACTGTGATTGCCCACTGCATCCCCAGATCTGTCTCTGTCCCTGTGTGGCTAGGCAGTGCGGTCACATTACACTAACAGGGTGATTCTCACGGTTCTCAGGAGGATGGTATTTGCATGTCCCTCATATCCCTTTTGTCAACATGTACAATGTACAGGGATCACACTAGATACATACATTGTGTTCTGCTTTTTTTCACGTATAGATCATGAACACTTTTTCTTTATATTCAAAGGGACATGCAAATATTGGGAGAGCTTTTTGCTTTTTAATGTCTTTATTGGGGAATAATTGATATACCCTCTACAGTTCACCCATTTAAAATGTAGAATTCAGGGGCTTGTAGTATTTTACAGGTTGTGCATCCACCATCACAACTAATTTTAGGATATTTTCATCACCCCCCAAAATCCCACTCCCTTTACCATCAGTCCCCCCATCTTTCCCCCACCCCCCCTTCTCCCAGTCCAACCCCTCCCCCCAGCCCTGTGCAACCTGGAATTTGCTTGCTGTTTCTATAGATTTGCCTATTCTGGGCGTTTCATATAAATGGAATGATACACTATGTGGTCCTTTCTGACTGCTTTCTTTTACTTAGCGTGATGTTTTCAAGGTTCACCCATGCTGCAGCATGTGTCTGTCCTTTCTTCATTCTCTTTACTGCCAGTAAGAACTTTGGTTGCATCAGCAGAAGGGCCTCTAAGTCTGTGGTTAGAGAAGTGGTTAGTTAGGGCCACTAAGTCTGTGGTTAGAGAAGGCCCATGTGGGAGCAATGATCATGAATTTACAGTGGCACTAAGTTTCTTTGTTACGTGACTTTCTTCAGCATCTTAATGCTTTTAACCGTGGTAGCAGTAGCCCTTTTTGTGGATTTGCGGCAGTTAATTACCCTACCCATTGTTAATGGATATTTGAGTTTTTTGTGGTTTTCATTCTTTTGGATGCTGCTTCCTCTGGGCATTCCGATGGATATGTCTTTGAACATTTATCTCTTTCTAGAAGTAGGTTGCCTCCTAGGAGTAGATTTGGTGGCGGAAAGGATATTGTCAGTTTACATTTTGAACAGAGTGCCTCCTGCCTTCCCGAAAGGCAAAGGGCATTTATGCATCAACCGATGGAACAGGAAAGCATTCATTTCCCTGTATCTTCGTCACACTGAAAGAGTCAGCCTTCTTAATTTGTAGTGATCTGATGAGTGAAAAATAGCTCCTCAGAGTCCTTGTTTGCATTTCTTGGCACTTTTCAGGTTGAACAGTTGGGGTTTTTTTTGTTTTGTTTTGTTTTTGGCATGTGGTTATTTTGCCATTTATGTTTGTAAGATTAGAAGTTTATAAGTGGAAACTTAGAATTTCTATATAGTCAAATTTTTCAGTGTTTCAGTGTTTTCTTCCACTGCCTTAATTAAAATGTTAATATCTTCTAAATATCTTCTTTAATATCTTTTTATTGCTGTTAATTATCATTACTCTACTGTTAACCTGTTTATTACTCTATTATCCTTTGATTGTTCTATTACCATTTCCTTTCTACTACTTTTCCTGTGGCTTTTAATAACCATTTAATTTCTTTTAAAAATGCCACCTTCAGTGTTACTCCTCAAAATATTTATTCTTCTCAAGTTACAAGAAACTTACAACCCTCAATTAGACATTTTCCCACACAGCTAACCCTTGCATTTTCACACCAATTATTTCTTTTACTTTAACTAATTTTAGAAGACTCTCAACTGCTAACTGAAGGTTTTCTTAGAAACATAAAAAGCATAGCCCTTTACAAATGTAATGTTTTTGTGCAGCCTATGGGTTAATCTGTTAATATGCAAACTAAATGTCAAATTCAGAGACCCCAACTTTTGCTAACCTTTGCATTAACTTCCCTACGTCTAGATAGTTCTTTTTTCTGATTTCCCCAATTCCTCTCTTCATTTTCCCTAATTTCCCTCTTTTCCCTTCTTTGGAAAGAAGGGAAAGTTGCATTCTTTTTATTCTCCCTAGAAAATCTTCCTTTTTATTTCATGCATTGCTTTATCATGAGTAGTCATGGTGAAAAAAGCCTGTCTTTGGAATTAGAGGTAACTCTAGCTCTGAATGATAAATCTGGAGTATTCTGATTGTGAAGACAACAGGTAATAGCTGAATAAAGATGACTAAGAATATCATATAGAAGGTATCAGTATAATTTACAATGAAGAAATGATAGTTTTTCATATCTGTGCTGTAAATAACACAAGCAGCTTTCCTAAAGCAGAAGCTATGGGAGATGAAAGGAGAAACAGATACTAATCAAGAGAGGTATTTACCATACTGCTCTCTGATTTATACAGATCAAATGCAAAAAATTAGTGGTGATATAGATAAGTAAATACTTAATGAACAAAGGAGATCTGTAGCTCTATATTAACTGTGTACCCCAATAATAGAGACTATACCTTCCTGTCATGTGCACATGGATCATTTAAACCAGTCTGCCTTGTATTAGTTGATGGTAAAAAACTTCGATAATTTTTTTCCAGAACTGATGAACTTGACATTTTTTTTTATTGTGGTAAGAACACCTCACATATCTATCCACTTAACCATGTTGTACAGCAGATGTCCAGAACTTCTTCATGTTGCATAGCAACTGTTACCATTTAAAATTTTTTTTATTTTTTCAGCTTTATTGAGATACAACTAATAAAATTGTAAGTTTTTTATTGAAATGTAGTTGACATACAATATTATATTAGTTTCAAGCATAGCTATTCAACATTTATATGCATTATGAAGCGACCACCATGATAAATCTACCTACCATTTGTCACCATACAAAGTTGTCACATATTAACTATAAGCAACTTCAAATAATTTCAAAAAACAGGAATCAATCAACATTTTCTGAATAAAACTAGAAATTAATAAAAACAAAAGGTTGATTACACACAGTTTAAAAATACTTAATATTATTGAACTATATTCTTAAAACTGGTTAAAATGGTAAATTTTATGTGTATTTTCCCAGATTTTTTAGAAAGGCCTACAAAAAGAAAAGGAAAAAAAAAGAGAAAAGGAACAACAACGACAGAAACACCAACTACCTGGTGGAACCAAAAAGGATACATGATTGACCCTTAGTACATATAGTACATAAGCAGTGCAGAATGGAGCAGACTTTGTTACCATAATGACCTGGTTCAAATCATACAGTTTCTTCCATTGGCCTGATACATAAGCAAAGCAATCCCCTTTAGAATTCACTTCCCATATTTTCAAATGCATAATATCACCTCCCTTTAGAGTGAAGATTTATTTAACATTTATGTAAAATGCCTGGTAATTTCATGTTTAAAAAAATTATATTTTTCCTTAAAGTTTTTGTCATTAAAATAGTTTTATCAAGTGAACTTATGATAAGCAGCCTACACAAACTCATTGATGTTCATTAACATTTAAAGAAAATACTAATATGGACATCAGAGGGAAATGAAGAAAGTGGTCACAAGACTCCAGATTTCTCTGCTTTAAATTCAAGAACAGGTGAGGAGTAGCATTCTTACTTGAGTGCCAATTTATTCTAAATAGAAAACAGAAGTAATTATCACTTACAGTGCAGCTATAGGATAGAATTTAGACCTGAAACAAACCTTGGAGTCAACGCCCTACTTAAACAGATAAGGGTATTGAAACACAGAGAGGTGAATTGCTTCCCCAAAAGTCTTATAGCTAATTAGTGATAATGCCAGGGTTTGACTTTGTTATGTATTAGGAGTGTATATCAGAAGCAGAATAAAAATGGGGTGCCTGGGTGGCTCAGTGGGTTAAAGCCTCTGCCTTTGGCTCAGGTCATGATCTCAGGGTCCTGGGATCGAGCCCCGCATTGCACCTGGCTCTCTGCTCAGCAGGGAACCTGCTTCCCCCTCTCTCTCTGCCTGCCTCTCTGCCTACTTGTGATCTCTCTCCCTCTGTCAAATAAATAAATAAATATTTTTTAAAAAAATCTAAAAACAAAACTTCCTTACGATCTGGAAATTTTCAGAGTGGAATAACCCTGTGCTCCAAAATGCAAAGTCTTAAAGGTTATTTTAATCATTAAAAATGAGACTCTAACTCTCTGGTACATTTAAAATTCTATTAAACAGTTCTTGGAGCAAAAGGAAAATATGAACAATATGAACAAAACTACAGAATTCTGAGAAAACAGTATTAAAAACACGCCATAATATTAAGGAAGGCATGTGATGTAATGAGTACTGGGTATTATATAAGACTGATGAATAACTGACCTCTAATCTACCTCTCAAACAAATAATACATTATCTGTTAATTAATTGAATTTAAATTAAAAAAATTTTTAAAAATAAAATTAAAACATGCCATATGAGAATGTTGTGTGATATAGATGAAACAATGCTTGGGAAGATTCATGGCATACATATCTATATAAATTAAAAAACGAGAATTTTAAAAATGAATTAAGCATCAAGCTCAAAACACTGGGAAAATAAACAATAAAGTAAACTAAAAAAAGAAATAAGGCATTCATAATATAAAAACAAATTATTAGTAAACATAAAGAATTAATAAATCAAGAATTTCATTCTTGAGATAAAGATCAAGAAAAGATTAACACACATAATTTTTAAAACGCAGGGGAAGAAAATAATAATATATACCCAAATAAGATATGACAAGGGGAAAATAACCATAAAAACAGAGGAAATTTAAAATAAAACAGGAGACTACTTTGTATAACTCTGTGCAGATATATTTGAAAATCTGGATGAAACAGGCAACCTTTTATGAAAATGTAATTTTCTAAAACTGAGCCCAGTGGAGACAGAAAATCTAAAGGGCCGAACAATACATGAAGGAAGAAAAATTGTAAAAAGAGTTTGGTTAAGCACCATGCCCAGATGACCTCATAGGGGAATTCTTCCAAATCTTCAAACCTCAGATAATCCCAATAATTCCTAAATTGTTCCAGAGTACAGAAGAAGAAGGAAAACTTCCAAACGTGTTTAATGAAGTAAATTAACAACAGTAAAATCCAGTAATAGCTTTACAACAAAGGGAAAATGAGGAAAGGCATTACTTACCAGTATCAATGCAAAAATTTTAAGTAAAATGTTAACAAATATAGTGTGATGATACATAAAGAAGATGCATGATGATAAAGTAGAGTTTATTCTAGGAATTCAAATATGACTTATTAATCCATTTGCATGTTTTTTTGTATTAGGTCAGAGTCCTCTTCATTGAGCCAGAAGAGTCATTTAACAAAGTTCAACACTCATTCCTTAAAAAGTGATCAATAAGGGGCACCTGGGTGGCTCAGTGGGTTAAAGCCTCTGCCTTCGGCTCAAGTCATGATCTCAGGGTCCTGGGATCGAGCACCACATCGGGCTCTCTGCTTGGTGGGGAGCCTGCTTCCCTCTCCCTCTGCCTGCCTCTCTGCCTACTTGTGATCTTTCTGTCTGTCAAATAAATAAATAAAATCTTAAAAAAATGCTCAATAAAATAGGACTCAGTGCAAAGTAGCTCAACATGACTAGACATTCTCACATGTGTATATATGTATCCCAAAGTTGAGCATCTTAATGGGGAAAATCTGGAAGCCTTCCCTTTATAGTCAGGAACATAAGAGGCTTACAATTTAGAAAGTGTTTTAAAAAATTTGTGTCCAGATCTTAGTTAAAAGCCCTATAATGTTAAATCTTAACTGGAAATAACACTATGAACTGATTTTTAAATAAAAAAGGCTATGTCCGCAGGACAGTCCTAGAAGGAATGGTAACTCTAACCCCTCTAGCGCTACGACTAATGTGTAACCAGGGCTCCATGGAAGAATGGCCAGTCCTAGATTTGGGGCAGTAAATATTCAAGATGAACTTGGAACATTTTATTGTGCTGGTAAGCAAAGTTACCTAAGACTATTGGGACCAAATCAAGAGACACAGGAGCCAACATGAAGGGGCTGTCATTGGTCAAATTAGGGAAGATTAGGGAATTACATGTAAAAATGCAATTTAACTAAAACACAAAGAATGGGTACAAACCCATTATTTTTTAAGAACACTTTAATAGAGAAAGTCAGAAAACTCATTGGACCCTATTGGATGAATCCAGAACGAGGGTCCTAGTCTGCCTTTGAAAGTTAGGGACTGAGAGGAAAGAATGACACACTTATCCTGCCTTTTATGTATCACCTGTAATACAGGTAGACAAGTGACTAACTTGTGAGGAAAAGTTCTTTTTAAAAGAACGTCAGCTCAAAGGTATGGAAAGTAATACAATTAGAAAGTTGTCATTTTACAACCCCTAATGAAGTAGGAGATCGAGGCAACGATTATCAGTGAGTGAAGCCGCTAGATGGAAGGTGGGGGGCCTGTTCGATGCAGAGTTCGGGCTGTCAGCACGTCAGTCCACTGGTGGATCGCTCGAGAGGGGCCAGCCGACACCGTGGGCCCCCCGATGCGATGTAGTGGGAAGCACTCACTGCTACCTGCGAACTGTTTTTGCCAAAAAGTGGAACCTGAGTTTTCTCGTGCTCCTCAAGCTAACTTCTATTTGCAGGAGATACAGGAGAGGAAGAAATTAAGCAAATGACACTGTGAGGAAACAACAGACAAACCAGAGTGTGGGGCAGCTGAACAAATACAACAAATGAATGGCATTAAATTAATAAAGGTGAGGGAGGGGTGACTCCTAGACGCACAACTATGGGTAATACATATGTAAGCTCTGGATCTTGACTAAAACCTGTTTGGGTAAGGGGCGCCTGGGTGGCTCAGTGGGTTAGGGCCTCTGCCTTCAGCTCGGGTCATGATCTCAGGGTCCTGGGATCGAGCCCCACATCGGGCTCTCTGCTCTGCGGGGAACCTGCTTCCTCCCCTCTCTGCCTACTTGTGATCTCTCTCTCTCTCTCTCTCTGTCAAACAAACAAAAAACAAACCTGTTTGGCTAAAAAGACATTTTTCACACAGTCGGGGCATTTTTATTGAGGACTATGTCTTACATGATATACCATTTTATTTTTATTTGTATATACCATTTTAATTTTATTATGTGTGATAAAGACATTGTGATTATGTTTTAACAGTTCCACATTTAATAGCAAGATCTTTGAAGAACTGAGTGTTCTTTTAAAATACTTGAGTGGGGGCACCTGGCTGGCTCAGTTGGTAGAGCACGGGACGCTTGTTCTGGGGGTTGTGGGTTCAAGCCCCACGTTGGATAGAGAGATTACTTAAAATCTTTAGAAATAAGTAAAATACTTCAGCAAAGAATGAAAAGAAAAAGAAAAAAATGGGATTAGTGAAGTGAATCTTGACACCTGAGGGATGGGTTCATATACAGTTCTTTCTACTTTTGAGTATATTTAAAATATCTCATAATAAAAAATATTTAAATTGTTGAAAGACATGTGCCATCCCAACAAAGGTAAACTAAGCGATCTTGGGAGGGGGACCTCCTCTGAGGGGGAAGCACTGGGGAGCACAGTAAACTGGGTGACAAGGAATTTGGAAGAACACTGACTTCTTCACAGGTAGCACTGTTCTAGGTGAGGATAAGGTCTGAGAAGTGAGGAGTCCCCCGCAGGTACTGAGGGTCAGGGAGCTTGAGGCTGCATCAATCGCATGGATATTGAAATTAT
Organism: Nasua narica; assembly: GCA_028533885.1. NCBI lineage: Eukaryota > Metazoa > Chordata > Mammalia > Carnivora > Procyonidae > Nasua > Nasua narica. The sequence goes on from CM052797.1 coordinate 16,672,823, forward strand.
CCAGGATGATAGGAGAGCCCCCTCCAAACATTTTGTTATGAAAGTTTTCAAAAATGCCACAAAGCTGGAAGAACGTTAGAGTGAATATTCCTCTGTCCAGTACCTGGATTCGACCTTGTCATTTTGCTTTACTTGTTTGATCACGTATCTGTCCATCCCCCATCCAGCCATCCACTTTACGTTTTTGCCTCATTTCGAGTGAACTGCAGGCATGAGTGTGCTTCTCTCCTGCAGTTTTGAGGATTAAATCCTTTAAACTGTTAAATACCATAGAAATACACAGTATTTTAAGTCTGGCTAGGAGGAGAAGTTGCCTGACTTCAGGGTGCAAATGATGACTTGTTCTTGAGTCAGCTCCGGGAGCTGAGCCAGACCCGGATGGAGACAGGGCCACCCCTGCATTTCCCTGCTCAGCAGGAGCATCGAGCCCTAGCTGCTGACTCCACACGCTGGCACAGAGCAGCTCCTCCCATCCTGCGCATGGCACACCCCTGCCTGTGGATGCAGACACTCCTCTGCTCTCCAGATACCAGCAACCCGCAGGCAGGTAAAGAAAGGCAAGTGCAGTGTTCGCAGTGGAAGATTAAGGTGGTATATTCCAGAAGGGGCCTCGCAGGGATGCCAGTAACCCAGCCCTTGAAACGTCCTGCTTCCTCCAGGTCGATTTCATCCCCTCTTCTATGTGCATTTCTTTCCTGAATTGTAGTTGTTTCTAATCTGAGGGGGAATATGTCTAGCCTAGTTCCTGTACTTGTCTCTTGCCATGGGTAGGCTAGAAAATTACAACTCCAGAAGTTCCAGGACGACCAGACTTATACTTTATTAAATGCTAAGGCAGAAGATGTTCTGTTTTCCTGAACCAACTTGAGCTTTATATTCACTTGCATGGAGAGAGTGAAAAGGAACAGGAAAAACATTTGTTTATGTCACGTTGACTGGTCTGTGAAACAGGCCCAAGTGACAGACTGGGCTCTGTAACTAATGTGATTTCTGACCCTGGGCCCATTCGTTACCTGGCAGTGCCTCAGTTTCTGTGTCCGTGAATGAAGTTGATAACACCCTGTCTGCCCTTCTCTTGTTTGTGAAAAAGACACATAAAGAGTAACAGAAGTGTAAGGCGGCACGTCTGCCTTGACCAGTTGGGGGCCTGGACTCAGCACTTTAGCATTTAACCACTTGGGTCCTTTCTGTCTGTCTGAGGTCACCTCTCCCTTGCCAGGTCCTCGCCAGGGGGGAGGATGAGTCTGACAGGGCCCCAGCAGCATGGGGGGCTGGGGCTGCTCAGCCCTGCTGCCTAGCTCTAGGCAGGATCGCTTCTCAGAGCATTGGGAAGAGATGAGATTGAGAAGGCTGGGAGTGAGCGGAAGACCTTGTCCTTGGAGAGTGCTTGCCAAGAGGGTAGGCTGATTGAGGGGCGGTGGGGAGGTCCTGGGGTCCCTGCCTGGCTGGCTTCTATCCCCACACTGCACTCAGATGCCTGAGATCACCTCCATTCTCTCTCACCCACCAGTGGCTGGGTTGCACTCTGTCTCTTCTGCTGTTGATTTTCCTCAGCGTTTACCCAAAAGGATGGACTTGTTTCTTTGTTGTCCTTCCCCACTTAGAATGAAAATGAGAGCTCCATGAGGACAGGAGCCTTATTTTATCCACCCTGTGCTCCCAGCACCTGGAACAGAGCAGTGCCTGGCACATAGCAGACACTCAGGAAAAAGATTATTGAGAGAGTGAATGAGTCAGAAATGAAGCCAGTGGAACACAGTGGAAGGCAAGGCCAGACAGAAGCCCCCACGCCCTGCTCCGCCCCACTGACTTCTCTGCCCCTTTCTGATGGAGACCTGATTTGCCTCTTGACTGGTTAGCGGTTTGCTTAGGTACAGGATTCTAGCTTGAAAAATATTTTTCTCTGAATCTGAAAAAAATGTTCTATAGTCTCTCTATGAGTGTTGCTATTGAGACCTCTGAGACTATTCCAGTTTTTAAGCTTTCACGTAACCTACATTTTTCTCTGAAAGCTTTGAGCATCTTTATTCCTGATGACATTTCACCATGATATGCCTCATGTTTTCACCTTTGCCAGGCACTGAGAAAGTCCTTTGAATGTGGAAACCACTATTTTCTAATTTTGAGAAAATGTCTTCTGTTGTTACTTTGACAAGCAACTTTCCTCTCTTCTTTCTGAGAATCCTGTTAATTTGATGTTGGGCCATCTGTATGGTCCTGTAATATTTAATCTCTCATTTTACACAGCTCTTCTAAAAAAAATTTATGCTTTTCCAGACACCTTCCTCATTACTTTTGTTTTCTGCCTTTAATGTTGGAAAGTTCTCCTGAAATGTTTTCTAATCCTTGTTATCACTTTATATAAGTCACTAACGAGCACCTGGAAGCCGCTTGTGCAAAGTCTCTGTTCAGGGTGGGGGGGAAGGCGGCAGACCTGGGGATCCAAGTGTTCCACATACTGGCATTCTCTGACCCTGTTTTTTGCCTCCCCCTCTCCCAGCCCTGCGCTTTTTGGTTGGTTTCAACGCCCCTGAGCCTGGAGTCTTTCCTGGGGTTCAGAGCACATTGGTTTATGTGTGGTGTACAGTCTGCTGGCAGGAGGCTGTAGTCCCTGCTTTTTCTCATTAGTGACTCCTCCTCATTACCCCTTTTCCAAAAAGCGTTGCCATCTCCCATTCACTGGGATCTTTTTCTCCTTGTGGCTTTCTATCTTTTTTTTTTTTTGGTCAGTGATTCAGGAGGGAGAGGAGATAACATGCATGTACTTACTCTCCACCTTTTTAATTAGAAGTTTGCATAGGTGTATTTTAATAGTTCTAATCATGTAATTATAGATATATCACTTAAATCTTTGTAATCTACTCACATGCAAATGAAAATTCAGACTGCTTATTTCAGCCAGCTGTTCACTTGCTCTGATGGTCCACATTGGTCCCGCCATCACCGCGGAGCTATGAGCAAAATGGGGCGTCATCTTCCAAACCCGGGCTCCAGTGAGCAGCAGGCCCCCTCAGAGTGGTGTCCATTCATTTATAGCTGAGGCAGCACAGCTCTGTGTCCTGACAGTGTGAGGCATTTCTTCAAACAGAAAACTACAGTAAGGAAACCTCCATCAAGTTCATTCCTAAACATCTTATCTTTTTGTCAATTATTTATAAAGGGTTGAAGAATGCTTTCAAAGGTGTCAAAAGAAATCAACATTAATTTGGCTAAATTTAAACCATAAATAAATGCCCTGAAAGACTGGGGTGTGAGTATGCAGGGAGGCGCTGGGGGAGGGGGGTTATGCACGGGGATGCGTGTGGCCATCGGTAGGTAGATTAAGGACAGTGCTTGAAAGGAAATGTCACATGAAGTCACATTTCACTGTATTGTTGATGGTTTTCAAATGGCTCATCCCAATTGCTTAATTGACAGTAGAGAATGATATACTAAAATAAAAGAGTGAGTTGCTTTTTTTTAATTTTATTTTATTTATTTATTTATTTTAAGATTTTATTTATTTATTTAACAGAGAGAGAACACAAGCAGGCAGAGAGGCAGGCAGAGGCAGAGAGAGGAGCAGGCTCCCTGCGGAGCAAGGAGCCCGATGCGGGACTTGATCCCAGGACGCTGGGATCATGACCTGAGCCGAAGGCAGCTGCTCAACCAACTGGGCCACTCAGGCGTCCCTGAGAGTGAGTTGCTTTTAAACATAACTTGTGATGGCGACGTATTAACATTCAGGTACATCTGCCCTGTTCAGGGTGATCCATTAGGTCGAACTCCGTCCTTGAATGTCAGCAAACTTTATGGAAGCAGAGCCTCGGGAGCTGGTTCGCTAACTGGAAGCAAGCCCTTGACGACGAGTGAAGATGAATTTGTGTAACAACACTTGTGTAGGTTTAAAATTCACGAAGCACTGATAATTTCCATCTTAGCTTCCTGTCAGACGAAGTAAATGTAATTTTAGTAGTACCCTTTTTTTCTTTTTTGTTTGAAGGCGAAGTTAGTTGGTGTCCAGTGGATTAAATGTAAGAGATCCCATTGCCCATTCAGGAAATTCAGTTCTGTTTTCTCAGGCTGCTCTGTGACACTAAGTCACATGTAAATATGATCCAGGGCCTTCCATCATGCTCCTGAGATCTTACAAATATGCTAGATGTATACTGAAAATAGTATATTGGTATGTTAACACATTATGAAGAAAGAGCTTTTGAGGAGCTGGTATTCACGAATAGTCTTTTGATAGCATGGATTTTAAGTCATCTGGTTTTTTGTTTTTTTGTTTCTTTTTTAGTTTTATTTATTTAAGTAATCTCTACACCCCATGTGGAGCTTGAATTTACAATCCTGAGATCAAGAGTTGCAAAGCATCGGTTTTTAAAGGACAGCTTCTCTAACTGAATACATTTTTTTTTAAGATTTTTTTAATTAATTAATTAATTAATTACTTTGACAGAGAGAGAGACACAGTAGAGAGGGAACACAAGTAGGGAGAGTAAGAGTGGGAGAGGGAGAAGCAGGCTTCCCACCGAGCAGGGAGCCTGACCCAGGGCTCGATCCCAGGACCCTGGGATCTGACCCAAGCCCAAGGCAGACACTTAATGACCGAGCTACCCAGGAGTCCCAAGAATACATTAAAAAAAAAAAAAAAAAAGTGAACAAGGCAATTATTCAATAAAAGGACAGATTTTGTGTCAAATTTAATTTCAGTAGTTATAACTTGAATGTTCTTGTTACTGTATAGTTTGTCAAATAGAAATGTGCTAAAACAAAATAAGTAACCGCACATCTTACATTTGAAAATTAACTTTTTTGGAATGATCTTCAATATTTAAAATTCTGCTAGAATACTAGATAGAATTACAAATTCTAGAATACAGATGATAGAATGCAAAGGGTAACAGACATGAAGAAGCTACTTTGACGGAGTACCTCATATAGTTATTCCACATATACGTTCTTGTCTAAGTCATATGAGATCCTATTAGCCAGACGTGGCAGTGCTTAACATTTAAGTCTTAATTAGAAAGTCTTTTCATCAAGCGAAGCTAAATGCAAATCAGAGCAAATGAGACTGTACGGTTTATGAATCATCGTCGATAAAGTCCAGTCACAGAGCCAAGGATTTTCCAGTTGAGAGGGAGTGCAGCTGGTCATGGGTTGTGTGGGGTGAAGGTGAGTGATGGTGGTTGTGATGGCTATTCCAGTTAAATTTACATAGGGGAGGAATGGGAGAATTGCTACATTTTTGGTGACCTCCTATGGCAGTTGGCCAGTAAATTCCAAGACAGTAAATCAGAGAATCATTAAAAAAAAAAAGATCCATATATCCCTTAAATACTTTATATTAATTAAATACATATAAATGCACATTCATCTACTCGTGTTTTTATGTAGATCCCAGGCCTCTGCTGTGAATATGGATTTGTTCTTCCATTAGCCACACAGCCATACTGCGGCTGGGGTTTCTTGAAAGTGGAAAGAGCTGGATAGTCTGGATGGAAGATTCTTTATGACTTTTAGTAATTTCTTTCGTCTTTTTAGAGTTAATTTCTTCCATACCAAATTTGACGGCATTTTGGGTTTTTTAGTAATTTGCCTTCATCAGATGCTCCCAAAGCATTCACTGAACAATTGTTTTGGTACCCATTCATCAGTTACTCTGAAAAGTACAAAGGAAACAGTACAGTTGTCAAAGATCGTATTATTCATAGAGCTCGGTTGGTGAGAGCAGACGTGTGTCTGCGTGCGTGTGTGCATGGTCTGTGTGTGTGCAAGTGCGCATCTGGGCAAGCGTGCTCGTGCTTGTCTGTGTTGCGGGATTGGGGAGAAACCTGAGGGTCCCGGGCAGGTGGCAGGTCCTCAGTGGCTGTAAATGCTTCAGTGAGAAGATGAAGAGAGGTGGTGAATCTGGCGAAGCTGTGTGAGTGGAGCTCAGGTAAGAGCACCTTGCTGTTTAGATAGGAGCATTTAGGAAGCCTCAGATGCTCTTGCTGAAGGCCCTTTTCTCAGTCACTCTCATCTCCCTGTGGCAGCCATCTCCTCCCTGGAGCTGCCATCCCTGGCCTCCCAGGCAGTCTGCTTCTGCCTCCGTAAGGCAGCTCCCACGTGGCTGAGCTCGACCCTACAGACGGAGAGCCCCTTGTATCTCTGTATTCTCTGACACCATACTGGCCTCTGGCTCTTGATATCCCTTTGAGGATGCAGTCTCACTGGCCTTCTGCTGTTTGGCTTTCTCCAGGCTTCCTGAGGCTAGTTCGCAGCTCTCTGGATTTTAGGTCCCCTGGAGGTGGGTCAGACAGCAAATGGAGCCCTTGGAGAAGCACTCTGTAGAGCATTCATCGTTCTTTCTTTCTTTCTTTCCTTCTCTTTCTTTCTTTCTGTCTTCCTTCCTTCCTACCTTCCTTCCTTCCTCCCTCCCTCCCTCCCTCCCTTCCTTCCTCCCTTCCTCCCTTCCTTCCTTTCGATTTACTTGTTTCTTTATTTGAACAGAGAGAGAACACAGAGGGAGAGGGATAAGCAGCCTCCCAGGATCCCAAGATCATGACCTGAGCCAAAGACAGATGCTTCAGACTGAGCCCCCCAGGCACTGCTGTAGAGCACCGCTTTCAAATGAGGCCATGTGAGAATCTGAGGAAGCAGGGAGACTCTCATATGTAGGGATGGCCAGAACATTAAATTGCAGCCCCTGAGGGGCCAGCAGCTTTGGATTCCGGGAAGGCCTCCATCATTTGGGTTGGGGCATTCTGATTTGCGCAGGGCAGGAGCAGAGGTGGTTCTCAGTGTGGCTTGGCGGCATGCCAGCTGGCCACTGGCTTTTGCCCTACCCTCGGGAAGCTTGAAGAGCAGAAACTTCTGCAGCAGAAGAGCACAAACTTTTCTTGGGGCACAGACCCTCGATAGTGTGGGGAAAGCTATGCACTCTTAACAGGAAAAAAATACTCCTAGATCTATAGCCTTTTTATGCAGTTTCAGGGAGTTGAAAGACAGTAGGGGTAGAAAGAAGCAGCTCCTAATGTCCACCCTTCCCGAATCCGTCCTTTCCTTTTCTTACCCATCTCTGGCCCACTCTGTTTCTCCTCTCCTGCTCCCTTCCTTCTCTTCTGCTTGAACCTTATGTCTGGACACTGCTGCCTTGACCCTTACTGACTTCTTTAGCACTCAGGGCTGAAGTGGTTTTTTGGCTCCAGATCTCCACTTTCCTTAGCATGTGCCAAGAAACTGCCTGCTAACCAAGCTGTTCAGTGGCAGAGAGGAGACTTGAGTAGAGGGGATAATGTGGCCCAGCGGTTCTCAGAGTACTGGCCCTCAACCAGCAGCAGCAGCGGCAGGTCTGGGGACTTGGACATGCAGAACTGCAGGCCCACCCCACACCTGCTGAATCCCAAACTCTGGGGGTGAGGCTCACCCCCTGGGGGATGTTGATGCAGGCTAAACGGTGAGAACTGCTCATAGAGTGAATGAGGCCCCAGTTTTAATTAACTTGTTCAGATTTGTGTGAAGTTCTTTATAAACTCTGCCTCAAGCCCCTTTGCAACCAGACTGTAGCCCCATAAGGGCTCTAGAGAGAAACTCTGGACCCTATGGATGCGGTGGCAGGAGATGTCTTCTCTAAAAGGAGTCTCAGGCGCTGGCCTTTCGAAATGGTACTGGGACAGCAGAAGGCTACTGCTATCCCCTCCCTCACTACTGCGTGGAAGAGAGGTGAGTCCAGGGCCTGATCTCCTTGGGATCCTGGCAGGGCAGTACTGAGGGAGATGATGGAAAGGTTGTTATTCCTGCTGCTTCTCTTATTTTTGAGAGATTTTTAAACTTCAGAGCCATTTCAAAGTTAATGGAATCACAGTTCTAGAAGAGTCATTTCTTTAAGAACAGTCTGGAAGGAAAACTGAGGGCCCAATTCCCTTGAATATCACAAAAGTCAAAGTTTGGTGGTGTTCTAACCCCATTTCCTCCCACCCGACATACAGAGGAGTCTTTCTTGTCTTTCTGTCTCTTTCTGAGACTCACTCATTTGTTTAGTCTACTAATTCTCATCCCTATCTCTTTCTCTTCTTGCCACTTATTTCTTAGACCAGTGGCTCATAAAGTTTGTGGCAAGCAAGAACCATGTGGGTGACTGTTACAGTTCAGTCCTACCCCACTATAGAGATTCTGGTTTAATAATCTAGGTGGGACCCAGGAATCTGCCTTTTTGCCAATGCCCCCACATTTTGTTCCACGGACTGCTTTGCTGGCCCCTGGAATGGAATGCGTGCTAGGATAATAGCGATTTATTTTAAAATTGCGACTTGTCATGCATTACTTAGGTAACAAAAGAAGATATTTTAAAAATTTTGTTTTAGCCACAGAAATTTTTGTTTTACTTAGAAATTGAAATGTGAGAAGTGAGCAATTACATGGTTCTGCACCCAACTTTGAGCGCCTCCATGTGTCAGTCATGATTTTAACTTTGGAGGGGAAGAAAGAAACACACCATAAAAAACCTTTAAGTCTCTGCTTAACAAATGTTTCACCACTAAAAATATGTAAATTTGTTCCTCCGTACATAGTATATGTATGAAAACGAGAGATGAAGCTATATTCGTTGAAGGGGTAATCCATCCTGGTGAGTCAAATTCCTAAATTGTAAAAACCTCGAGTCATAGGAAGTGTTTTGAACATTCAAGAAAATTATCACTGTCTGGATTGCTGTCTTTAGTTTACTTCCCTCATATATGCTAAGTTCATTGGCTTCTGTGACTGAAGCGAGTGCCATCTCCCTGAGGTTTCCGATGCCATGAGAATATGGAAAGCAAGCCTCCGTGGAGAGAGAAGTCACTCTGAGAAGGACTTTGAAGATTGTTTTCTCATCTGCTTTTTATTTTTATATGCAAACAGGGTCCTGTGTAGTTCATCTTATCTCTGTCTTTAGCCAGAAATACTTTGGCCCATAAAAATGAGGGAAAAAAATCTCCCGCTCAGAGTGACATAGGTGAAAATGTTAAGTATTCAGTTCTTTGAAGTGAAATCATTTATTTTTCTTCTTAGTGTAATCCATACCCCTTTCTGTTCCTTTCCCCTCTGTCTCCCCTCCACGCTTCCCAGACACCAAGCCAAGAACCTTTTTAGTCATCTTTAAATCCTCTTCCTCTCTCACTCCGTACTTAATGGCAAGTCCAGAAATGGCAGTCCTTTTAAAGTGTCATGAATTTATTGTGTTCTCTGTGCACTTAATTGTTCCTGCCCAGTCACTGTGCCCTTGAACAGCACCTTTCTCCTCCTTAATCTTTCTGTGGTTATGGACCCCAGGGGTACCCACAGGCCCTTTTCCTGAGGAAATGCGTGTACGCACGTGCGTACACCTACACACGCACACAGTTTTGTCTTCCTGTAAGCTATCTGCAGACCTTGGTTAAGAAACCTTCCTCAGAGTCATTTTCCTGCCTGTAATATCTCCTGCAACAGATAAATCTTCATATTTTTACCATTTATCCTCTCAAAATAGATTTAATTATGTCACTAACTGCTTAAAGTTTTACTGACTTGTCTTTGACTATAGAATAATAACTAGTCTGTTAAGCAGACTCTTTAAAGACCAAGATCCTCCGGGCGCCTGGGTGGCTCAGTGGGTTAAGCCTCTGCCTTCGGCTCAGGTCATGATCTCAGGGTCCTGGGAACGAGCCCCGCATCAGGCTCTCTGCTCAACAGGGATCCTGCTTCCCCCCCCCCCCCACCTCTGCTTTCCTCTATGCCTACTTGTGATCTCTCTCCTCTCTGTCAAATAAATAAGTAAAATCTTTAAAAAAAAAAGTCTTTGGGTGCCTGGGTATTAGTCAGTTATGCATCTGCCTTTGGCTCGGGTCATGATCTCAGGGTCCTGGGATCAGGCCCCACATTGGGCTCTCTGCTCAGCGGGGAGCCTGCTTCCCCCTCTCTCTCTGCATGCCTCTCTGTCTACTTGTGATCTCTCTCTCTGTCAAATAAATAAATAAAATCTTAAGGACCAAGGTCCTCCGTTATCTAATTCTGTTTCATTTGGCTTCCCTGCTTTCACCAACTTCCTACTGCTTTATTTACTGTTCTCCAAATCAACACTGTGGGTTTGTATAACTTTTTGCCTGCTCCTGCTGCTCTTGTACCTAGAATGCTTACATCCTCAACCTCCTCTTCTTCTTCTTTTGAAAGCATCTTTCTTTTTCGAAGTTCTGTTGCAACAGTTGCGGTTCAGGAGACCATCTGTTACTCTCTTGGGAATATCTGCCCATCTCAGCTTCCTGTGCTCCTACAGAACCATCTACCTGTACTAGAGTGTTGGTTAATTAGGTTGAACTATATGAAATTGCTAATATTTAGCTTCTTTTAACACTTTGTTCTTGAATTTACATACGGTAGAATTCACTCTTCTTGGTGCACAGTTCTGAGAGTTTTAACAAATGCATTAACTTCTGTAGCCATCACCACAGTCAAGATACAGAATAGTTCCATCACCTGCCCCCAGAATATTCCTTCATGCTACCCCTCTGGAGTGTTGTGTCTTTTTGATGTAATTTTTAATATTTAATCCAAAATACAATAGTTGTCTGCTTATCTTTCTCATTAGATTGTAAACTTTTCAAGAATCCTAGAATCCAAGCCATGGCTGTTTCCCCATAGTTCCTAACATAGAGCTTGGTGCATTTTAAGTTCCCAGGGCCTGAGTTTTAGCTGAGTCAACACATGAATGCGTGGTTAACACAAATAATTAGGAGGGTTGCTTTAATTATGACAGTGAACTTCCCTGCTCCTCATTTTCCTGCCTTTTCCTTCTTTAGCTGAATCTGCTAATGGGTTCCACCATGCCCTGCCCCGTTCTTGAGTCAGCCATGATAGAAACAGCAGCCCTGACTCCTTCTGTCTCCAGATTCTGGAATGTAGTTAAGAGAGTAAGCAGATTGTAGCCCTAGCACAAGGGTGCAAGAGCACTTGGCTCTGAGAGTTCCAGACAGACCAAGTTCAGCCTCTTGCTGCTGACAGAATCCAAAGGCAGGGAGACAGGTAGTGGTGACATAAGAAAGGACTTTATTTCAGTGCGGCCAACACTGGGAAAAGGGTAGGCTAAAGTCTCAAAGACTGTCTGCAAAGTGCTAAAAATACCTGGAGGTTCATATAAGGAGAATGTAGGACAAAGGTCAGTGGATACCTGCAGGTGGGCAATGAGGTCAAGTCATCATTGTCTTGGGGTGAGTCATGGGCAGGGTCTTGCTGGCTCAGGGAAGTCCTTATTGCTTGGGTTGAGGGGTGGTTTGGGTTCCCATCAGGGGATGCTTTGCCCTCAGGCTCTTTTGCCTGAGTTAGGAGATAAACTAGAAGGAACTTAATCAGCCAGTTTGAGGTCACAATGAAGGAAGTAGTTGACGTACGTCCTCTTTCAAGATCTCGTGTGCTTCATGCCAGCTCTGAGCCCAAGGCATTTGGATGACCTCTCAGTGGCAATGGGCAGTTGCTGGCTTGGTGGCATGCAAGCACCTTTCAAGAGAGACACCGCTGCAGGTAAATGTACGCAGGAAGAATATAACTTAATCATCACCATACTCTTTATTTGCCTCTCTTCTCTCAAAATCGTCATGGTACCACTTACTTGCCTCCATTGCTCTGAAAGCAGAGGAGCTATCTGGAGCAGCAGGTGCCACCTAGTGACCAGTTACCAGGCACCTTGATCTCCAGTGCCTCCGTTACTGTCACATGGGTGCTCTCCCTTCCTTTTGATGCCACCTCTGGTAATCTCTTATTCTCTCTCAGTTTGTTCCATTTCATAGAATTGATCATCTGTCATCCATGTTTGAGTTGGGGCCTCCCTGTACCTAGAGCATGTTCTTTTCAGGAGAGGAGGTAATAACTCTCCTATCTATAGCGCTTTTCAGCTGGGGCTGATGTTGGCCATTAGGCATATCAATCATGATGAACACTGATTTCGAGGTCCATTTTTTGGTCACTAGTATTACTGGCACAGTTTTTTAGAGCTATAGCACAACATAAATATTTTTAACTTTAATAAAATACTACAGAATCGTCTACATGCAGGTAATAAGCATAATCTCTGTTGCTTGATTTAATTAAAATACTTCATATAAACAGCATTTAAAATATAAAACAAACCTGGTATCAGAACATAGTTTAGAAGTGGAAAGGTTAAGGGAGTGGCGAAAAGTGTTCAAAAACAGGGCTGTGTTTAGGACTTCCTAGTGATAGGCCAAACACTTTGGCAAAGATTCAGGTATTGTAGCAATGAAGTTGGGTGGAGTGAACACAGTAAAGTCACTCTTTCCACTTTAGTATTTAAAAACATAACCAGGCTTTGATGTTAAAGAAGAAAGTGAGTGTGCATAGAAAATAAGTACTGTGTTTCTTTCTTCTCCGGTTTCTGTGACATTATAACATTTCTTGGTATAAAAGGCTCCGTCTCCACTGCCTGCTATTGTTTTGCAAGGAAAGTAGGCGTTAGATATCAATTCAGATTTGAGGAGGTGAGTAACAGTTCAAATTGTTTTTCCAGATAAGGCGTTTTCTCCAGTGGTTTTTAGTAGTACAAATAAACAAATATCACGTTACTTTTTAGAGTGCTCTTTTTAGAGTGTTTTCCGATTTCAGTGCAGATATCCCAGCCCTTTGTGGAACACGAGTCTGGATCATTCTAGAAACTCTGCTTTGACAGAGATAAATGATGACTTGAAAAAATACTTAAAGAGCTAAGTTAGTTTCTCACTTCTCCCTGCTACACCTTAACCCACAGATGGGTCCCAGGCTGAGCGCATGGCTGACGCGGACCCTGGGAGGCTTTCGCTGCCCTACCCCTTGGGGACCTGGGTTCTAATCTACAGACTCCAGTTTGGCGCCATGATACAGAGACATTGCATTTGGTGGGAAGGGGTACTCGGCTCCCCTCAGAACTTTGTGTAGGCAGGGTGGGCAAGCCGGAGGGGCCCTGGCGCATACCCTGAGGGCAGCAGCTGGAGACCCATCTTGCTCCCAGAGCTGAGGAGGACACAGGCACTGTGAAGGAAAACTGCGTCTGACTCCTAAGCATTTCACGCAGAAATGGGTTGAAGAGCATCAGAACTCCCTTCTGCCTGGATTATCCTATTAAAAGGTCATTTAAAAATTATCTTTTCTTTGGAAGGGTTTATACCTCCATAAGGCAATCAGTTGTTTTTATTCGTGAATTAACAAATCGCCTTCCTGCTTACCAGAGGGCTGTCGCTGGATCTCTGAGGTTTAGAGATGAGCAGGATGTCCGAGGAAGGGAGAGCTGGGAGCCTAGGGAGGAGGCCTGGACAGTGCCAGCTCAGCGGGTTTAGCTCAGGTGGCTGCTGAGTTGCCTCCAGGGGAGAGAGAGGAAAACCTGAAGAACAGAGGACCCTGAGGATAAACTTTACTTTCCTCATTTTACCTTTGACCAACTCCAACCATAAGGAAACGATTAGACATTTGTTTTAAAGAATGTGGAATTCAATGATTGTCCAAGTCGACAGTCTTCCCAGACAGAAATCTTCCTACTCTGGGATAACATTTTGGTAGAAAAATCCCAAGAAACCGCATTTTCGACATCGTCCGGCGTTTAAGTAAGGCGTGCCATGCCTGCCTCCGTGCTCAGCACGCTCCTCACTGCTGCCACCCTTGGGGGGGCCAGACTCCTTTGATGATTAAGATGCTTAGGTTTACTCCTTTTTCCTTTAAAAAATTAATTTAGTGGAGTAACTCTAATATACCCATTCCAGCCAGGTGTACTGCTGTTTCACTCTGCCACTGACACCTCCCCCCACCAGAGTTAGCACAGACCCCACGGGTCAAGGACCTGCTTCCCGACCAGACTGGTCCTTACTTCCGATGCCAGCTGCACTCTGGAGGTCCCAGAACATCTGCGCTTCTGACCATCCCGCTGTAAATACTCCCAGGACCCCGTCGGGTTTCATAACCTACTGGAGCAACACACAGAACTCAGGAAAGCACTGTACTTAACAGTTAAAGCTTTATTATAAAAGGTGCAAATCAAGAGGACTGGCCAAATGCAGAGACATACGGGGCGAGGTCTGGGAAGGAAGCAGAGCTTCTGTGCCCTCACCTTGTTGAGTCAGGGTGCATGACGTCCTGGTACATTCCTGTGTTCACCGACTAAGAAGCTCCACTGAGCTTCAGTGTCCGAGGTTTTTATTCGGGCTTCAGTACACAGGTAAGATTGATTGAACGTGATTGAACTCAGTCTCCAGCATCCCTCCCCTGGAGTTGGCGGTGGCTGAAATTACCAAGCTTCTGATCGCAGGGTTCCTCTTCCAGGTGGCTATCTCCGATTGTCAAGCTCTGCAGGGGTCCACCCCAAGTCCCCTCATTAGCATGACAAAGACACTCCTCCCACGCCGGAAATTCCAAGTGTTTCCTGAAGCTCTGTGCCTGAAACCTCACACAAATTCTTTTTCACACCACAGTAATGCATTCATTTAGTTCAGTAAGTCGGATAGTACAAGATTTAAATACCTTCAACTTTTAACTATTTTTCGGATATTACTTCCAAATTGCCATGTGACATGCATATTCTGATTTTTCTTGATTTATCTGCCTGAGATCTTTATGATCCTTGGACTTTCTGTTTGGAAGATGGGGAGGTAGTCCTTTCACCCTGTGCTCTCCTTCCCTGGCACTGCCTTCCTCCCCCAATTCTGAGTTTATATATTGTAACTACGTAAATATTATTCATTGCTCAGCCAAGTAGTACATCAGTAGTATCTTCCTTCCTTGTGCAAATTTCAATTTTTCTTGGACTTAAAAATTGCCTCGTTTTTTAATATGCTGCATTGTCTGCGTCTTTTATTACTCTTCTTAAACTGAAGAGACTACACAGAATGCTTCTTCAAGTTCTCTTTCATGTAGTTAGAAAGCTTTTGTTGCTTTTCCCTGGGGGCCTTTTTGGAACCCCACCCTCCAGCTCAGGTCTGGGTGTGTCCTCTGCGGGATTTGGCACAGCCCTTGCTCCTTGCTTGTCCTTACCCCTGTCATCCTGGGCATTTCCTTCACCTCTCCAGTTTCTTGGCTCCAGGGAGGCCTCGTCCATTAACTTTCTGAGAAAGGGTATGTATCAGTTTATGATGCTTTCCGCCACAGGGGAGAGCCAACTACAAGTGACTTAAACAGGACATTTCTTACCTCAGGCAAATCTGGAGTGAGGATGGTACAGAATTGCTCAGAGATATTTTCAAACCCAGTGTTACAGGATTTTTGTCCCCTTAGCACCTGTAGTTCTTGGGTCACACCACTTTGAAGAACGAAGAGGGAGACCAGATGAAGAGTAGTAGGCAGCAGAGCAGAGTTTATTGGGTGATACTATAAAGGCCCTGGCGAGGGAGGGAGGCCCGAGTGCGTTGCCCTTGGAGTTTCTTTTCTTTTTTTTTTTTTTAAAGATTTATTTATTTATTTATTTATTTATTTGAGGCAGAGAGAGAGAGCATGAGAGGAGAGATCAGAGGGAGAAGCAGGCTCCCTGCAGAGCAGGGAGCCCAATGTGGGACTCGATCCCGGGACTCCAGGATCATGACCTGAGCCGAAGGCAGTGACTTAATCAACTGAGCCACCCAGGCGCCCGCCCTTGGAGTTTCTAAGTTTAGGGCTCTTTTCTAAGCTGAGCTCTTTTGCAGAACTTTCTTAAGCAATCAGGGCTTTGATCACGAATCTGTCTACCTATTAGGTTAATGTCTCTGTGCCCATGGTCCTTTTTGGCTGACATCTGGGGGATTATGTCTTAACTGTCCCCTGCCCACGGTACTAACAAATGCCCTGTGGTTAATTGTCTTATTTTAGGACGTTTTGCAGAAGTCATTTCTGCAAAGGCTGCAAAGCAGAATGTCAGTGCGGTCCTGTCGAAGCTGCAGAACAGGATGTCAGTGCTGTGTTTTGGATTCTTTTTTTCAAGATTTTATTTATTTGACAGAGAGAGACACAGCGAGAGAGGAACACAGGCAGGGGGAGTGGGAGAGGGAGAAAAAGGCTTCCTGCCAAGCAAGGAGCCCAATGTGGGGCTCAATGAGGGGCTCGATCCCAGGACCCTGGGATCATGACCTGAGCTGAAGGCAGACACTTAACGACTGAGCCATCCAGGCACCCCTGTCAGTGCTGTTTTATCTTAACTGTTCCGACTCCATATTTTCTTGCTGGGGACCCTGGCCCTGACTATGTCTGAGTGTCCAGTTAACTCCTGATGAAGTAGTTTTGGAATGTAGGTGAGGTTTGTTGGGGTAAGGTCCGGAGCTGACTACCAAGAAAGAATTCTTGAGATGTCTTTTGTGCGAAATGGTGCTATTTTTTTTTAAGGCACAGGGACAGGATCTCTGGGCAGAAAGAGCTGCTGCACTGGGGTTGTTAAGGGGTGGCTGATTATATACTTGGGAGCTGGAGGGAGGGAAGAAAGGAGGTTTTCAAAAGAATTTTCTTTCTTTTATCTTTTCTTTTTTTTTAAGATTTTGTTTACTTATTTGACAGACAGAGAGAGAGAGAGAGAGAGATCACAGGTAGGCAGAGAGAGAGGGGGAAGCAGGCTCCCCACCAAGCAGAGAGCCCTACGCAGGGCTCCATCCCAGAACCCCGGGGCCATGACCCAAGTGGAAGGCAGAGGCTTTAACCCACTGAGTCACCCAGGTGTCCCTCAAAAGAACTTTCATATGCTAAAGAGGACCTACCAGATCCTGGAGGCCTTGCCACCAGCAAGTTAAGGTGATTTTTCCCTCTAGTAAGGCATTAACATTAAGACAGTTGGGAGCTTTCTGGAGGAGTGTCACACATATCCCACCCCAGAGTGTGTGTGTGGGAGGGTTGCAGGAGGGTGTCACTTTGTGCTTTGTCTTCAGCTTGGCTTCTGCTCCCTCATCACTAACCTCAGGTCTTGAGCTCTTTGAGCCTCCATGTGAGGATTTGGCCTGTGTAGTGCCCTGCTGCAAGGAGTCCTATGCAGAAAGCGGTTATCTGGAAGTGAAAAAGGAGCCATTTTCTCTGGTGAGCCCCATTTGAATCCTTTTAGGAAAACTTCCTAGCCACCTTCACTTCACATCTCAGGTCATAGCGAAGGGAATGGAATGGCCATAACTGGCCTCTAGTTAGGATTCACCACCCTCCTGGGGCTGATACCCCACCTCCTTCAAAACAGATGACCACTTAATATGTGAATAAAATCGGGGTTTTCAGCAAGGAAGAAAGGGGATGGCTGTTGGGTTGGCCATTAACAGTGGCTGCTGTGGTACAAGGAAGTCAGTTGAATGTCTGAGAACATGTCTATGTCACCTGCCCACTTGATAGTTTTGCTGAGTATCGCATTCTAGGTGGGAAATTAGTTTCTCCTAACTTTGCAGGCATCACTTCATTGTTTTCTAATTTTCAGCACTGTCACTGAACCCACTGGCATTCTGATCTCCAGTCCTTCATATGCTCTACTTCTTTCCCTCTCTTTGGAAAAATTTAGGAAAAACTCTTTATTCTTGGTATTCTGACATGCTATGACATGTGTCTTTTTAAAAATTCATTGTGATTGGCACTTGGAACTAGAAAACGTCTTCCAAATTTGGGGAAATTGTTTCGCAGTATTTCTCTCTCTCTTGTTGAGCCCCTTGGACGGATCCTTTAATTTCTTTTTTTTTTTTTAAGATTTTATTTATTTATTTGAGAAAGAGAGAAAGTGTATGCTCACAGTGGATGGGAGGGGCAGAGGTAGACGAAAAAGCAGACTCCCTACTGAGCAGGGAGCCCAGCTTGAAGCTCCATCCCAGGACCCTGGATCATGACCTGAGCTGAGGGCAGACAGCTCAGATCAGACCTGAGCCGGGCATCCCTATTTCTTTTTCTTTTTAATCTTCGGTTTCCCAACTCTTTATCCTTTTATTTTTTTCTTGTTATATGAGATAATCTCTCAATTTTATCTTCCAAATTTCCACTGATTTTTTTTCCCCCTTCTCCCACATTTCAGTTTTCAAGAGCACTTTTGTTCTAGGCTTTTTTTTTTTAAAGAGCAGTAAATGACAAGAGGAATGGATGATGTGATGTGATGGGTAGAAATTCCAGAAAACTTTGTTCTGCAAGCAAGGGAACTAGAGTTGGTTCATGTGAGATGAATCTCAGTATTCCTGAATAGGTAGGCAGGTTGCTTAGTAAAAGAAAAGGAGGTAGGAGGAACCGTGGGGAGCTTGGGAGGAATATAACAAAGGCCACGAACAAGAATGTGATGAATAAGTTAAAACAACAAAACAAGTGGCTTTGAGAGCTTCCTTAAAGCAGTTTGTTATTTGTCTCAAATTAACATTCTTGGGTTTTTCAGACCCCTGTATTTGTTATTACTTTTAAATGACATTAAATCTTCATTCTTGAGTATAAAAGTAATAACATGTTTATTGTAGAAATCTTGGAGAGTATAAGAAATCACAAAGAAGGGCACCTGGGTGCCTCAATTACATCTCTGACCCTCGATTTGGGCTCAGGTCTTGATCTCAGGGTTGTGAGTTTAAGCCCTGCTTTGGGCTCCTGCGCTGGGCGTGGAACCTACTTCAAAAAAAAAAAAAGAAAGAAATCACAAAGAAAAACATAAAAATTGTGTATCATCTGACCACTCAGAAATAACTGTTAGTAATATTTTAGTGTTTTTATGGTATATTTAGTAATATTGTTGCAGAACCTGTACTGGGTCCTGGCGGAAAAACCAAGCGGCACTCAGAGACTAAGGAGGATTGGAGATTTATTTAAACACCGGTGGGCTCAGAGGAGACCCTTCTCCAAAGGTCTGAGCAACTGACAGGGTTAGGGGTGAGTTTTTATGGCTACAGGTGATGGGGGAGGGTAACAGGACATTTTCTCAGTCTCTCAGGGCAGATTGGCTCCCCCCTCTGTGGAGAGCATGATCTACACGGAAGCGCCTTGGGGGAGTGCTAAATCATCCTGGGGAATTTAGGCAATGCAGCTGGGGCTGGGATGCTGAGAGTAGCAGACAGGGAGGGACTGAGTCCAAGGTCTTTATTCTGCCTCTTGTGCAGCTGGGCCCATGGGATGCAGAGAGCAGCGGATAGGGAGGGGCTTGGGTCCAAGGTCTCTATTCCACCTCAATATATGAATATGCTATATGTTTCTATATACTTTTTTTAAAGATTTTATTCATTTATTTGACAGAGTGAGGTCACAAGTAGGCAGAGAGGCAGGCAGAGAGAGCCCCTGCTGAGCAGAGAGCCCAATGTGGGGCTTGATCCCAGGACCCCGAGACCATGACCCGAGCCTAAGGCAGAGGCTTAATCCACTGAGCCACCCAGGAGCCCCTCTATATGTTTTTTAAAAACAAAATTAGAATCATACTACGAGTTGTTTTTATACCATGCTTTCTCCTGTTAACAGTACAATTCATGTCTTGAATATTTTTGACATGAGCTATTTTTTCAAGATCACTTTTTTCTTTGGAATTCTTTTTAAATTAATAGACTTTATTTTTTAGAGCAGTCTTAGGTTCACAGGAAAGTTGACAGAAAGTACAGGGAGTTCCCATGTACCCTGAGTCCTCCCACACCCCACCCGGATAACCTCCCCAGCTATCAACAGCGGTACCTGGGCGGTGTGTTAGTTACAACTGATGAACCTATGCCGACACATCATTATCACCCGTAGTGATAATGTAGTCCGTAGTTTATATTGGAGTTCCCTCTGGGAGCTCTTCCTTCTGTGGGTTTGGACAAATGTATAATGACATGTATCAACTCTTATAGTATCAAACAGAATAGTTCACCACTCTAAAATGTCGTGTGCTCCAGCTCTTAATCCTTTTTCACATCCCCTCAAGCCCCTGGCAACCACTGCCTTTTCCAGAATGTCGTATAGTTGGAATCCTGCAGTATGCAGCCTTTTTCATGCCCATCTCTTTCTCTTAGTAATACATATTAAAGTTTCCTCCATGCTTTCCATGGCCTTACAGTTTATTTCTTTTTATCACTGGATAATATTCCGTTGTGTGGCTGTACCACTCTTTATTTACCCACTCAGCTGTTTTCAGAGGACGTGTTGCTTCCAAGTTTTGGCAGTTATGAAAAAGCTGTTAAAACATACGTGTGCAGGGTTTTATGTGGATGTAAGTTTTCAACTCGGTAAATTCTGAGGAGTGCGATTACTGTATTATATGGTAAGAGTATGTTTATTTCTTAAGAAGCTACCATACCATAATTTACTTGACTAATTTCAGATTTTTTAACATTTTTGATTCTTTACAGTTTTAACACTAGGGTGAGTGTTCTTTTGAAATCTTTATATACATTTCTAGTCATTTCTTTAAATTCCTCAGAATTGCTGCATCAAAAAATCTGGTATCTTAAAATTGTGTTTGGTAAACCGTCTAAAATCGTCTTTTCTAAAGGTTGTATACTAACTTACGCTTCTACCAGCAGGATATGTGAGCGACTACTTCCCATACTCTTGGTAACACCATATGTTACTGTATTAGCTTCCCAAGACTGCTGTAACTGAGAACCACAGGATCTATGGCTTAAAACTATGAATTTATTCTCTCACAACTAATGGAGACTGGAAATCTGAAGTCAGGTGTCAGCAAGACTGGGTTCCTTCCAAAGACTCCAGGGAAGGATTCTTCCTTGCTACTTCTCATCCTCTAGTGGCTCCTGGCAATCTTTGCTGCATCAAGTCTCATCTCACCTTTGTCATCATAGGGCCTCCTTACCTATGTGTGTATCTTTGTGTGCTCTGTCCTCTTATGAGGATACCAGTCACTGGATTTAGGGCCACTTAATCTAGTACGACCTCATCTTAACTAATTACATGTGCAAAGACCCTATTTCCAAACAAGTCACATTCTGAAATTGCTGGGGGACATGAGTTTTGGGGAAAAAAAATTCAATCCACTAAGATGAAAAAAATTTATTTTTCTAATCAGAGTATGGGGCTGGGGTGAGGGAGCATCCTATTTTTGTTTTAATTTGCATTTCTGGAATCACAAGTGATGTTGAAATCTTTTGATAGGGTCATTTGCATGTATTTCTTGTTTTGTAAATTGTCTGTAGCCCTCGCCTGTTTTTCATTTGAATGGTTTATCCCAACTCATCAAACTCTCTGGAATTTATTGTTATTTACAAGAAGAGGTTAGTGATATCTTCCTTTGCATCTGGCCTCCTCCCCTCTAATTGTTTACCAAATCTGGTCACTTCTCTTGGCCTCCTCCACTGCCTGCGAGGTCTGAGCCACTCTGGTTTCTCACAGGAATCATTGTAGGACCCTTGTATAGTTTCCCCGGACTCCACCCAGTCTGATCTCACACAGCAGCCAGAACAATCCTTTTCAGATGTAAATCAGATCCCGTCACTCTCTGCTCAGCACCCTTCCATGGCTTCTGCTTACACGTGGAACAAAAGCCTGAGCCCGAATCCTGGCCTGCAGGTCCCTTGCGATGAAGCCTGGTCCTTTCCCGGCCCTCCCTCCCCAGCCTCCCTCCCTCTTGTTTATCCAAACATATCTACCGATCTAGGACTTCAGGCACCGAAGCCTCCAAGGGGTTCAGCTTTGCGGAAATCTGCTGTGGTTATTTTAGGCCTCACCCCGGCAATAAGAGGTCAAAGAACCGATAATGGAGCTGCCCCCGGCACTTCTGATCCCCGGCTCTGCGGCAGCTCGGTTTGCACACCCGGGAGTTTGTCTTCAGGTTACTACGAATACATGTGTTTATTTGGTTCCCAAGAAAGAATTTCCCGTTGCTATGATCCACTTAGGTTGCTGCTTGTCACCAAAGTTCTACTCTGACTTCCGAAGGGGAAAGGAGAGAAATACCTTAGAGACTTGTAAAAGGAGATTTTCTGATTTTTTAAAATATTTTGAAAACTTGGTGAGATTAAACACATAATATTGAACGGTTAATAATTTCTCAGTGAGTAAGGCTTTGATCATTATCTGCTGTTTTACCAAATGGCAGGGAGCTCTCTCTAGATAAAAATACTTATCACGCCATTAGAAGTACATTTGATCTTGGAATAAAACTAAATATTACATTTACGGCATGCACGGTTTGTGCCATTGTAAAATATTCATCTCGTGCTTTATATAGAACAGATGATACGTGGATCACTTAGAAAGTTTTGCTTCATGCAACCTCACCCCTGTATGGAGATGGGAGATGTGTGAGAACTGGATGAAGGGGGCCTGGCAAGTGTGTTGTGAGTAGCCTGGCTTTGTTTACAGATCCTGGGTTTGCCTGTAAATCGCTTAGGTCAAAACCTGGCCTGTTAGATAGAAAAGATATTTTTCATAAATGGGGCTCATAGTTGTGTTGTTTTTTTCCTTAGAGGTGTGTTCAGAATTGACATGAACAAGAAGGGATTAACACAATTCGTGGCTTATTTTCCCATATTATTTAAAATGTTTGTAGTTTTAAAATTTCCCTCTTACTGAGAAAAATCAAATGAAATAAGAATTCTAGGCTGGTAATAAATATGTGTATAATGTAAAAAGATCTGACTCATGATTTTTTTTTTTTCTGACTCATGATTAACCACTAAGCAAACATGTCACCAATTTAGTAATATTATTAAAAGTGGTACTTATTCACTGCAGCGGATCAGAGCTCACCAGAAGGTTCTGTAGTTCATGGGATCTATGGCAAGCCCACAGGCATGGCTTAGGGGATCAGGCAGCTGTATGCTTCTGTAGAATTTTGCTTTGGACGTCCTTAATGCACAGTTATGCTGCTGATGAGCACAGACTGGACCAAGCTTACAATTGTGAAAGTAAGAACAGTCAAACCAAATAACAACTGAGTTGTCAGGGAACATTTGGAAGGAACTTGAATTCATTGCTGTTTCCAGTGACTTGCATCTCGGTGTTGTGGCTCACAGAGGAGACAGTGTCTCTGTTTTCCGTAGTAGATGGTCATTATTCTGTGTGAGGCAGCCATTCCTCCAATTTCCTGTCCTTCTCTCCAGCCTTTCCCCCAGCCGTTACAATTCCAGTAAGTTCTCCTCTTGCGAAGGCCACCCACTACTGTGCTGTCGCCTACTCTGGGAAGCCATCAGAGTCCATCACACGCTCCCTTCCCATCTTTCAGATCTTAAGGTACATTCCTGTGAGTGCGGTTGAACCTCGAAGTACAGAGGAATATTTATTTCTCTCATGGGGTTGTGAACTCCTGCAGGGTGGTTTCCACATTTTACCCCATTTATAGCTCTAGACCTAGCAGAGTCAGAGCCAGGTAACAGGTAGACATGCAATAGGGTGTTTTACTTTGAAACCAAATGTAACTTGAGGGCTCCTATACCAGGCACTGGGCCGTGTGCTTTCATAGAATCATTACTCATCTGATCCTCAGAGGCAGAAGTTCAGTCCCACGTGCAGGTTAGGCAGTTAGGAGGTAGAATGTGAATCCCATCTGACTGTACTACCAGACCACCTCATTAAATGACGGGGCCCATGAGGTAATCATGTGACTAAAGACGTGCAGGATATCGGGATTTTGATCGGGATTGTGTTGAATCTGTACATCAATTTATGGAGTGTTACCGACTTAACAATATTAGGTCTTCCAGTCCTTGGGCATGGGATGTCTTTCCTTTTATTAGGTCTTCTTTAATTCCTTCCAATGATGCTTTACTGTTTTGAGGGTACAAATCTTGCAATTGCTTGGCTAAATTTATTCCTAAGTATTTTATCTTATTTTTTTGATGCTATTATAATTGGAATTGTTTTTCTTTTTCTTTTTTTTTTGAAGATTTTATTTATTTATTTGACAGTGAGAGAGGGAACATAATCAGGGGGAGTGGGAGAGGGAGAAGCAGGCCTCCCACTGAGTAAGGAGTCCAGATGCAGGACCCTGGGATCATGACCGGAGCCGAAGGCATATATGCTTGATGACTGAGCCACCCAGGCACCCCTGGTATTGTTTCTTACAGACTACTATTTTTAAGTATATAAATATATATTTTAAGTATATAAAGTGTTACAGATTTTTGTACCTGTTAGATACAGATTTTTTCCCCCTAATTCATAAAGGACAAAATACAAGGAAATGGAGTTTAGTTGGAAATGAGGACGTTCTTTCTGAGAATTAAGATCAAGAGAGACTCTGGAGTTTTAGTACTTGATGGTTAAGAAAAGAATGGACTGCCGTCCAGAGGAATCACCTGAATCTTCCCATTCTCTTTCCAGTTCACCTAGATCAGGCTCTTACCTCCACCCCTTCCCTGAAGCCACTCTCCTGGAAGTCCCCAGTGCCCTTCATGTTACTAGATAACTAGAGTCACAGTCCTGTTAGTCACGATGTTCAATTCATCGTCCTCCTTCTTGTCCATCCTAACGATCCTCACCAGCACAGACAAAACTCCCTGCTTTGGGACATAGTCCGAGGGCCCCACACACCTTTAGTTCCCCTTCTGTCCCACTGTGGCTCCTTTTTCATCTTCCAACACCTTAATGTTGGGTCTAGGCCTTCCTTTTCTGTCTGTGTCTGTATCCTTTTTTCTATCTGTATCCTTTTCTATCTGTAGTTACTCCTTTGTTGACCTTATCCAACCGTATGGCTTACCAAATACCATCTAAATGTTGTTGACTGTCCAATGCACACCTCTAATATAGACTCTGCCTTGATTGTCAGTATCATACATGTCTACCCTTCACATGTTCTGGGACCCCAGTGTTTTTTTATCTTAGTGAATAGTAACCGCATCCTTTTACTTGCTCAGGTGGACAACCTTGGGGTCATCCTTGACTCCTTCTTCTCTCGCTCTGCTTGTACCCAGCCCATCAGCTAATCCCCACCTTGGCCACACCTTTAGTAGATCCATATGTGATTACTTCTCACCACCTCCATTTACCACCTAATCTAAACTGTCCTCATCTCTTTCCTGGATTGTTGCGCTAACTTCTTAGTAGCTTCTTCCTTTCACTCTTGCCCCACTTACCACGTGTTCCCAGCACTCTCTTCAAAGAACCTGAAGGATCATGTTAAAAGGTAAGCTTCAAAAAAAAAAAAAAAAATGTAAGCTTCATTATGTCACTGCTCTGCTCAGAACTCTGCAAGAGCTCCCATCTCACTCGGAGGAAAAGCCAAAATCCTTACCGTGGCCTAGAAAGCCCCTCGCTTGCTTTTCCTCTCCTTTCCCTCTCCTACCCTGGTGACTGCTGTAGCCTCGCTGGCCATCCTGATTCCCTCCGCCAGCCGCTCCGTTTGTCTGGATAGCTGCCTGGCTCCTCTCCCACTACTTGCAGTCTTATTTCAATGTCACTTTTGTCTGAAACTGTTAAAATTGCATTTCTCATCCCTTCCAAGGTTCCTCCCTTCCTTATTTTTTCCTCACAGTACCTACCACCGTGAAATACACATTTTACTTATTTGTTGATCATGTTTTCCCTCCTAGAATATAAGCTTCAAAAGAAGGAATTGTTGCCTGTCAAACCTCTGTATCCTCAGGACCTATAACAGTGTCTGGCACAGAGTAGAAAGTTAAGAAATATATTTTGAATAAATGAATCAGCTTGTCTGGCTTCCTGGTAGTATTAGTGATTTGGTGGGGTTTTTTTCTGGGGGGGGATCCTCTTAGCTGTATGTATGTCTACAGTCTTATGAACCTTCTAGTGGCTTTAAAGCTCACAGCAAACCTGCAGTGATGTAGGCATGATTATTTCCATTTAACTCAAGAAAAGCTTGGGGTTCTGAGGGCTTCATAGATTGCCCGTGGTCACACAGCTGGTCACACAGGCCTTGACTCCCTGTCAGGTGGCTTCCAGCACATCAGTCAGTGCCCCTTTCCCTGCTATGTCCCACTGTCTGTCCCAGGTGCTGCCCTCACAGCTCACAGGGTAAGGAGCACCAGCAAAAGTTCCCTAAGACAATAGTGAGGAAGCAAATGAAGTAAGAAGCTAGACTGGAGAGTCACTTAGCATTCTGATTAAAGGGAAAATACCACCTTGTCTGACCCCTGCACTCTGTGCAGAAGCAGAGGCAGAGGGAAAGGGAGAGGGAGAGGTAGGCTCCCCACTGAGCAGGGAGCCCAACGACGTGGAGCTCAATCCCAGGATCCTGGAATCATAACCCAAGCTGAAGGCAGACGCTCAGCTGAGCCACCTTGGTGCCCCTCAACTTGTCTTAATAATTGAGAACAGAGAAAGGAGCAGGCATAAGATAAATATAAAAGGAATCACTTAAGTGGAGATCTAAAATAAGGATTTAGGACTTTTCTGTCCATATATAATTAAAAACAGAGGAGACAGTCACTTCCTCATGTTCGTAGAGGTCCCATTTTTACCTAATAGTTGGGGTAGGAGCATCAAGGTTTTGGGATTCCTTTCTTCAAGTGACTTTCTGCCTCATGAAACACTGGCTTCATGTTTTCATGGCTGCTGATAGAGTGTACAAAAGAACACATAGAGGCCTAATAAGATCATCACTATTGTCCCTGTAATGCTTTACATTCCCATTCCAAAGACCAACACTAATACTTTGTCCTTATTTTTTCTATACATGCTTCATTTCAACCAACTGCTGTAGCTAAAACCTAATCAAACTGAGCAGAAGAGTTCAAGTATGTTTTACTCTATCAATGATCTTTTGCCTACGTATTTTCATATGTTTAATAAAAACATCATCTATTCATCATTTTCTCACTTCAAGAGAATTTGTGATGGGAATTACTCAGTTTGAGATTATATTAGCATTATGTTACAAACATGCAGTATTTCTTTTACCTGACAGATTTTCTCTGAAACATTCTGAAATGTAATAATTAGATAAAACTGCTCATTGACATGAAATACATTTTTGCTGTAAAAAATACCCGAAGGGGTTCTGTATAGCTGTTTCCTGTGTTCAGATTCCTTCATGTGCTTAGCTCTATAAATTTAGAATCTTTTCTCACCAAGCATCCATGAAGTGTGCAGACGGAGTACAGCTTTCATTATGTGTCTCGTAAGTGAAACCATTTCTATTCATCTGTCCCCAGACACAAAGTTCATGAAGCCACCAGTGAAAAACTTGCTTCTCAAGGCATGGTCAGATAGGATTCTTTCTCCCTCTTTCCCATTTGCAAAAATCTACCTGTTACGTAAATGTTGCTTCAGGGTGCCTGGGTGGCTCAGTTGGTTGAGGGACTGCCTTCGGCTCAGGTCATGATCCTTGAGTTCCAGTAACGAGTCCCACATTGGGCTCCCAGCTCCACGGGGAGTCTGCTTCTTCCTCTGACCTTCTCTCCTCTCATGCTCTCTCTCACTTTCTCTGTCTCTCAAATAAATAAATAAAATCTTAAAAAAAAAAAAATAAATGTTGCTTCATAGAATCTGTTTAGAATGAGAGGAAAATGCACCACAGGTCAGTGCAGAGGATGACTTTATGAGTTTTCTTTCACAAGGGAACAAGTATAATAAACCTACTACTTCAGAAGCTTTTGTTTTTATAGTATACTTCACAAAATGGGGAAAACAGAAAACTAAAATACTGTTCAGAGAGTCCTCTTTTCTCAGTAGTTCACATTGTAAATTTTAACTGCAATGAAAAGGTGATGGCCAAAAAGGATCTGAGTCAAGAGTTTCTGATTTCAGACTCTGGTCACAGAATCTCAGACTCTGAGATCAGGACCATAAAGATCTCGTGTGTAATCCCTTCTAGGACTTTCCCAAGATGGCGCCAAGCACTGTGCTCAGGGCTCCTCACACCAGTTGGCATTTCCTTACCATTGGTCTGAAGGGAGACTCACACCCATTCATTGGAGGACTGAATCCTGAGGAGGGCTTCAAGTTGATGAGTAAAAGATGGGGGATTTGAAGTACAGGCTCTGGAGTTCAGATGTGCATAGGGCCGCAGAGCATCATGGGAAAAGATGCTGCCCCTAGGATGACATTGACATGGGTCCTGCCCCAAAGCAGGCAGAATGGAGGTGGAGCTTG
This sequence comes from Nasua narica, assembly GCA_028533885.1. Classification (NCBI taxonomy): domain Eukaryota; kingdom Metazoa; phylum Chordata; class Mammalia; order Carnivora; family Procyonidae; genus Nasua; species Nasua narica. The sequence goes on from CM052797.1 coordinate 16,700,699, forward strand.
GGCCGGAGGCTAGCACACTCAAGGCCCTGCCCCCAACCTCCGTGCAGGGCACACATTGGTCCAAGTCTGGTGTGCAGGCTTCAGTGGCTCTACCCTAGAACAAGTAGACACTTTGCCTGTCAGAATCTGTCCTTACGAAGAGCTTTTGTACTCTTCTGTGGCATTGATTTTCTCTGTGATTCTACTTTTTTGACAGCCAATGAGGAAATAGTAAAAGAGGATTCTCTTTCTTCTGTTAGCAGTTGTATAGAGATTTACTATTACATCAAATTCTCTGTGAGGGAGTAGAAGGGGTCTTATAATTTTCAACATATTTTGTATCGACCATGCTGTATATATTATGCCTTTCACAACAGAACATTTGCCTAATAGTCTGTCCTAGAATTTTGTTATGGATAGATGCCATATTTACCAGTTAGTAATTTCCAGAATCTTACTCTTTGCTCTTTTCTGAAAACTGGAAAAACATTCCTCTGGTTTCCATGTCCTGACAGATATCTGTTTTTTTCCTTTAGGAACCCACACCAACAATGGATCCACAGAAACATATACAATTGATTTTCATTGCAATGGGGGTAGTTCACTTGGTCCTTAAAGTTGTTAAGAATGCCCTTCCTTATCTCCATTTTTTCTTGCTTGAAGATCTTACTGAAAGTATTAAAAATTAAGCAAAATAGTGAAGTGGCTCTACTTCTGTTTTCTTAGCCTGTTTCCCCTTAACGCTCATTTTGCTTCAAATGGGTTCTAACAGTCACTTCATTTTAAATGATACAAGAAAAATCTCATTTCCTTGGCAGCGGGATCCTCTCAGTAGACCCAGTTTTGTCGGGCATTTTTCCCTTGGAGTGGCAGTCTTAGGGTGGGTGGGAGTGCTCGGCCACTGTCTGGCCCACTGTGGAGCTTTGGTTTTGTTGTGTGGTTCATGCAGCCAAGGATGAGTGCTATATCTGAAAAGAGGCAGTGGGAGAGGAGAAAAGAGAGATTAATGAAGCTGGTGGAAAGAGAAGTTTTATGCAAAAGAGAGGAGTTATTTAATGAAAGAAATTAAAATTTTTTTCTATGTGGTATATGAAAGAGAATGCATGCATTCTGCTAACCATTTCCTCACAAAATCTTCAGTAGGCTGACTATGAGTTGGTAATGCCTTGTGACATTGGCTCTCTCTGGAGGATGGGATGAATTACTAAGTGTGGCCTCACAGTCTGCTGTCTCTCCCTCTCCCTGCTCACATTCTCTCTCTCTAAAAAAATAATAGTTATCTTAAACATAACAGTATTTACAAACTTAATACATTTCTTTTTTTTTTTTTAAGATTTTACTTATTTATTTGACAGAGATCACAGGTAGGTAGAGAGGCAGGCAGAGGGAGAGGCGGGGAAGCAGGCTCCCTGCTGAGCAGAGAGCCCGATGCGGGGCTTGATCCCAGGACCCTGAGATCATGACCTGAGCCGAAGGCAAAGGCTTTAACCCACTGAGCCACCCAGGCGCCCCCCCAGGTGCCCCAAACTTAATATGTTTCTGATCCATCTTGCAGTTTACAGATGACAAGACTATTACAACAGGTTTCCTAAAATATTGTAAGCACTTTAAATGACAGTCGCTCAAAAATTTTCTTGTTTTTAACTCCAAAACAATACACATACATACATATTATGTGTTTGATTTACTTTGAGACCTCTCCTATTATTTCTCTCCAAGGGTTCGTTATGCAACTAAGGGAGCAGATTGACCCTCACTCCTTGGGGAACAGGAGCCCTCAGCTTCGCGCTGAGCACATTTTTGTGCATTTTGCAGCTAGAGCACTGGATAAGATCCAGTCTGTCTCTGTTGCCTTCTTGCGTCCTGAGCTGCGTATTATTCTTTCTGGGCCTTCAGCCCCATTCCGTAGTCCTTTTAATAACATCCCATAGTATTCGGCATTCCTGTCATGCTTCTGCCAGGGTGTCATTCTCATGACACGAGTGACAGTGCTTCAAGGTGCCATTGGAGCTCTGGGAACCCTGAGCCCGAGCCATTCCTCATGGTAGGTAGAGAATGTCGTTGTCAGAAGTATGCTGGGGGAATGTCGTTGTCTGACAACGCTACGTTGTCAGACGTACTTACTGAAACAGTAAAGTACTAAGACTGGTTTATGTTACTCACCCATTTTTGGAAACTAAATAGCTGTACTTGAGTATAAATGATTTGTTGTTTTAAGTATAAGTACTATATAATATATGCTTAATTCATAATTTTTTTTATGACTCTGGTGAAAAGAAAATTGGGAACCTAGGATACTCTGGGAATTGATTAGAATTTTACTCTTGAAATGAATAGTAATGCTACATTAATGACTTTTGGCTTTATACCCTGCTTTTTGAACAAATTAAAAGCATTAAGCAGGTGATGTGTGTATATGTTTATTAAAATATATAATATATATGTAAATATATACACATATATATACACACAATGATGGGCATATATAGTATTTTAATGAAATATTTTAATATTTTATACATAAGACTAGATTTTAAAATAAAGTTATATTCCTCATTAAATATACAATTAGTATCTCAGTTTTTTTAACTTTACATTATAAAGATGTAAACGTTACTACGCGTCCTTTCTAAGTATCATTTTAAAAGACTGAATCATTTACTGTTCTTTTAATGTGTTTTTAGATTGTCTCCACTTTTTTTTCACTGTGTTGAGCGTCTTTTTGCACAGAGTATTTATTCTACGTGATTTTTTCCTTAGGCTAGATTCCCAGAAGTGGAATCAGTGAGTCATGGGTAGGAATATATTTAAGATTCCAGTTACATATATTGCCAAATTGCCTTCCCAAAAGTTTGTACTAGTTTACTAGGCTACTCGCAAATATTTATTTATTTATTTATTCATTCATTTATTTACTTATTTATTTATTTGACAGAGAGAGAGAGAGAGAGAGAGATTACAGGTAGGCAGAGAGGCAGGCAGAGGGAGAGAGGGCAGCAGGCTCCCTGCTGAGCAGAGAGCCAGATGCAGGGCTTGATCCCAGCCAGGACCCTGAGATCATGACCTGAGCTGAAAGCATAGGCTTTAACCCAATGAGCCACCCAGGTGCCCTGGCTACTAGCAAATCTTAATACAAACTTTATATCTCTTTTTATTGGAAAGTCTTTTTTTGGTGATCGTTTTTTTTTTTTTAAATTTTATTTATTTATTTGACAGAGAGAGAGAAATCACAAGTAGGCAAAGAGGCAGGCAGAGAGAGAGGGGGAAGCAGGTTCCCTGCCGAGCAGAGAGCCTGATCCGGGGCTCGATCCCAGGGCCCTGAGATCATGACCTGAGCTGAAGGCAGAGGCTCCAACCCACTGAGTCACTCAGGCGCCCGGTGATCGTTTTTAACTACAAATATTTTTTCCTGTGTGGTGTTTCTTTTCCAGAAGTATTTTAAATATCCAAGAACTTTTGTTGTTAAACTCTTTATTTCATGGGGTATTTATTTCAGTATATGGAATTGGGTGAGAGGGCCTTTTTTTCTGCCTGAGTGGCTACCCAGTTGGTGTACTCTTTCCCCAATGTTATTTGATTAGTTTGTGCTATCTTCTTAATATGTGTAGGTTTTATTTCTGGGTTGTCCACTCTAGTTTGTTGTACTTGTCCGTGTTTCTGCCCTTATCCCCTTCAGGATTCTTCTGCAAATGTGATTTGTAATTCTTGCCCGTTTGTTCTTTCATGTTAACTTTGGAATACTTATGTTGAATTTACAGATTATTTTGGGAAGAACTGGCCATTTAAAAATGTTTAGTCATCCCAATCAAGCACATGTCATGGCCTGTGTACTTACTCAATTCTTCTTACTCATATTTCTCACAGAATTTTCCAGTTTTCTTTAAATCGGTCGCACACATCTCTCATGGTTATTGCTACTTACTTTGTAGTTTGTGTTTTCATCTCCTTTTTCATCATGTTTTCAGACTGAGGATACCTGGTATTTTGATTTTGTGTATCTTGTATTCATTCCCTTTTGAATTAAATCTGATAGTTTCCCATGTGATTCTGCATCATCCAAAAATAAATACTTTGCCTTCCTTTTTAATATTTAAGTTTTGGTATCTGTCTTACGTCTTTTAGCATTAGCCTGAATTTCTTGAAAATTTTTAAAATAACAAAAGTTTGTAAATGATAAAACAGTAACATTCTTTTTTTTTTAAGATTTTATTTATTTATTTGAGAGACAGAGAAAGTGAGAGAGAGCATGAGAGGAGAGAAGGTTAGAGGAAGAAGCAGACTCCCCATGGAGCCGAGAGCCCGATGCAGGACTTGATCCCGGAACTCAAGGATCATGACCTGAGCCAAAGGCAGTTGCTCAACCAACTGAGCCACCCAGGCGCCCCTAAAACAGTAACATTCTAAATAAGTAAAACTATATTGAAGAATGGCAACAGTGGCATGATATGCTTTAAGTCTTACAGAGACTTTTAACCTTTATTAAAACAGTATGTTTTGATATAACCTGGTTTGCCTACACTGCTGATATTCACATTTATTTAGAGCACACAGTATTTTTAAATTGGCATTTCTTCCAGCTTGATCTCTTGTCTGAGGGAACAGGCAGAGTCTGGATTACAGCTGGTGAAGGGTTTTCAAATCTGAAACTGGCCATTGGAACTTTGCATGTTGTTGTGTCTTGAAAAACTCCCAAATACTTTTACAGATCTTCTTTGCGTTCTTTGAATCTCTGACCTTTGTAGTTTCCCAGTCTGTAGTGTTTTCTAAGTAGTATAGATTGGGCTACATGATGCAATTTTTTACTAGTCCATGAAAAATCATACAAATATAGGTGAAAAAAGTTTTTTTATGATGTGAATTCTTGGTCCTTTAAAAATGGCCCTTTAATGAAATAGTGGCTTTCCTACTTTGTATATAGATGTAGACTATGCTTTTATACATTAGAAGTATAAGATGTTTTGTTTCCCCCACAAATATTCTTAGATGCCAAAATAAAAGATTGACAATTCTAGGTCAGTTCTCTGCTTTCCTTCCTCTCCCCACCCCCATAAAAAAAATAATTTTTTTAATTTACTGGCCCAAGGCTGAAAAGAAAAGCTGATTGTTTATCAGTTTTTTGTTCTTGTTTTAAAGCTTGAAAACACCGGGAGTCTTGGGCTGAAGGTCCTCAGCAGCACTGGGGACATTTACTGTTAAAGTAGGAAGAGGGAACAAAGCCTCTCGGGCTGAAGCTCCTCCCAGCAGCTCTCAGAAGTGCTGCTTTGTTTGGATTTCTATTTCCCCTCCCTCCCTAGTACTACCTCTGGGAGCTCATGGACCGCCGGAGGCTTAAAGGGAACTTTATAATGAAAGGAACGCTGGCCTGAGAGTCAGGATGTCTAGTTCCAAGCCCAGTAGCTGCCATTCATTCACTTTATGACCTCAGGGAAGCCTCCATTCCCATCCATAACAGGTAACCTGTAAGCCCGTGGATGTTGAGGTTCCCTATCAAAACTGGGAGGCGGGGAGGCAGGACCCGGATCTACAACAGAGCCTGCAAAGAAGCAGTGTCTGAGGAGTGAGGAGTCAGGAAAACAGCCCCAGCAGGGCCAGCCTGGCAGCCCTGGAGGTGAGGGAGACACTGTGCCTGGTGGGAGGCTCTGGTTTTCTGTCACCTGTCCCTTTCAGTTCTCTTTAAGCACTTCTGTACAAAGCAGTACCTGTGAAGGTGCAGCCCCAGTATGATGGAAGCCTTTGGTGTTTATACTTGGTAGTGAATGAGAATGGCAAGAGGAGTTTCTGCCCTGCCCTTTTAGCCTTCAGTCCTTAGCTGTCAGTCCCTAGCCCAGCCCCTGTTCCCACAGGAAGTCTCTTTACCATCTGATGCAGAAGTGAGAGCTAGTTAGATCTCTTTAGTTAATCTGCTCCTGTGGTGTTTACTGCAGGTATCTTGAATTGTACCCCTCTGTGTAACTGTTTCCTCTCTGCTCACTTGTATACCCCTGCTGCCAGGACAGGAGATGCGTTATGGGCATTCCGTAAAGATTTGTTGAATAAATGAATGAGAAAGACCTAAGATATTACTGTAAGATAGTTGCAAAAAATGTAAGTGTTCATTCTGCCTTTCTATAGTTTATTTATTTTTAAAAAGATTTTATTTATTTGACAGAGAGAGAGAGAGAGAGAACACATATAGTCAGAGAGGCAGGCAGAGAGAGGGGGGGGGAAGCAGGCTCCCCGTCGAGCAGAGAGCCTGATGCGGGGCTCGATTCCAGGACCCTGAGATCATGACCTGAGCCAAAGGCAGAGGCTTTAACCCACTGAGCCACCCAGGCGCCCCTCTATAGTTTAGTTTTTAGTTAAGTGTTATGTTATAGGAGTATGATATTTTGATTATTGGATTAAGTTCTACTTAGCTCTGCTACTCTACTGTTGGACAACCCAAGTTCAGGTTTCTGTGCTCGAAAAGGGAAGAGATAGGGTAACAGATGTTCTCAGAATTTAGTGGACAGAAGAATGAAATAAGGTGCTTATTAAAACGGTAGATGTCTTGGGGGTCCCAATAGGCTCAGTCAGAAGAACATACAACTCTTGGTCTCAGGGTTGTGAGTTTTAGCCCACATTGGTTGAAGAAATTACTTAAAAATAAAATCTTAAAAAAAAAACAACTTGAAGCTGGCTAGGCTCTGTCCTCTGAGATTTACCAGGCCTTCGGATAGGGCTGAGAGCCTGCCTATTAAATCCAACCCCCAGATGCTCCAAAGAGCATCTGTTGAGAACCAACGAACAAGGTGATCTGTATGGTTTCTCCAACTCTATTTTATTTTAAAGATTTCTTTCTTTGAGAGGGAGAAACAGTGCACATGCAGGTGGGGGAAGGGGGTAGAGGGATAGGAAAAGAAAGAATCCCAAGCAGACTCAACACCATGGAGCCTGATGCAGGGATCCAGCTTGTGACTCTGAGATCACGACCCTGGAATCATGACCTGAACTGAAATCAAGAGTTAGATGTTCAACTGACTGAGCCACGCAGGCGCCCCTCTCCAGCTCTATTTTAAAAGAATACTTAAAACATGATAGACATCTATTTGTAGAGTTACCTTCTTTCAAAAGATATTTCTTTCTCCTCTTGTGAGTTCAGTGCAGGGCAAGTACAGATAATGAGCGCGTGCCAGATAATTCAGTAGAAAAGGGTGTGCCCTCAAATTCTCTAGAAGGAGAGAAGGAACAGTCAATAGGATGTTCTTGTTTTAGTAGGGATGCTCTTGGATAGCTTTGGGCCCAAAGACTCTTTCCCAGGAATCTTTATCTTTTAGGAATTTTTATATTTAACATGTGTTTACTTTGTTACTAGCATTTTAGTGGCTGTGATGCATCACTACCAAACCCATGAGGCTGTCAAGCTCCGTGTCTAATTTGTCTATTCCCTCATAAATCTGAGCTGTAAATAATCTGTGCGTAGACTCTATCTACATATTATAAAAGATTTATGAAAACTTATTGCTCATTGAAATGCAGTTCTTTTATTACTAGAGACTTTTTCTCTTTAAAAGAAGACAAAGGAGGAGGAGGAGGCAGCCTAACTTCCTAATTAAAGTCAGAAATGAAAAAGGAAACCCCTCCCAAAGATACCTTTTTTTCTTTGTCCTTTGATCAACATTAAGTGGCAGTGATAGAAAAAATGATCTCAGGGCTAAAGGGGAAAAAGAAATACCATTTCACCTCTAAAAATTGATGTGTGGAGTGTAGTAAGGAGTTAGTTGCTGCAAGGAATGTATGAGATGATTTTTTAAATTTTATGCCTCAGCCATGATACAAGAGTTAATCTCCAACTGAGCAGCAAATATAGGTTATTTAAGCAAGTGTAAGCAACTCAGAGTACACAAAAAGAACACAGAACATTCTGCATTCCCTGCATTCCCCAAGCATTTTGCACAGAACTGTCACCAAGCCCTTCCTTAAGAACCTCCCTCACCAGCTTTCCCAGGCTGCAGGAAATGGACCCAGCATTACCCTAAGTCCCAAGGCAAGCCTAGAGCTTGGAGGAAATCTTTTACTTTATTAGATTCCAAATTAAATTTCTTTGACAAGAGTTGGAGAAAGCAGACAGATTCCCAGTAGGTTTCAAACTGTATACAATCAGAGGACTCCACAGTTTAGCATGAAACAAATATTTGTTAGACATTCTTTTCTAGCAGGAACAATAGTTCTGAAACTCAAGGGGAGGCATTTTTTTCATTAATTAGATCAGTTCTTTCAAACCACCACTTTATTTTTTAAGTTTTTATTTAAATTCCAGTTAGTTACCGTATACGTAATATTAGTTTCAGGTGTAGAATTTAGTGATTCATCACTTATATACAACATCGATGCTCATCACAAGTGCACTCTTTAATCCCCATCACCTGTTTCCCCCATTCACCCGCCCCCCCGCCCGCCACCTCCCCTCTGGTAACATTCAGTGTGCGTTCTATAGTTGAGGGTCTGTTTCTTGGTCGGCCTCTTTCTTTTTTTTCCCCTTTGCCCATTTGTTTTGTTTGCTCAGTTCCACATGTGAGAGAAATCACATGGTGTTTGTCTTCCTCTTACTTATCTCAGTCAGCATACTACTGTCTAGCTCAATCCATGAAGTTGCTAATGGCAAGGTTTTATTCCTTTTTAATGGCCAACTAATATTCCATAATATATATCACTTCCTTTCTTTCTTTTCTTCCCCAATATAGGGTTAAGTGTTAGGTTTGTGGCCAGCATTAAGGTTGGGGTTAGGGTTAGGGCCAGAGTGAGGGTATGATCCTAGTATCCTGCAGTTTGAGAACTCTCCAGAGGGTTCAATTTAGGGTTAGTTCAAACAACCATTTTAAAAGAATTTAACTGCTTTCGGAATTTTTGTACTCCTTCCATCTAGAAGTCATAGGAGTGACAGAATAAAAAGGGTGGGCAGAAGGAAAGCAAAGACACAAGTCAGAAGGTATTAAAAATAATGAAGTCATCGCCAAGGCCAAGTGGGTAGGCAGCCAACTGGTCAAACCTTGGGTCCATTTAACTTGTCTAAGTTACTCTCAAAATCACCTTCCACCAAATTTATCCCATCAGGTTTTGGGGGTTATTTATTTATTCATTTAGGTTTTGGGGTGTTTTTTTTAACCTTTTTGATAACCTGCAGCATCCCTCAGAGACTTCAGAGACTAATGCCTCTGAATTCAGGAATGGTAATCAGAGAGGAACTTTGACTATAATGCATGTACACACAGTTGCTTTTCATCTGGCCCAGCACATTTAATCCAGCCATCTCGGTCTCTTAGGCGTTTGGTACTTAAACCTAGTTACAGATTTAATTTTGGTCCTGTTCCCTCTTCTGTGCATGATATCATGTGCCTCCTGGTCATTTTGTGGCCCATTTTCTGCAGTCTATTGAGTGAGTTATTTGCCTAACAATTTAGAACGAATGTCACAGAATCATTTTTGGAAAGGTTATTAATGTTTCTAAAATCTCCATGTGCTCCCAGGGAGTCTTTTATTGTTGATATTGGTAATGAGGATGTAAGAATCATTTCATATTTTTGGTCTGCCGTGTAGTATAGCTTTGAGTCTACTGAAATCTTTTCTCCTCTTCCCCCAAACCAAAACACAAACAAACAAAACACATAGTAAAAATTCTGCCCAGGGCTTGATGGTGGGGGGATTGTGCTGAGGGGTTCACTTGATCTCTGTAGTCTGTGCACTGGGGCAATTTAAGGTTGGCTTGGGCTGATAAGAGGGCTTTGTACTTCATAGTTCAACTTCATGTACTTGAGTACCTGGGAATTACTACTGAATATTCACACAGCTTCCTGAATAGAGGTGAAAAGTTTCTATAAAGTGTGGGTCAAATTTGAATCTACTGATACAACACCTGATGAACATTAGTTGGATAAGGTCTTAATTAATATATGTGATCCTATCTCTTTCAGTTAGTATTATCCCAGATTAGCAGAGAAGGAAACCAGCTAGAAAGAATAAGTTACTTGCTCAGTGTTAAACAGTGAGATAGAAGGATTTGAACTCAGGTAATGAAGCTCTAAGCTTCTCCTGCTTACCCACTACACTGGACTACCTGTCTCCAAAGGACACATCAGACCATGGACAAGGATGTTTATTATTATTACAGCCTTGTTGTTAGAGACAAAGCAAAAAACAAAGAACCCTGAGTGTACATTCACAGAGAAATGGTGGAACAAACTGTTGTAATACATTGCACTAAGAAAACTATTTTTTTCTTAAAGCAATAAATATAGTAAAAGCTTGTGTAATTTTGAAATTTACTTTGTATTCATGAGAAACAATTATTTTCTTAAGGCAATACTCAATATACTTCAGAGTAGCTAACAAGATGAAGATAATTTTCACTGCCATTCGGATACATTTATTAATATTACCACATGATCCAAACCACATGTGGAAGAGTGCACATCTGATATCATAATGCTATTGCTAGAGTCCAAGTGATTCAGAGGAGTGAGATTTTCTTTTTCCTCCTTCTTTTTCTTTTTTTTCCCATTTGTATTTCCCTGACGTTTAATGATGTTGAGCACCTTTGCATATACTTGTTGGCCATTTGTCTGGGTACTTTGGGAAAATGTTTATTCAGGTCTTTTGCTCATATTTAGTTTAATTGATTATTTCAGCTATTGCAGTCTAGCTGCAGAAGGGTGGGCTTGATGGTGATGATGACAAGATTGCCATCTCCGAGAAAGACATTTCCTAGAATACCCAGGCTGAGCTTTTTTTTTTTTCAAGTTCTTACTTAAATTGCAGTCAGTAACATTCAGTGTAATATGAGTCTCAGGTGTGCAATATAGTGACTCAGCACCTCCATACACCACCTGGTGCTCATCACAACGCAGGCCCTCCTTCATCCCCATCACCTAGATTGCCCATCCGCCCACCCCCAGACCCAGCTTTTAAACCACTGTAAAAATCAAACGGATTAAATCATTAATCACATCAGAAGTAGAAATCTAAGGAAATACTCGAGAGAAAAAGAAGGCCACCAGAGAATCTGGCCCTGGCTCTGGGGAGGCTCCTGGGCCGTGCACTCTGAAGGCGGCTGGCAGGGAAGGGGGAGGCGGCTCTGTACGTGGATGCCGGAGAACAACACAGGGGCAAACCAACCTTGGCACTCAACCATCAGTGTCTTCCCAGCCTCCAGACAGCATGTTGCTTTTCTTAGAACTTACTTCCCCGCTGACACTCTACTTGAGATTCTCTTTATCCCATGACAACTGCTTGTGCATGACCGTGTGTTGGCCGGGGTGGGGGCTGGGGGAGGATTGCTGGCAGTGGTGGGGCCATTAACTCATGTGCAGGTTGCTTTTTCTCTGCTGCTAATCCCAAGCCTCCCCTGCCCCCCACATCAGTTTCCCTGTGGGTCCACGCACAACGGGAATATTATCCAAGCAAACTTGGAAACAAACACGTTCAAAAGGGAAATCATTTTTCATTTTAGTATGATTAAAAATTGTATGGAGCTATGGAACTCTAAAATTGCGGGGATGGCCTTCAAGGAATGCCTCTAGAGGGTTCCCTTTTTTTTTTTTTTTGCAGATTTCTATTATAAGGACAGAGTCTAAGGACAGATATGAACTGTGGCCTGTTTTTCTAAAATGAGATTATATTAGAATGATCTGACTTATGAAGTACTTATTTGAGAATATATCCATTTCTTCCAAGGAATTCATAATGGTTCTGGACAAAATCCAGAGGCTGCTGAGAGAGAGCAAGTTAATTTAGACTGTACTCGACTAGTCATAATTCACCAGCTTTTAAAAAACCGTACTTAACTACAGAGAACAGAGGGGAGGTGGTTAGGGGGTGGGGCTAAATAGATGATGGGGATTAAGGAGTGCACTTTTGTGATGAGTATGGGGTGATGTATGGAAGTGTTGAATCACTATATTGTACACAGGAAACTCATATTACATATGTGGTAACTAATTGGAATTTAAATAACTTTAAAAAAACTATACTTTAGGGAAAACAGGCCAATTTCAATGTAAAAAATCTAAATATTAAGCTTCTAAAGAAATAACCATATACCTTGTGTCCTTGAGTCAAATGTTAAGGCAAATTTTCTAAAATCTTTTTGCATCTGTTACTGCTTTTCATGAAATCATAAAAACCATGAATCAGATCTGATCGGTAAGAATTCGATGTAGTAGAATGCTACCATACAGAGCAGCAAAGTAAACTGATGTTCTACAGAAAATTGTAATAAAAGTGAGGAGAAAACTGAGTGTACTTCAAATTTAAATTAACTGAAATACTTCCCTTTTGTTACTTAAGCATTCTAGTTACTTAAGGCTTCACCGTGTTCTCATAAATGTGTGATATAAACACTTGGGAGGTGGCATTAACCTGTCACAGGAAAAGGTTTGGGATGATTTCAGGCTTCAAACCCAAGGATGCTGGTTTCTCAGATTTGTATTCACGGCACTGCTAGGTATTCCACTAATCTTTTTTTTTTTTTTTTAAAGATTTTATTTATTCATTTGTCAGAGAGAGCACAAGCAGGCAGAGTGGCAGGCAGAGGCAGAGGGAGAAGCAGGCTCCCTGCCGAGCAAGGAGCCCGATGCGGGACTCGATCCCAGGACCCTGGGATCACGACCCGAGCCAAAGGCAGCAGCTCAACCAACTGAGCCACCCAGGCGTCCCGATATTCCACTAATCTTGAATTCTCGGGAGAAATGAAGGACTGTAGCATGTAGTTTGTAGTCCTTTCAGGGTTCTCAGCTGTGTGTGGCCTGGCAGAAAACATTCCATCTTAACCAGGAGTGTGGACAGGCCCACCTTTCATCTCGTAGAGCAACGCTGTCCCGTAGAACTTTGTGCACCGTCCAGTATGGTGGTCACTAGCGACACGTGACTGTGAGTCACTTGAAATGTGGCTTGAGTGTGTCTGAGGAACAGGATTTCTAATTTTACAACATTTTAATTAGTGTAAAGAGTCACCTGGGGCTCATGGCTGCCATATTGGACAGCATGAGTATAGAGTTTTGGCTAAAGTAAGAGCTGCCTTTTGCCATTGGAGGTGCAGCCTCCAGGGAAGATGCTAACACTTGCTCATGATGGCAGAACCAAAACCCACAGCCTGTACCAGGGGCACAGCAGGCCCAGGGAAATTTAGTCCTCAGACACTTGCACAAATTGATTTGCTTGAGGAATTCCCGCAGCAGGTGGAAAAGAGAACTCACGTAAGTTAATAAGGTCAGCTGCAATTTTCAAATGCAACGAGGTACTTGAGTAAAATAAAATCAAACCAATAAAAATGAAGTTAAAATTCCTTTTTAAAAACCTCCCAAGTATTGACTGAAAAGTACGGGCTAAAGGCTTACTTTCCTCTGGGTCTGTGGGTGGTCACAGTGCCTCCTAGGGGGGCATACTTTCTGGGGCAGAGTGGAAGGTGGGCATGAACTCCCCAAGGAGTTGCTAAGCTTAGATTTAATACTCTTTATCAGGATCTGCTAGATGACCCATGGATATGGGCACAAGAGGAGTGGGCCTATATTTAAAAAAGAAATCATTGTATGCTAGACCTCACACCCATTCACGTGAGGTTTTACTTACTAGGTTTTACTTACTACTTTACTAAATGTCCAAGAAACACGTGGATATGCAATAAATGCGACTTTCCACTGAGGAAGAGAAGGGAAATCTAAAAACTTTTTTTTTTTTAAGATTTTATTTATTTGAGGGTAAGAGAGAGCAAGAGCAGAGGGTGGGGCAGGGCAGAGGTGGAGGGAAAAGCAGGCTTCTCGCAGCGCAGGGAACCCGACTTGGGGCTCCATCCCAGGACCCTGAGATCATGACCCGAGCCAAAGGCAGACACTACTTAACTGACTGAGCCACCCAGATGCCCCGAAATCTAACAACTTTTAAAAATCATTTTAATTGGTATTATTTATTTCTTGTAATGGTGAATTCTGTCTTTACCTGAATGGTCCTACTTCATGTTTGTATGTGTCAAAATCCATCAGGCAACCCTTTTCACGTGATATGTGTGTGTGTGTGTGTGTGTGTGTGTGTGTGTGTGTGTGATTAGAAGCATAAAGTATAGTTAACAGTTGTAATATTGATACCGCTGTGCATTAAGTTGTGGTGTTTGAAGGCCATTACCCATTGGGTAAGGAACTGGACGTTTTATCTCGATAGCTCACAGTCAAGTTTGCAGACAAAAATTTTTAACTTCTACCTTTGTTTAAAACGGTGGTTTTGCTAGTTTGTCCTCGATTTAGAGAATGTCATTTACATGGATTTTTGAATAATGCCCATGTTGCATCAGCCCAGAAAGAACATAGACAACGATTCGCTGAGGTTTCTCTTATTTCATAATAGGGCGGATTCCTTTTTTCACCCGGGGCATTGTCCCTCTGACTGCCGTCTGTTGTAGGCTTGCCTCACGGTTGATGGTGCCAGTCCTGATCGTGTCCTGTGACTGAGATATGCTGTTTGTAGGGTTTGCCCCCCCCCCCCGCCCCCGCCGTGTGGACCAAGTTGCAGTGAGCCAAGTGCCTGATTGAATCCGACAGCGCACAGTGGTGCCTTCACGGGGCTCCCTGCTGTCGCCCCGCAGGCCTCTTTCGCCTGTCACCCTCCTTCTCAGAGAGGAGGCACCCGCATTGCCTCAGAACAGAACCTCCTCGTTTTTACAAACGTGACCACCCTTTCCGTTACTGTGATTTTGGTGAGAGGCATAAATGGGAAACCTGAAAGAGAACATGTAATATCATCTTTACCAAAACACTAAACTGTGTGACTGAGAAACTGCCTGTGGGCTGTACATTTTGGGGGAGCGGAGGAGGTGGGAGAGAAGAAAACTGCTTTTCTTTCTGTCTCTTTGTCTTGTTTTAATTTTGATTTTTTATCCTATTAGGTAGGAGCTATGTCCAATGCTATCTTTTGTGCAGTGTGAAATGTTTTTCTTGTTCTCAGCAAAAATACAGCTTTGATTTGCTGTTCCATTTACACTAGAAAGATTTCTAGATTTATCAGGAGAGAAATACCCATTTGGTTCAACCCCTAAGAAGTCCGCCCAGGCCACAAAGCCAGGTGCCTCACCTAGGCCGGTGGAGTCAGCTTCATACCCTAACTGGAAGAAAAGGGGAGCCTGTGCTTGAAATCTACCAGATGAGAATATTAAAACTTGAAGCTGAGAAGGATATCAAATATAGAAAGTATTGCCGTGATCAGAAGTGAATAGTCCCCTGTGTTTTCTTTATACTTCTGATTTGATTCACAAAAGAAACTGATTCATGACAAGGAATAGGTAGCTCTCAGACCGAGAAGGGTGACAGGCCACACTGGAGCCTGGGGAGCAGGGTCCGGAGGAGTAAATTTCTGCAGCAGGGCCTCGCTGATCTGCCCCAAGGTTTTCCAGCGCCTGGATTAGGTTTTGGCTGTGAGGGCTATCACCTTTGAATTTTGGAACAACTACTATCCAGACTTATTTTATTTATTATTGCAGTATAGTTGAATATACAATGTTGTATTAGTTTGAGATGTACAACATAGGGATCCGTCAGTTCTGTAGCTTATTTGGTGCCCATCACCCTAAGTGTGGTCATCATCTGTCACCATACACCATTATTACAGTATGATTGACTGTAGTCCTCTTGCTGTACTTTCATCCCCATGACTTGTAACTGGAAGTTTGTGCCCTTTAATCCCCTTTACCTCTACTACCCCTCTTTTCCCCCCAACCTCCCCTCTGGCAACCCCCAGTTTTGTTTTCCTTATTTATGAGTCTGTTTGTTCATTTGTTTTGTTTTTTAGATGCCACATATCAATGAAATCATGTAGTACTTGTGTTTCTTTGTCTTTTGTCAGGTGGCATTATATCCTGTAGATCCATCCATGTTGCAAATGGCAAGATTTTGTTCTTTTTATAGCTGAGTAATTCTCCATTATATATATGCACCACATCTTCTTTATCCATTCATCTGTTGATGGACTCTTGGATTGCTTTCATATCTTGGCTATTGTAAAGAATCCTGGAGTAAACATAGGGTGGGAACATCTTTTCGAATTAATGTTCCCATATTCTTTGGGTAAATACCCAATAGTGGAATTACTGGATTGTATGGTATTTCTAATTTTTTTTTTAGGGATGTCCATACTGTTTTCCACAGTGGCTGCACCACTTTACATTCCCACCAACAGTGCCTGATAGTCCCTTTTCTGCACATCCTTGCCAACAGTTGTTATCTCTTGTTTTTTGACACTAGTTACTCAGAATAGTGTGATGGGATATCTATCTCACTGTGGCTTTCATTTGCATTCCCCTGATGAAGAGTGATATTGAGCATCTTTTCGTGTGTCCGTCGGCCAGCTGTATGTCTTCTTTGGAAAAATGTCTATTCAGGTCCTATGTCCATTTTTAATCTGATTGATGTTCTTTTTTTGGTGTTGAGTTGTATAAGTTCTGTATATATTTTGAATATTAACCCCTGATGGGATATATCATTTGCAAATATCTTCTTTTATTCAGTAGGTTGCCTTTTTGTTTTGTTAATGGTTTCTTCAGAATTAATTATTTTAAACCTGAAAGACAGGGAATCTCTCCTAAGTATTCAGTATATCTGGCAAAATACAGTGAGTGGGTCTATTTAATAAGATTTTGGGGGGGGGTTGCCAAATAGACATCAAAAGAAATGCTTAGAGCTGCTTGAAGTTCCCCAAGTTCACTCTCCTCTCTGGACAGAACTTCACCATTCACCCACAGGCGGCCCCTGGTGTGTATACTCATAGAATGACATGACCCCTGAGCAGTTTCCGGTGACCTCCATTGCTCCTGCAAGGCCCATTATCAGATGCAGCTTTGAACCTCAGAAATGACTTTTTTGAAATGACCGGTGTACACATCTGCTTGTTAAGGATGAGGCATCCATGAGACTCAATCTCCTATCGCAGAGTACAGTTCTCTCCATATCTGAAATATGTTTTTGTTTTACTATCCTTGAATTGTGTTTTGTTTGTTTATTTTCTGTTCTAGCCTGTGCTTTCATCTTTGTTTTATATTTTCAGTTTGAATTTGAGTTCAAGGCACTCCATAATCATTTCTGATTGGAATACAAGAAGATTTTTAAAAAATATTTTATTTATTTATTAGAGAGAGAGAGAAAGCGAGAGAGAGCATGAGCGGGGGAAGGGGCACAGGGAGAAGCAGACTCCCCTCTGAGCAGGGAGCTGAGATTCAGGGCTCCCTCCCAGGACCCCAAGGTCATGATCTGAGCCAAAGGCAGACGTTTAACCGACCGAGCCACCCAGGCGCCCCGGAATACAAGAAGATTAAATTTAAAAAAAAATTTAATTCTGGAGAAAATAAAGAATAAAAAGGTGCACCACATAATCTAGGATAGTACAAGTAGGTCCATTTTTATGCTTAACATGTAAATACCTCTTTAACCCTAGAGCATTCTAGAGTTTGTGAGAGAAAGAATCAGCAGGGCTTCAAGTTGAAATCTAAATGCTGTTGCTGAGTCCTTCAGCGAATGGCCTCTGGGCCCCCCTGTGATCATCATTGTTCTCTTCCCTGCCCACAAGGCTTATTTTCCACCTCACACCCTGTTAACCACCTGGCTTCCTTTCCACAGCTTCAAGCTGCTGTCCATTCAGACCTGCCCTCCTTCAAAATACCCCAGAAAATGGAGAAGCGTTTCTAGGGCTTTTCATTCAGAGAAGCTGCCCAAGAGCTCAGTAGTTGTTTATTAGCTTTTCTTGTTTTCATTCCTCATGTCTCGTAGCAAGAAATCCATTCGAATATTTTTTTTTCACAGTTTGGTTAGCTAATGTTTCAGTGATCTATTCTTGAAAAAGTTCTGTGAGTTAGCAGTTCTCACCAGGGTCTCTCACGGAATTACAGTCAGGTGGTATTGGAGTTGGTCTCCTGTGAGGGCTGCCTGGTCTGTAAGTCCAGGATGCCTACTTCATGTATGTTAGTGCCTCTGGGAGGGGCCGACCGGCACCTGTCTTCAGACTGCTTTCCCAAGTGACCGGTACGCATTTCCTCATAAGAAAGCCTTTCAGGGCAGTTGGGCTTCTCCCAGGGCAAGCATTCCTAGAGGCTCAGGTGGAAACTGCACAGCTTTTTGGGAACCAAGTCTTAGAAGTCACCACAGCTTCGCCTCTATGGCATTCTAGGGGAAGGGGCTGCTAGGACTAAATATGGGAGGTTTCGCTCTCAGTGAGAATGGTAGAAGTTAGGGGTGTCATCTTTGAAGATTAGTTGCGACAGCCAGAAAACCAACTATTTATATTTCCATACTTACAATGTTTGGTACATTTATTAAAATCTTTTTAAAAAAATTTTTATTAATTTGACAGAGAGAAAGAGAGCACAAGCAGGGGGAGTGGCAGAGGCAGAGGGAAAAGTAGGTTCCCCACTGAGCAGGGAGCCCAATACGGGACTTGATCCCATAACCCCAGGATCATGACCTGAACCAAAGGCAGACGCCTAACCCACTAAGCCATTCAGGTACCCCTAAAATCTTCTCATTTTACTGTTACTCCCACAGTAGTTGAAGTATCTCTCTTTAACCTCATTTTCTGCTTTGCATCCTTCTTCAGAATTGTGTGGAAAATAACCCAAAAGTTGGTTAAGTGAGCCTTAAGTTGCAGACAGGGGCTTCAGTGACCAGCTCTTAATAAGTGTTCAGTATCTTCTTTAGAGGAGTGTCTTTCCTTTGTTTGTTAAGAACACTGCCGAGTATTCAGAGCCTGCCTGTTGGAATCGCTTCCTCCTGGCCACTCAAGCTAGCTTCTGAGGAGGTGACGGGCGACAGCTCCACTGGAGGAGGAAGTCCCTTAATGCTCCTGGCCTGGCCACAAGTGAGTTCTCTTGGGACCGGGGCAGGTTATCACACACGCACAGCCTTGTGGTCCTGTCTTTGTCTGAATGGATCAGTCAATAAACTTGTTTAGTTGTATTAATTTCTCCCTGTTTGCGTTTGCCCTCATTTTAAAATTTCTCTCTCTAGTCCTCTATCAGGTGTAGGAGATGCGCTTCTCTTTGGCAGCGGGATCTCGGAAGCACAGGATGTTTTACTGAGGCCGAATTGTGAGTCTTCCCCACAGCCCTGTGAGGGACGGTTCCCCTAACAGGAATTGATAAGGGCACGTTATGTAAAATCTGGAGGGCAAGCCTTTCCCTTTTAGGTCAACATTCAGCCGCAAGCTAAAAGGGCTAATCAACAGAAGCATTTTCTGTGTTCAGTGCCAGAGAATTTCCCAGGGGCACAATAAATCGAGTCTGCCTGTTTACAGGAACGTGGTTATTTAACAAGCTAGTCTCCAAAGCTTTAAGAGTCTTTGGTTTCATCAAATTGAACCCAACCTGCTAAATTCATGAGATTCATTATTGGCTACTCGTGTTGCTCTAGGTGTTACAAGATAATTTTGCATACTTAATATATAAACGGTCTCTACACACAAGACCCGTGTTGCATTTATTAAGAACTCTTTTAAAGTATCATCTTTCTCTTTTTTTAACTGTTCACCTGTATTTCAATCCTGTTTCTCTGATCTGCCCGCTGTTATTTCTAGTTAGCTAATCTGGCTTATTTACACATTCATTCATTGATTCATCCATTTACTCAGTAAATGTTACTTTGCATACCTGTGTGGGCTGTATAAGTATTGTATAAGAAAGATGGTAGGACGTCATCCTGCCTTCAGATTGCTGAATGTACAAGTCAGTAGCATCAGGCGGTGAACTTCATGATCATTCGGTGTTAGTATAGTGAGCTTTGCTTCGGCGTCTAGGGGTATCATTGGTGAGTGTAATGAGCAGTATGTGCGGGTTGTGGGGTTGAACCTGATGACAGTGTGATGACCTCGAAATAGGACTGCTCCTTCTGCAACCTTGACCTTAGAGCAGAAGCTCAGATCACAGGACCGTATTTATAGGGTAAATTCTTTTTGGTCCAGGGATTGCTGAGATTCATGTTTTCTAAGTTTTTTGTTTTTTAAGATTTTCTTTCTTTATTTGAAAGCAGGCAGAGGGAGAAGCAGACGCTCTGCTGAGCAGGGAGCCCGACTGGGGACTCGATCCCAGGACTCTGGGATCTCAAGACCTGAGCCAAAGGCAGACGCTTAACTGACTGAGCCACCCAGGCGCCCCTCATGTTTTCTAAGTTCTGATAAACCTTGCCAAATTCCCCAGAAATGTTGCATCTAGTGTATACTCGCCTTGATAGTATGTCAGTGACTTGGGGCTTCCCCAGACTTTTGCAGTATGATGGGTAAAATAAATAGTATTTCATTGTTGAATTGATTTTACTTCTTTTAAAAAAATTTTTTAAGTTAAATTCTATTTAAGTAACCTATAGTGTTTTATTGTTTCAGAGGTAGAATTTAGTGATTCACCAGTGACATATCACACCCAGTACTCATGACATCATGTGCCCTCCTTAATGCCCATCCCCCAGTTTCTGCATTCCCACCCCCCCACCTCTCCTCCAGCAACCCTCAGTTTGTTTCCTAGAGATAAAAGTCTCTCATGGTTGTTTCCCTCTCTAATTTTGTTTTATTTTATTTTTCCTTCCCTTCTCCTGTGTTCATCTGTTTTGTTTCTTAATTTCCACATATGAGTGAAATTATTTTACCTCTTTAAATATGTGTGAAGTTGAGCATTTTTTATGATTTTTGTTTTGTTTTTGAGATTTGTATTTCTCTTCCTGCAGATTTTCTATGTGCTTCATTATTCCATAAGTTTCTTTATTTTTTGTTTGTATGAGCACTTTCTAAATTAAGGAAGTTAGCTCTATGTATCTGTGTTGTAAATATTTTCTCTGTTTGCTTTTTGATTTTTGCGTTATGCTCTGCGTAGAAAAGAGACCATCCTGTCCATCTTTGTAATTCTCTGTTCACTGAAGCTTTCTTATAGCTTCATTTTTAGACTTATTTCATTATTATACTTATTTTACACTTATACATATTTATACTTAGAAACTTTTATTCATCTGAAATTAATTTTGGTATAAGGAGTGAAAAAAAAATCTGGCTTTATTGTTTCCTAGTTGCATGAAACACTGAGGAATCATTCACTTGATATGCTACCTTTATAGTATATATCTTTACCATATACCTTTATAGTGAATTAAATTCTCGTATGCATTTTTAATCTTTTATTGTGACCCCCCTGATCTTTCTTGTTTATTCCTTCTCCAGGTCCAAACTGTTCTGATCCTAAAGCTTCATAATATGTTCTATTATCTACTGAGACTAAATTCTACTCATTACTCTTTTTTTTTTCAGGTTTTTTTTTCCCATGGTAAAAACCTTCCTTTTCAAAATTTTAGAGTTTATTAGCACCTGCAAAATCTGCCTCTTATATAAGTCCTCAGAACCAGTCTTTAAAGAAAGTTTAAAAAAAACCTTAAACTTGGGCTATTTTGCATAGAGGACTCATCTTCTCAACAAATATTGGGACCCTGGAGTATGCCAATGCCAGACATGATTAGCCGTTTAATTCTCTTGATTTATTTCTTCCTTCCTTTTCTTCCTTTCCATCAGCCTTTATTACACGTTGCTACGTGCTGGACACTATGCTTGGCTGGGAGATTGAGAGAGCCCGTGGTTCCCTGATTCAGTGAAAGTGCAGCTAGCTTGGCCCCGTCCTTGTGACCAAGCTGCATGCACAGTAGGGTTCCTGTAGATTTTATGAGAAATCAGACTGCCCAAAGGGAAAGAAGCCTTCTCAGCAGTTTTTTTTTCCCCCTACATTTTATCCTAAAACTTTGCAAAACAACCACTGGCCAGAATTGGCATCCGTACCACTGACCAGTTATTTTTAATTCCTGGAAAATTACAAAGAGGGAATTAGGAGCTATTGCTCTAATCCTCTGCTAATTCTTAAACCTGTTTTTAAAACCTATTTTTCACACACTGAGACAATTTTCGACAATTTTAAAACCTATTTTTCACACACTGAGAAAATATACACACCCATGGAGCCTGTGGAAAGAGACTGGAGAACTTTATCAGAACTCCTATATGGTGGTGAGGGAAAAAAAGGTTTCTCCCCTGACCCGAGCAGACATAGGCTCTGTTAGGGTATGAGAAAGTAAAGCAGGTTACCTTCTTCAGGGGTCACCTGCTGTAACATTTGAATAAATTTATGGTTTTGCCCCTGTGATGGCTATCACATAGATCATTCTTTTTTTTTTCCTCCAATTGATTTCTTCCTCACAAATTGCCATTTGCTTTAATAGTTAAATGACTCAGTTCTATTTTTGGCCACAGACAACACATCTGACCTGGGCATTGCTCACCTTCGGTGGGTTGGAAATTTCTTAAGTCCTGGAGAGTCCTGGTGCCAGCCAGAAATTGCTCTTTCCACTTCTGACATTTGATGTAATACATACTTAATCATATTTGTTCTTAATGAATGTTGTTAATCCATTTCAATGGATTTTGCAGGAAAATAGAGGGAATGGAGGAGCAACAAGAAACAGAGACACCTTTGAGCATCTGCACTAATAAAAACCAAACCGAATCAAGGGATGACACATTCAGGCTGGGTTGAATGTCCTTTCCCTGGAAGGCTCAGGGCTAGAGATGGTGGCTCCCTACAGGTCCTTGTGCACTTGGGCCCCTGCTGTCTCCCAGGCTGTCTCAGGTTAGGGAAGCCACTGGAGAAAGCCGATGGAAGGTCTCATCTCCTTCTACTGGTTCCTTAATAGTTCAGTCTTCTCTTTTTTGGAGGGGTTGCGGGGGAGAAGGAGAGGGAGAATCCCAATTAGGCTCCACGCCCAGTGCAAGCCCAACCCTGGGCTTGATTCCACAACCCTGAGATCATGACCTGAGCTGAAATCAGGAGTTGGACGTACATCTGACTGAGCCACCCAAGCGCCCCCAAAGGCTTCTTTATTTTTATTGAGCATACCTTACCCCTTCAGTTAATTTGTTGTTGTGAAAGGCAAATGGTATTTTCAATGGATCAAAAACATTGGAATGCTTTCCAAACATTCCAGAGTACTATTTTCTGATGTGACATTTGACTTACATAAAAGCAGCCTGTTTGTTTTCTGCATAAAATATACACTTAGGACAGCTTTTGTAACATAGTAAATAAGATCCCACACAAATTCCACATGACATGCTGTGTGGGGAGTTCACATAATAAAATGAAGAATGCTGCCTGTTTGTTTTCTGATCAGTGTGGAGTTTTCATCCTACCCTGCATCTCTCAAATACAGAAATGATCTATTTAGACATACTGATTAAACATGGACACTTTTCCTTCATAAACAAAACACATTATTGCAGCTATCCTTTATATTTCAGTAAGGGTGAAGGCAAGCTCTAAATATAGTTAATGACTTAAGCTAATGCCAAATTTGTGAGAGAAAATGTGTCGAAATTTAGGTGGGTGTTGCCAGAAAGAACAGGAATGGGGGGGGGGGGGCAGAGCTAGGTGACACAGGGATAAAGTCATGCCAGACATAAACACGCATTTCAAAGAGAAGAGTTAACAGAGAATTAATATGCTGCTATTTTTGAAAAGGAGAAGGTGTCAGATCACTGAAAGAAAAAGAAAAAATGCCGAAAGCTGTATTTACATCAAAGTTTATGTCAGCTCTGTGTTTCCTTTCTTCCAACTGCCGATGATGAAAGGTTGCTTTTGCAATTGCTGTTTGCAGATTTATTTCTGTCTCCTTACCAATCGAGGGCAGACAGCTTCTCTTCTTATGTTCCTCGGTTTCTTGCACAGTCCCTGGTGATTTGAATTGATCTGAAAGGGACTGGACATAGGTTTCTCTTGAACACTCTGCTTCTCTCTTTCTTTAGCTATTCTGTTTGTCTCTCTGGTCGACTCCCTCACTTCTTTTTCTCTCTTTAAGTTGCTCCTCCAATAGCTTTTGAGGCTCTTGAGGGCCAGCTACATTTATTATCTGATGATCCTGGTGACGACGTCGGGCTCAGAGCTGGTGCAAGCCTTTGTGGGACATGTGTGCGTCTTCACTAATCCTCCTCGCTGCCGAGGCTCCTCCGCATGTTCCATCCAGTTCCTCTCCGTGCACGTGAGGGGTTTGCAGATGCTTCACGTAGTTCTGCATCTTCGTTCATTCATTTGCTTGACAAATATTTAGCAAAACAAGCTTTACAAATAAAAAACGCGCTTCTGAACATGATGATATTCTAGAGTCTTTACAGATACCGCAACTGCCTTTCCACGTAAAAGTCTCTCTGCGGTTGAAGGAAGGTGCAGCCCATTCTCTTGGGAAAATGGTTGGTTTGGAGGTTGCACTGGAAGCTGGTAGAGTGAAATTTTGACCAGTGTAGGGTGGACTAAACTGCAGTTTACCTTGACATTTGTCAAAATCACCTGCTTCATTCCCCATGCCCTTAGGCTTTAAATCCGTGCCCTTTGTAAATATCTTCTTGGCACTTGCCCCTGTCAGAAACTGCTGAAAGAGCGATTCTTACCCTATCGGAGGGATTGGTGTTGATTTGTATAGTTAAAACCAAGAAAAACAGCTATCTAATCTTGTCCTTGAATAGTTTCCTGGTCTTGTTACATATTGCTTATCCTGTTAAAATTCACTTGTAGATTCCAACGCAAGCAAATTATGAAGATCTTGGCTCACATGAGCGTTCATGGTTTCCTGAACCTTCAGATCGCAGTTGGAAGGGCCCTCTTGTTGTGACACTCCTGGAAAAGGAGAAAAAGGGGTTAGTTTGAGCCTTCTAAATTTAGTTTAATGTTTGCTTTTATTATATAACTTCTTGGCTAATTTTAGAAAAGAAATTTACAAACAAAATGCAGGTGCTTGTAAAGCAAAAAATTAAAAGGAATTAAAAAAAAAAAACAGCATACAAATGTTTACCACTCAGTACTCGGTAAAGCAAAGAAGAAAGCTGCCAAGTATAAAGATGTGTAGGAGAGAAAGCACCGCGCATAGCTAACTGATAAGAAATGTGAGGATAGTGATAAGACAGGAACTCAAAGACATAATAACAGCACCACAAAGAAAGATCTGGAAACCCTCAATGTCAGATTTCGGGTTCCTTCCTCCTCTGCGTTTATTCCTCTAGTGAGGGCCCTGTGGAATTGAACCTGGCCCAGAGGCCTCCAGGTAACCAGAGCTGACGAGAGTTTATAGATAACAGTCCTGACAGTAGGAAATCTATATGGTTCTCAGTAATAACCACCTCCCATTATGGGCCAGGAACCTCCTGAAGCTCTTGTGTCACTAAGCCAAGTGAAATGTATGGTGCCTACCCTCAGGGAACTCACACTCGGAGACAAGAACTGGTGTGAACAAAGTTTAGAAGAAAACAAAAGGATTATGTTGGAACTAGGGTGCATCTAAAAATCTTCTGAGGCAAATAAAAGGAAATACCACACCACTGACTAGTGACCAAAATCTCCAGACAACTGTAGAAGCTGATGCCTATAGTTTAAAAGACCCCTTGCTTCTCAAGGAACTGCAAGATCCACTTGCCAAAGCTTTCTATCTTAAACCTTCAGTATTTAAAGAAAACACGGTTAGGGAAGACATTTTGAAAGACTTTGTGTATCTTTATTATTGCCACGGGAGGCCAGCGACCCGCAGTGCAAGCTTTGGAGGACAGCGGGGTCAGCAAAAGCTTTGTTGCTGTTCTGGGAGAATGGAGTGCAGGTTAGGCACATGGAAATCTGGAGATTAACTGCTCTCCGTGTTCTTTCACCACCAAAGAGCCAATGGCAGACCTCTTTCTAATTATTCTGGGAGTTTATGTCCTCCCCCCGCCCCCACTGCTGCCACCTTTGCTTGGGCCCAGGTTGCAAATTCAACTGCTCACAGGGGCCAGGTAGTAATATAAATGGGTGCGCCAGCCCAGACAAGCCTAAATAGGGAGTGTTGGGGTTGTGGAACCCCAGAGAGAGCTTCCCTCCCTCCTCCCTGATCACATATTCAAGTTCAAGATGTTTTATTTTTTTATTTTTATTTTTTAAAAATTTTATTTATTTATTTGGCAGAGAGAGATCACAAGCAGGCAGAGAGGCAGGCAGAGAGAGGGGGAAGCAGGTCCCCCCACTGAGCAGAGAGCCCGATTCCAGGCTCAATCACAGGACCCTGAGATCATGACCTGAAGCGAACGCAGAGGCTTAACCCACTGAGCCACCCAGGCGCCCCAAGTTCAAGATTTTTTAAAAACATTCCTCTAGCCAAACAACACACATCTGCCACCTGCGTCTGAAGACTGACTGCAGGGGGAGGACTCGACTTTAGCCCTGGTCATGAATTGTTTTAGGAGTCTCTTAAAGGCTTCCTTCGGGCTCTGCCTCCTATGACCCATCATCCATGTTGCCAGCAGTGAGTTTCTAAAACACAGATCTGGGGGTGGCCCTTCTCTCCTAAAAACCTGGGATGACTCCCCATTGCCCACCTGAGAAGGGCAAGCTCAGCCTGGTCCTCAACCCTTTGCAGTTGGGCCTGTCTCTTATCACTCTGTGCCCTTTTTTTTTTGCCCCCCGAATTTAAGATCTCACGTAAGTACAGACTGTGTATGCTTTCTACAACCTTCCAGTCTGAAGGTTTTTGTAATTGAGCTTTTTTCTGCTTGGAATGACCTTCCCTGTGAAACAGCTTAAATCACTAGACAGTTACTTGGTCGGTCCCTTCTCTGAGGTCCCACACTGCTTTGTATATTTCTGCTCTTACTCCTGAACATCCCGCAGTGGAATAGTGGAATGTTTGCCTCTTTCATTAGACTTCGAGATTCTAAGAAGTGGAAACCAACTTTTCTTCTTTCCTGTAACTTCCTTTATTCTGAGTACAGAGTAGTTTTAACCTAATTTCCCTGGGCCTAAAACTTCTGTCTGTAAAACAAAGATGTTGGTGGTGTTAGATTGGAACTCAGTGGTTCTTAACTAGATGTGTACATCAGAATCACTTGGAGTTCAGCAAATGGTGCTGGGACAACTTGATATTTACATGCAAAGAAATGAAGTTGGACCTCTATCTCACACCACAAACAAAAACTAACTCAAAATGGATTATAGACCTAAATATAAAAGCTAAACTCAGAAGACAACACAGAAGTAAATCTTCAGGACATTGGAATGGGCAGTAGTTTCTTTGATATGGCACCAAAAGCACAAGTGAAAAGAGAAAAATAAATTGGACCTCATCGATATTATAAACTTTTGTGTTTCAAAGGACACCATTAATAACGTGAAAGGACAACTCACAAAATGGGAGAAGTTCTTATCATATGTAACATTTTTACATATGATAAGAAGGGCCTAGCATCCAGAATATATAAAGAAATCTTACAAGTCAAGCGATTAAAAGGCAACCCAATTAAAAAATGGCAATAGACAGCTCTTCAAAGAAGATATTCAAGTGGCCAGTAAGCACATGAAAGGATGCTCAACATATCAGTCATCAGGAAAGTGCAAATCAAAACCACAGTGAGATACCACTTCACACCCACTGGGATGGCTTTAATCAAGACAAACAATAACAGGTGTTGACTAGAAAGTGGAGAAATTGGGATCCTCATGTGTGCAGGCGAGAATGTAAAATGGTGCAGCTATTGTGGAAAAAAGTTTGCAGCCCTAAAAACCAGAGTTACCATATGACCCAGCAATTCTATTCCTAGGGATAGATACATAGAAGAATTGAAAACATGTCCACACAAAACTCGTACATAAATATTTATAGCAGCACTATTTTATACTAGCCTCAGTGTTCATCAACTGATGAACAGATAAGCAAGTTGTAGTGTATCCATACAATAGACTATTATTCAGCAATGAGAAGGAATGAACTACTGATACATGCTAAAACTTGGTTGGACCTTGAAAGTGTTATGCTAAGTGAAAGAAGCCAGTGAAAAGGACCATGTGTTGTATCATTCCATTTATATGAAATGTTCAGAATAGGCAAATTCATAGAGCAGAAAGTATAGATTAATGGTTGCCAGAGACTAGGAGGTTGGGGAAGATGTCAGAATGGGGAGGGCTTCTAATTGGTATGAGATACTTTCTGGGATCCTGAAAATATTCTGGAATTAGATAATGGTGATAGTTCTGGACAACTTTTTTCTTGTGCTAAAACCCACTGAATTAGATACTTTAAAAGGGTGACTTTTATGGTATCTGAATTCTATCTTAATAAGGCTAAGAGCATTTTTAAAATGCACATGTAGTATCTACTGTCCTCTAATCTTGATTCAGATTCAGGAGGACTGGGAGGTATCTAGGATTTCACCTATAGTACTCTTTTATGACTTTATGAACCAAAAGTTCCAATAGTGTACATACTTGGGTTATCCTAGAGCACGGGTGAAGTGTTGTCTTGATATTTAATTGTAGAGGTGCAAATCTGAGGGTTCCTCCGGATGATTTGAGGAGGGAATGGAAAGCAAAGGTGTCCTGTAATTCCAGGTGTCCTGTAATTCTGGAACCAGGTAACAAGAAGGAGGAAAGAGTTGGGGCACGTGGGTGGTTCCGTTGGTTAAGCGACCAACTCTTGATTTTGGCTCAGGTCATCATCTCAGGGTTGTAAGATCAAGCCCCATGTTGAGCTCTGCACTGGTTGTGGAGCCTGCTTAAGATTCTGTCTCTCCTTCTTTTCCTTCTCCCTCCCCCTTTCTAAAAAATAAAAAATAAATAAAATTTAAAAGGGAGGAAAAGGAGGTACATAAGACAGAATAAACCAGGACTCCCAGGGAGAGTGAGGAAAAAGAGCACTCTCTCCTGAGGTCAGAGTGTGGGCTGTGGTCAGGTCTGGGGCTGGTTCCAGGTCAAGGACTGTGATGCAGATAATAGGTACCATTGTCACCTTCACAGTAGTGTCCAACACAGGGCTCTGGGTTGGGCAGAGCGGGGTGAGACAGAGAGTCTGCCTGCAAGAAACATATGCTTGTAGCTTAATTTGGTTGGTGGCCAAAATATCTTTGGAAAAGTCCTGCAATTGATTCCCTCCCCAAGATTTTTTTTTTTGAGATATAAAATCATCATGCATAAATGTAAAAATAAAAACTAACCATAAAATTCATTTAATTCTCAATATAGGGAGAAATGGACAGTACCAAAAAAAAAAAAAACAGTTTGCTTTCTAAATTAGATGGTCAACACAGACCCATTAGCAAGGTCATCATAATAGCTCTCTGGTAGTCCTTTGGATGTCGTGTTGTAGCTGACCTTAATGGTAGGGCTTTAGAAAAATGAGACCTTTCCTCATTCTTACCTTAAAAATTGAACACTCCACCTCATAGCCACTCAGGCTGTACTGCATTTTCTTTTCTTCCACATTTTAGGCATACTGTGATGTTGCTATAAATAAAACCTAAAACTTGAGGATGAAAATTGAAAAATCACATTGACTGTGAAAAAGAGTTTCTATTGGCCATCTGTTTTGTCATTGTATGAACTCTGCTGGTATCTGAGCCTTGAGTGTTCTCCTATACTTTAAAGCTGGTTTCCCCCCAACACTTTCAGAATCTTAAACAGTTCTTATGGAAACTACGTGGATGGCTACTTGTATATATTTGTTTCCACCTGATATGTTAAAATTGGAATGTTAATGGGAAACACCAAGCCAAAAAATCCCCCCAAACAACAACAACAACAACAAAACCAAAGGCATGAACATTGTTGATTTGGAGATTAAAAAATGATAAAGCCATTGTTCTTAACAGAACACTTTCTAATAATAGTAATCTTGGAAATGGAGCAACGTTTGGGAAGAGCCCCTAACTGAAAAGGCAGCATATTACATAGTTTAATGTGTATAATAAGAGTAGACAAGTCATATCCATCATCTTGTCCCCTTCCCTAACAGAACATCCTTCTGAGTGCTGTAAGTTATGTGTCCTTAAATGATAACATTGTACATAATAGTTTTGTGCTTTGTGGCTTCAGCACTTTGAAACTTCCTAGGGCAGCTTTGCCTAAAACCCTGTCTGCAAAATGATTGCAGTGTTTTTTTCCTCTGATATTAGCATACATTTTTATCATGTTAGATTTTTAAAAAAAATTTCGTTTATTTATTTTGAGAGAGAGACAGACATAGCAAGGGAGGGAACACAAGCATGGGGAGTGGGAGAGGGAGAAGCAGGCTTCCCATCTAGCAGGGAGCCTGATGTGGGGCTTCATCCCAGGATCTTGGGATCGTGACCTGAGCTGAGGACAGACACTTAACAACTGAGCCACCCAGGCGCCCTAACTGACTGATTTTTTATATGACTTATATATTTCACAATGATACAATAATAGATAATAATCCTCTATAATGAGGATTGTAATCAAGTAGGCGAGGTCTTATAAGATGATATATTCCTTGATAAAGGACACATATTTTAATGACTGCTGGTATGGATTGAACTGAGCTATCTTAAGTGTATCTGGGTATAAAGAACGCCTTTGGAGCAGCATGGCATCATGATAACCAGCATTTATTAACTATCTCTTACATACATGCCAGGGTTTGCGCCAGGAGGCTATGTTATTTCTAATCATCCAGGTACCTTAAATGGTAGATAATTCTGGTTCCATTTTTCAATAAGGAAACTGATACTCAGAGTTGAAGCCCATGTCTGCTAGGATCCAGACCCCCACATGGGTATAATATGGCATAGCCCAGAAGTTGAGGAATGCTGGGTTCTAGTCTTGCCTTTTCCGTCATGACCTTGGGTGAGTCATATAACCGCTGCTTTCTTTTGTCCTTATTTGTACAATCAGGGACTTGGACTCTACAACTTTGAATTCCTTTCAAGCTTCAAAAGCCTGTGAGAACAAGGAATATTTAAAAGATAACTATAAAAATATTCTATCATTATATATAAATATATATTAAATTTAAATTTAAAATTTAAATTAATTAAACTAAATTTTAGAATTTAAGTTCAGTGGTTGGCTATTCATAATTAATCATTTCCTGATGACTTTGAATGACCAAGATCTTGGTCATCACAGTTCTTACTGGTGATGAGGGGGGCAGATGAGGGAGACCCCTGCCATAGCCCTCAGAAGTGAACATGTCTGCCACTTACTCCTTCAAACTAGAGTGAAATCTGAGCGGCATCCAGGTTGCTTTCCACAAGCTCCAAGTGTAAAATGAAAACGGCTTGTCCCTGAGAATTTCTCTTGCCCTTTGGAGAATTTCCTTCCCTGATGCTCTTCATATCACTTGACCGGAAGGAACCATAAAGAACGTTCATTAGAAATTCCTGAATCACCTCAGTGACTTGCAGATACTTTAGTAAGTGGGACTCTTTCCTTAAGTGAAATCTCTGAATGGCAAATGGGAGAGGCTTGGGGAGGGGAGAGAGGAGAGGAAAGGAAAAGAGCCTTCGAGTTGCTCTGATTTAGAGGATCAGGATGAGAAAACGCAGGAAGCTGGACCCCGGCTTACCTCCTCCTCTGCCCATCCCGGATGACCTCCAGAGAACCTCCCTGAGGGCTCTGAGGAACACGGTTTCTGAGGGACTTCCTGAAACGAGGGCGAGGATGGAATCTCCAAGTTGGTCACCCTCCAAGTTCCTTATTCATGGGACAGGAGGGACTACCTCTTTTGTTTAGAGTTTCTTGGACTGTTTGGGTTAAGAGCCTTCAGATGTTTTACAATCAGATGACACATACCTCTGCTACCCTGCCTCCTGATTCAGTTTTCTTAAAGCTCTTTATTTCACTCCCCAAAGTAAGCTTGCTCATTAAATACTATCCTAGCCTCACCATTCAAAGTTAGTAATGTCAACACTTGGATCCTTCCAATCTTTTTTTTTTTTTTAAGATTTTATATATTTGAGAGACAGAGAAAGTGAGAGAGAGCATGAGAGGAGAGAAGGTTAGAGGAAGAAGCAGACTCCCCGTGGAGCTGGGAGCCCGATGTGGGACTCGATCCCCGGAACTCAAGGATCATGACCCGAGCCGAAGGCAGCTGCTCAACCAACTGAGCCACCCAGGTGCCCTCAATCTTTTGTTGTACATACAGGTTTAAAATGTTCTTATGTAGTCGTGATTACAATGTGTTTATACGTTTCCTTCACTTAGCAAAATAACCTACTTTTCATTGTTATTACATTTAGCATTTTAGTGTTTAAGTAATACTAATGTAAGTGATGTTGACTACATCGTACACAATCAACCCCTGGTTGTTGGAGATCAAGCTTCGGTGTTTCTGCTATTGAGAATCCTACGTCAGCGACCATCTGACTTAGAAAGCCACATGTCCACATTGCCTTCAACTGCGTGGCATGTGGTAGAGACAGGTACAATCATTGGATTAATATTTCTGCCTCTAGCTGTTCCTCTATTTAAGATTCAGAAAAGCAGAATTACTGAGTCAAAGCAAAAGAAACATTTTAATATAATAAGATGTATTCACTTGGACGTCTTTTCTTTTCAACAAAGACCAGTTTGTGTACCAGAGTGTCTCCTAATCCCCAAAGGCAGGAATGTATCTCCACCTTGGAAAAAGGCTAAAACAGGCAACTTGAATGACATCAGTACCCAGTTCTGCTCAATTTATGCCCATCCTTTCTGCATATATCTTTTATTCTTCTTGTTTGTCTGCAGAAAGGCCTCCTCTGCTTTTCTTGTCCATGTGCCAGAAAACTTGACCAAGGCCAAGGGTGGATCCCTGTGATGTAAGAGGCAGAATGGTTGAGTCCGGGGCCTACCTAGTGATTGTCTGCTCCATTGGCCTTCTAAAATATGTGAATGGAAACTTCTGTTTTTAATCCAGCTGGTTAAAACAACTGTTTTAATCCATTTAGGAAGTCTTTTGTGTCGTCTGAGTTTGTAAGTTTTGTATACTTAAGTCCATGCATCTTTTATAATTTCTTTAATCCATGCCATCCTTA
The DNA here is from genome assembly GCA_028533885.1 of Nasua narica. Classification (NCBI taxonomy): domain Eukaryota; kingdom Metazoa; phylum Chordata; class Mammalia; order Carnivora; family Procyonidae; genus Nasua; species Nasua narica. The sequence continues at coordinate 16,733,492 of CM052797.1, forward strand.
AAAGTGCCCTTTCCCAATTAAAGATTATAGAAATATCTTTCTGTATTTTCTCAGAGTACCTTCATGGCTTTGATTTTTATTTTAAAATCTTTAGTCCAACTGAAGTTTACTTCGTGACATAATATGAAGTAAATATAACTTTATAGAAATTCCAGAACTTTCTATCACCTCAAAAGAACCTCTTACTAATTAGTAGTCACTCCCCATGTTCCCTTCCCACAAGTCTGGCAGCCACCAATCTATTTTCTGTCTCTATGGGTTTGCCTATTCTGAACATTTCACATAAATGGAACAATGCAACATGTGGCCTTTCATGTCTGGCTTCTTTCCCTTAACATGGTGTTTTCAGGGCTTATTTCATGTTGTAATTTGTCAGCATTTCACTTCTTTTTGTGGCTAAACAATATTTTCTTGTATGAATTTACTACCTTTTGTTCATTTATCCATCTATGCATTTAGCTAATTGACATTTGGGTTGTTTCTACTCTTTGGCTATCATGAGATAATGCTACTATGAATGTTTGTTTACAAATTTTTGTAGGAATATATGTTTTCAGTTTCTCTTGGGTGTGGAATTGCTGGTAACTCTATATTTAACATTTTGAGGAACTGCCAAGCTGTTTTCCAAAGCAGCTGAACCATTTAACATTCCCGCTAGCAATATTCGACAGTTCCAATTTCTCTGCGTCCTTCCCACACTTGTTTTTGTTGGTCTTTTTCATTATAGCTTTCCCAGTAGGTGGGAAGGGGTATCTCATCATGGTTTTGATTTGCATTTCCCTAATGACTGATAATATTGAGCATCTTTTCATGGGCTTATTGGCCATTTGTACATCTTCTTTAGAGAAATGGCTACTCAACTCCTTTGCCCATTTTTATTTTTATTTTATGTTTCTTTGTGCCCCACCCTCCTTTGCCCATTTTTATATTGAATTTTTTGTCTTTTTATTTGAATTGTAAGGTTTATTTCTCATATTATTTATTAATATCTTTTTCAGCTTTCTCTTTTTTCTGGTGCCCTTTTCACTCAGTGTATTTATTAGATATTGAGGATATTAATCCTTTTTCTTATTTATTGTAAATATTTTCTCCAGCTCATTTTTCTTTTTTTTTCTTTTTTTTTAGCATAAAAAAAATTTGGCATAGTAAGATTTACCAGTCTTTCTCTTTTTTGGCTTATTCCAATACATTAAAAGCTCTTCTCTTTCCTCACTGCCCCTCCCACCACCTTTGCCTCCAGATCTGGTCGGTTTTCTCTTTTATATCCTTCTGAATTATTTGTTGTTTAATTTTTAACACTTAAGTCTTCAGTTCGTTTGTAGTTTATTCTCATACACGGTGTGAAACAAAGACTTGATTGCTTCCCTACTTCCACTTCATCCAATGGTTCGTTCAGTCTTATTATAAAGTTCATTGATTTCCTATTCCTTGTCCTGCTGCTGACTTACCATATATTAATTCTCTTCTATAATAAAGTTTATTTCTCTGTTATCTATCCTGCTTCATTTAGCTCCTTCCTTGTTTTAATAATTATACCTTTCGGGGGCACCTGGGTGGCTCAGTCAGTTAAGCCTCTGCCTTCAGCTCAGGGCATGGTCCCAGGGTCCTGGCATCAAGCCCCCATCATCGGGCTCCCCGCTCAGTGGGAAGCCTGCTTCTCCCTCTCCCACTCCCCCTGCTTGTGTTCCCTCTCTCGCCGTCTCTCTCTGTCAAATAAATAAGTGAAATCTTTAAAAACAAAAACAGAAAACTATACCTTTCTATCATGTTTTGGTATGTAGCAGGTCTGGTCATCTTCATACCCATTAGTTTATAAATCTTTTTTTTTCTCACTAGAGCTTTACACTATAGGTATATTGGAGTCATTTAAGTTCCCTCAAAAAATACATTTTGGCATTTGTGTTAAACCTGTCAACAAACTTAAGACTAACTTGTGTCTCAACAACTGGATATGCCCCACTTATTCAAGTCTTCTTGAATAAATAAAAAATCAATAAATAATAATAAAATAATAATTATTTTTGTTTCTTTGTTTTTCTGTAGGACCATGCATGGTTGGTTAAAATTATTCCTTGATACCGTGTTTCATATTTTCATACATTTGTGAATGCAGTGCTTATCAATTATATTTAAACTAGTATTTCTAGTGTATAGTAAAGATACTGATTTAATTCCCATTCATCAATTTTGTGCTCATTCTTTTCAGAATGCTTATTAAATCAAGGAATCATTTATTTGATTTTTTTGGTGATACTGCTTCTCTTTGAACAGAATTAAAAATTTCTAAACTATTTTTCCTCCTCTCTTCATAATACCTTTCTGTTTGGTCGTTTCTTATTTGTTCTGGATTCAAAACCAGCCTGGAGGTCTCATGGCTACATAAGCTAGATTCTGGCTGGCTAAAGTCTTAAATTATTTTTGAGACCTATTTTATCCTGAATTTAAAAGGTAGTGATTCTCATGCTTTGCTTTGATTGGAAAGTGTATAAATTGTATTCTCTGATAAAGGGAGTGTATTAGTTTTCTATGGCTATTGTAGTAAATTACCATACCAGTTTTGGAGGAGAAAAGGCCAAAATCTGGGGTGCCTGGATGGCTCAATCAGTTAAGTGTCTGACTGCTGATCTCCACTCTGGTCTTAAGTTCAAGCCCCACGGGTTGAGCTCCATCTGGGTGTAGAACCTACTTCAAAAGAAGAAGAAGAAGGCCAAAATTTATCTGTACTCCCTCCCGGAGATCTAGGAGAGAATCTGATCACTGTCTCTTCCAGTTTTTGGTGGCTGCCCAGCATTCTTGGGTGTTTTTGGTTAGTGCCCCCTTCTCTGCAATCTTTGCCTTTGTCTTCACCTCCCCTTCTGCTCTGTGTCTCTGTCAGATTTCCTTGAGCCTCACTCTTATAAGGACAGTGGCCATTGGATTTAGGGCCCACTGAGATAATCTAGGATGGTCTCCATTTTAGTCTTTAATTTACATTGTAAAGACACTTTCCAAATAAGGTTATATTCACAGGTTCTCGGGATTAATTTGTGACCATATCTTGTTGGGGACCACCATACAGCCTACTACAGAAGCCATCCTGGGTGCCTGGGGGGCTCAGTTGGTTAAGCATCTGCTTTAGAATCAGGTCATGATCCCAGGGTCCTGGGACTGAGTCCTGCATCAGGCTCCCTGCTCAGCTGGGAGCCTGCTTCTCCCTCTCCCTCTGCTTGCCACTTGCACTCTCTTGCTCTCTCTCTCAAATAAATAAATAAAATCTTAAAAAAATAAAAAGGAGCCATCCTATAATTGCTAGTACATAGATTCTCTCCTTTGTTTTTGGATTTTGTACATTTTTGTATTTTCTATATGGCATATAAAATATTGCATTTTACACGTGGATTTAGTTTGGTAAAATGTATATTTTCTAAGTGACTCTCTAATTTCCTTTGAAAATAGCATGGCAAGAGAATAGTCTTGTTATTTTTCCATGTATTATAAAACAGTAAAGTGCTGTGACATATTGATTTTCTTAAACATGATTCATGGAAATCTAGTGGTGATGTGATGAAGGTATAGCAACCCTCTGCTAGAAATGCAGATGTATTGTTGCTCCCTTGATAGGGAGTTGTGTGTCTCTCCTGTGGAAAAAAACAGCCTATCATTTCATTATTAGGTAATGCAGAATAGCATTATGTAAGTTATTCTCAACAATGGATGTTCATTTCAGAAGGTCTGGGTTTTGATATTAGGAAATTACTTTCAGGTTCCTGAAAATAAGCACATTTAGTAACCTTGTCAAATTATATTATATTGAGCTTTGAATTTTTTTTTAGAATGTACTTGTATTTATTTTAGTTTTGATATATTGATAAGTAACCACAGGGCATCAGTTCCTCTTGCTCAGTTTTGATAACATGGCCATTGTGTTCAATATGAAGCTTGTGGGAAAATAATAGAGCCACATTAAAATGTATATTTCTCCTTATCTAACCTTCATGTATTTTTAATTAAAAATTTTATTGAGATAATTATAGTTTTCATATGCACTTATAAGAATCAATACAGAGAAATTCCTTGTATAATTTGTCCAGTTTCCCCAGTGGTAACATTTTATGGAAATGCAGTATAATGTCACTACCAGGACATCGACATTGATACAATCCATAGATCTTATTTAGATTTCCTGTTTTGTGTGTGTGTACATGTGTTACGTTTTATACAATTTTATCATGTATCATACAATTTTATCATGTATCTACCACGACAGTCACAATACTGAGTATTTCCAATAGTCCAAGAATCTCTCATGTTGCCTTTTTATAACCATATGGTTTTCTCCCTTCCCCTGACACACCCAGCTAATTTATCCTCTCTTTCTAAAATTTGATCATTTCAAAATGTTATATAAACAGAATCAAGCATTGAGTACAGAATGAACCTTTTGAAAATGGCTTATTTCACTCGACATAATTTCCTGGAGAGCCATCCACGTTGTTGCTTACATCAGTTGTTTGTTCCTCTTTATTACTGAATAATATCCCATGGTATGGATAGATCAGTTTTTTTTTAACTCACCTGTTGAAGAAAATCTGGACCGATTCAAGTTTGGAGGCTATTATAATAAAACTGCTATGAACATTCATATACAGGTTTTTGTGTGAATATGGACTTTCATTTCGCTGGGATAAATGCCCAGGAGTGTAATTGCTGGGTATGGTAACTGCATGTTTAGTTTTATAGAAAGCTGCCAAACTTTTTTAGTGTCTCTACTATATCACATTTCCAGCAGCAATATATGAGTGATCCAGTTTTCCCGTATCTTTTCTAACATTTGGTGTTGTCACCAAATAGGTATATAACTGATAGATATGCAATGATATCTCATTGTGTGTTTTTTTGTTTGTTTGTTTCATTTTGTTTTGTTTTAAGGAAGATTTTATTTATTTGTCAGAGAGAGAGAGAGAGAGAGAGAGCATGCACAGGCAGGGAAGGCAGGCAGGGGAAGAAGCAGGCTCCCCACTGAGCAAGGAACTCAGTGTGGGAATTGATCCCAGGGCCCTAGGATCCTGACCTGAGCTGAAGGCAGATGCTTAACTAACTGAGCCACCCAGACAGCCCTTTCATTGTGGTTTTAATTTGCATTTCCCTGAAGTCTAATGATGTTGAACATCTTTTCATGTGTTTTATTAGCCATCACTTTCAATGAATATCGCTTTCAACGAAATGTCTGTTTTTGCCAGTTTTTAACTTGGATTGTCTGTTTGGTTTTTGCTGTTGAGTTTTAAGAGTACATTATATATTCTAGCCTTTTGTCAGATATGTGGTTTGCAAATATTTTCTTATAGTCTGTAGCTTGTCTTCTCATCTTTTTTTTTTTTAAAGATTTATTTATTCATTTGACAGAGAGATCACAAGTAGGCAGAGAGGCAGGCAGAGGGAAAGGAGGAAGGAGGCTCCCTGCTGAGCAGAGAGCCCGATGCGGGCCACAGGACCCTGAGATCATAATCCTAGCCGAAGGCAGAGGCTTTAACCCACTGAGCCACCCAGGCACCCCATTGTCTTCTCATCTTTTTAACATGGTCTTTGGCAGAACAAAAATTTTTAATTTTGGTGATGTCCAATTTATCGGTATTCCCTTTGATGAATTGTTCTTCCAGTGTCAAGTCTAAGAAATCCTTGCCTACCCCTAGATCGTGAGGATATTCTCTTTTTTTCCTCTTAATGATTCTATAGTTTCACATTAAGCGTCTGATCTATTCTGAATTAATTTTTGTGTAAAGTGTGAGGTTTAGGTCTGGGTTCATTTTTTGCTAGTGGATTTCCAATTGCTCCTACACTGTTTGTTCAAAAGCCTATCCTTCTTTCATTGAATTGCCTTTGCTCCTTTGTCAAGAATGAAGAATGTGTTGGGCATATTTGTGTGGGTCTAATTCTGGATTCCACTGATCTTTACTAATACCACAGTCTTGATTAGTTTGGCTATATAATATGTCTTGAAATCTCATAGACTGATTCCTCCCATTTTATTCTTTTTTTTTTCAGAGTTGTTTTAACTATTCTAATTCCTTTGCCTTTCTATATAGACTTTAGAATAATTTTGCTTATATACACAAACATCTTGCAGGGATTTTGCTTGGTGGTAATTCTTCCTTAGATATTTGGTAGAATTCTGTAGTGAATCCTTCTGGCCCTGGATATTTATCTTTTGGAAGCTTTTAAATTAGATGTTCAGTTTTTAAGAACAGTGATAGAACTATTCAGATTGACTGTTTCATGTTCATTGAGTTTTTTTCTTTCCCAAATATGTCTATTTTATTTTTTCAGTGTTACAAGATTAATTGTTCATGCACCACACCCAGTGCTCCATGCAATACTTACCCTTCTCAATACCCACCACCAGGCTTGCCTAACCCCTCATCCTTTCCTCTCCAAAACCCTCAGTTTTGTTTTCAGACTGTTGCTCAGAGTCCACAGTCTCTCATGGTTCATCACCCCCTCCGATTTCCCCCCATTCACCCTTCCCTTCCTTCTCACAATGCCCTCCATGATTTTCTTTATACTCCACACCTAAGTGAGACCATAAGATAATTGACTCTCTCCGCTTGACTTATTTCACTCCGCACAATCTCTTCTAGTCCCGTCCATGTTGATACAAAAGTTGGGTATTCATCCTTTCTGATGGAGGCATAATATTCCATTGTACATATATACCATAT